>CM070608.1:25018332-25641529 GCA_036346395.1 Hsuehochloa calcarea | reverse complement strand
ACGAGCTAGCTAGTTATGGAAAACCGGCTCAGATCTGCGGGCCAGGCGAGCGTCGTACGTTCGCATCAGTACTCGTCGGCTCATCAACTGCACAAGAAACCAAACGTATCCCGGAGATCACGCAATAGAGAGGTCAGGGGAAGAACAGAGCATCCCCGGAGCAAGAAGGTGTCACAACCTGAGAGTTTCACCTCGTATGGATTAGTGGAAATATACGTTCTGAGGGAAATCTGCCAGATCGAAGGAATTACAGATCAAGCTATCTCTAAAGAAGAACTAATAACTGGTATAATGGAGATGCCTTCCTTTCCAGCATAAACTCTGTTTAATACAACTTGAAATCCGAAAGTAAAGGCAAAGCTGACAGAGTTTACAGTTGAATGAAAATTACAAATGTAAACAGTAATTCGTGAATTGTCAGGTTGGCTTGAACGGTTAAATCAACTGATCAATCCTGAACGTCACTTTCAAGCCGAACCGGTATGGTTGCATCGCCACCGTCCAAGACACCTGAACTCCCTTTGCCATTGCCTGAGATGGTTTCAACCTGAATCTTACCAGCTCAGTAGCTTCAGTCATGACAATACCTCCCTTAAAATGAATCTTGTCTCAATATTCCTCCACTGGAAACCAGCTTCGAATAGTATCTGCATAGAACTCTGAAAGGTACCTTTATGAAATCAGCGTCTTCCCAAGTGGACTCCTCTGGTGATATAGACTCATCCATTGAATCAGCCATTGAGTAACTAGTTTCGATGCTTGGCAGTGCTTGTCGGACCCGGATTTCGTAAACCCGAATCCTCTCAGGAAACCATGTACTACTCCCTGATCAGAGGTAGTGACTCATGTGCACATCAGATCATCTCATACAAGCGTGAAATAGGACCAACACATATATTACAGATAATAAGGTAACATAGACCGCGGTCAAGTTTTTACGTATGGCACAAAGCAAATATGTTACATCACAAAAGATCGTGTCTCAAGCTGAAGCAAAGGATGGGGCACATCTCACCACAGCAAGGATCGGTGTTTTAGGTATGACTAATATTATCCGAGAGCCCAGATAATATTAGTTATACACAAGTACCAACAAGTCTACTAGATCAAGCAGATCTAAACTACGTAACTAGACTACTCCTCATCGCATCCTTGTCCATCGGCTTCGGATCCTCATAATATGTAATCTCCTTGGTCCGCATCATCCAAGAGTTTTGGGAAGAGCGAGGGTGAGCACAACTACTGTGCTCATGAGCCGACACCACAGATGCAATAATATTCATGCACAGCTTAACAAGGAAGGCTCGGTTCTTTTATTTGCGTAAAGCAATATTTATAAATACAGATATTAGAAAATCCCGTCACTTAGCATTTGGACCAAATTTGCATTTTTAAAGAGATTAATTGTGCAATAATTGATAACAAGCAGAGGTTCCTCCATCTAAACTCGTCTCATGCTTCTTTTCTTTGGTGGTCATACCCACCTATTACCAACACCGGCAAGAATACCTGTGAAAACCAATCAAGGGCTAGATGAGCCCCGACATTTTTCATCCCACCCACCAAGTTTTGAAATAGAACTAACTCTTATGAGTCCGCCGCCCGCCTTGACCGTGGGCACTACTGCTAACAGCTTTTATTCTCTCCAGAGATTGTACATCTTTACCCACAAGAGATAATCATTGATATGTACACACGCTTCCAGACATGTGAATCAAGGGAGATTACCACAAGGCCTTCCAAGGCATCCTCGATATTTGTCGACCCGCTAAGGTTTCACTCGAGCGGGTGTCGCTCCTGGGACCGACAACCGCCACGCCTGCACTCTCTTGCGCCATGCAACTTACGCCTAGGGTCCCGTAAGTTACATTCCCAAACGTAGCCTCTTGGGCTCACTGATTGGGGAGCCCCTGGTGCACTGACGTGAACACCAATTAGTTAGCCAGTCGACACCATTATAGACTTGTTCGACTGCTTTACAATAAGAGGTCATCACAGGATTAAGTCCTTAAGGTTATCCGGGCGTTCATACCACATACCTAACGCTCGTGCACGACGGCATCCACCATTCTCCCATCCGCCAGATGGGTATTAGCAATTTTAGAGTTTTGGAGAGGTATAAAATAAATTATCCAACCAACTACCATTCTCCCAATGACCGCCAAAACAATTTTTTTTATGATAAAAGGATGGTGATTTGGGGTAGATAATACCTTGCATTTTAAACAAGTCTAGCATGGCATTTAAGTACGACCTATAACTAGTAAGTTACCGTGATATTTACTAGGGTGACATGAATACGGGAGTTCAACTTTCAAGGGAATGGCATATTAATTTACTATTCAACAAATAGGCATTGTAACTACCTTAGAGTGTTTGACATAGGTTTGTATAAAAAGTAAAGGCAGCTTTGATACTTTAATGTAATATAATTTGCATAAAATGTGGGATCAACATGATCAAAGTGTTGACTCGCTTTGGATATAGGTAGAGGGTCTAGGTCTTCTGTGCTGGTCCGATGGGGTCTTCCGCTTTCAACCCTACCAACGATGACCTAAAAGACACAAAAGAAAAGAGAGCAAATAAATACATAACACTAAGCAAATGAACTCCAAATTAATCAAGACCAGTGCCATTAGCAAGATCTTGATTTTAGAAAATTTTAGGAAAAAGATTCATAATTTTGAGTTATAATGAGAGAGTTATGGATTTTTGAAGTTTCAAAGTTTTACAATAGAAAAGAAAAAGAAAATGCTGGTTTAACTGGAGGCGACACGTGTCCGGGAGTACAGGGCGTGCACGCCAAGATCGTACGGGGCAAGGCCACCGGCGCCGAGTCCACGGCTCACCGCTCACGGAATAGTACTGCCCACATGTCGCTGATACGATCGCACTTAGGGCTAATTAAACCGAATTAACGACAAACCACATGCACGGCAAAATCGCTCCTCTGACGGCGGCCCACAACGCGCCGTGGGGAGAATCGAGCCCGGTTGTCGCCGGGGAGGGGGCGCGCCGGTTACCCAAATGGGTTCCCGAGGCGGTCCCGGTGGTGGCGGCGCGGACACCCGAGAGCGCAAGCACAGGAGGGGCGGCGCGGAGCTCACGAGCGGGAAGTTGATCGCGCCAGATCAAGAAGGGGAGCACTGCGCGAGGTCCCCGGCTCACCTGCCAACAATGGCGCGAGCGGTCTGGCGGAGATCCGGGGCAGGAAGGGATCGGCCGGAGGCGAGGGAGACGAGCCCGATCCGAGGTCGGGGTCCGGAGGCTTCGGCTTGGGGGAGTGCTCGGGAGGTGGTGGCGTGATGGGTGGGCGCCGGAGCTCACGGAGGAGGGAACCGTGGTGGAGCGTACAAAGGGGGAAACTCGGTGTACCGAGCTACTGGGAGCAAGGGAGCGGAGCGGGAAGTAAAGGGTTTGGGGTTCTGAGGCGATCAAAGGGCGGGTCCGCAGGGAGAGAATCCTGCGACGCGAGTTCCGAGGAGCCTCGATGGGGCACTGGCTGGAGGCCTTGAGCGGCGATATGGGATGGCTGCGCAGGGAAGTGACACAGAGGAGGGTGACGGTGGGGCGGAATTGATGGCGAAAGGAGGGACAGGAGCCGGCGACGCGCACGGGAGAGAAACCGGGGCGGCCGGAGAGAGAGAGAATGGCTTGGGAGGCCGGGCCGAGCCAAAGGTCGGGGAGAGGAGGTCGGGCCAACCCAGAGAAGGTATGGCCGAGCCAGGCCGCACTGGGAGAAGGGGTGGCTACCGGGCTAGAAACTACCGAGCCTGTGGGGAAGAAAGGAGGGTCACCGGATTGGGTGAAGACCCCAAAACCTAAAAGAGAAGATGCAAATAGAATTTGAAATTTTGAAAATGCCAACACATTTGAAATACAAACTCGAGTTTGAAAACGGGTGTTACAAACCTACCCACCTTAAACGAATCTCACCCCGAGATTCGAGCTACCCGGAAGAGGTACGGAAGTCCCGCTTCAACCGGTCTCGCGCCCTGTGTGGCTTTCTCAAGGTGGTTGCTCCATTGACTTTACACAACGGATAGTTCGGCCTTGTTTGCTTCTCGATGATGTCTAGGATCTTAATCGGATGTTCGGTAGGTCGATCTTTCCGAGGGCGATGGCTTCAACCGGGTTTGCTCTTAAAATTTCTTAGGCATTTCTTGTTGAGAGACGGAAACACATTGTGCACGTGGACAAATTCTCCCAGAGCTCCAACCGATAGGCAACTTCTCCTCGCTAAGAATCGAACGGCCTATGTATCCGGGCCCTTTTACTTTAAACCTTCGAAGTTCCACGAGGGGGAAACCTTGAGATATACATTATCTCCAACTTCAAAGTTCAACTTCTCCACGGTTGTCGCGATAACTCTTCTCGCCGAGATCGAGTGCTTGAAGACGGCCTCAATCACCGAACTTTCTTCCGCCGCTTGAGAGTATCCGGGCCAAGATGTACCTTCACTGATTCCACCAATGCAAGGGGTTCTCGATTTTCTTCCATAGAGGGCTTCAAACGGGACATTTTCGACTAGACGAAATGTTGTTATATGCAAACCCATATGGTAGACACTTTTCCTGCCTACTAGAACTCCAAAGCACAAGCTCAAGCATGTCTTCAAGAATTTGGTTTGTCCTTTCCGCTCACCACCTCCCGAGGGTGGTAAGTCAGATCAAGGCAAGGTGCGCCCAAGGCATCATGCAACTAGCCTTAAATGCGAGGTAAACCGAGAACCTCGATCCGAGACTATCCTCTTGGGTACTCCATGCATACAATGCGAGCCATATACAACTGGCTAATTTGTCCCCTTGAAGGTCGCCCACGGGATGAAATGAGCCACTTTAGTCAATCTATCCACTATGACCCACACCAATCATATCCAGATTTGGTCGTGGCAACTCGTAATGAAATCCATTCCGATTTCTTCCCACTTCCATTGGGGTATTTGCGTGGTTGAAGCAATCCTCGCGGCCTTGATGTTCGGCTTGACTCACCGGCATACATCACAACAAGCTACATACTCGCTATGTCTCTTTTCATTCGCCCACCAATACAAAGTCTTCAAGTCTTGATACATCTTGGTGCCGCCGGTGCAGTATAACTGAGCGGAGCTTCTTTCAATCGTGTCCTTGAGTTCCTTTTGGTGGGGAACAAGGAGACGCCCTTCAAACCATAGGATTCCTGCATCTTCAATCAACTTCGGCCTTTCCTTCCGCCATGAGTTGCTTGAATCTGACCGTAATGTCCTAGTTGGGCGGTCTTGATCCGATCTTCTAGAGTTGGACGTGCTTCCACGCATCCGTGGCACCTTGTTCTATCAACCAAAGGTTGAGCCTTTCAAAATCCTTGTGGAGCTCCACCGTTTCTTGAGCCAAGACATTATTGCAAGAGGACTTGCGCTCAATGCGCGGCGACCACATTAGCCTTTCCAGATGGTAATGAACATCCAAATTGTAGTCCTTTATTAGCTCTAGCCATCTTTTGCCAAGGTTGAGATCCGATTGAGTGAAGATGTACTTGAGACTCTTATGGTCCGGTAAATGTTACAATGATTTCCAATTAAGTAATGCCGCCAAATTTTTAGGGCATGCACTACGCCGCTAACTCCAAATCATGAGTTGGGTAGTTGTCTTCATGAGGGCGGAGTTGTCCGGATGCATAGGCTACCACTTTTCCTCCTCTGCATGAGGACACATCCAAGCCCTTGGCGTGAGGCGCCACAATAGACTTCAAGTCCCGATGTATGTCCGAGAACAAGCACAAAGGTAAGTCAATCTCTTCTTTAAATCTTGGAAACTTTTCTCACAAGCTTCACCAATCATACTTCTTTTCCTTTTTTCAAAGTGGGTATCGGCTTGAGATTTTTGAGAACCCTTCTATGAAGGCTCGAATATCCGCCAAGCCGAGAAAACTACGACCAAACCGATGCAGTCGCCATTCCATACCGACTTTGGATGGGTCTACCAATCTCCTCGATACAACATGTCCGAGGAAACTTATCTTCAAGCCAAAATTCACATTTGTAACTTAGCAAAAAGTCGTGATCCTCAATTTCTAGGACCAAGCGATGATGGGCATGCTCTTCTTGAGTCCTAGAGTAGATCAAGATGTCGCCTATGAATACGACCACAAACTTGTTCTAGTAGTCCATGAATACCTTATTCATGAGGTTCATGAAGTAAGCTGCATTGGTTAATCCAAACGGATTACCGGAACTCAAACAGCCATACCGGGTAAAAGTCGCTTAGGAATATCCTCAATTCGATCTTGAGTTGATGGTACCCAATCTTAGGTCTATCTTGGAGAAAATTATGCTCCCGATAATCGATCAAACAAGTCGCCAATGCGGGCGGTACTTGTTTTAATTGTAACATCATTAAGTCCCCGAATCCACACACACGGCGAGCCATCCTTCTTCCTTACAAAGAGCACGGGAACCCAGGAGAAGAACTAGGTCTAATAAATCCTTTCCCCGCAGATCTTCGAAATGGGTCTTGAGTTCCTCCGCCCGGACGGCCATCCGATAAGGTCTTTTGGCAATTGAGCGATCCTCGGCTTCAAGTTGATCACAAACTCAACATCTCTATCCCGGCATGCCCGGCAATTCTTCCGAAAGACATCGGGTAAGCTTGGACTACGGGTGTTGTCTCTAGGGACAACTCCTCCGTGGTGGACCAAGAAAACAGAAGGGGAGGAACGATCCACACTAACTTCTATTACGATCCCTGGATCTTAGTGAGCACCACCTTCCCTGCAACCTATTAATCCATGGTATCTGCCAACCAATCCATCCCTAGGATGATATCAGAGTTTGGGATTCTAGCACAATGAGGGTTGCTAGAAATCCAGAGTTTTCCAAGGAAATCTCTACTTTGGGGCTCGAGGTAGCAAAGAGAGATCCCGGTGAACTTAGCACCACAGTTTCTTTAACTCAAAGGTTGGCCTTAAGCCTTTCAACAAACTTCCTTGAAACAAACGAGCGAAGCTCCGTAATCAAATAAAACTTGTGCGTAATCAATTAACAGAGAACGTACTCCATTAGCACTCCCGAGGCTTCCCGGGCCTCCTCCGCCGGACATGGTTCACCGGCCACGCCTTGGTGAGTAGACCTTGAGGCTTGAGATGACCGAAACTTTGCTTGGGCCGATCCTTGGCCCGGTCAAGGCCTCGGTTTAGTCTTCGCAAGCAGATTCGACGGTGGGCATCTATTAGCAAAATGCCCTTCTCTCCACAACTATACAAGATCACCGCAGGGTTGGATCATGCCAGTGGCCAATGGCTTGTGGAAACCGCCTTGAGTACGCTAGAAACTCGCCGTTTCGCGCACAAGCGGGTCCGGGAGTGCCGCCTTGAAAAGGGGTCCTTCGAGGATAGCTACCGTGGCTTCAAAACTAGCTTGCGCTATGACTAGCTTCTGCGGTCCTCTTCTCATTTTCCAAAGATCGTGGCCTTATTGATGAGGTGGTGGAAGCGGAGTAGTCGGAAGAATGAGTTGGCCTCTCATTCCTCACGCATACCTTCAATAAAGCGGCAATCTTTTCTTCTTCATTTGCTATGTCATGGGGGCATAGCGAGCGAACGATTGAACTTAGGAGGTACTCATTCACCGATAGGTTGCCTTGCTTAAGGCCCCGAATTCCTTCAATCTCATCGGCCCGGCACAAAGTTTGCTCAAAGTCGACTTGAATTCACCACAATTGGTTGCCAATCACCTCCCTCTTGGGGGATTTCTCATTCTTCCGTGGTAGCAGGGTTTACCGATTCCCAAGATGATGCTATGTCCGCCTCACCTTCCTCTTCTTCTTTCCGGGTCGCCGAGTGCCGTGGCAAGGTAATTGTCCCACCATGACCGGCCTTTGAGCGGTGGGTGGCAAAGTCCACCCGCTTCTTCTCGAGCAACGAGCTAACCGCTTCTTCTCGATCACGGAGCCGGGCCCTTCGCTTCAAGAGGCTCACTTGCCGCAAAGGTAAGTGGCCTAGTGCGAAGAAAGTCCGCGAGTTTTAGTGCGCCGGCCGGTCCCCCCGATCGCTCAACAAGGCTTGCAGACCGAGTTTGCGCAGATTACTTGGGCCATGGTCGGGTTTGTCGGGTGGGTGGCGATCCTCGTTTGACACGACCTTGGCCATTTCACGCCTCTTCCACGACCTTCTTAAGGCTCATGAAGGGAGCAGCAGCCTCTTCCGGGAGGCATCTCAAGAAAAACCGAGGCTCGTAACTACAGAGGGGTATACGAGGGTTGGCTAGCCCTCTAGAACAACAAAAAGAAAGTCAATCAAACAAGATCGAATAAATACAACACAAAGTCCATAATGACCGCATTACATTAAGGGAGTTAAACATTACATGACTTTAGAACACAAGATATAGGCCATGCCAGCCATGATGCCGCCAAAACATTCGCTCACAAAAGAAAAGAGCAAAAGAGTGCTTGCAACCAAAAGATCGCTTAGCAAGCATCGCCACTAACCTATCCTAAGCGGACTACTCCACCTACAAGTGCCGATCCAAGTCGCGCAGCTTCCGAGAACGGAACGGAGCGGCTCCGGGCGGGATGGCGACGAGCGGAGCGGTCGCTACCGGCGCCGGGCGACGGGAGCGGAGCGCCAAGGCTCACTACCGACTTCCAATGACGATGCGGGCGGGATCGAGGCGCCGCACACTCAGCGCGGCCGCCCTCCTCGTGAGAGCCGGAGGGGCCGACCGAGTGTCCCGACGCCGAGGCGGGCCGAGCGGGACGTGGTGGTGGCGGAGACGCGCCAACTCGCGGAGCGGCGCCCCTCCCGGACGGCACGGCGTGGGCCTCGCCGGTCCCGACGTTGTTGCGAGGGTGTCCGAGGGGCATAATCGCCGTGAGCAACATCCCGAAGCCCACCTCCTCCATGGCGCGTTGATAGTCGCCATGGCCTCGAGTAAGCCGGACTCGCGGTCAAGCGAGGGTCGTTGTCCCGGGCCGCAAGACCTCCGGCCGCCTCCGCTCGGGAGATACGGAAAGAAGCGAGGGGACCTCAACAAGAGATCTCGATAGCCAAGCAAAGGGTGTCGGCGACACGAGCAGGCCTCCGGATCGCTGTGCGTACCGTGGGAAGGTGGCGTCGAAGGTGTGGTTGAACTCACGGCCCGGCGAGAGGAAAACCTCCACGATCCAAGACTGCGGTCCAAGACCTCGCCGTCCGGCTCAGAGTGGAGGACGGTGAACCAAGGTATCGTGATCGCTGACAAGGAGCTCCAGATATTGCCCTTCGCCCTCCGTGGGGAGTAGTAGTCCTGTGGTCCATCCGGACAAGGCAACATCTACAAATTTTGAAACAAGAGATAAGTCAAGAACAAATGAAAATAGGTAAGGTCAGAACTAAGAGTGATGAGTAAAGCAATAATACTTGATATTTTTGCAAAGTTTTCTTAGGTTTCAAAATAGAACTCAAGTCCTTAGGCTCGCCAGCCTAACTAAGACTCCTACGCAGATGCCTCGATACACCGCTTGACCCGGATTTAAACCCAATCCCTCAGGAAACCATGTACTACCCTCGATCAAGAGGGTAGTACTCAAGTGCATTATGTATCATCTCATACAAGCGTGAAATAGGACCAACACATATATTACAGAAACAAGGTAACATAGACCGCGCGTCAAGTTTTTAGTAAGGGCCCAAAGCCAAATATGTTACATCACAAAAGATCGGTCTACAGAAGCAAAAGGATGGGGCACATCTCACCACGAAGGATCGGTGTTTTGGTATGACTAATATTATCCGAGAGCCCGATAATATTAGTTATACACAAGTACCAACAAGTCTACTAGATCAAGCGAGATCTAAACTAGTAACTAGACTACCCTCATCGCATCCTTGTCCATCGGCCGGATCCTCAAATATGCGTAATCTCCTTGGTCCATCATCCAAGAGTTTTGGGAAGAGCGAGGAGCACAACTACCGTGTCATGAGCCGCACCACAGTATGCAATAATATTCATGCAGCTTAACAAGGAAGGCTCGGTTCTTTTATTTATGCAAAGCAATATTTATAAATACAGATATTAGAAAATCCTCATCACTTAGCATTTGGACCAAATTTGCATTTTTAAAGAGATTAATTGTGCAATAATTGATAATACAGAGGTTCCTCCATCTAAACTCGTCTCATGCTTCTCTTTCTTTGGTGGTCATACCCACCTATTACCAACACCGCAAGAATACCCGTGAAAACCAATCAAGGGCTAGATGAGCCCTGCACATTTTTCATCCCACCCACCAAGTTTTGAAATAGAACTAACTCTTATGAGCCCGCCGCCGCCTTGACCGGGGCATACTGTCAATGCTTTTATTCTCCGCAGATTGTACATCTTTACCCACAAGAGATAATCACTTGATATGTACACACGCTTCGAGACATGTGAATCAAGGAGATTACCACAAGGCCTTCCAAGGCATCCTCGATATTTGTCGCACCCGCTAAGGTTTCACCGAGCGGGTGTCGCTCCTGGATGACAACCGCACGCCTGCATCCCTCTTGCGCCATGCAACTTACGCCTAGGGTCCCGTAGTTACATTCCCCAAACGTAGCCTCTTGGGCTCACGGATGGGAGCCCCTGGTGCCTCAACGTGAACACCAATTAGTTAGCCAGTCGACACCATTATAGACTTGTGGTCGACTGCTTTTACAATAAGAGGTCATCACAGGATTAAGTCCTTAAGGTTATCCGCGCTCATACCACATACCTAACGTCTCGCACGACACACCCACCATTCTTCCATCCGCCTGATGGGTATTAGCAGATTTTAGAGTTTTGAGAGGTATAAAATAAATTATCCAACCAACTACCATTCTCCCAATGACCGCCCAAAACAATTTTTTTATGATAAAAGGATGGTGATTTGGGGTAGATAATACCCTGATTTAAACAAGTCTAGCATGGCATTTAAGTACGACCTATAACTAGTAAGTTACCGATATTTACTAGGGTGACATGAATACTGGAGTTCAACTTTCAAGGGAATGGCATATTAATTTACTATTCAACAAATAGGCATTGTAACTACCTTAGAGTGTTTGACATAGGTTTGCATAAAAAGTAAAGCATGCGCTTGATACTTTAATGTAATATAATTTGCATAAAATGTGGGATCAACATGATCAAAGTGTTGACGCCTTGGATATAGGTAGAGGGGTCTAGGTTTCTTGTGCTGGTCCGAGGTGGGGTCTTCCGCCTTCAACCCTACCAACGATAAATTAAAAGACACAAAAGAAAAGAGAGCAAATAAATACATAACACCAAGCAAATGAATCCAAATTAATCAAGACCTGCCATTAGCAAGATCTTGATTTTAGAAAATTTTAGGAAAAAGATTCATAATTTTCGAGTTATAATGAGAGAGTTATGGATTTTTGAAGTTTGCAAAGGTTTTACAATAGAAAAGAAAAATAAATGTGGTTTAACTGGAGGCGACACGTGTCGGGAGTACATTGGCGCGGCATCGCCAAGATCGAGGGGCGGCAACAGGGCCGGCCGAGTCCACTTGCCACTGCTCATAATAGTACTCGCCCACATGTCGCTGATAGCATGCACTTAGGCTAATTAAACCGAATTAACGACAACGGCACAAGAATCGCGGCAAAATCGGCCTCGCTGACGCGGTCCGACAACGCTGCCGTGGGGAGAACGGAGCGGCGGTTGCGCCGGGGGAGGGGGCGGCACGCCGGGTTACCTAAATGGGTTCCTGAGGCGGTCCCGGGTGGCGGTGGCGGGCCGAGGATCGACCGAGCGGCGCAGCCTGGGGGCGGCGGGAGCTCCACGGAGCGGGAAGTTGATCGGGCAATCAAGAAGGGAGCACGGCGCGGCGAGGTCCCAAGCTCACCGCCAACAATGGCGCGGAGCCGGTCGGTGGGAGACGGCGGCAGGAAGGGATCGGCCGGAGGCGAGGGAGACGAGCCCGATCCGAGGCCGGTGGTCCGGAGGCTTCGGCTTGGAGGGGAGTGCTCGGAGGTGGTGGCGGGACGGGGTGGCGGCCGGAGCTCACGGAGGAGGGGAACCGGATGGAGCGGCTCACCGAAGGGGAAACTCAGGGTACGGAGCTACCGGGAGCAAGGGAGCGGAGCGGAAGTAGAAGGGGGTTTGGGGTTCAGAGGCGATCAAAAGGGCGGGTCCGGGAGAGAATCCGGACGCCGAGTTCCGAGGAGCTCAGATGGAGCCAACCTGGAGCACTGAGCGCGGATGTGGGATGGCCGCGCAGGGAAGTGACAACAGAGGAGGGTGACGGGGCGGAATTGATGGCGACAGGAGGCGAGTGAGCCGGGCGCTGACGCCCGCACGGGAGAGAAACGGGCGGCCGAAGAGAGAGGAGAGAATGGCCTGGGGGTGGGCCGAGCCAAAGGTCGGGGAGAGGAGGTCGGGCCGAACCAGAGAAGGTTGTCGAGCGCAGGCCGACCGGGGAGAAGGGGTTGGCCACTGGCTAGAACGGCCGAGCCTGTGGGGAAGAAAGGAGGGTCACCGATTGGGAAGACCCCAAAACCGAAAAGAGAAGATGCAAATAGAATTTGAAATTTTGAAAATGCCAACACATTTGAAATACAAACTCGAGTTTGAAAACGGGTGTTACAAAGGTTTAGTATCCAAACAAGAATGGGTTCTGCTTTGATTCTTCCCTTCTTATCCACTAGAGGCGTCTTGGATCGAATGGCCTTAGGCCCAATGTGTTTCTTGAGCGATGATGTGAAACACGGATGAATTCACTTCCTCCGACAATTGCAATCGAAGCCACCGCTCCTACTCTTTGCAGGATCCCGAAGGGCCATAGAATTTACTAGTTAACTTCAATGATTGTCGAGACCAAATGTGACAAACAATATGGTTGCATCTTCAAATACACCATGTCCCCTACTTCATAAACCCTTTCACTTCTATTTTGGTCAGATTTCTTCATTCGAGCTTGGGATCTGTCAAATTGTGTTTGATCCGCCTGAGCATCTCCTCTTTTAAATTAGAAAATCCCGGCCATATTCTCCGGCCTGGTATGGACAGTTCATGATAATCAAGGGAGTGTACCATAGAGTGCTTGATAAGGAGTAATCTTGAGGAGGAATGGTATGTGGTATTATACCACCATTCCGCAAGTGCTAACAATATGACCATCTTTTAGGTTCATAAAACGCCATGCAACGAAGGTATGACTCTAAGCATGATTCGCGCCCGCTTGCCAAGTGTAACAAGTCAGCTCACTTGAACAAATCAAGTGTCTAAACTCAAGTGGATACACAATCCATTTCCTAATGCAACACATGGACTTAGGCTTTGTTCTCTAAGATTACAAAGTGCAACACATGCACATAAGAGAGGATGACTTGCTCTTTGCCCAATAGAATGTATAAAGGCTCTAACCACACAACCGGCCAAGGTGACTATTTATAGCCACACATAAAAACTAGCCATTGGGGTGAAAATGAAAAATCATCAGCGGCGGTTGTACCATGTTCATCAGCTGGTACACGGCCTCCCACTAACAACCTGATAATGGCTATAATTCGCCTCTGAAATAGCCGTTGAGAATCTGTGCAGTACTGATATTGATCATGTGGTAGTTTTGCTCTCGATAATACAAAACATAAAGCGGTGCTACAGCCTCGTAGAGCTCCAAAAGCAGGCTCTCTCTGAAAATAACATGTCATTCACTTTTCAATCTTTACGGGTTGCGGTAGTTCCGCTCAATGAACTCGGTACTACCACACTTCCAAGAGAGCAAATAAAGTCTAAAAAGCGTCTCTTTGGAAAACACATACCGCCAACTCATCTTTGGTTGTGGGTTGCGGTAGTCTGCAGCTAACTAACCAGTCATCTGCGTGGCGGTAGTACCACCACGAGCGTCGGTACTACCGATTATCTGAGAAAAGCTTAGTTGGATTTCAAAACAAACTCAATTTGCAAAACACATTTGTCAATTAATGAGTGATGAACACAAGAGTTAAATGCAAGATTCTCAACAAGTTGCAAAGCGCATGTGCCAACTTTTAGAATCAACGCCACAAGGAATAAGGTACATGCACTTAAACCATTTACAAAACACATTCGCAAACTAAAGTCACATGTTACAAGGATTATGATGCACGAGCTTCAACTATTTGCAAACACATTCGCAAACAATAGCACCATGCATAGATGAGCTAAAACAAACACAATGAGCTATCAATACATAACTAACTCAAACTATTAGTCAAGACCCTCTTAATATACGACAACCTATACTAGCAATCCGGTCTCTAACCAAACACCAAGGCGGTAAAAGACTAGAAACACATCCTTAGCCCTAGCTAGTCATACCTTTGACTTGCATAACCTCTTGAAGCTTGATGGCGCGATTTTCACTTCAAGTCGGGTTGTTGACTTTGATAATCATCAACATATGATGATTTCCATTGCTTCGAGTTCTCGACTTGAATATGCATCAACCCATGATACTTTCTTTTACGACCTCCATCAGCGGATGATCGGTCTTTTCTTGACTTGATGATCAACTCATGATCATCTCATGTTCTTGAACGACATCGGCGCACGATGATTTTCTTTTCTCTAAGCTCTTGACTTCAATATCATCAACACATGATGATCTTCTACACTGGATCTTGACTTGAACATCATCAGCGCTGATGATTTCCTTCATCAGTCTTGATGATGGATCAACTCATGATGTCATCCAAAGTCTCCATCTTCATGTAACATAACCTATTCATCAAACTCATGGAAAATGTTACTTCCACGATATGATTATCATTAATTATCACAACATACCATTAACTCATAATCTGGGATAAGATACTTCAATCTTTCCCTCTTTGGTAGCAGATGATAACCACATCAATTGCAAATAATTGAATGTAGATAAATATGAGTATATATGAATTACACAAGTTTTATGTACTCAAGGATATGTTTCAAAGTAAAGATCCTTAACCTATATGGATAAAGAAATATAGATCAATTGAATGAAACCACAAAACATAGAGTGAACTCCTTAAATGTGTGCATACATAAATGTGTAATAAGAACATATGCACATATTCAAGTTAGACTTTGGTGGAGTTCAACCTATATTTTGGATCAGGAATGCAACAAGATATAAAAATATGATGTCGAATGCATACATCTTTGAATTTCACCTTTTTATTCAAGCGAGACTAAACAATAGATATAATAATGAAGTGTTAGTCTCACAAATAGATTTATTATTAATCACCAAAATACTACATTAACTCATAATGACGGGTCTAGATTCTTCACAAAGTTATCTTGATGGTATTATATTAATAATGGATAGTGCGTTTGAAAACCTAAAAATATGTACAAGTAGCAATCTTAAGAACAAAATTAACTATATTTGTGATGCAAATAATAGTAGAGATCTTGAAAGGTACCAATGGTGCGATGGCGGCGGTGCTCTAGCCCCTCGTGTCCCATGGTCGATCTACCACTAAGGCGGAGGATGGAGTTGGAGGCTTCCTCAAGCTTTGCTTTGAGATCGTGTGGGTATTCTTGGTTTGCTTGGCGCCAAAAATTTTCTACTCTAGTAGCGAGGGCATCGACGATTAGCTTGATCGATGCTATTGTATAATTTTGTCGAAGGAAAAGCAAGCGGTAGAAAAAGTTGACAAGCGAAAAGGAAAAGAATAGCATAAGAAATTAAAACATGTTAAAAGGCCAAGGCCCAGTAGGCACATGCACGGCAGGCAGGAGAGCTTGGCTTCCAAAGCCCGACTAGTTGTTGCTTCTTCTTTTCTAGTTTATTGTTATTTTGGGATGGTTACCTCCACTATATACTACTTTTTCCAATTACAATGAAGGAACACCAGAAGACTGCACGCACACACCACATGTAGTCGCCATCTTAACACATTCATAGAAAGGCAGTGAGAATATATTCACGACTTCATAAAATTCCACCTAAAGTGCACTCATGTGCATAAAGATAAACACTGTAATTAAAATCCTAATAAGTAGAGTCCTACCCCACGGCTCTGCTAACCACTTAAAAATCGGTTGGTGGTTGTGATGATATGTTCTAGTTTCCCTTCCACACAAAAGTTCGTTCTATGCCCCTTCTGATGAGGACATCCCAACCTTCAATGACCACGCTAAGATGATCATCTCACGACCAAGATATTCTCAAAGACCAACAATATCAAGGACCAATCACGAGAACACGTGCTAAGAAAATACATGATCAAGTGAATGCTAACCTAAGCTACATTTGATTCCTATGACTTGGTTGTGCCCCACCTCTTCTTCTTTGATTGAACTTAGGTGCCTCGGTGTGGAACAAGAAGGACTATGTGCTACTAGTATGGCTTACGTAAAAAGCGAGTTCACTTTCTTGTGATAGATACGTTACATTCCAAGGACATGGCGCACCAACATGTCATGTTTCACTGTGCATAACCTATATGGATGGAAAGATAATCAAGTCTAGTTTCACCTCCAATAAGCGGCTCGTCATTTGGACTTTCGAGGAGAAAGTTATTGCTGTTTCTTGAAGTTTGAAGTTGAAGCGGGCAGCGCGAGAATTCGAAGACTCCTTAATGCTTCAACTAGTTGGCCTTCCACCTTCCAACATGGTGAATTATGTTCATACCCAGCTAGGAGGGTTGTTCCTAGTATATATACCCCTCTCCCCATCCGTGGAGGCACTTTTGAGTTTTCAACAAACCGATATATGAAAATTGCGATAAGGCTGGCGAGTGTCTTGCTCATTTACTCTTGTCGTTCTCTTGGATTTGCAAGAAGATTCCTCACGAGATCCCATATTTAGGTGCTCTCGCTTAGGCGTTTTGTATGGATTAGTTCGGATTGTGGTTATGTGATTGTTCGGATAGCGGGTGGAGTCGAAGGCTTTGGATCGTCTCTCCCCAACATTTCGCATCCAACCTTGGCGGGTTAAAGCTAGTTACCATTTTCCTTGCTCACAACTAGTTATCCCATCCCACAGCAAAATTGCTTTGTTCTTCAACCTCGCCGTGAAGATCGGGCCACCAAGAAACGCATCAATGGTATCGAGCTTTCGTTGTCACGGTAGGTTTCATCCACAAGTTAGCCTTTTAGTGCATCGCTTTTTCTTGTGTTGATATTATTTCAATTTATATCCTAAGAGTCGGATCCAAAACAAAAATACCAAGTCTTTTGTTTTGTCTTATTAATCTTGTATCATTCATGCTCATCCTATTTCTAGTCACCATCGATATCTTACACGTGTTTGTTCTAGTTGTTGAGCTTCTTGTTTAGTGTTAAAAAGCAGAAGAAAAAGAAAATAAAACACAAAAAAGAAGAAGAAAGGAGAAGAAAGCAAATGGTTGTATTACGGTTGTCAAAATTGCAAGTTTGATTCTTGCTCACGATTTTTGGGTGTTTTGGTTGGTGATATTCACCATTGCATTAGTTTCTGACACTTTATTCGATTACTACAACCCTTTTTGTTAGTCCACAAGCCCCACTAAAGCAGCAGGTTGATTTTGATTCATGTCCTTTCAATCGCTTGACCACATCAAAATGCGCCACTCTTGCACTCTTGCATCCATTGAGAGCGCATAAGAACATTGGTGAGTAAGAGGTGAGATTGTGTGATTCCACAAATATTACCTATTCCTTTCTCTTCGCTAACATGGCAGGTTCCAACTCATGTGTACATGGGGAAATCATGAAGGAGATGAACAACCGATCCACGAGCCGAGATCGACAATTCGTGATCTGGTTCGAGCCATGGGACGGATGCTCAATGAACATCTTTCCGCCGTGCTAGAGGGTTTATATCAACCTAACCCTCGTTGATCATGGTGAAGCCGATGAGAACTTCGATGGGAGCTGCTACTAATGGCGGCTTCCACGACCGGCAAGATCTTGGTGGATTGGTGGATGAGGGGCGGAGCCCATCGTGGCCAAGTGCGGTGCACATATTGCGACAGGGAGGAGCTCACGGTCGTGGTTTTGGCCACCATATGCGCTTCAACGACCAATATGTGCATGTATGGCGGTATGGAGAAGAATATGATGACAATACGAGTTTTTGCAGGATCATGATGGCTATGGACAACATCCACCCCATCGTGGTGCTACCTATGGTGGGAGGGCTGACCTCGGATGCCGTGAAAGGGATGATCGGATAATGAGATCAAGTTGAGTGTCCCTAAATTTAAGGGAATAGGTGATCGATGCTTATCTTGATTGGGAAGAGCAATGTGATCATATTTTTGCATCCATAATCTCTCCGATCAAAGCGGGTAAATCTTGCCTCAATTGAATTTTCAGTTATGCTCTCACTTAGTGGAATCACATGCAACAAAATCGGCTACAATCGGGCGTGATCATACCAATACTTGGGTTGAAATGAAGTAAGTGATGAGAAGGCGCTTTGTGCCTTCAAGCTACTAAGCGTGACCCATAAATAGGTTGCATCGTTAAGACAAGGGTCTAAAATGGTGGATGAGTACTATAAAGAAATGAAATTACTCTTGATCCGTACTAGAATTAGAGAGGATCTTGAATCCAAGATGGCAAGATTTACGCATGGTCTAAATGATGAAATGTTAAGTTTTGTTGAGATGTTTCCTTATAACAATGCAAGATCTTGTTGCCCGAGCTATGCGCGCGGAGAGAAGATTTGGCAAGGGGCGATGTCGATTATTGGGAACCGTTCTTTCGACTCCATGGCGTCGACCACGTTGTTCTCGAGAGCCTGGCTGGACTCCTACACCTTAAGTCGCTTCTTCACCTACGAGACACCAAGATAATCAATGCTCTCGGAAAAATAGGAGCATCATACGCCACATTAGTAGCGATATCCATCTCGTAGCGCAAAATTGATTGCCATAAGTGCCAGGCGTGGGCACATTGCCTCTGAAGTGCCCTAGTAGAAGAAACATGCTTGTTAATGAACAAAGAGAATGGGAATCTGCGAGTGAGCAGGAGGAGGATGGACTACTTGAAGCGGCGGATGGTGATGGTATTACTAGTGATGATGGAGACAACAATTGTTTTATCTCTTGGCGTGTGCTTAGCGTTAATGTTGTGAAATGAGGGAATAGTCGTGATATAACCTATTTCATACTCAAGGCACCATCAAGACCAAGGTATCGTATTATTGTTGATAATGGCGGTATGCAATAACATTACAAGTCTAGAATTGGTAGAGCGACTAGGACTAAAACAACGATGTCATCTTGCCCATATAAGATGCAATGGCTCAATGATTGTGGAGCACTACAGTGAACAACATTGTGACGTCAATTCTCAATTGGAAAATACCAAGATCAAGTGGGTGTGATGTGGTTCCAATGCAAGCATGCCGATTAATTTTGAGCGACCTTGGTTATATGATCGTGATGTTGATTAGTTGCGAGCCAATACCCTTATTTTTATGTATAAAGGGTAGCGTATCACTTTGCTTCCTTTAACACTGGAAGAGATAATGACGGATGAACTAAAAAGCAGTGAGAGAGAGAACCACAAACATAGTGAGCAAATAAAACCAAAGCCAAATAAAACTCCTGACCACAAAATACCAAGACACGGGAAAGAGGATTAGTGATGATAGCTAGGAAAGGGGATATAAAAGAATTGGCGAACCCAATACCATGTTCTTTGTACTCTGTACAAGAAAGCCTTTTA
The DNA here is from genome assembly GCA_036346395.1 of Hsuehochloa calcarea. Taxonomy (NCBI): domain Eukaryota; kingdom Viridiplantae; phylum Streptophyta; class Magnoliopsida; order Poales; family Poaceae; genus Hsuehochloa; species Hsuehochloa calcarea. The sequence goes on along the minus strand of CM070608.1, from coordinate 25,621,893 downwards.
TCAACTAACGGCTTACCTCTACTTTACGTGTTGTGTTGGATCTCTTATAGGGTTCTGATGGCGTGTTTCTGACAAGTACCACCAGTTATAACATTAAAATTTTCAATTTGGTTAAAATTTAAAACTTATTTGATTTTGGGGTTATACGAAATTTTAAAAGCTTTTCTTTAGTTGGTTTAAAGCTAAAATAAAATTATTTCCAAAATATATTAACAACTTTAAGTTGGAACTATTTTAATTAAGTCGAGAATAATTCTAGAGACTTATGTCAATTTTCTAGAATTTTTGGGATTTATTTGCTATTTTCTAAGCCCTTTTTGAATTAGGGATTAAATAAATTAAGAAATCAATTTAAAATCCGAAAATAGTGTCGGGCGAATCCACCAGCATGCGGCCCAAAACTATTTGTTTTCAACCATTTGGCCCGCCCGCCTGATCCATCTATTGTGTCGGATTAAATCAAAGCGACGGCCTACCCATTCCCACGCCGCTCTCTTGCGACCCGCTGCCAGTCCCGTTTCTCTCGCTTCCACGTGGGCGCGCTGCGTCTTCCCGCCGCCTTCTCGCGGCCGCCCTGACGCCATTAGCGGCCGGCTCGCCAACGCGCCTCAACGGCCTCCGCTCTCCGCGTCCTCGCGCCGATCCGCGCCGCCTCCGCTTACGACCCCTCGCCCCCTTCTCCGCATGCTTGCATGCGATCCGCAACCGCCGCGCCCGACCTCCGTCGCTCGCCACCTCGGACCCCTCGGCTATAAAAGCAAGCCGGGGCGCCCCTTCTCGCTCATTCGCGCGCGCTCTCCCCTCTCTCGGCGTGTGCTCGCGGTTGAAGCTTCTTCGCGCCCGACCACGAAGTTTGGAGTTCCATTGCGCGCCGCCGTGAGAGCGCCGCGCCTCACGCCGCCACCAACCGCATCGCCGTGACACATGGCTTGTCGCACCTCGCCTTGCCGGAGGACCCTCGGGCCGTCGTCTCGTGTCGTCCCGGCTTCGCGCCACTTATCTCTCACTGGCCGGCCGCCTCCGTCCGTCTGTCAGTGGGTGAGCCTCGAGTCCGCCCGACTTCCCCTCCCTCTTACACGGCACACCGCCCGCGCCTATGCGCCGGCGACCCGACCTCCCCATGCCGTGGCTCGCCACCGTGCTCCGCGCGCGCCCTCGTGGCGCCACCTCGTGTCGGTCAGCGTGGATCCGTGGCGCCAAGTCGGCGCCTCTCACCGAAGCGCGTGGTGGTCCATAAACCAGTCTATGACACGTGGGGCCCACGGTCGAATTTATTTTAATTTGGAAAATCGGAAGTGGCGTCGGCATTGCGCAATAAATGATTTTCTTTAGAATTTAAATCAGAAAATTTCAGAATTAGGATTAAAATTGTAAAATTCATATCTTTTGCATTTTAACTCCAAATTGAGTGATTCAAATTGCTAAAATTTTAGAAAATTATTATCTAGCTAAATAAAATAAAATAATTTCATTTTGATTTGGTTTTATTTATCTTTTTGAATATAGTTGAATTTCTTTTGATTTGTTGTATTTTCACGTTTAGACTTCGACGATTACGGGGATTTGGACCCTACTGAAGATTTAGAATTTCAAGACTTCAGCGAGGCAAGTTACACTTTGACCATGTTGACCCTAATATTTTAAAGTTATTTATTTGGTTTCTAAATAATTATTGCATGCATAGTTTTAATCAATTATTTTGCTTCCGTTTAAATGCTTAGTTATACCAATTCTTTTGTATGGCCAATTTGAATGTTGAAGTCATTCCTTGTCACCCTTAGATAAAATTTATACAAAGTATATATGCTTAGCAAATGCTTAGGTCATGATTTGAGTTTTGGGAATTTAGCCAAATCGGTTCAATTTGATTTAAAAGTTTAACCATGGTATTATCTTACCATGGAGTGCGATAAAATGGTTTCAATCAAAATGAAAATAATTTGGGTAGCGAAAGCGGAGGAATGGTGGGTGCGAGTTTATGCAGGTTTAATCTGGTTAGGATTAAAGCCCATGGTTTGAATTGAAAGTCGCCCAAGTCAATTGAGGACCGGCCTTTGGCGCATTTTGCTCGCCTATTCGTACTACCACTTACGTGGGCGAACTGGCTTAATAATTTGGGATACTCCATAGATATTCGTGCCATGTGTATGAGTGGGTGTCGATTAGGCAGATCCCACTGGCGCAGAGGGCTCCGGAGGATGGTTAGTCAAAGGCGAAACCTTAGCGGGCATGAGTACTTTGGGGTAGAACATTGTAACGAACACTCGCTAGGGCCTCACATTTGGTGGAATGGCCTCTGGTTTCAGATGAATAGAATGATCACAATTCCTGGAAGGAGGGAGCTTAGAAGGTTCTAAAAATACCGATTGGTACTTTTCCAGCAACCGCTGTACTTCAGCAGGTGGTAATTAGTCATGCCGATCCACCTTCTCATCACAATGATGTATAAGGAAACCCATGATTTCTTTATTGCCAAGTTTGTTAAACTGGTGAGCATTGATGATCCTTTCTGGTGGTGCTACCGTGAAGTCTTGGATTGTCATCTCATATTGTCCTTCTTTTCTAACGATTAACCCTCTGGTTTTCAGATTCAGATTGATGGGACTATGATTGTAAATCCAGTCACAACCCAATATAACATCATAAGATTGCAGTTTCAGCATCTTAAAGTCTCCTAGAAACTTTTCTCCTTGTATAATATATTCACACCTAGATATATGTGCTCCAATGTATAAGATTCCACCTCCTGCTACTTTCACCTATTGTAGATCATTGTTCTGAGCTATATAATGCGCACCAGCAGCAAACTTCAAATCTATAAAGGAATGTGAGCTGCCACTATCCACTAATGCTACTCCTCTTCTACCTCTTATACTGATAATAACCGAAAAGGTGGCTACAGATGGCACTCCCTTGAGAGCCTGCAAAGATATTTGCAATAGTTCCTCCTCTACTAGTGTTTCATTCTCCTTTTCCTGTTTTTCTTCTTCCTCTTCTTCTAATGCCAGATTTAGTTCCCCCTTTTCCATACTCTCAGGATCCATTACCATGATGTTCAACACTTTGGACTGCTTACAAGTATGACCTGGAACCCATTTTTCAGCACAATACCAACATTTCCTTGGTTCCCTAGTAATCACCATAGGATAAACTGGTCGGTTAGTTTTTCTCACAGGGTTAGGAGTAGTGTTTCCCTATTTGTGCATGTTCGTAGCCCTGAAATTGTGTTTGTGAAAACCTCCTTTGAGCTCCGCATTTCTCTGAAACCCAGATCCTATTGTAGGCCCAATTCTCCTTGCATTGGCATTAGCCCCCTTCTCCAAATCCTTGGATATCCAGTAAGCTTCACAAAGATTATGGGGTCGATGAGGTTTAACATAATGTTTGATGTCTTCTCTCAAACCCGTAACAAAACATTTAACAAAATAGTCTTCTCTTAGCAGGAATTTTCACTCCTCATGATGGCCATAAGTTCCTCAAACTTGTCAATATACTGGCCACAGATAACTGATGTTGCTGCACGGCATGGAATTCTTCAATGATATCGTAAATACTATGGGTAGCAAACCTGTCACAAATTTTCATCTTCAATAGGGACCAAGTTACCGGGTTAGCTAATAATCCTGATCCTCTTAACCAATTATCAGCCCTTCCTATCATATATGAAACTGCTAAATCACTTCTATTTTCTTCAGGGACCTTAGCTAGCTCAAAATATTTGTCACATTGCTGAATCCACCCCAAAGGATTATCTCCATCGAACACCGGAAAGTCCAGTCTAGGGCCCTTAGCAATTGCCTTCAAAAATTCATTACCCCTTTCTTCATGATGTCCAGTTCTGTACAAGTTGTCTCTAATATCTCTTTTTCCACCCAAACCATTGAACAGATTTAGAGTAGGAGCCTCATGGGAATAAAACTGGTTACTATCTCTGAAACATGGAGCCGCTGAATACTCACCTGGAGAATAACTTTCCTTAAAATCCCCATGCTGGGGCGGTAGAAAACCTCCATCATCATTCAGATTCGGATCCGCCAACGCTCGCACTCTTCTCCTCATTTCATCTGCTATTTCTGTTTCCTGCTGTTCATCAGTGTTGATGACTCTGGAGCCAGTATCCCTTACCACAGTCTTGACCAAGGATTGAAGGAGTTCTTTGATTTCTCCCAGTTCTCTCTTTAATCCCATCACATCTTCTTGAATCACTACCAGTTGGCCCTCCATATGAGTCTTCATGATGTTCATCTCTGTTCTCACATGAACCGCTTCTGATGCTTCCGTACCATCGCACGCTCCATCCTTCTTACCTCCTCTAGTCATTTTTGTCAGATCTTACCGCCACAATCAAAAGAGAAAAAGAACAGGGGATTTTACAGTGACTAATCACCAACCTTTCTTCTTCAGATCTGCGTGCTTCCAAGGAAAAGAAGTGCTATGATACCAATTGTCACAACCTGAGAGTTTCACCTCGTATGGATTAGTGGAAATATACGTTCTGAAGGAAATCTGCCAGATCGAAGGAACTACAGACCTAGCTATCTCTAAAGAAGAACTAATAACTGGCATAATGGAGATGCCTTCCTTTCCAACATAAACTCTGTTTAATACAACTTGAAATCTGAAAGTAAAGGCAAAGCTGACAGAGTTTACAGTTAAATGAAAATTACAAATGTAAATAGTATTCGTGAATTGTCAGGTTGGCTTGAACGCTTAAATCAACTGATCAATCCTGGACGTCACTTTCAAGCCGAACCGGTATGGTTGCATCGCCACCGTCCAAGACACCTGAACTCCCTTTGCCATTGCCTGAGATGGTTTCAGCCTGAATCTTACCAGCTCAGTAGCTTCAGTCATGACAGAAGGTTGATCTGAAACAAGAAGCGCACTAATTAAAACAAGCCAGCAATTAACTATTCCCAAACGGATCGTTTGGATCTGATCGGAGCAAGGAGATGAGCAAGTGGGTGGCAGGTTAGCAAGGGAGGAAAGGGAGGGGGAGGGTTCGTCTATAAATAGCGGAGCGGGGTTCGGACGGACGGCTTTGATCAGGTGCGGGCCTCTCGAACGGACAGACCAGATAAGGTTGCTGCGTACCCCCACGAGCACATTTCGTCGCAGGTAAGCGGCTGCTAGCTACAGAGCTGGCATGTACGAACAACACGGGAAGGTGACTTTTTGGCCGTATTGGCGTAAACTCACCCTAATTTGCATGAATGACCATCTTCATGTGTAATTTATAAAAATGACACTCCCTAGCACGATCATCGTGCGGTGGAGGTGCAGTGGTTACACCTGTTGCTTTGTGGTGCCACCACACTTAGTGCGATGGTGCCTTTGTAGCGCCTAAAACCGCACGACCACCATATGGTAGGTAGTATTTTTTCCCAATAATTTATTTAAGTATACTTTTGTGGAAATTTTCAAATATAGAAAATAAGCTTTAAAATTATAAATTTTTGTGGAGCCTCTGACAGTACTTGTTTGTGTAATTGTTTCAAAATTTTATCCATTTTTTCTCGAATATTCATTTAAGTATCTTGTTTTGTACAAATTTTTAATATATAAAATGAGGTCCAAACATTATATTTTTCAAGCTCCTTACAGTGGACTTGATTGTGTAATTTTTATAAATTTATATTTTAAAATGATGTGATGCAAAGCTCACCATGATGGTGTTGGCCCATGTATACCCATGTCCAGTCGGTCAGTAGTGCTCGCTTTTATTATCTCCATTGGCTCATCAGGATGACTAGCATACATGGGTACACAACCGTTAGCTAGCATACATGGACATACATGGGTACACAACGGATGGCTAGCATACATGGACATACATGGGTACACAACGGATGGCTAGCAAAGGGGACAAGACAGCGAGCGATGTCTTGGAAGAGGGAGGTGGGGTGGTGGCATAAATCTTTAATGAGTGCCTCTTACCTAGAGTAATCATGTAGTACTAAACTTTCCACATTCCAAGTCACATGAAATCATGAAACTCTAATTTTGAAATATTTCATCATAATTTTTAGACATAAACCCTAAATTTTAGAGACAATTTTAGAACATATAAAACTCTATAAAAATACACAATTAAGTCCTTTGTGTAAGGAGCTTTAATTTTTTCAATAATGTTTGGACCTTATTTTATATATTAAAAAATTCTACAAATAGTATACTTAAATAAATATTAAAGAAACAATCGAGCAGATAAAATTTTGAAAAATTACACAGAAAGTACACTCTCATGAGGCTCCACAAAAATATTTGGAGCTCATTGCCTATATTTAAAAATTCATACAAAAGTATACTTAAATGAATTATCGGGAAAAAAATGCTACAGTACTTGTCGCATGGTGGGCGTGCGATTTTAGGCACTACAATGCACCACTTACGATGTATCGTGTTGAAATATGTCATAGAGGCAATCATAAAGATGATTATATTTCATTATATTCATAACCTTGGATAATATGTTATCTTGTTCCTAGAATAATATCAATAATATTTATTATCAAGTATGTGACTTGATTGTGAAACTCTATATTTCTACGATGATTAATCTTAAGCGTTCACAGTGGAAACATATGAGAACACATATGAATAGATTAGCATATGTATTGGTTGATGACTATGTTTCACGAGTCATGGATATGGAGATATCAAACTAATAATATGGACACATGTTAGAGAACATAGTGTTGGAGAAGACCCACCTTGAGACATTATTGAGATTGTTATGATTCTATGTATCATTAGTTGGTCTCAAGCAATGATGATGTATAATCCTTAGACCTAAGATCGGCATGGTTTCCTACATGTGTAGTAGCACTCTTAGGTGTTGCCAAAGCTACTCGTAATTAGGTAGTTATAAAGGTAGCTTTGGGTATGCTATGAAATATACGGAGGATCGGCGGTTGGATATGGGATTTGCCCCTCCTAACATAACAAGAGAGATGTCTCTGGGCCTCGTTGTGGTCGGATAAAGAAAGTGCATGGCCATACCACTAGTGGTGAAATGTAACCACATGAAGTGTCGACACTTGATCGAAAGTATTGAGCATCCATGTATGATACAACATCTCACACAGGTTTACCGGCATCGTGAGGCAAGGGAGAATACACGAGAAGGTCTTTCGATTCGATCGAGATCTGGACTAGTTGCATGGAGATCTGGTGGTTATAAATTTGGTCCAACATGGTCACTAAGTGGTGAAATCAGGTCGTAAGAAGTACAAATTGGTCGAGACCAAATATGAGCGATCATATAGAGATACAAGATGGTTGTTAGTGATATGGATCGGTCATAGATCATATTGCACTAAGTTCGTCAGATATATTCTATGTGTGTTTTGGAAATCGTTATGTGTTGCTAGGTACCTGCGACTAGTGGTTGGAAAAGAGTTTTCAGTCTGGTGATTACACATGAACCTATAGGGTCGCACTTAAGAGCTAGGATTTGATTTGGATGGTGATCCAAATTCTTGTAGGCCACGAGTTCCTAATGGGCCTCAAGCTGAGACTCATTATGGATGCTTATAAATAGAGGCGGTGGCAAGGGTGTGATGATCTTTTGAAGAACTTTGAAACCCTAGCCACGCCTTCCTCAACCACATGCGGTGCTAGTACTCCATGTGGTGCCCTGCCGCCACGTGTGGATACCTTGGAGGTGTTGTTGTGAAGCATCGGCACTAGGGCGATCCGCAACTCGTGGCGATCCGCGGCGGGAGGAGAAGGCGCGCGGCAGTACGACCACTCGGAGGAAGGCGTGACAAGTACGACTACTCGGAGAGAAGGCGTGTGGCGAGTCACGACTACTGACGCATCAACTCACTACATCGACTCTACTTCCACTAAGTCGGTCGTCTAGTGGTAATCTCGTGATCTATTACTAGCGAGATTCCTTGGTTGCGTGGTAAAAATTTATTTTGTACTATCGTAGCCTTCTGCGATCGCCGGGCGTGCGGGGAGGTGCTCCGCGGTAGTGGCCTGATGCGACGGATGTCGCCTCTTGCGGCGACACCATTTTTTTCAAATTTGCGCGAAGATGGTCATTCTTGCAATCTGGGGCAATTTGAGCCAATACATTAAAATCTCAAGGGCGTGGCCTGCGCCTTTGCGTATCGTATGTGCGCTAGTTATGTAGGGCGGGAAAGATGTGCGTGCTGTGGTGGATCTAGGATTTCTATGATGGGTATTCGAAGTTAAGAAAATATATTTCAATGTTAAAAGTATAGCAAAAATCAAAGTATAAATTGTTCTGACTACAAAGATCCCAAAGCAATTTAGTGACATTATAAAATAATTAAGAAAAACTACGATTTAACTCATATGAAGTGGTGTAAGTCAAATACATATGTTGCTCGAAATTATGACTAAATTTAAAGTTGGTGCCAAAATCATGATCCATGAAACAAACAAAATCTATGTGGACAATTTCTAGCTAAAAAAACATTCAAGGAACTTAAGGCATTGTTTGACAACCTTAGAATATTAGTGCTTCATCAACATAAAACATCACTAAGAACTTCCTCATACATACAAACTAAGGTAGCATCTGAATTGAATGGTGTATTAGTGTTCTTAGATACATTATCACAACATGACTTATTCCTATTTTTAAAAAGTAAAATAAAAATACAATCATCGATTTCACATTTCACAAATCAATAATAAAAATTGGGATTTGGGTTGAGATGTACTGTTGGCTCCTACCAATGCCGTTGTTGCTACTTGCTATTTGGAATGAGATCCGTGTGCCACCGCTACACACACACAAGCACCAAGCCCACGTATGCGTCTCTGTGGCACACCGTCCTACTCGTCGAGCACACCCTACTCATCGATCTGCGCCACCATGCTCGCATGGAGCGCCCCCCTCCTACTCATTGATGCCGGCGGTGCTTGCTTGGTCATTGCGTGACCACCGTCGCCCGCTGCGTTCTTGTGATGCACAACACCGCTTCGAGGTAGCGCCTCACCCCTTGCTAGTTATGCCTCGCCCCTTCCTTGCCCGCGTCGTTTGTGGCCCGTGCTTGTGTCGTGTGTGAGAGAGAGACTAAGAGAGAGGTGTTAGGTTCGACTTGAGATTGACAATGCTTGGGGTCGATTGCGAGAAGATGATCTTTCCACGTTGGATTGTTGGGTCCCACACACAAATGGAAGAATGAGCCATGTCGTTGAATGGAGCAGGAAAGGGGTTATCTTTGGGATGGATTTAAACAAATAATGTACAAATATGACTATATGGCATAATTATTGGTATATATATGTAATATGCATACTTTATACTTGGTATTGCGAGAAGAAAAAATGGGTGTTCAAGTGTGTGGTGGCACACGTAGCATGTGTGCGTTTTGGTGGATACATGGGCGGAGTAGTGGTGAGCGGGCCGAAAATGAGGTGCTAGATGGAAAAAGTGTAAGATTGAGAAGGCCGACTAGAGGAATAGGCGTTTTAAAAACTTATTTGGCTAAAACCGATTTCTAATATGGAAGCTAATAACAATATGGTTTTACACAATTAAAGCCTAAATTAACTAGTATTTACTAAGTGCACTAACAACATAATACTATTGATAATGATATCAATCATTCAAAGACATGTAAGCAATTTAATATAGGGAATGTAAATTGCACAAAGTAAAGCACAAAAGAACAAAACTCAAAGACACAATGATATTTTACAGGTGTTCGGAGACTTGTCGGTCTCCCCTAATCCATATTGAGAAAAGTCCAAACAAATTGGACCAAACTACAAATTAAGCCAACACGCAGGAGTAAGTCCAACCACTTGGGTGGCTCTAACACAAACCAACACCTTGATCCACTCGGGGTTGCTCTTCCTCTACTCAGGAGATGGCGAGCACCAAACCACTCACAAACCACTCGGAGCCTTACAACCTTTTTTGAGAAGATCACCACGCAACTCCTCCAAACCATCTAGGTATCGGCAAACACCAAGTGTAACAAGTCAGCTCACTTGAACAAATCAAGTGTCTAAACTCAAGTGGATACACAATCCATTTCCTAATGCAACACATGGACTTAGGCTTTGTTCTCTAAGATTACAAAGTGCAACACATGCACATAAGAGAGGATGACTTGCTCTTTGCCCAATAGAATGTATAAAGGCTCTAACCACACAACCGGCCAAGGTGACTATTTATAGCCACACATAAAAACTAGCCATTGGGGTGAAAATGAAAAATCATCAGCGGCGGTTGTACCATGTTCATCAGCTGGTACACGGCCTCCCACTAACAACCTGATAATGGCTATAATTCGCCTCTGAAATAGCCGTTGAGAATCTGTGCAGTACTGATATTGATCATGTGGTAGTTTTGCTCTCGATAATACAAAACATAAAGCGGTGCTACAGCCTCGTAGAGCTCCAAAAGCAGGCTCTCTCTGAAAATAACATGTCATTCACTTTTCAATCTTTACGGGTTGCGGTAGTTCCGCTCAATGAACTCGGTACTACCACACTTCCAAGAGAGCAAATAAAGTCTAAAAAGCGTCTCTTTGGAAAACACATACCGCCAACTCATCTTTGGTTGTGGGTTGCGGTAGTCTGCAGCTAACTAACCAGTCATCTGCGTGGCGGTAGTACCACCACGAGCGTCGGTACTACCGATTATCTGAGAAAAGCTTAGTTGGATTTCAAAACAAACTCAATTTGCAAAACACATTTGTCAATTAATGAGTGATGAACACAAGAGTTAAATGCAAGATTCTCAACAAGTTGCAAAGCGCATGTGCCAACTTTTAGAATCAACGCCACAAGGAATAAGGTACATGCACTTAAACCATTTACAAAACACATTCGCAAACTAAAGTCACATGTTACAAGGATTATGATGCACGAGCTTCAACTATTTGCAAACACATTCGCAAACAATAGCACCATGCATAGATGAGCTAAAACAAACACAATGAGCTATCAATACATAACTAACTCAAACTATTAGTCAAGACCCTCTTAATATACGACAACCTATACTAGCAATCCGGTCTCTAACCAAACACCAAGGCGGTAAAAGACTAGAAACACATCCTTAGCCCTAGCTAGTCATACCTTTGACTTGCATAACCTCTTGAAGCTTGATGGCGCGATTTTCACTTCAAGTCGGGTTGTTGACTTTGATAATCATCAACATATGATGATTTCCATTGCTTCGAGTTCTCGACTTGAATATGCATCAACCCATGATACTTTCTTTTACGACCTCCATCAGCGGATGATCGGTCTTTTCTTGACTTGATGATCAACTCATGATCATCTCATGTTCTTGAACGACATCGGCGCACGATGATTTTCTTTTCTCTAAGCTCTTGACTTCAATATCATCAACACATGATGATCTTCTACACTGGATCTTGACTTGAACATCATCAGCGCTGATGATTTCCTTCATCAGTCTTGATGATGGATCAACTCATGATGTCATCCAAAGTCTCCATCTTCATGTAACATAACCTATTCATCAAACTCATGGAAAATGTTACTTCCACGATATGATTATCATTAATTATCACAACATACCATTAACTCATAATCTGGGATAAGATACTTCAATCTTTCCCTCTTTGGTAGCAGATGATAACCACATCAATTGCAAATAATTGAATGTAGATAAATATGAGTATATATGAATTACACAAGTTTTATGTACTCAAGGATATGTTTCAAAGTAAAGATCCTTAACCTATATGGATAAAGAAATATAGATCAATTGAATGAAACCACAAAACATAGAGTGAACTCCTTAAATGTGTGCATACATAAATGTGTAATAAGAACATATGCACATATTCAAGTTAGACTTTGGTGGAGTTCAACCTATATTTTGGATCAGGAATGCAACAAGATATAAAAATATGATGTCGAATGCATACATCTTTGAATTTCACCTTTTTATTCAAGCGAGACTAAACAATAGATATAATAATGAAGTGTTAGTCTCACAAATAGATTTATTATTAATCACCAAAATACTACATTAACTCATAATGACGGGTCTAGATTCTTCACAAAGTTATCTTGATGGTATTATATTAATAATGGATAGTGCGTTTGAAAACCTAAAAATATGTACAAGTAGCAATCTTAAGAACAAAATTAACTATATTTGTGATGCAAATAATAGTAGAGATCTTGAAAGGTACCAATGGTGCGATGGCGGCGGTGCTCTAGCCCCTCGTGTCCCATGGTCGATCTACCACTAAGGCGGAGGATGGAGTTGGAGGCTTCCTCAAGCTTTGCTTTGAGATCGTGTGGGTATTCTTGGTTTGCTTGGCGCCAAAAATTTTCTACTCTAGTAGCGAGGGCATCGACGATTAGCTTGATCGATGCTATTGTATAATTTTGTCGAAGGAAAAGCAAGCGGTAGAAAAAGTTGACAAGCGAAAAGGAAAAGAATAGCATAAGAAATTAAAACATGTTAAAAGGCCAAGGCCCAGTAGGCACATGCACGGCAGGCAGGAGAGCTTGGCTTCCAAAGCCCGACTAGTTGTTGCTTCTTCTTTTCTAGTTTATTGTTATTTTGGGATGGTTACCTCCACTATATACTACTTTTTCCAATTACAATGAAGGAACACCAGAAGACTGCACGCACACACCACATGTAGTCGCCATCTTAACACATTCATAGAAAGGCAGTGAGAATATATTCACGACTTCATAAAATTCCACCTAAAGTGCACTCATGTGCATAAAGATAAACACTGTAATTAAAATCCTAATAAGTAGAGTCCTACCCCACGGCTCTGCTAACCACTTAAAAATCGGTTGGTGGTTGTGATGATATGTTCTAGTTTCCCTTCCACACAAAAGTTCGTTCTATGCCCCTTCTGATGAGGACATCCCAACCTTCAATGACCACGCTAAGATGATCATCTCACGACCAAGATATTCTCAAAGACCAACAATATCAAGGACCAATCACGAGAACACGTGCTAAGAAAATACATGATCAAGTGAATGCTAACCTAAGCTACATTTGATTCCTATGACTTGGTTGTGCCCCACCTCTTCTTCTTTGATTGAACTTAGGTGCCTCGGTGTGGAACAAGAAGGACTATGTGCTACTAGTATGGCTTACGTAAAAAGCGAGTTCACTTTCTTGTGATAGATACGTTACATTCCAAGGACATGGCGCACCAACATGTCATGTTTCACTGTGCATAACCTATATGGATGGAAAGATAATCAAGTCTAGTTTCACCTCCAATAAGCGGCTCGTCATTTGGACTTTCGAGGAGAAAGTTATTGCTGTTTCTTGAAGTTTGAAGTTGAAGCGGGCAGCGCGAGAATTCGAAGACTCCTTAATGCTTCAACTAGTTGGCCTTCCACCTTCCAACATGGTGAATTATGTTCATACCCAGCTAGGAGGGTTGTTCCTAGTATATATACCCCTCTCCCCATCCGTGGAGGCACTTTTGAGTTTTCAACAAACCGATATATGAAAATTGCGATAAGGCTGGCGAGTGTCTTGCTCATTTACTCTTGTCGTTCTCTTGGATTTGCAAGAAGATTCCTCACGAGATCCCATATTTAGGTGCTCTCGCTTAGGCGTTTTGTATGGATTAGTTCGGATTGTGGTTATGTGATTGTTCGGATAGCGGGTGGAGTCGAAGGCTTTGGATCGTCTCTCCCCAACATTTCGCATCCAACCTTGGCGGGTTAAAGCTAGTTACCATTTTCCTTGCTCACAACTAGTTATCCCATCCCACAGCAAAATTGCTTTGTTCTTCAACCTCGCCGTGAAGATCGGGCCACCAAGAAACGCATCAATGGTATCGAGCTTTCGTTGTCACGGTAGGTTTCATCCACAAGTTAGCCTTTTAGTGCATCGCTTTTTCTTGTGTTGATATTATTTCAATTTATATCCTAAGAGTCGGATCCAAAACAAAAATACCAAGTCTTTTGTTTTGTCTTATTAATCTTGTATCATTCATGCTCATCCTATTTCTAGTCACCATCGATATCTTACACGTGTTTGTTCTAGTTGTTGAGCTTCTTGTTTAGTGTTAAAAAGCAGAAGAAAAAGAAAATAAAACACAAAAAAGAAGAAGAAAGGAGAAGAAAGCAAATGGTTGTATTACGGTTGTCAAAATTGCAAGTTTGATTCTTGCTCACGATTTTTGGGTGTTTTGGTTGGTGATATTCACCATTGCATTAGTTTCTGACACTTTATTCGATTACTACAACCCTTTTTGTTAGTCCACAAGCCCCACTAAAGCAGCAGGTTGATTTTGATTCATGTCCTTTCAATCGCTTGACCACATCAAAATGCGCCACTCTTGCACTCTTGCATCCATTGAGAGCGCATAAGAACATTGGTGAGTAAGAGGTGAGATTGTGTGATTCCACAAATATTACCTATTCCTTTCTCTTCGCTAACATGGCAGGTTCCAACTCATGTGTACATGGGGAAATCATGAAGGAGATGAACAACCGATCCACGAGCCGAGATCGACAATTCGTGATCTGGTTCGAGCCATGGGACGGATGCTCAATGAACATCTTTCCGCCGTGCTAGAGGGTTTATATCAACCTAACCCTCGTTGATCATGGTGAAGCCGATGAGAACTTCGATGGGAGCTGCTACTAATGGCGGCTTCCACGACCGGCAAGATCTTGGTGGATTGGTGGATGAGGGGCGGAGCCCATCGTGGCCAAGTGCGGTGCACATATTGCGACAGGGAGGAGCTCACGGTCGTGGTTTTGGCCACCATATGCGCTTCAACGACCAATATGTGCATGTATGGCGGTATGGAGAAGAATATGATGACAATACGAGTTTTTGCAGGATCATGATGGCTATGGACAACATCCACCCCATCGTGGTGCTACCTATGGTGGGAGGGCTGACCTCGGATGCCGTGAAAGGGATGATCGGATAATGAGATCAAGTTGAGTGTCCCTAAATTTAAGGGAATAGGTGATCGATGCTTATCTTGATTGGGAAGAGCAATGTGATCATATTTTTGCATCCATAATCTCTCCGATCAAAGCGGGTAAATCTTGCCTCAATTGAATTTTCAGTTATGCTCTCACTTAGTGGAATCACATGCAACAAAATCGGCTACAATCGGGCGTGATCATACCAATACTTGGGTTGAAATGAAGTAAGTGATGAGAAGGCGCTTTGTGCCTTCAAGCTACTAAGCGTGACCCATAAATAGGTTGCATCGTTAAGACAAGGGTCTAAAATGGTGGATGAGTACTATAAAGAAATGAAATTACTCTTGATCCGTACTAGAATTAGAGAGGATCTTGAATCCAAGATGGCAAGATTTACGCATGGTCTAAATGATGAAATGTTAAGTTTTGTTGAGATGTTTCCTTATAACAATGCAAGATCTTGTTGCCCGAGCTATGCGCGCGGAGAGAAGATTTGGCAAGGGGCGATGTCGATTATTGGGAACCGTTCTTTCGACTCCATGGCGTCGACCACGTTGTTCTCGAGAGCCTGGCTGGACTCCTACACCTTAAGTCGCTTCTTCACCTACGAGACACCAAGATAATCAATGCTCTCGGAAAAATAGGAGCATCATACGCCACATTAGTAGCGATATCCATCTCGTAGCGCAAAATTGATTGCCATAAGTGCCAGGCGTGGGCACATTGCCTCTGAAGTGCCCTAGTAGAAGAAACATGCTTGTTAATGAACAAAGAGAATGGGAATCTGCGAGTGAGCAGGAGGAGGATGGACTACTTGAAGCGGCGGATGGTGATGGTATTACTAGTGATGATGGAGACAACAATTGTTTTATCTCTTGGCGTGTGCTTAGCGTTAATGTTGTGAAATGAGGGAATAGTCGTGATATAACCTATTTCATACTCAAGGCACCATCAAGACCAAGGTATCGTATTATTGTTGATAATGGCGGTATGCAATAACATTACAAGTCTAGAATTGGTAGAGCGACTAGGACTAAAACAACGATGTCATCTTGCCCATATAAGATGCAATGGCTCAATGATTGTGGAGCACTACAGTGAACAACATTGTGACGTCAATTCTCAATTGGAAAATACCAAGATCAAGTGGGTGTGATGTGGTTCCAATGCAAGCATGCCGATTAATTTTGAGCGACCTTGGTTATATGATCGTGATGTTGATTAGTTGCGAGCCAATACCCTTATTTTTATGTATAAAGGGTAGCGTATCACTTTGCTTCCTTTAACACTGGAAGAGATAATGACGGATGAACTAAAAAGCAGTGAGAGAGAGAACCACAAACATAGTGAGCAAATAAAACCAAAGCCAAATAAAACTCCTGACCACAAAATACCAAGACACGGGAAAGAGGATTAGTGATGATAGCTAGGAAAGGGGATATAAAAGAATTGGCGAACCCAATACCATGTTCTTTGTACTCTGTACAAGAAAGCCTTTTATCAACTAACGGCTTACCTCTACTTTACGTGTTGTGTTGGATCTCTTATAGGGTTCTGATGGCGTGTTTCTGACAAGTACCACCAGTTATAACATTAAAATTTTCAATTTGGTTAAAATTTAAAACTTATTTGATTTTGGGGTTATACGAAATTTTAAAAGCTTTTCTTTAGTTGGTTTAAAGCTAAAATAAAATTATTTCCAAAATATATTAACAACTTTAAGTTGGAACTATTTTAATTAAGTCGAGAATAATTCTAGAGACTTATGTCAATTTTCTAGAATTTTTGGGATTTATTTGCTATTTTCTAAGCCCTTTTTGAATTAGGGATTAAATAAATTAAGAAATCAATTTAAAATCCGAAAATAGTGTCGGGCGAATCCACCAGCATGCGGCCCAAAACTATTTGTTTTCAACCATTTGGCCCGCCCGCCTGATCCATCTATTGTGTCGGATTAAATCAAAGCGACGGCCTACCCATTCCCACGCCGCTCTCTTGCGACCCGCTGCCAGTCCCGTTTCTCTCGCTTCCACGTGGGCGCGCTGCGTCTTCCCGCCGCCTTCTCGCGGCCGCCCTGACGCCATTAGCGGCCGGCTCGCCAACGCGCCTCAACGGCCTCCGCTCTCCGCGTCCTCGCGCCGATCCGCGCCGCCTCCGCTTACGACCCCTCGCCCCCTTCTCCGCATGCTTGCATGCGATCCGCAACCGCCGCGCCCGACCTCCGTCGCTCGCCACCTCGGACCCCTCGGCTATAAAAGCAAGCCGGGGCGCCCCTTCTCGCTCATTCGCGCGCGCTCTCCCCTCTCTCGGCGTGTGCTCGCGGTTGAAGCTTCTTCGCGCCCGACCACGAAGTTTGGAGTTCCATTGCGCGCCGCCGTGAGAGCGCCGCGCCTCACGCCGCCACCAACCGCATCGCCGTGACACATGGCTTGTCGCACCTCGCCTTGCCGGAGGACCCTCGGGCCGTCGTCTCGTGTCGTCCCGGCTTCGCGCCACTTATCTCTCACTGGCCGGCCGCCTCCGTCCGTCTGTCAGTGGGTGAGCCTCGAGTCCGCCCGACTTCCCCTCCCTCTTACACGGCACACCGCCCGCGCCTATGCGCCGGCGACCCGACCTCCCCATGCCGTGGCTCGCCACCGTGCTCCGCGCGCGCCCTCGTGGCGCCACCTCGTGTCGGTCAGCGTGGATCCGTGGCGCCAAGTCGGCGCCTCTCACCGAAGCGCGTGGTGGTCCATAAACCAGTCTATGACACGTGGGGCCCACGGTCGAATTTATTTTAATTTGGAAAATCGGAAGTGGCGTCGGCATTGCGCAATAAATGATTTTCTTTAGAATTTAAATCAGAAAATTTCAGAATTAGGATTAAAATTGTAAAATTCATATCTTTTGCATTTTAACTCCAAATTGAGTGATTCAAATTGCTAAAATTTTAGAAAATTATTATCTAGCTAAATAAAATAAAATAATTTCATTTTGATTTGGTTTTATTTATCTTTTTGAATATAGTTGAATTTCTTTTGATTTGTTGTATTTTCACGTTTAGACTTCGACGATTACGGGGATTTGGACCCTACTGAAGATTTAGAATTTCAAGACTTCAGCGAGGCAAGTTACACTTTGACCATGTTGACCCTAATATTTTAAAGTTATTTATTTGGTTTCTAAATAATTATTGCATGCATAGTTTTAATCAATTATTTTGCTTCCGTTTTAAATGCTTAGTTATACCAATTCTTTTGTATGGCCAATTTGAATGTTGGAAGTCATTCCCTTGTCACTTAGATAAAATTTATACAAAGTATATATGCTTAGCAAATGCTTAGGTCATGATTTGAGTTTTGGAATTTAGCCAATCGGTTCAATTTGATTTAAAAGTTTAATCCATGGTATTATCTTACCATGGAGGTGCGATAAAGATGGTTTTAATCAAAATGAAAATGATTTGGACTTAGGTAACGGAGGAATGGTGGAGTGCGAGGTTTATGCGGGTTTAATCTGGTTAGGATTAAAGCCCATGGTTTAATTGAAAGTCGCCCAAGTCAATTGAGGACCGGCCTTTGGCGCATTTTGCTCGCCTATTCGTACTACCACTTGAGTGCGTGTGGGAACACGGCTTAATAATTTGGGATATTCCATAGATATTCGTGCCATGTGTATGAGTGGGTGTCGATTAGGCGCGATCCCAGCGCAGAGGGGCTCGGAGGATGGTTAGTCAAAGGAGGCGAAACCTTAGCGGGCATGAGTACTTTGGGGTAGAACATTGTATGACCTTGTGATAGTTGCTTAGTCGCGCCTTGGGCGTGTAATGGCCGACATGTTAAGCAAGCGTCTCGGTGGGTAAAGTTGTACCAACTCTGCGAGTAAAAATCTATTGAATAGCGCGTCATGATTATGGACATGCTAGCAAAGCCACTCGAGTTAGACTTATTTTTTGGTTTTAAAAATGTTTTAAGCAGTTGTTTGGAAAATTTATCCTTGTGGAAAAATTGGGCGGTTAGCCATAGGAGGTATCCTTCACGATCAAATATGGAGGTTATCCACATTGAAACTTTGTCATTTCTAAATTTGATTTTAGGTAAGATATAAAAATGGCCTTGAAATTAATATTATTTAAAATCAAAATGCCATTTTATGCAAATAACCACGCCATTATCCCTTGACTACTTTATGCATGCATTACCATTCAATATTGGGTGTGACTTGCGTGTTGTTGTAGTGCTCATTCTTCTTTGAATATCTTTATTAGGAGAAGACTTCTACTAGGGCGGTGAGGACAGAGCGTTTAAGTGCGCCCAGACGATTACTGTGGCGAATGTTACGGCCTACTACTCTTGCTTTACTTCATTTGTGCTATTTACTTAATTATTATTTGGCCATTGGGCCGTTTGTATCAACTTTGAATTATTCTATTAATGAAATCGTGATATGTTTGTGATACCATTTTGTAGCGTTGTATTTGGAAATCTGGACTAGTGTATGAACACAGGAGGATTCGGGATCCTTCGTTCGGTCAGACAAAAGTGGTATCGAGCCATATCATTGTAGGTCGTAGCTTAGAAGCTGTCTTAGGATTTATTTCCAAAAATTAAAACTATTTTGAGTCTGTCGAGTCCTTCTCAACCCTTCTTTCTAAAAGCCTCTGACTTATCTCTTTCTCAAAAGTATAGATGGTGAAAGACCCTTGCTACTTCCATGGAGTTTACATTGGATATTGGCGAGATTCTTTGGGAGATGATGCAACACACGAGTACCATAAAGGCGGACTACCAAGGCTCTGAGGCGAGATGGAAGGGCGACCCCTACGGAAGTCGAAGTCTTGCTCTCTGCCGACCTTGCGGGGCGCACCCATTTCCACGTTTTCCATGCCCGTCGGAGCGATACCCGATGGCATCGAGGATCGCTGAGAGAAGCGATCGCCATCTCGCTATATCTATGACCCTACTTTCAAGGCCGGGTTCCATTATCACCATTGTATATTAGACCGAGTTGATGACACTTCGCTCGGCCACAGGCGAGATCTTCCGTGGCGCACCAAGTGGACCTAGCAAGGCCATGGACTATGCATCGGAAACACCACGGAAGACTTAGGGCGCCAAGATCGACTACAGGAGCGGAGGAGAGGTTAAAAGCCGAGAGAGGGGCTCGCTACAAGCGGCGAGGCTAGCTCTAGTGAGTTAGATTATACCCTAGTACCCCATAGTTGTTTTCTGAGTGCGATCATTAGGCGAAATTATGAGCTATCAATTCCTTTGTGGTAGCCATAATTTACATTGAAGAAAAATATTTAATAAAATTTCTTGGAAAATTGTTCTTCGTTTTGAGTGCTGCGTGTTCTTGGGCTATTAAATTTACCCTTTAGATCTTCCTCTTCCTTCTAGCTCGTCTAAATCTTGGAGTTCTAGCGGATGGTGACAACTCTCAAATGCGCGGTAGTGCGAGGACAAGCGAGAACTTGGATTATCGGGAGAATCCGTGCGGCAACCACCACGCCACCGGTGGAGGACGGATTAGCGTCGGATGATGGAGAACCAAAACCACGATTAGCCTCCTAGCCCGTCCCTCAACGGCATGCAGAATGTGCGAGCAACAACTCGGACTGCACCACCCCTCCACCTCCGAGATTTACCATGGCGAGTTCATGCGTATCGCCCACCAACTTTCTCACGGCCTGAGGCCGATGGGCGCCGATGGCTGGATCCGTGCTATCGGAAAGAAACTAGATATAGCTCAATGTCTTGTCGTGAGAGAGTCTGTTAGCTTCTCATCGCTCAATGGCCCGCCGGAATGGTGGGATAACTTCAACATCGCCCATCTTGATCTGCGAGCTATCACTTGGGAGGAGTTTGTGCGGGCTTTCCGCCATGCACATATTCCGCGGAATAATGACCTTAAAGAAAGAGAGTTTCACGCGCCGTCAAGGCAACCGCCGGTGGGAAGTACACATAGGTTCAACGGCTTGCTCGCTCGCCCGCCAGGATGTGGCTAGAGATGAAGAAAAGCGGGGAAAGGTTCATGGAAGGCTGAATGATGAAATCTCGTCGGTGATCTCCGAGGACTACTGACTTCCAGGTGGTGAACAAAGCTTTTCCGCGAGGCCAAACATCGGGAGATGGAGAACATAGCGGAGGATGGCCGCCCAAAATTCAACTCGGAGGACAACCCAAGCCTCGCCTTGTTCAACCTCCGCCACCCGGTGGAAGATTCGATCTTCTACCCATAGAACCCGGCACCGAACTGCGCCCCAACTCTTTTGGTTTCGCAACAATGCACTGCGAGCTAGTTTGTGAGAAGAACCGCGTCTTCAACGGCGGGAGTGACATGTTTCCATTGCAATGAGGCTGGGCATTATGCCAACAAATGCGAAGAGGCGGCGATGCAACACCGGCTAGACCAACATCGGGAGTTCCAACCACCAGCGCCACCTCAAAGCGGTGAACAGTTCACGAAGGGCGTGTGAACCACGTCACGTGAGAGAAGCTCGAGCGGCACCGATGTCGTCCTTGAGTGCGTTCCTTATTAATTCGTTACCGGCATCGGTTTTGTTTGATTACGGGCTTCGCATTCCTTTGTATCCAATGCTTTTGTGGAAAAAAGCGGGTTACCGCCCTCTAGACAACCCTATGATAATCCATTCCCGGGTTGAAATGAGAACCGATTCTTTACCGAACCTTACCTTGAAATATCGAGTCCCTTCTCGGCGAGACTTGATAGTCTTGCAATCTCAAGATGCGGATGTAATACTTGGTATGGTGGTGGCCAAAAATCAGGCGAATAGGCGTGCCAATAGGTCTATCATCCTCACCAATGAGCAAGGAGTCACAGTTGAATTGGGCCCAAGACACATCTGGGAGGAAGATCTTTTGCGAGTTTGAAAAAGTCGAAGCTTGAAGATATATCGATGTGCAAGAATTTCGGATGTTTTCTGACGATTTACGGCATGCCACGGATAGGGATATAATGTTCTTAATTGACTTAGTGCGGAACGCTCAATCTCGAGCGACCTTACGAATCTTAGGCTAATGAATTGGCGAGATGAAGAAACAAATTGAAGATTCTGAGCAAAGGGTATATTCAACCAAGTACATCACCTTGGGAGCACGGTGCTATTTGTCAGAAGAAGGACAACGATATGAGGATGTGTGTGGATTACATATCACTCAATGAGGTGACAATCAAGAATAAGTACCCATTACCGGATTGATGACTGTTCGACCCGGTTGAAAGGAGCAAGTGTTTTCGAAGATTGATTTGAGATCGGCTATCACGGCGAAGATCGGACGAGAAGATGTTGAAGACCGCCTTCACCACTAGATATGGGTATGCGAGTTTACTGATAATGTCTTTCGGCAGAGACGCCCACTTATTTCATGAATATGATGAACAAAGTGTTCATGGAATTCTTGGATAAGTTTGTGGTTGTCTTCATCGATGACATCCTTATTTACTCAAAGACCCGAGAAGAACATGAGAACCATCTCGGGATAATTTTGGGAAAACTTCGAGAAGAACGACTTTATGCCAAATTCGCAAGTGCGAATTTTGGCTAAGCCAAGTGGCATTCCTTGGACATATTGTGTCGCGAGGAGGAGTTGCGATAGATCCGACCAAAGTTGAAGCGATAATGGATTGGAAACAACAGAAATCATCACGAAGTGAAGTTTCCTTGGATTAGTGGGTATTACCGCCGATTCATTGAAGGATTCTCCAAGCAGCAAAACCAATGACACAACACGAAGAAGGAGAAGAAATTTGAATGGACGGATACACGTGAGAAAAGTTTCCAAGAGTGAAGGCGAGACTAGTCTCGCCCTGTATTAGTCCTCTAGGATATCCACAAGGATTTTGTGATTTTCGCGCATCTCTTGAGGACTTCGGTTGTGTTTTGATGCAAGAGGCAAAGTTGTAGCTTATGCATCTCGGCGGTTGAGGCCTCATGAAGGAATTGCAGAGCTCATGATCTTGAGTTAGCGCAATTGTGCATGCTTTGAAGATCTGGCGGCATTATCTCATTGGCAATGTTGTGAGGTTTTCACGGATCATAAGAGTCAAGTACATCTTCACCTAGTCGATCTTAACCTTGACGAGAAGATGGTGGAATTGATAAAGGATTATGACCTTGGGATTCATTACCATCAGGGCAAAGCAAATGTGGTTGCGGATGCCCTAAGCGAAAGCGTATTGCAACACCATCTTAGTTGAGCGAATCGGCCGAGTTATGCGAAGAATTGAAACATCGAACTTGGAGATTGTTAATCAAGAGGTGCGTGAAGCTTTGGAAGTTCAACCAACTCTTGAGCGGATAAGAGAGCGGTTAGAAGATGAGGACATCAAAGAAATTAAGAAGAATATGAGAAGAGGCAAAGCGCCGGGCTTTTACGAAGATGAGCAAGAGCGATGTGGTATGGAAACCGCATTTGTGTGCCGTCGGGGGAGTTAAAGTCGGATTCTGAAGGAAGCTCATGAATCGCCGTACTCCATTCATCCGGGAATACCAAAATGTACCAAGATTTGAAGGAAAAATATTGGTGGAGTCGGTATGAAGCGAGGAATTCTTGAGTTAAATGCAGTTGTGATGTTTGTCGTGAGTCAAGCGAGCATCAAAGACCCATTGGTTTGCTACACCGTTACCAATTCCGAATGGAAGTGGGAGGAAGTTGGTATGGATTTCATCACGGACTCCTAGGACCCAATCGGGATGTGATTCCATCGGTGATAATTGACGCTTGACTAAAGTGGCTCACTTCATCGATCAAGACAACATACCAAAGTAACAAGTTAGCGAGCTGTACATGGCCAAGATAGTTTGTCTACGGTGTACCTAAGAAGATTGTGTCAAACGAGAGGTTCCAGTTCACCTCTCGGTTTTGGAAAAGCACTGCCGCGAAGCTTTGGGAACCAGACTCAACTTTAGTCTGACCTATCATCCCAGACAGATGGCGAGACGAGCGCGTCAACCAAATTCTTGAAGATATGCTTGAGCACATGCCATAGATTATGGAAAAAGTTGGGACAAAAATCTACCCTATGCGAATTCTCATACAATAATAGCTACCAAGCCGGTTTGTAGATGTCTCCTTGAAGCTTTGTATGGTAGGAAATGAGAACTCCACTCCTTTGGGATCAAGTAGGAGAGCATCAATTCTTTGGACGAGTTGATCAAAGAAGCGAAAGCAAAGTTAAAACAATAAAGAGCGCCTAAAGGTGGCAGACCGAGCAGAAGAGTTATCTTGATAATCGTCGGAGGAGTTGATATTTGAAGTAGGAAATTTTGTCTATCTCAGAGTTACTCCCTTAGAGGAGTAAGAAGATTCAGACAAAGGAAAACTTCACCAGTTTGTAGGACCTTACAAGATTTTGGCAAGAAGAGGTGAAGTTGCATATCGACGAGCTACGGCATCCTTGTCCGGTTCACAATGTCTTTCATGTTTCCCAAGCGAAGAAGTGTCTCGAGTGCCAGCGAAGAAACAGATTGAAAGCATCGATCTTGGGAAGATCTCACCTATGTGGACGAACGATCAAGATTCTCGATGTGGCGAGCGTATTACGAAGCAAGGTCATCCGTTCATGCAAAGTCCAGTGGAGTAATCACTCCGAAGAAGAAGCCACCTGGGAGCGAGAAGAAGATCTGAAAGCCGATTATCCCCACCTGTTTGCTGACCAAATCTGAATCTCGGGGACGAGATTCCCTTTAAGGGGGGTAGGTTTGTAACAGCCCAAAATTTTCAATTTGGTTAAAATTTAAAACTTATTTGATTTTGTGGTTATTCTGAAATTTTAAAAGCTTTTCTTTAGTTGGTTTAAAGCTAAAATAAATTTATTTCCAAAATATATTAACAACTTTAAGTTGGAACTATTTTAATTAAGTCCAGAATAATTCTAGAGACTTATGTCAATTTTTCTAGAATTTTTGGGATTTATTTGCTATTTTCTAAGCCTTTTTTGAATTAAGGATTAAATAAATTAAAAATCAATTTAAAATCTTGGCAGTGTTTGGGCGAATCCCCGGCCGCTCCTATTCCTCTGCGGCGGCCCTTTTCCAGCGTCTTTGGCCGTCCGATCGTCATCTCCGGCTCCGCTCTCGCCTCCTCATCGCTCAGCCGT
This sequence comes from Hsuehochloa calcarea, assembly GCA_036346395.1. Classification (NCBI taxonomy): domain Eukaryota; kingdom Viridiplantae; phylum Streptophyta; class Magnoliopsida; order Poales; family Poaceae; genus Hsuehochloa; species Hsuehochloa calcarea. The sequence continues at coordinate 25,596,888 of CM070608.1, read as the reverse complement.
CAGATTAAAATCGGACGGCGCCTCCGCCTTTGCTTCTTCCCGCCGCTTTCTTCTCCTTGACGGCCCAGCAGCCTAACCGCCATTACGCCTGTGATCGGCTAAATCAGGCCACCTCAGCGCCCGCTCCTCCGCGGTCCGAGCGACCGCGCCCGCCTCCGACCCCGACCTCTTGCCCCTTCTCGCGTCGTGCGCCACGATCCGTCCGCCGCCGCCATGCCCCGATGTCGCGCACCGCCTCGGACCTCGACCCCTATAAAAGCGGCCCATCGCCCTCGTTCGCTCATCCGCGCCACCACTCTCTCCCCCTCTCTGCCGTGTGCTCGCCCGCATCGTAGATTTTCCCGCGACCGCCGAAGCTTGAGCTTCGTTGTGCCCATTGCCGTGGCCGCGGCGCTCGCCGCCACCACCACTCGCATCACGGAACACCGCGCGGCGGTGCGCCCTCGCCTTCGGCGGAGAACCCGGGCTGCCACCTCGCGTCACCGGCGCGCGCTTCTTGCTGCCGTCGTCTCGTCCTCATTGCGTCGAGTGGACTTGACGATTCGGGATTTGGACCCTCGAAGATTTAGAATTTCAAGACTTCAGAAGGCAAGTTACACTGACCATGTTGACCCTAATATTTTAAAGTTATTTATTTGTTTCTAAATAATTATTGCATGCATAGTTTTAATCAATTATTTTGCTTCCGTTTTAAATGCTTAGTTATACCAATTCTTTTTGTATGGCCAATTTGAATGTTGGAAGTCATTCCCTTGTCACCCTTAGATAAAATTTATACAAAGTATATATGCTTAGCAAATGCTTAGGTCATGATTTGAGTTTTAGAATTTAGCCAAATCGGTTCAATTTGATTTAAAAGTTTAATCCATGGTATTATCTTACCATGGAGTGCGATAAAGATGGTTTTAATCAAAATGAAAATGATTTGGACTTAGGCGAACGGAGGAATGGTGGGTGCGAGTTTATGCGGGTTTAATCTGGTTAGGATTAAAGCCCATGGTTTAATTGAAAGTCGCCCAAGTCAATTGAGGACGGCCTTTGGCGCATTTTGCTCGCCTATTCGTACTACCACTTGAGTGCGTATGGCGAGAACGGCTTAATAATTTGGGATATTCCATAGATATTCGTGCCATGTGTATGAGTGGGTGTCGATTAGGCGGATCCCTGGCGCAGAGGGACTCGGAGGATGGTTAGTCAAAGGCGAAACCTTAGCGGGCATGAGTACTTTGGGGTAGAACATTGTAACGACCTTGTGATAGTTGTAGTCATGCGCCTTGGGCGTGTAATGGCGACATGTTAAGCAAAGCTGTCTCGGTGGGTAAAGTTGTACCAACTCTGCGAGTAAAAATCTATTGAATAGCGCGTCATGATTATGGACATGCTAACAAAGCCACTCGAGTTAGACTTATTTTTGGTTTTAAAAATGTTTTAAGCAGTTGTTTAGGAAAATTTATCCTTGTGGAAAAATTGGGCGGTTAGCCATAGGAGGTATCCTTCTCGATCAAATATGGAGGTTATCCACATTGAAACTTTGTCATTTCTAAATTTGATTTTAGGTAAGATATAAAAATGGCCTTGAAATTAATATTATTTAAAATCAAAATGCCATTTTATGCAAATAACCGCCATTATCCCTTGACTACTTTATGCATGCATTACCATTCAATATTGGGTGTGACTTGCGGCATGTTGTAGTGCTCATTCTTCTGAATATCTTTATTAGGAAGACTTCTACGGGGCGGTGAGGACACGAGCGTTTAAGGCTGCGCCCAGACGATTACTGTGGCGGTATTCGGCCTACTACTCTTGCTATACTGTTTGTGCTATTTACTTAATTATTATTTGGCCATTGGGCGTTTGTATCTAACTTTGAATTATTCTATTAATGAAATCGTGATATGTTTGTGATACCATTTTGTAGCGTTGCGCTGGAAATCTGGACTAGTGTATGAACACGGAGGATTCGGGATCCTTCGTTCGGTCCAGACAACTACCTCACTATCAATATGCAGCTAAGGTTTCACTTCCATTAGGCTAACCACCTAGGAAGCCCCTCTTGCGCCAAGTGGGAATAAAGTCTAGCAAACACCCACACAACAAAAATGGCATAAACAATAATGAGGTAAGACAAATTATTAGGCACAGTTACGCCCATACGAACATGTGGTAATCTGGTGGAGCTTTGCAGATGCGGCTCAAAGACCGGTCCTTAACCTACTTGGACAACTTTCAATAAAACCACAGGTCTCAATCCTAACTGAGCGAGCAGTGCATAAACTGCACCCTAGCGGTCCAATTTTGCCCAAGTGCAAACCATTTTCTTTTATTTTATAATTTTCAAAGATATTTGCAAAAGTCCACCATGACATAACAATGTCATAGGCTTTTATCAAATTTTGAAGTCTTGGCTAAATTCTCCCAAAATTAAATATTTCTTGGTCTAAGTATTTACTAAGCATATATTTATTTTAAATTCATTTGACTAAGATGACAAGGAATTGGTAATACAACATTCAAATGTGGCTATACAAAGGAATTGGAATAATTAAGTATTTAAAGCAGAATTTAAAATAATTAAATACAATTATGCATGCAATAATAATTTAAAGCAGAAATTAAATAATTTTAAATATTGGGGCAAAATGGTCAATGGTGTAACTTGCCTTGCTCAAAATCTTGGTATTCTACTTCTTCAATAGGGTCAAGCTCTCAAGTCGTCAAAATCTATCTTGAGAATAATCCAAATTCAAGCGAATTCAAATGAACTCAAATAAATTCAAATGAAAATACAAATTAACTCCAAATTAAATAATTTTGGCTAGTTAGCTAGATCTTGATTTTAGACAAATTTAGAAATTTGATTCACCTAAATCGGAGTTCGTATGAAGAAATACGAGCTCTGGAAGTTTAAATCTAATTTTAATTCAATTTTGAATTTGCTAGAATTTCGAATTATTTTCTAAAGGAAATCGGATTTATTAGTCGGCATCGTCGTCGATCTGATCCAGGTGACGGTGGGGCGACGATGGTGGTGAGTCCACCGCTCCGAGTCTGATTGACTTCGGTTTGCTGATGCGATGCGGCGAAATGGCGAAGCGCGGCTGGCGTCCGCGACAGCGCCCGACACGACGATGAGATGGCGCACAAGTGGCTTTGGGTGGCGGCCCGTCGGCGGAGAACCGGCGGCTCGGCGCGAGCTCGCCGGTGAGCGGAGAGCACGGTGAGGCGGTGCGCAAAATGGAAGGGCATAATCGATCGGCGCACTACTGGCGATGGCGGAGGAGGCGGAAGAGGTCGGCGACGAGAAGGCGGCGCGGCTCGGTCGTCGGCAAGTCGAGCTCGGTGATCTTCAAGCAAAGCGAGTCGCCAATGATCGCGGGAATCTTGAAACTCACGTGGCGGCGAGGCGGAGGCTCGGCGGCGACGGAATCGAAGAAAGAGTTTGGCCGGCGAAACTCAAATTGCCGTTGATTGAAAGCGGCGAGAGGATGAGAGTTGAGGGTTTGGATGTGTGGAGAATTGCGTGACGTTGCCTTTATAGGGAGGAGGCGGGCGAAGGTTAGTCGGCTTTAATGGCGGCGGCAGGCCGCGAGGATTAGAAGCGCGGAAAGGGGCGGGGGAAGGAAGGCGGTCGCGGCAGCGTCGATTCTTGTGAATCGGGAGAAAGAGGAAAGAATCCAGCGGGCGGAAGGAAAGCCGGTCATGGCGGCGGAAAAAAAGTAGGAAGAAGAAAGAAGGAAGGGACAGTATGGCGATCGAGAGGCCCACGGCGGAGCGGAAGGAAAAGGAAAGCCGGAGCGGCTGGTAGGAAGATGGGATGAGGGGACGATCTGAGCGACGTCTTGTTGATAAGATTTTAATTTGATTTTCCAATTGATTTAATCCTAGAAATTCAAATAGGCTTTAGAAAATAGCAAATAAAATTCAAAAATTTTGAGAAAATTCAGAAATTCTCAAATACATTACGAACTTAAATAAAATAATTTTAACTTTTATTACTTATAGATTTTTCCAAATAATTCTTTTAGCTTTAAAATAGTTAGGAAAAGTTTTAAATTATATTCATATAAATTCCAAAATTGCGGCAACAACAAAGAATTAAATAAAGTGTTTCCCTTGGGAAAAAATTTTTTGCCATTCTTGACAAAGAACCAACCAGTACCTGAAAATGGAAAGCTATTATAGGGACTTGCGACAACAGTCGCAAGAGGGCCATTAAAGTCCAATCTATCTTTTAAACAAAAGTGGTTTGGGGAGTCTTTGGGAAATGGTGGAGGTTGAGAATGATTTTGCCCCAAAACCTAAAATTCTTATTCTTTTGGAGGAGGTTGATGTTGGAGGAATGGGGTGCTAATGAGCCCGGAAGGTTGGTTTGGGGAATGGAATGAGCGCCCAAAAACCCGAGGAAAGTCTGACCTCTTGTAAAAAAGAAAGACAAGGCAAAAGGAAACTTAGCAGAAAATTGGAAGGAAACATTCTCGGGGGAAGGCGGGAAGAGGGTCGAAAGAATGGGAAAAGGAAGGCGATTAGCTTGCCTTCTGGTGAAAATCCTTTGAATTCCCCAATGATTACCCGTATGGGTAGAAAAGGGCAATATTTAAAATTTTGGAAAATACAGAAACAAATCATTGGGGAACAATATATTTCTTTTTAAAGCAATTCTGAAATTAAAGTTTTAAATTTCGGAAAACACAAAAATAATTAGTTCTATTTCAAAAATTTTTTTTGAAAAATAGGGGGCCACCTACCCCGGATTTTTTTTTTTTTGAACTTAGTTTTAACAAATAGTAGTCAATCAAAATAAGCTAAATGGAGGTGTTATTGATATAAATTTTAAATTATTCTCTTCTAAAATGCCAAAAAATGCTAATCATGGTTGAAATAGATAATTGAAAACAAGTTTACAAATAAAAGAACGGACTATCCTTTTAAGCCTTATGTAAATTATTTCATCTTGGTGTTTTACAAAAAGTTTTTATTGTTTTAAAACCCTGAGTAAAATAAATTATGCTACTCAGGATCCATTAGGCCCAGGAATATAGGTAATTAGTTATTTTAGTTTGTACCCTCGCCTACTTCTTGCTTTATGCATAATTTATCAATCCTTTTAAACGGTGGTTTTCAGTCATTGTGGAGAATGGTTATTTGTTTTTGTCTCTTCCTCTTTTGAATGTAATGTTTGCTTTATTGGGTTCTTGTAAAAAGGAGTGTTGTTATTAAATGAAGGAAATTAAAAGGTATTTTCGCCTTGTTAAAAAAGACTTGACATCTCAAGGGGAAATAGCAGTATTTTTAAGGATTTAATTTGCAAAATCAAGGTTTCAAACGAACCCAGAAAAAATTTCATTTAGTATTTGGAAAAAGAAAAGAAAAATTGGGCCCTTTTATAACGAATTTTAAATTTGAAAAAAATGAAAAGAAAGGAAAAGGGCTCGGGTCCCATTTGGAGAATATTTTCCTCCCTTTTTTGGGAATTTAATAACTAACTTCAAACCTTTGTTTTGAAAAATTTAATGAGTTGATTTTTTGTTCAAATTGTTAAAATATAACTCCAATTAAAAAAATTTGATTTGGATAGTTAGAATTTATTTCAATTTAATTTTTCTAGCCTTTTTGCAATAGGGTTGATTATGGGAAATTTGAAACCAATTCCTTTAGCAAATAAAAGAAGACCCCTTTGTAATTGATTAATTTTCCTTTGTTTTGTTTGCAAAAGTTTTCATCTTTCCAAATTAAATACTATGTTTGGGATCTTGGAGGCCAGATGATGAATAATTTTTGAAATGTTGATTCCTTCTTTTTTGTAATAATTATGGTTTAGGTTATTGCCCATCGATTCAAATTCCAAAAAATGCTTACTTGTAGTTTTCCGGAAGAATATAAAGGTTTGTAAATGGATTTTGGGGTTTATGAAAATTCGGAGGGTTTTGTTATTTTGTTTGTAAATGAAAATGTTTTAGTGGGCATATTTATTAAAATGGGAAAGCCACGTAATGGGAAATTTCAAAGGATTAAACGCGATTTAAAATCTTAGATTTTATGAATCCAGGACTGTCATCCAAACGCTTTGAATAAAGAGAAAGGCTAAAAAAATATTTTTTTAGGACCACTTTAATTTTATTTTGACAAAATTTGTTGATATTAATTTTAAAATAAACTATAAATAAAAAAAATAAAATTTATTGTTTAATGTTTTCTCCTTTTCGTTGGAACTATACACCCATCATGCCGAGCCAAAGCTTTTATTTTGTATAAAAGTTTTTACTTATTTTTGGTTTGGAAACTTTATGAATCTACAAATTAAATATATATAGATGTTAAATATGTGTATTTTTAAAATGTGAATCCTTCTGTTGACCAATTGATTAGGAGGCCTATATGGGATCGATCATATTGTTCTACAGTAATTAAGAGAAAAGGTTAATGATAAGGTAATTGAGATATGTTTGCGGATGGCCTTGAATTAAGTATCAAAAAACTAGTTGGTAGGAGCTATAATTGGAAAGGGGGAAGGGCCTTGTAGAAGGACTCAAACCCAGGTGTTGGCAACAAAGTTTGCCCACAACTACAAATGCTTCACTCCTAGGGTTAAGGAAAAAAAATATTTTTTGGGCAGTCAATTATAGATGATTAAAAGTTTACCGACCAATATTATAAGGGTGGGGTGGCTCTGGTTTCAAATAAACTAGGAATTTGTTACATGGTAAAGTTGTACCCCTTAAGTGTAAACTTTATAAAATCTCATATATTTAAGTGTAATTGTGGGTATTTTATGTAAATGGTTTTGATTTATAATTGTTTACAGAGTTATGGGTAAACTGAAACTTGTTCTCAGGTAGGAGGGTTGCAAGTTGTATTGATTAGTCCAATTATTATTTCTTGCTGTATCTATTTAAGCCCAAACATTGAAAGTATAAGTTGGAATTGCAAATAAAATGCTATCCAAATTAACTTGAGATAATCCTTTGATTAGTCTTGCATTTATTAAATTTGCGTACCAAGTCTTACTAAGTCACAATTTATAACTTGAAATTTGTTTTTAGAGTATGAAAAATAATGGGTTTCTTCGAGGAATGAAGGGTTGGTGGGGTATATCTAGGTTTTGTTTATTGGTTACGAGGTTATGGGCATGCCGCTGAATTTTGCATTTAGTTATTTCTTCCTTACTTTATTTTTAACCTTTTTAAATTTCATGGCGTTAGTAATGTATGCCCAAATAAACCTTTATTTACTTTTGATGGTTTGGATGTGAATTTAAATTTGGAAGTTTACTAGTACACAAAACTAATCGCTAAAAAGTATTGCCCAAGGTTTCTACACCGGATGAAGTTTCGATGTGGTTTTTCCGTAGTCTTGCGTTGGTGATGGTGAAAAATTTCTTTCGTTTTTTTCCATGTTATTCTTGAACTTTGATTTCCGTCCCTTTGTGTGTGGCCCGCCACCCGTACTTTATTTTTTTGCATTGATTTTGAGTTAGGGTTTGATTCTTATGCTATGCAAACCTCAATCCTCGGAGGAATTGCAGTGAGTTGCAGAAGGATTTTTCCAGTCTGCTTTTTTGTGTGCAAAATTCTGACCTGTACATGGACTGGATGATGCTCCCTGCCCGGCTTTGCGCAAGCTTTTTTTTGGTGAAAACCCGGGAGCTGGGCCGAAATTCTAGCTTGCCAAAAGGAGGTGCAGTGGTTGAGAAGGACCAAGGTTGGATATGGAGGGCAAGGCCTTCTCCTTGAAAATGACTGGTTGACCTCCCTACCCTTTCCAAGTTTTTATGTTTTGTAACCGAGCTGCAATTCCGAGGTTGAGTGCAGTCAGAAGACCCAGAGGGTCTAAAGTTGAGGTTTTTTCCCATTGAAATTGAAATCAAAGGTAACCAGGCACCACTTCTCGTTTCTAATGGTTTAACTACTCAAAACCCCATATGCAGTTCAAACCCATGAAGCGTTTTTTAAAATCAAATTTTTTGTGTCAGTGGTTATCTGAAATTTCAAACCGTAAAGGACCCAATCGGTTCTTGTTAACCTCTAAAAAATTTTCATTGCAAAAATATTGGATTTTAATATTTATATTTGATACAATTTTATTGAGTTTTTATCTTGGCTTTGAAAATCATAATATTTCATCAAAAATTTTGGTTTTATACCAATTGCCCATCTTGGGTGGCTCCGAAGAGTCTAAAATACCAGAAAGTCAACATTTGGGTGGGGTGTTGTTTGGGCCCATCGGGCCGAGGGCGGCCATTGCAAGTTAGCCCGCACCATTTCCATTTAATGAACCCATAGGTTAGCTACCATTATGATCGATCATCGAGGAAGAAGAAAATTGTTTGTTTACGGTTGAGAGGACATGATCCTTGTGGGGGCTGCGGTGGCGAACATGGATCGGCTCGTCAGCGGGGCGAATGCGGGAACACGTCGGCGTCCCGGAGTTCGACACCCTCCCGGATATCCGTCTCGCTCGGCTATTGTTTGTGGGGCGCCAAAATATTTTACCTCCGTGCGGGTTCAAAAATTTTCGAACTCCCTGCGAATCACGGATGATTTCATACAAAAGCCCGGACCCCGTTTACGGCGGATCCTCTGTGAAATCAAATGGCTATTCCTGGATCGATAATAATCCCAGGTACATTCTGAATCAAACCATACATGGGTTATTTCATTCATTAATTTACAATCGAGTTTACATAGGGCCGGGCCAATTTTTCGATAAGGGCGGGGCCAAATGAATACATTACAAAGATAGCGGAACAACGGGAAACAAAGGGGGCGCATCTTACGAGACAAGTTTGGGGAACGTTCGCAATATTATCAAAACGAACAATATAGGAGGTACACAAGAAAAGGTCATAGGCGGGTGAGACTAGAGACTAAGGACTAAACTCGCTTCGATTCAAGGGTCTTGGACTTGGATCCTTGTTGCGATCGGAGTTCGAGGTTCTGTTTACGAGGTTTGGGAAAGGCGAGGATGAGCACAACTACCGTGCAAGCGAGCCAACACCAGATGCAATAATATACATGCAAGGTGTAACAAGGATGGATCGGGTTCTTTTATTTTAAGCGGCAATTATAAATACGAGATATAAGAAGATCCTATCATTAGCATTTTAAAAAACATTATTTTGTAAATAGAATATTTGTGCAATATTACTAACAATGAGGCTACCTCCACCTTATGCTTATCTTTGGTTTTATCTTCTTTTGGATCGACGATCCGGAAAAACTTAAAACCTCGGCTAGGTGGAGGCCCTGGTTTTGGACCATCCCAAAACCTCGGGCTAGGTGGGGCCGGTTTGTGGACCATCTAACCTCGGGCTAGGTGAGCCGACGGTTTTCATTTCCACCCAACAAATATTTTTGAAATAGAACTAACTCAAGTTAAGTTCCCATGTCCCCATGACCGTGGCGTGGTACATTTGATTTTGACTCGCAAAGTTTGTACCCTTTGTACCCAAAGAGACAATCATACTCGTTACCCAATGATTGTAGTCATGTAGTTGGCGATCGTTCGTACTTTTTCATCTCACCCAAGGGTTCCCCATCGTTGTTTGGATATCATGGGGATATGCTCCGGATCTTAGGATGATGTGAGAATTGGTGGCGTTAACGGTTTGTCGTTTCACGGGTTTCGACAAAGTTTGACTATTCGGCATTCGGGCGGCGGTCCCCGGCCAACATAGCGGTCGGCCGGTCCCTCGGTCGGGCCGGCCATGTCGGATCGGACGGCCGTGACAAAATTAAAACAGTGGGCCAAAAATGGAGGTGTAGGCAAGTGAGGATCCCATTGCTCTTGGTCCCATAATTTTGGAGTCTCGATCAAAAGTTCTATTGGTTTAATGTTTCCGTGGGTTTGGTTTTTGGGTTGAAAATCGGCTAAGTCCTTGGTGGTCGGAGGCCTATGGTGGGGTCCGGCCGGCAATCTTGATCGGCCGCTGCCGGTTGTCACGGCGTCGACCTTCGTGGCGATGGTGTTCATTAGTTAAGTCAAAGTCATGAGTTGGTGCATATGTGTTGCATGATGCATGTTTTGACTAACGTGGGTCAAGTTGTGAAGAACTTGCTCGGATTCGATTGCTTGTCTATTGTTGTGCGGGTTGCTTGGTGGTCACGACGGTCGGGCGAGGATGATCGGGACTAGGCTTGGAGCGAGGTCGAGCGATCGGCGATGCGGGTGAGGTCAATGAAATCAAGTATGGTGCGAATGGACAAGGATGACCGAATGGCATTCGGTCTTTGGTTTGATCAAGGGCGGGAGTCGGTGCAAGTGTCATGTAGTTTCGGTGGGGCGGATGGGAGAACTTTGGGACATAGAGGCGTTGATCAACCTCGTGGGAACAAGCGAAGTGCCGGGATATACTCGGTCGGAGAAGGACCAGAAGTATTTTGTAATCTTACCAAATACCACTTTGGTGACCTTTGCCAACCAGGCAAGGCGCCAAAGAAGCGGTTTAGGTCAAGAGGTGTTGAACGGGCTTTAAAATGCGTGCGTGTGTGACGTTTGTGTTGGGCCTTGGAGACCATTTAAGTTAAAACTTCTAGAAGGTCTAAGTCTCCACTATAAATAAGGAGGGAGGTGTTTCCCCTTCAACCCTTTCAATTATTTGAAACCCTAGTTTGGCTTAGGGGAGGATTAGTGGAGGTTAGGTTTCTAGAGAGTTTTGATTTGATTCGTGCTCTTGGATTGAGCTTTGTCCTCCATTGATGGAGTGGGTAAACCCAAACCCTATCAAATCAATCCAAGGAAAGTTTGCTCAAAGATGTGTCTCTTTGCCTTTCTCCTCTCTATTTGGTGATTTTGAGTCTTTCTTTGATTCATATTTTTGATTGATTTCTTCATGATCTACCTTCTGTGACATGTGGGAACACATCTAGGATCATCTTGATCATCAATCACCCACGAGCAAGTTTTGGATCTAGTTTTTTTTGACTCGGTTTTGAACCATCCTCCTCTCAAGCGAAGAAAGGTCATAACTTTTCCATGGATCTCCACGATCTTTGATTGAAATAGGTTCTGACATCATAGAAGGTGTGTTCCAAGTTTTGAAGTTTGGAGTTGTAGATCAAAAGTTAGACCTATTTGCAACCGTTTTAGGATTTCCCTTTTCATTTGGGGAGGTGGCCCATGGACGGTCAGGCCGCCATTGAATAGAGTAGGCCTACACTTAGGAAATTAAGTTTTGGTTAATTTTGGTTGTTTTCTTGGGTTTGATTGGATTCAATCCTAGTCTTCATTTTCTTGGTATATCGATCTTCATAGCTTCTATAGCTATTGGAGTAAAATTTGTTTTGAATCTAATCTTGGTTGAAAAAGTGGCGTGCTCCTATTCACCCCCTCTAGTCGCCTTTTCGGTCCAACAAGTGGTATCGAGCCGGTTAGTTCAATCTTGATCTTAAGGTCCTTTGCGCGATGGATAAGTACTCCCCAAGCCGCATATCTTGATGGGCACGACTATGCCTATTGGAAGAATGCATGCGAGTCTTCCTTGAGTGAAGGACAAGCTATATAGGAGGTTGTCGAGGCCCTTCGTTCTTCTGAAGTTATTCTGGCTCTTGACCCTCTTGGCTAAAACAATAAGGAAAAGAATCTCTTATATGGTGGGCTTGGTAGGCGGGTATGATCAATTTGCAATCTTGAAATCGAATTTGGAACACCCTCGAAACCTACCATGAGGTTCGTCCCAAATCAGAAATGGGGATCTATAAGTGTGAATATAACAAATTCGAGATCGTCCTAGAGAGCATCGATGACATTTTGTCGCTTTAACAAAGTGATTAATCGGATGAAAATTGTTGGAATTGAATATTTCGGTCTGAAAATGCCACCCACCTCTTGGGCAATCAACACCAAGGAGTGGGAGATAAAACTCGCCATTGAGGAGAATGTCAATCTCTGATCGACTTTGGAGCGCTTTATAGCAAGCTCAAGACTCATGAGATCAAGAGGATTGATCATCCCAGAAGGAAAACATGGCCTTAGTGGACCGCTCAAAGAGCCGATGGGTCATCCCGAGTCTTCTTGTGGATTTTAAAACCTTTGGTTTATCTGCAATCCATGAAGAGGAGTTTGAGAGTCTTCACAGGCGAGTTAGCCCTCATAATCGGGAAAAGCCACCGGGTCTATAACAAATTGAAAACAAAAAGAGGAGGTCCGTGACTTGCTATGAGTGTGGTGAGCTTAATCATATCAAGACAAGCCCTAAGTTGAAAGAAAAAGCAACCACAAGGAAGGAAAGCCGGCTTGGAAGAAGCCTCAATGGAACAAATCAAGATTTGATCTTTGGGTACAAAGCTCAGGGTTCTTCGCTTTGGGGAATAATCCTTAGCGATGTGGACTCGGGGGAGGATGACAAGGAGGAGATCCTCAAGATAAGAAGGGAAGGCCAAGGACTTCCCGTTTCTTCATGGGCTCGGCGGCGGGATGATTCGCGGAAGAGGAAGGACCGTGGTTAAATCGACTCCTTTTCACGTCACATCCGGAGACTCAAGATGGTTCACCTCCTTCAGGTGCGGGTGATGAAAATTTGGAGATGATAGACAAGGGGCGATTGAAGGAGCGAGATCGATCGGGGTGAGCGACAAGTTCATCCTCAAGGGCGTCGCCCTTGTGGATAAGCTAAGGTTTAACTTTACGTCTCTCAACTTCTTGGGATGGCTATGAGACTAGATTTAAGAAAAATGCTTTCGGTGCATTCAAGCGGTGAGCTTGTTTTTGGGATTACTAGAGTTGCTAGGATCTTTGGGTGATTTTTAGAATTCTTCTTTGGTTCTCTCAAGTGCTTGATTTCATCTTCTTCTTAGGTTGGTTTTGGCATCGTCGTTTGGGGCATATTGGTTTTGATCATCGGCGAGTTAGCAACCTTGAGCTCATGAGAGGTTTGCCCAAACTAAAAGCCGTGGTTTTTATTGGCCATTGGCATGGCAAGCAATTCCGCCTCCACCCATCTGACTATCGTCATGGGAGGAACATTGCTTCATATGGATCTTTTGGTCCCCAGGTCGATCGTTGGTGGAAAATGGTACATTCTTGTCATAGTCGATGATTTTCTAGATTTACTTGGTGTTCTTTCTTGCTTGAAGGATGAAGCTTTTGATCATTATCTTGATCTTGTTCTTGTTTGGCCAAAGTTGAGTGCCTTAAGAAGCGTCAAGTGACAAGCCGGAGTTCAAGAATGCCTCTTTTGCTTCCTTTTGTCTTGGCGTGGAATTGAGCATGTTCTCCTCTCCACGTCCCTCAACAAAATGGCGTTGTGGAAAGGAAGAACAGGACCCTATCGAGATGGTTGGGGATGCTAGATGAGTATAGCACTCAGGAGGTTTTGGGCGAAGCTATTTCTCGCTTGCCATATTGCAAATCGTGTTTTTGAGGTCTTTGGGCAAGACTCTTAATGAGGTTCGGTTTTGTAGAAAACCCTATCTCCCTTTGAGTCTTTAGATCCAATTGTTTTATTCTCAAGACAAGAAAGCTAGATAAATTTGAGTCAAGAACTTTTGATGGTTTATTTACGGTTATCCTGCATTCAAGGGGTTTTGAGTTTTAATCTTTGAAACTAACGTTGGGAGACATGCAATGTCACTTGAAAATAACCTTTGGTGATTTCCTTTTTCATTGGAGGTAGAGAGGTGGCCACCCATGGCCGGTGACCGCCATTGAATAAAGTCGACCGCCCTACACTTAGGAAATTAAGTTTTGGTTGATTTTGGTTGTTTTGCTTGGGGTTTTGATTGGATTCAATCCTAGACTTCATTTTCTTGGTATTCGATCTTCATAGCTTCTATAGCTATTGGAGTAAAATTTGTTTTGAATCTAATCTTGGTTGAAAAAGTGGCGTGCTCCTATTCACCCCCTCTAGTCGCCTTTTGGTCCATTTGGGGATGTTCACCTCTTGGGTAGTTGAGCAGTCAACCTACCCCTCGGCGCAAACTTCACCTTTTCGGTGTCCCTTTCAAGCCGGGGCATCGCCACCCATTCCCTCCCCACCATGCGAGGCGGCGTTGAGTTTGATAATTTTACTAAGCCAAGATGCACTTTGCGACTTGTGGTTGTACTTGTTTTAGGAGGTCATGACAAGATTAAGTCCTTAATCCATCCACGATTCATACCACATACCAACCACTCTCTGGCGATACCCACCACTCGACCATCCCCGGATGTGGTATTAAAGTTCGGCTTTTGGAGGAAAACAATTTAACTTAACCACTTGGTCATCTACCCCAATGGCCCAAAACAATCTTTATGCTTAAGGATGATGATTGGGGTGATTGCACCGTACTCAAGTAAGGCTAGCATGGCACTTATCAGACTATAAAAGAAGTTACCATATAATTACTATGGTGACAAGGATCGAAATTCAATCGGCAAGGGCAAAATAATAATTACTTAACAATCAAGGGCATTTAACTACCTTAGGACCATTTGACATACATTTGCGTAAAAATTAAAGCATGCAATTTGCTATTTTAAAAGAATATAATTTGCGTAAAATGTAGGTTCAACATGATCAAAGTGTTGACTCGCCTAGGCTATTTTTCGTGGCTTTGATCTTACTCAAAGCTGATTAGGCGGAGGTTGAATTCTTGGCGTTCTTGCTTGAATCTTGGATGCGGGGCCGTCGATTCTTACGGACATCGATTTCTAATTCCAAATAACGATTAAAAACCAAATAAATGCAAAGAATCCAAAGACCAAATAAAACACAAGAGACTCGGAAAGATTGCGGAGGGCGGGCTTGAGAGAAGGGTTTGAGCAACATTGGAATGTTTGTGAGTCAAGCGACCGTTAGGCAAAAGGAGGAATGGCGGAAATAATCCGGGGAAGGATAGAAAGGAGGTTAAGGTCGAATGAGCTTTTGGGAATGCTCTATTGCAAGACTATCCTTCTTGAGCGACAAGGCAACAACTCGGTTTATACCAAATCGATGATACGATCGACACACAATCAATGGCAATTCAATACCAATATCGGCTACCAAAATAATACTCAACGATTCAATTCTATCTACTCAACCTACTACACAACCTACTACCAAATAAAGGGCGGATTCTATCAGAATAATCGATGCAAGAATCACAAATCCCCTTCGATCGGATTGATCAAGTAATCAAATCAATACTTCGCTTTCACCAAAAACCATTATCTTCAACAATCATGACCTGGGCGAAACACTAACAAGCGCTAACGGTTGATTAACAAATACAATAGACAATCTTTCTTGAAGATTAAAGCTATCCCGCAATCGGATCACAACCAATCATTTAAATTCTTTAAAAACACTTATCCGATGATCGTAACCATAGACAATTAAGCAATAATCAATCTTACTACCGACAAAACATCCCTATCTTATTGTAACATTTCTTAATTCTTGGATCGATTGCAACCTCATTGCTACGCTCTAATCGGGGAAGCAACTACGAATCAAATGTTGACAATTGAAGCGGATGAATAACAATTAATGCAACCTCTATGACTCAACAACTCAATTGATAGAAAATCCAAATGCCAACACTCAATCCCACAACAATCATACAAGCTTTCAATGGCTAGACCAAACAACTATTGACTTTAACAAACCAATTCACAACTACCAATTCAATCGATTTAGTTTGTCGAATGACATAATAATACAAATGACTCCTTTGGTTTACAAAACAAAACATCATTCCCAACAACATTGATATTCAATCAAACATTGATACTTCAAATTGCGGTGCGCACATAACAAATCAAAAACATTAATGTCTACAATACCGATATCACGAACCACAAAACAACAATCAATTGCCCGACATTATTGATCAACAAGGTGAGGCCAACAAAACAACAATCAACAATCACGAAGTTCATTTGTCGGCCTCACTGCCCCCACACAGGGACTTGGCCATGGAGAGCAAGGTAGGGAGGAGTAGGGCAAGGGAGGGGTTCAAGCCGTCCCGGACCGGCGGCGGTGTCGGCGGCGGCGCTAAAGGCGGCGGTCGGCGTGGAGGGAGGAGAGGGGAAAAAAGTAAGGGCAGGGGAGGTGGGGAGGCTCACGGGGGCGATGGAGAACAGTGGCGGCGGCGGCCAGGCGCCGGGGAAGAAACCCAGCGGCGGGGTTTGTGGGAGAAAGGCGGTGGGAAGCGTCGAGGGCGGCAGGGCCGGGCTCTGGCGTCTCCGGGGGGCCGGGGGAGGGGAGGGGCGGCCGGGCCTCGGCTTTATGCCGGGAAGGAGGACGGCCGGTGGAAGGGGGCAGGCAGGAAAGCGAGGGGCGCGGGCGCGGCCAGGATCTGGCGGTCGGGTAGGCGGAGAGGTGGTCTTGGGCGGGCGGCAGCGGGAGGGCGGGCCGGGGCGGGGCCATGCGGGCAGGGGGGCGGCCGGGATTGGGGAGGCTCCGGCGGCGGGAGTGAAGAAAAGCGGAGCTCGAGGATGGGCTCGGGCGTCAGTGAGCTGGGCCGGCGCGTGGGCCCGGCGGTGGGAAACTGCCCCGGAAAAAACGGGGCCGGCGGCGGCCAGATGGGCAGTGCTCGGGGAACGGCGGAAGCGAGCGCGGGAAAGCCGGGGCCGGGGGAATAAAGGGAGAGAGAGAAGGCGCGGGCGGGAGTAAAGGGAGGAAAGCGTTGGGGGCTTTGGCGAGTGGGCGTAGGGGAGAGAGAGAGGTCGGTTTTTTGGATGTTACAAAACCTACCCACCTTAGGGAATCGACTCGAGATTCGGCTCGAAAGCGAGCAAGGATGATCGGACTTCGGGTCTTCGTGCACTCAAGGGCTTCTCGATTGAGGTTGCTCCGAACTTGCGAGGGCCGGATGATCGGCGTCTTTGGTTTCTTGAGCACTCAGGCTTTTCTTGGTGAGATTCGTGCGACTTCGTTGGCGTCGACAATCTTCCGGGTAATCTAGATCCCCAGCGTTGACTCGGTGATATCTCTTTAAGGTTAGGGGTTGCATGATCCAATCCAGGGAGTGGTGCTTATTAACCCTTATCAAGGTCTCGGGTCCTTAGTGAGCCCACCTTTCTGTTGGTACAACTTATCCTTTCTTGGCTGGCCACAATCCATTTCTAGGATGAGGTCAAGGTTTGGATTCGCACTTGGAGGCTTGCTAGAAATCGAAGTTTTCCATAGCAATCTCTTACTCGGGGTTCTTGAGATAGAAAAATAAAGTCTTGACTACCGGTACCACAATTTCCTTAACTTAAGGGGTTGGCAAAATAGCCTTACAACATGCTTCTTTTGACACAAAGGGAAGCAAAGCTCGGCACAACATGCCTTGTCGGTTTAGCATGAAGCATACTCATTACATATTCCAGAGTGGTTTAGGTACCCACCTTAAAGCGAAGGGTGCTCAATACTATTTGTCTTTACTAACTTCATTTATGAAGAACTTTCTGGCGATTAGGAAGCTTGTCCTTTACCCTTATTTGCTTTGGTTTTGACTTGGCGAGGCGACTCTAGAACTGAAATCTAATGACTTTTGCTTGAAGTTTGGCGTTTGGCCTTGAGTCGAGTAGTTACAGTTGAACTTAAAGGTGGTGGTTGAGGTCATTTTTGGATAAAATTACCTTTTTATCCACAATTGAAACAACGAAGATGGCGATTGGGTTTAGCTGCGAGGCTGGGGAGGCGAAGAAGGTCCTTTCCTTCCATCTCTTAGGAGTATTCGGCGCTTTGGCACAACAACTATTCTCTTCGAAGTCGGATGTTGGTTATCCTTGCCATCACTTACTTACGGCCGAGTCTCGGCAACTTGAAGACTTGTCGCACACCTTCGGTTGCCTTGAGTCGAGATTGGCGCATGAAGCAATCTTTGTGGCAATGGTCTTGTCCTTCCACGGAGAAAGCCGCTGACTTTAATCGCCGGGCAATCACCGACAGGTGATCCTTATCACTGATTAGGGCAATTTGAGCATTGATCTGCTTTTGATGCCCTTTTCTCCACAACGTGTGCGGGCTATCTAGTTCACGAGGCAATCTTCGGATTGGTGGTGTTCCTCAGCCCGGAATGATGGGGCAGTAGAGTAGGCACGATAGCAATAATGCCCATATTGCCGCGTATGAAGCATGCTCCTTTTGCATCTTCTCTTAATGAAGGACATAATGATGGGCGACATGTCTTTGACTTGCCACATTCATAGTGGACACATTTGGCGTAACCCAGGTCTTGCAATAGAGCCCGAGTAGGTACAACTTTCTTTTTGCTAGGTTTTCTGACGAGCTCTTCGTTGTCGAGGCGAGGAGTTGATGATGATGACATTCCTTCTTTGGTTCCTCATGATTTCGATTGGGCGCATCTTTACCTCTTGCGATTGTCTGGAGTTGCCGTAATAGTGGCGCCAGATTTCTTAGTCTTGCCACTTCCTTTGGGGAGCATCACATTGCAAGCGAAGTGTCCCGAATTCTTACATTAGAGCGGGTAACATCCTTTAGGGGTCTTCCTAGTGTGGCCTTAATATTAATCTTAGGTGATTCATGAGGGTTGATGGGTGGCGAGTGCCGTTACATGCGTAGGTACGCACCACGTGCGAAGTGACTTCTTAAGAGGCATTTATTGGCGAGAAGTGCCTTTTATCTCAGCAATTTGAAAGCAGTATAGGTTAGTACACCTTGAGGATTTGTTCAGCTGAAGATCGTGCAGTGGTGGGCGGGAGTCGGAAATAATCATTTGGAGTGAAAAGATTAGCGTTACAGACTCTTGGTGAGCGATGCGCTAGCGAGTGGAGGATGAGTGTAACATCCCAATTTTCAGGCTTTAAAAATCTTTTAAATAGTGGTAGCAAGAGAATTTACCATTTGGATTTATTTGAATATTAATTTAAAAAGCTTAATATGGACTTTAAGGACAAATTGATTTAATGTGCTTAATCCCAACATCAACAATTGTCAAAACTATTTTATTTAGATTCTATATGCTTGGATATATTTTATAGAATTTTGGAATTTTTCCAAAGTCATTTGCTATTTTCTAATTGCTATTTGCATTTTCTGATTTATTTAAAAGAAAAACCTATTTTAAATCCTTGAACGATCTTGGGCGAAGCCAACACTATTACCCGCTCGCTCCAGTAGATTGGATCGACATCCATTTGCATTCATCGCTCTTCGCCGCGTTCATACCATGCCCAGTTGGGATCTTCGCCGCGTGTCACTTTGATCGATCGCACTTGTTCGCTACTTGCGCCGCCTGTCTATCATCAGGAGTGGGTCCGCTGCTACGCCTTCATCGTCTCCGTCGAGGACCGTTCAGATTCTTCTTTTGGCGCCGCCCTCCGTCCTCGACATGGGTTCTAGGAGTTTCTCGGACCTCTTTAAAACCGCGCTTGCGTGTCACGAGGATCGCATCCATGCCGCCACCTTTCCCGGCCAATAACCACAGGTCGTCGTCGTTCGCGCGGAATCGA
This sequence comes from Hsuehochloa calcarea, assembly GCA_036346395.1. Taxonomy (NCBI): domain Eukaryota; kingdom Viridiplantae; phylum Streptophyta; class Magnoliopsida; order Poales; family Poaceae; genus Hsuehochloa; species Hsuehochloa calcarea. Next base: position 25,577,523 of record CM070608.1, on the reverse strand, counting down.
CTCCAACCTCGGCGCCGCCGTGAGCTTCCTCTCGCCGGACTAACGCGATACCAGGTGAAACTCCGGCCCCATCCGCAAGGCCCACCCGAGTTCGCCTGCGCGAGGCGCAGCCCTCTCGCGGCGCTTCGTTGCCACAGGGAAGCCCTACTGTGCGTCGCCCGCCATGTCCGATCGCACGCATTTCGCACGCGGCTCTCGTATTGCGCCGCGGTTACGGTCATCAAATGCGAGTAGCGACAGCGCGTCACGAGATCGCCGGGTTACCGCTTCAGTCGAGCTGCGCCTCACGCCACGCTGAGCCATGCGTCATCCATGCGTGTCTCAGCATTCGGCGGAGTGCTTCGCGCGTCGTTACGCCTCAGTGGGTACGCCGTGTGCTGGCCACATCACATACGTCTTTGGCGTGTCGCTGCGTCGTGCATAACGTCGAGCCCGCGTCGTCCGGTTCTGGGCCTGGTTCTCTCGGCTCGGTGGATTTGGTCGCCGTGGCCGAAGAGGCGGCTGATGGGTCACAGCCGAGTTTTATTTTAATTTTAATTCTTTTCCGGAAATTCTCGGCTGACGCAAGCATTGCGCAATAATTCGATTTTCCTTTATAAAAATAATTCGGGAAATTCGAGAAAATCCAAATTAGGGTTTAATTGATTTTCCAATCTTCCAAAGCCCATATCTTTTGCATCCGAAGTCCAATTGAGCCCATTCAAATTTGTAAATTCATATAAAATTAAGATCTATTTAATGGTGAATTTTATTTGATTTTTGAGTTTGTTTTGCCTCTGTTATTTATTTGTTTTATTTCTTTTGTCTCGTTTGCAGTAGGCGTCGATACTTGAGGAATTTTGCGAAGAAGGAGCACCTCAAGACCAAGACCAATATCTAGATCTATTCCAAGGCAAGTTATACCTTTGATCATTTTGAACCCAGTTTTCAAAATACTTTGTTTCAATGTATTGCATTCTATTTCAAGTATTTATTTAAATGCTTTTGGGTGTAGTTATTAATCCAAATTGTTATGCCACCTTGTCTATTGTATGCCATGATCTTTTGTCACCCTAGGTTGATTAATTATTAGTTGGTATTATTGTAGCACCAACGTGGGTTGGTTAGATACGATTAGACTGCTTAGCCATGCCACGAGTCATCATTTCATGTGAGAGTTGCAATTATAAACCTGACTAAGTGATTATGACCATGTGATGAAAGCTGTGTGTCTTTGTGCTATTACTCGTTGATGGCATGTGTTGCACTTAATCAACAGGGTGGGAAAAGATTTAGACTGAGGCAAGTGGTGGATTCTGTGTGAATGGTGGAGCTGTGTGCTTATTTAAACTTTGTGATTTGGGTTAAACTGGAAGTCTTGCCTTAGTCAATTAAGGACTTAACTTTGTGCGCCATTGAACTGGGCCTTACTGTACGACCACATGCCTAGTATGGGTGGGCCTGACTTAGTAAGTTATGGAGTCTTGACATTGACAACTCGAGGTTGTATTTAAGGCTATGTGATGGGTGGAGGTGTGATATGTCACATCGCAGGGGTTAGTTCGCATTGCATCTGTCAATGGTGTGTGTCGTTCCAAGGGTGTGTGTACAAATTGGCCGAGTAAAGCAACCGAGAGTGTCATTGTTTGAGATGAAGTCTCGAAAGGTTTTGTTGTGATCAACTCGATCCGGTTGATTTCATCGTGTGGGTAAAGTGTACAACCTCTGCAGTGTTTAAACCAATCTATTCGAATAGCCGCGTCCTCGGTTATGGACATGCTCAGAATTTCACACGAGGGTAGATTTTCATAAAACAATTGGGAAGGGTCGGTTGTATGAGATAACTTTCATTTGTGTGAAAGAACTTGATTAGACATGTGTCCTTTGTGAAATCAATTGTTAACTTATTATTGTCTATTTGTTTTGAATTATGCTTTCAATCTATTATTTGTATTCAATTGCAAATGTTGCATTTACGCAAAATAACCACGAAGCCATTCCTTTGGAATAAGCCATCATGTATAAATTGCATTACGTGGTATGACTTGCGAGTACGGTGTGTACTCACTCTTGCTAAACAAATCAACGAAGTGGAGGAGTCGTCACTTTGCTTTTTGAAGAAGAGTTCTCACGAAGGTTGAGCGTTAGGGTCTTGATCGATCGGTTTACTGTGGTAAATTGATGGGAGCCACGGAGTTTATTTCGTTTCATTGCAGTTTATTTCTTTATTATCGACCTTGCATGGCTTAATAAATGTAAAACTACGTATAAGGTCCCACATGATTATTTGTTATTTAAAGGTACTCGTTTATTCTTATATTCGTTGTATGGATGTGATATTTCATCAATGTTGACCTTTGTGTGCACTAAGCGTGATCTGGACTAGTCACGAGAATACGAGAGGGTCAGATTGCATATTTGGGTCCCGACAATGAGCTCTGGAAGTTCGACGGCGAGGATAGCTATCTTGTGGCCTTTCTTGGCTGACATCTTCCTTTTACAACTAACATGTTGCTTACTTAAATTGTCTCGGTCTCTTTGGTACCATCTGAGAAGACAAGCCTAGGTTAGGCTAGTAAGATTTATATGAGGTGCTGGCCCTCTAAGGCACATAGAAGAAACTCAAAACCAGGACAAGGAAAATGACCAAATACTGTTCAAAGCACCCGACAGTTTGCGTTATATTAAGGGGTAAGTGTTACACGACTTCTAGAGTGCGGCATATAGGCCATACTAAGCCATTACGAGAGTCTGAACTAGCGTCTACTACGGAAGAAAACAAAAGCACTTGCAGAGCAGATTTGCTAATGCAAGCAACTGCTGGCTATCCTGGGCTTATTCTAGCTGCTCCCACACGATAGCCCAGAGACTTGAGTCGTGGATTGTCCTTCTAGGAGGTGGAGATAGTAGTCAGGCTTGTACATGAGTTGTGAAGACTTCCACGCACTCATCTCTATCTTGTTCGTGAGATTACAAGTCCCACAGCCATTGAGCGAAGGGGTTTGCACCTATAGTTTTGGCGTACGAGGAAGTCGGTGAGTAAATTAAGACTCCAAGTGAAATCCAAAGGAAAGTGGAGATCTCAGAGGGGGTGAAATCGTGAAATAATGCATTATATTTTGTCATAGTTGCTGTTAGGTTTTGAAAATAATACTCAAGTCCTTAGGCTCGGCGTTTATTAAAGATTCCTCTAATTATATGCTCACGCGCACGGCTCTGTAGTTGATTACAGTTTACGCATAGGATCTGTGTGGAAATCAACATGCTATTCACTGAATCGATAGAGCTAGCACTCCACGTACATTGCTGGTATCAAACCATACATGGCGTAAATTATTCATTAATTGTTTTACATCGAGTTTACATAGACCGCTTGGGCCAATTTTACTGTCCAGGCGGACAGTTCAAATGAATACATTACAAAAGATGGCGGAAGCTCAACAGCGGAAGCAAAGGGGAGGCGCGTCTTCTGCGAGGCAAGTGGTAGAGGGACCGTATTTGCATAGATGTTATCGAAAACTCGAACAATATAGGAAATACACAAGAACCGGTGGTGCCTCGGCTGAGGGTGAGACTACAAACTGACCGAGGACTAAACTACGCTTCAATGGTTCTTTGGGTCTTGGACTTACGGATCCTTTGTTGCGGTCCAGCGGCTCCAGGTTACTGTTTACGAGAGTTTGGGGAAAGAAGCGAGGATGAGCACAACTACAGAGCTCGTGAGCCCAACTACCTACGAGGATGCAATAATATGCATGCAAGGTTGCCAACAAATTCAGCTCAGGTTCTGTTATTTGCGTGCTTGGCGATTCTCAATCTGAGATATTAGAAGATCTCATCACTTAGCATTTTAACAAAAACATGATTTTGTGACTAGAAATATTTGTGCAATATTACTAACAATGAGACACTCCACCTTATGCTTATCTTTGGTTGGGGCTACCCCCATATCTTAACAACTCAGGATCTGACAGGCAGGAAAAACTTAAAACCTCGAGGCTAGGTGGTAGGCCTGTTTTTGTTGACCATCCAAAACCTCAGCTAGGTGAGGCCGACTGGTTTGTGGACCATCCAACCTCGGGCTAGGTGAGGCCGACCGGTTTTCATTTCCACCCAACAAATATTTTTGAAATAGAACTAACTCAAGTTAAGTTCCCTGTCCCCTTGGTGGTGGCGGCTTTTTAAACAGTTTTTGACTCTGCAGGAGTTTGTACCTTTGTACCCACAAGAGACAATCATACTTGTTACCCCATGATTCCGTAGTCATGTAGTTACGATCGTCCAAATAACTTTTGAACTATCTTGCCCCTTGTCATCTCACCCATATGGGGGTTCGCCCATAGGTTGTCGGGATGTTCACCTCGTTGTTGGAGTAGTTGAACGCGGTCAACCTACCCCTCGGTGACGGCAAACTTCACCTTTCCTCGGTGTCCCTTTCAAGCGGGCACCTCCCACTTGCACATTCCCTCTCTCCCACCATGCGAGGCGACATTTAGAGTTTGATAATTTTACTAAGCCAAGTTGCACTTTGCGGACTTGTGGTTGTACTTGTTTTACGGGAGGTCCCGACAAGATTAAGTCCTTAATCCATCCGGCGATTCATACCACATACCAACCACTCCGTTTGCAGCGACACCACCACTCGACCCTCCGGATGTGGTATTAGCAAGTTTCGGGGTTTTAGAAGTGTAAAACAATTTAGCTTAACCACTTTCATCTACCCAATGATTGCCCAAAATAATCTTTATGTTAAAGGATGATGATTGGGGGATTAGCACCCCGGTACTCAAGTAAGGCTAGCATGGCACTTGAGTAGAACTATAACTAGTAAGTTACCATATAATTACTAGGGTGACAAGGATCGGAAATTCAATCAAGAAGGGCAGGTATAATAATTACTTAACAATAAAGTGGCATTTAACTACCTTAGGACCATTTAACATACATTTGCGTAAAAATTAAAGCATGCAATTTGCTATTTTAAAAGAATATAATTTTGGAAAATGTAGGTTCAACATGATCAAAGTGTTGACTCCTTTGGGCTATTTTTATCGTGGCTTTGATCTTACTAGGGCGATAGTAAGGTCCACCGGGAGAGGGCCTGCGAAGAACTAGGGCAGTGAATGCCCCGGGATAGCCCAAGTACCATTAGGGATGCTTAGGGGGGTTGGCGAATGGCTTAGGACCAAGGTGGGAGCGAAAAGTTTGGATTTGGCCGATTTGGTTCAACTCTCAATTACCGGTTTCTGGCATGCATTGCAAAAATTAGTTGGGGAACTCATCCCCGAGCTCAAAGACATGATATAGGCGCACAAGTTAGCAAGTAGCTCACCGGAGGCAAGGATAGAACGGGTGTCCTCGGATGCAAGCTCAGGCGTGGCCGGAGGCCGAGGAAACACGATCACGTTCGGAGCTACAAGGCACTTAAGGTTTGGAATTAGCAAAATGGAATGGCCATTGGTCGAATTGAAGAGGGAGGGAAAGGCGGAGGCTTCCCAGAGTCGGCACCAGCTTCTCCTTCCTCTGGTGCCAGGAGGAAGAATGGCCAAGAAGAAGGGGCAGGGGTGGTTTAAACGGGCAGGGGCGGAACAGGCGGGGAGCTAGTGAAGCTCGGGGATTGGTCGGGAGAGCGGTGCGGTCACGGCTCCGGAGCCGCGAGCATGGCGGGCGCGTGGCGCGGCCTGCCGGGGCCTTGTGGAGGTGGCAAGCGGACAGGAGGGCCCAATGTCGTGGAGGGAGGCCGGCGCGATCCGTCCTCCGCTTCGTGGGGCGTTCGATTTAAATCGGACGGTCCACGTTCTCTCTTCGGGCGAATCCGTTCCCAAGCCTCGGTGGGACCTTTGCAATGGGTTTGAGTCCGAAACAATTCTCCTATTGACCATTTGAATTTTAAACCTCCTAGTTTGACCGGGCTCCAAAATAAAACAATAAAATTTATAAAAATGTGAAATAATTCGAGGGTTCTGGGGTGACCTAGTATCCATAAAAATTCAGAAACCCCATTGTTCATTATTCATTTGGTATATTTCAAATTCCCAAAAGCACAAGTTGATAATTGAGTTTGAAATTTTCGAGGGTCAAGTGGGATTCCAAAAATTTAAAAAAATTATAGTAATCCCGATAATTAATATAGTATTTGAAGAAATTATTTTAGGAGGGTGTTCATATGTGTTTTCTCGCTTCTTTTAACTTTTGTTTTTGGTAAGTGTAGGTTCGCATATTTGGATAAGTTTTTTTCCAAATGCAAGGTATGATAAAAATGCTTGAAAAACATGATGCATGCTAATGAGATGCATAGTAATCTTCTTTATTAATTTGGGGATGTGACAAATCTCCCCCCTTCAAAAGATCTCGCCCCGAGATCCGGGTAAGCGGAAAAAGAAGGCTGGTAAGATTCTAAAGAAGATCGACATCTTTGTCTTGATTCCTTTTAAAGATAGAATCGACATTCTGGGTCACCTAGAAGGCTATTTAACAATTTCATTCCACTACCTTGTTTAACCTTTCCTTCTTTCTGAGGACACATCACGAAGGGAAAAGATCGGGATATTCGGCCCGCATTGATCTTCCGGTTCCCGGTGGCTTCTTCCTCGGAATGGTTGCTCCATTGAACCTTGGCAATTTAATGTTACTTTTTCTTGTTCTCGCCGGCCTCTTCAAGGATCGAATTGGGTGCTCCCGTCCGGAGTCAAAGTTGCGGTCGAGGTTATTTGACTCGATGACCTCCCGGGAACACGGAGGCACTTTTGGTTGGGATACATGGAAGACATCGGCCCGATAGGGAAGGTGGAAGCTTTAATTGATAAGCCACGGAACCTCGTTTGCCTAGGACCGTAAGGCCCGGATATAGCGGGGTGCCAATTTACCCTTCACTTGGAAACGCGGGCCCCTTTCATCGGTGAGACCTTGAGGTAAACAAAATCACCTACCTCGGCTCAATTCACGGCGGCGGGTCGGCGTAGGACTTCCGGCGAGATTGTGCCCGTCGAAGTGGTTCACGAATGATCGAACTTGTTCTTACATCCTCCACCAAGGTTCGCCATAGGTGACCTTTCCCCCTTGGACCAGTTCAAGGGTGTCCTACAAGCCCTCCCATACAATGCTTCAAATGGTGACATCGAATCTTTGGATTGATAGCTATTGTTATAGGAGAACTCTGCGAAGGGTAAGCATTTTCCCAATTTTTTATGGGATAGCACACATGCTCGTAGAAGGTCCTCCAACCCGATTCACCCCTTCATCATCCATCTGTTTGGGGGTGGTAAGCGGGTGAAAGGAGATGGGTCCCCGGCTTGATGGAGGCATCCCCAAAAATGGGATGTGAATTGCGCCCGGATAAAACAATCCTCTTGATGCATGGAGACACACAATCCTGGCGATGTATAGCTCGCTAATTTAGCCAAGGGGTGGTCTTGCAGAATGAAGTGAGCCACCTTTGTGGCCGATCAACAATCACCCATATAGAATCGGAGCGGTTTGGGTCCTTGGAAGCCCGATAATGAAATCCATCCCAACCTCCTCCCATTTCCACGGGGGAATAGGTAAGGGTTGCAGTACCGGGCTTTAAGTGCTTTCAACCAACCCGGGGCATACGTGCTTTTCGGGACATCTTTGGATCTGTCATTTCATCCGGCTCCACCACAATCGTTTCTTCAAATCATGGTACATATTGGTACTCCGGGATGTATAGAGAATCGCGAATCATGAGCTTCCTTAAAATCAACTCCCTCGGTTGCCATTGAATGGCACTACTAAACGACTTCGAATCGTAGGGTGCCCTCGGATCATGGTTTGAAACATTTGGCCTTACCCTTCTTCATTTCTTCCCGGTTTGGGGCTTCCATGCGGTCTTTTGAGCTTCCTTGACCTGATCTTCTAAGGTGAAATCTACCTTGAGGAGCAAAGGGTACCCTCCTCAATAATTCCGTGCGGACGTTGCATATCGGCCAACCTTGCCGAAAAGGAGTTACCGACAAGCGGTTGCATTGGGTTTTCCTACTCAAGCGTCGGCCACCAATTGGCCTTCCACGGGTGATAATGGAGCCCCATATCATAGTCCTTGATTAACTCAAGCCACCTTCTCTGTCCGGTTCAAGTGGCTTTGGTGAAAATGTACTTGAGACTCTTATGATCGGTGTAGATCTCCAAGCGATTGGAAAGGTAATGCCGCCAAATCTTCATTGCATGGACTCGCTGCAAGCTCCAAGTCATGGGTGGGATAATTGGCTTCATGCGGTCTCAATTGTCTTGGCGCATATGCCACCACATGACCTTCTTGCATAAGGACACATCCGGCCCCGTGTTGAGAAGCATAATAAATGTGGAAGCTCTTGTGAATATCGGGAAGATAAGCAAATTCTCGGGTTAAGAGGTCTTTAGAGTCCGAAAGCTAAGCGCCTCGGCGACCCGGATGAACTTCTTTTCCTTTTTCAAGTTGGGTCATGGGCCCCATACGGGAAAATTATTGATGAACTGCGGTAATACCACCCAAGAAAACGTGGATGTCGGTGGCGCTCTTGGGTTGCTCCCAATTTAACACATCTGGACTTTACTAGGATCGACAATGACACCTCCCTTGGGCGAACATGGCCCAAGAAGTGGACTTCGAAGCCCGAACTTCGCATTTGCTAAATTTAGCATACTGATTGATGTTGGAAGTTTTTCTAACACAAGTCGTAGATGTTGCTCGTGCTCTCCATCGGACTTGGAGTAGATAAGGATGTCATCAATGAATCGACAACAAATTGATCCAAATACTCAATAAAACCAAATCATTAGGTTCATAAAGTAGGAAGGAGCATTGGTGGGTCAAAGGACATAACGTGTACTCGTACAACCCGTAGAGTGGAGAAAGCCGTCTTGGTATATCTTCACCGACCTTAATTTGATGGTAACCCATCCTCAAATCAATTTTGGAGAATACTTGGGCTCCATTCAATTGGTCAAATAGATCGTCAATCCTGAGCGAATACTTGTTCTTGATAGTGACTTCATTTAACAGGCGGTAGTCCACACATCTGAGAACTCTTATCTTTCTTCTTAACAAAAATAAGGGGCATCCCCAAGGGAGGAGCTGGTCGATGAACCCTTATCTTGGAGCTCCTTGAGTTGCTCTTTTAACTCTACCAACTCATTTGGAGGCATCCCGGTATGGCCTTTTGAAATCGGCGTAGTACAGTGTAAGTTCGATCGAATTCCACTTCTCGGTCGGAAATGCGGAAGGTCTTGAGGGAATACATCGGGATATTCACATACCACTGGTACCTTCCCTAATTCAAGAGGGATATTAACTTCCAAGGCATAGAAGAGAATTGCCCAGCAAGGCGAGAACATGACTTGGCGCCATCTTTGTTTGTGAGAAATAGACCGCCTAACGATCGATTTTCCTTGGTTCTTGGTTAGAATCCATTCCTAGGATCACATCAATGCCTCTGAATTTATCACTATGAGGTTGGAAGAAGTCAATTTCTTGGATTTGCACAATTATGTCGGCGGACTTGATCGGTATGAAAAATCGATCCCGGGAGGCTTATGCGATGGGGTGGTTGGAGGTATGCATTTCAATTTGATGGAGTGCAGCAAATGATTTCTTGATAAATGAATGAGATGGAAATCAAATAAAACGATGGCGGGAATTAACCAAGAGGTACCCAAAATGCGTCCGGTCGTTTGTTGCTTCCCGGCGGTGGCGTGGTTGATGGACCCGTGCGTGCCTTGAGGGGCGTGGATGCAGCCTTTGGCGGTGGTGAAGGTCTCGTCGGGCCCGAGGTAGGAGTTGGGGTGGAACCATTATAGACCCGGCCATCCCGCGCGCCAACCAGGTCGCCATAGTGCCCCGGCGTCCCAATGGAAACACAACACTTGGCGGACATGGCCGTTGGGGGCTGCATGCTCCCTCCTTTGTTGCACAAAAGGTTGGGGAGGCCTTGGTACAAAGGTTGGTGGCCTCGGTGGGCCGGGCTGGGCTCGGGGTGTTGAAAGGGTCCGGCCAGGCCGTCTAGAAAAGGCCGTCGGCTGAAATTTAAGGGCCCTCTTCCTCTTCCTTGATTCTTCCACCCACGCTTTTGTGTTCCACCACTATGGCCTTATTGACCAAGTGTTGGAAGTTGCGGAAATCGTGGACCGGAGAACTAACGCATTTCTTCAACCGTTGGTGAACGGCTTGTTGGCGTCATCGTGAGACATCATCCGGGCGTCAGGAAAAGTTGAACTCGTGTAAGTACTCGGTTGATTTTCTTCCCTTGCTTGAGGGCTAGGAATTGCTTTGGCTTGATCGGATACTCCTCCGGAATGTGAGCTTCACGGAAGGGCCTTAAACTCATCCCATGATGGGGCGTCTCCGTCGGGGCATGGCGGAAAATTTATCCCCCATGCACTTGCGCGCCCTCGGTGATAGGTTGGCGAAAAGGACCCGCTCCCGGTGTGCGATAGTTAACTTTTTCTCCACGGTCGGAGCCAATCTTCCGCCTCCATGGGATCCTGGCGCTAGAAAAGGTGGGAGGATTATTCCTGAAATTCAGCGAGCCCTCCCGTGTCTGGATGCTCCGCTCCCCGGATGTGGCGGGAGGGAGAGGTGTTGCGAGCAATGGCCCGAGAATCCGCGTTTGATCCATGCGGTTCCTCTCGTCGAGCCCCTTACGCCATTGTGGGAGGTGGTGGAGCACCTTCCCTTTGGTCATCTGGCTGATTTTGCCAAGGGGCTCGTTAACCCTCCTGGGGTAAAGCTCATCGATAAGCGAGCCCGGAGGTGGTGACCCTTGCTCCGTTGTTGTGCCCTTGAGCAGTGTTAGGCCTGTCATTACGAGGTGACAAGGAGAGTTAGAAAAGGGCTAGGATACTTACTTTTGGAGAAATCCAAATTAAAGACAACAAACATTTTATAAGAAATTATTCATGGGGAGGGTAAATAAGGCACAAGAACTCAAAGTCAAATAGGGTACAAAAGCACTAAGGCCGTTACAAAATCCAATACTTAACTCAGAGAGTTCAAGAGTGATAACATCAAAGAGGCCCGTGGCGAATGGTAACTACCGAACTAAAGTCTTTGCAAAAGAAACACATCGGATCAACAACTACTAATCGACGGTACAAATAGAAAGATACATACTCATTTGGACACACGTAAGGGCGTGGCCATATTCTTAACACCCTATCTATTTTCACGATCCAAATTCACAAATTCATCCGGAAGGTGATACCCGGAGATCCGTATCATCGGGGTCATGTGGATTGGTGATGCGTAAAGGGATCCTATGATCGTCCCTCCGGGGCTCCGACCTTTGAGTGCGGGAAAAACCCCCGACATGCGAGCTGGGCCTTTGTTCTGATTGAGAACTTGTGAAGGACGAAATGGCAGGGAGGGGGTGAATGGTGCCTTAAAATTAAGAACTCCCTTTCGTATTTAAATAAGATCTACAAACCCTCTCAAAAGAGTAAAACAAAATCGGAAGAACTAATCATAAGTTCCGATCTTACTCAAATATCGAGCGTTGATTTTACTGGCGGTACTTCCGCTCCGGTAGTTGAATCGGTCACGGAAGTTCCGCTGCGGTAGTTCCGCTATGGACAATCGGAAGTTCGATTGTCACCCAACGAATCGCTTCGGGTTTCTTTTCAAAAATCCAAAAACTAAATCTTGAATGCTCTTCTTGGTCAAGTTTCACAGGACATCATCCTAAACACCATCTTGACCTCATGGAGGAAAATTGCAAACAAAGATTCAATGATCAAACCAAGAACGGATTTCTTGAAGAAGGGGCAAGAAAGACCAAAACCAATGATAAGCGAGATTCTCGTTCTTAGCTCATGAAACTTTGAGGATGTAATAGCAATATCAAAAGCGACTCTAGATATCAAGTTTCATGCTATTTCTTAAGATGAATCAAAAGATTGTCAAAACCCTAGATATTCAACATGAAGCAGAGAGGAAGAGTTGCAAAGTCAAATAATCAAAACCTCATATTTCATTGGATTGAAACAATTCGGAGGTAAAGCAAGAGGAATGATTACAAAAGATTTCAGTTCATACTCTCCCTCTCAACAAGCTCTCAAAAAGCAAAACAAATCCTTTTCTAGAGCCCCTAATTTTCTCTCAAAAGTCTAACCCTAACTCCGGGTTCTCTCCTATTTATAGCCTTTGCTAATGGGCCTCCAACCCATTAAGCCCGCTACACCGAACGGAAGCCTCCACTTTTGCCGCTTTGCGAAAACCCTTTGCCCCTTGGCCCTTTTCCGAAGCCTCCCTACCCTTCTTTCCTTGACACGCAACCACCTCAAGATTCACGCCGTCTTGACAATCCGGCCGTTCGACCTCAGCCGCTGCGCCTAGTCCGATCACCCGTGTCCGCCCGGCTTCATCTTGATGCCACCGAGTCAACAAGGAGAAACACATCACATAGCATTGCACAATATCATAGCATCAACATTTGTATAAGACTCAAACTCATACAAAATCAAAATCACAAAATAACCTTCTCGATTCGGACACAATCGGAAGTTCCGCCTTACCACCCGGCGGAATTCCGATTTGGTATCCGCCTTCCGGATTATCGGAACTTCGCTCTTTCCATTGCGGAACTTCCGATCTTTTTATCCGTAAACCCATTTTCAAATCCGATTTTCATCTCGGAGAACCTTAATATCGGTATTTGGACACTCCGCTACCCTTGGCGGAAGTTGGATTGTCGTCCCGAACTCAAAACCCGGGAAAATCGGAAGATCCTATTTCCAAGCCGGTAGTTCGATTTATCCGAACTTCGCTCCATACAAGGGAAGTTCCGATTTCACATTTCGGCCAAAGGTCCAAAAGAAAAACTCAACTCTCAATCTAATCAACACACTTGTCAAATACTCATCACTAGTGGAGGACCTCTCAATGGTCTCTCAACTTGTCCTCCAATTTCAGGGGCGGTACTCACGATGGCGAAGGCATAGGGGAGATTTCGTTTCCCCATAAAGTACATGTCGGGCTACAAGTACCATAATGCATAGGGGTTGTAGATACTCCAAGCTACAAGAAGACAAGCCGCGCTCCCAAAGCTCATGAATGGCCTTGGCGCATCCGGTCCGTGATTGGAACCAACCTTGGAGTTGCGAACATGGGGATCCTCCCGTCTTGAATCCCCGAAGGTGTTCACCTCCACGTGTGCTTGCATAGGGAAGTGGTCGTATGGTGGTGAGACAACTCCGTTAAGTCATAACGAAGGCGACTCATGGCCATCGGGACCTCTTGCAAAGCCATGGCCTCGAAGTCCCATGTGCTGGCGTGCGGAATACTTCCGTAACTTGTCTTGCAACGATATGGATCACGGCCGGTAGTCTTCCATCCGGGACCTAGATCTCGACGGTAGATGAAGTATCGGGTTGGTATGGTTCGCCCTCCACATCATATCTCGGGAAGTCTGGGTATCCATCCACACCTTGACTTGAGTCTCTCCGACCAGATCTTGATGTCCCATCTAAAGACAAGAATAACCCAGGTAAGTTAGTTTTCAAATCAAATAAGAGTAAGGTGAGGATGAAACTAAGATGGATGAGGAATAAAAGAGATTATTACCTATCTTTATGAAATAATTTGATGGTCAAAAATATTTTGACTCAAGAGACTTACTAATACTAACGCCCATGCTATTTGTAACCTACGGTCGGTATGGCTCCGATACATTTGTGAGGACCCGGGTTATTTGTTAGGCCGAGGTTTACCGGTCTTAAGGAAATAACTCTGGCCTCAAGTAAATGAATTCCACCTTAACTCCATCCAAGTGAGGAGCCCGAAGAAACTAGAGCCCGGTGATCATGCATGTTGCTCCCTGCAAGCGTTACATGATTGTCGGTTCTCCAAACGGTCAAAGCCAACACTTAACAAGTTGGGGGATTCATCCATCAGTATGAGGGCGTGTTGGCTCCCGGGATCAGCGACCAAACGCTCATACTCTCATTCAACGTTAATCACATCCATACAACAACGTACATTATCAATCCAAAAGACATACAACATAATAGTTAAGTCTACACTATTACATAATGGGCCGGCCAAATTCAAATAAAGTGATAAATAACAGCGGAAGCAAAATAAATAAACCAAAAGTCCACCAAGGTATGCCCAAACCCCAGCAGGGGGGTTAAAGATAGCACTACTCGTCGTTAATCGCCTAAATCGGCCCGGAGGCTCATCGACTCGAATCGTCCTCCACGAAAAAAAAACAAAAGGAAACATCGGTGAGTACAAGTCACTCAAAGTCTTATACAAAGAAAAGTAGTTATGCATATTGGGCAATCAAGGGATAGCATTAGTGGTTCTAGTTTTGCATAAAGCGCAACATCTTACATTCCTAGACCATCTAGTTTTAAAGCCAAGTTATAAATCATTTATTCAAGAGGGTTTCACAAGACATATGAATAATATGGATCAATCAATATCAAGGTGGTGTCCACTTTGATAAACTAAAACATGAACATCCCATTCATGCAAACCAATTGTAACCATGTCAACTTTTAATTTTTCAAATCTAACGATGAAGCATACTTAAACCAAGTGTTGTCCATGTGGACACGGCTATTCGAATAGATTATTCTCGGGTGTACTACTTTACCCACATGACCCGACTAGCCGTAAGCCTCCGGATGCCTCAGGAAAATAGCACACTTCCTTAGGTATGCCGTAGGGAGAATCGAGATACGATCATTTTTAGCAAGAAAATCTTATTGGGATGTACCACCCAATGTGGGAATCCCAACTTAACATAAAGCATATAGCAAGGCTAAGCGGGCACACCGTTGTCTTTGGAGTGGCATGTGGGGTAGTTAGTATGTTGCATCCCACAACATAGGTTCGTGCTCATTAAGCCTGATATATTCCTGGGGGTTCCTAAGGAACATAGGATTTCCCGGTCTCTATGTCCTCCACACCTTCGGTCTTACCCAATAAAACATTCCCCTTACTTAATGCGGTACCCATATCCCGCATGTGATGTGCCCGGTTCCGGGTGTAACGTCCATGGCTCGGTCCTTAATGGTCCGGACAAGACAACCACAAACCCGGATCTGTGCATAACGGCCCACACTACAACCACTTGTCCGTACCCAAAACCATTTAACAATAACAAGTTTTGAACCAATATAACCAGATATAACAATTGGACAAAAATAAAATAAAAAGAATAAGAATTGTTTATGTGTCTCCCAATTGTGAGCTAGTCCTCAATTGATCTCTTTAATTATCTAGACCCAATGGCTAAGAAATTGACACACAACAATCAGATCATCACAAACCTATCTTAAGCATATGTGTATGTGAAATATCAGGGATAACCATCAAGCATAGGATATAACTAATCTACTCAAACATAAAGGTATCTGAAAATAGCATGCGAGCAATATCATTGCATTTCAAATACTAATGTAAAAAAGCGGGATCAATATGATGCAAAAGAAATTTCAAAGGATGCTTGCCTTCTGGAAGAGTAGTTGCTCACCTCGGTTGGCGTAAGAATCTCGTTGAATTCCGGTATCTATAAACGATAAAATCGATAAACATCGGAAATAACCCAAAAATCAAAGTGCTCCAACATGCATGATTTTTCTACAAGGAAAGTTTATGCCATGACATGAATATAGGTGCAAGAATTATTCCAATTGGATTGATGGGGTGAGAGTTATGGTCATTTGAAGTTTGTATGTCCCGATAATGCAGTTTATCAATTTAACGTTTGGCTAAATTTTGTAGAACAGAGGAAGGCAATTGAATTTATAGATAATTTGGGCATATTATTGTGAGTCCACTAAAATTGGTTCATCCTATTTGGAGCTTCCAAGCAAAAGACATGAATTTTCAAAGTTATAGCCACTTTTCTATTGTAAAGATAATCAATTAAATGCTCATTTTCCAAATCTATCTTTTCTGTTATCGAGATAAAAGTGCAACCTATTTTGAAATAAAGTTCATCAAAATGAAAAATAACCTTGCCTTGGTTTCATCCCAATTGGAGTTAAAATGAATTTGTTATGCATTTTGGAAGTTAATCCTATTTTTGGTTTATAAATAAATACATTCGGATTTCTTAATTGATTATTCCTTTTCAGGCTACCTAGCCACTTCCTTGACATGTGGGGCCATCACAGTGCCATTTCTTATTTACCCGGGATTTAATTTCCCCGGACAAGCGGGGCGCATGTAGCGAGGCGTCTTCTGACATAGTGCATGGACCACGAGTCCATGGCCGGCTCAAAACCACGATAAATATCGTTTAAGTGGCGAGGCCCACTTGTCGACCTTGCATCTCCTCGGGTTTACATTCGGGGCCATGTCATAGACTCATATACCCTTAAGACACCATTAATAAGGTGAATCATTAGACATTTAATGGCCGAATCGGCCCATAATGCTTTCTCGGTGTTGGGCGTGGAAACAAGCTCCCGTGGATTGCCGGGTTTTCGCCGGAAAAAGCGACCTGATTCTTGCAATAACCTTGCGCAACTTTGGGTGGTGGTGGCGACCCTTGAGGTGGGCCATCGTTTCGTCGGAGGAAGGGGCGGTGGTAATCGACAAGCGGCGGCGGAAATGAAGCTCCGCAAGAGTCCAATAGCGGGTGCACAGGGTTCTAAGGACTACGGAAGCTACGAGGTTGGTTTGGAGGGCGGTGGAGGTCGGTTGCTTGGCGTCGGCAATGGTCCGGCGATAGTAAGGTCCAAGGGAGAGGCCTGCGAAGAACTAGGGCAGTGAATGCGGGATAGCCCAAGTACCATTGGGGATGCTTGGGAGGCGGGGTTGGCGAATGGCTTAGGACCAAGGTGGGAGGCGAAAGTTTGGATTTGGCCGATTTGGTTCAACTCTCAATTACGGTTTCTGGCATGCATTGCAAAAATTAGTTGAGGGAACTCATCCCAAGCTCAAAGACATGATATGGCCGCACAAGTTAGCAAGTAGCTCACGGGAGGCAAGGATAGACTGTCCTCGGATGCAAGCTCGGCGTGAGCCGGACCGAGGAAGAACGATCACGTTAAGGAGCTACAAGGCCAGTAAGGTTTGGAATTAGCAAAATGGAATGGCCATTGGTGGAATTGAAGAGGGAGGGAAAGGGCGAGGCTTACCCAAGAGTCGAAGCACGAGCTTCTCCTTCCTCGTGCAAAGGAGGAAGAATGGCCAAGAAGGGGGCAAGGGTGGTTTAAGGGAACAGGGGCCGGGCAGGCGGCGTGAGCTAGTGAAGCTCGGGGATTGGTCGGGTGAAGCGGTCGGTCACGCCGTGGAACCCATGAGCATGGCGGGTGGCGCCAGCCTGTTGGCCTTGGCCAGGTAGGCGAAAGCGACGGAGGTGGGCCCAGTCTGGCCTTGAGGGGCGAGGCGCGATCCGTGGCTCCCTCGTGGGCCGTTCGATTTAATCGGACGGTCCACGTTCTAACTTTCGACCGAATCGATTAATGCCCTCGGTCGGACTCTTTCAATGGGTTTGAGTCAAGGGAAGTCTTCCTATTGACCGATTTGAATTTTAAACCTCCTAGTTTGACGAGCCAAAATAAAACAATAAAATTTATAAAAATGTGAAATAATTACGGGGGTTCTGAGGGTGACCTAGTATCCATAAAAATTCAGAAACCCCATTGTTCATTATTCATTTGGTATATTTCAAATTCCCAAAAGCACAAGTTGATAATTGAGTTTGAAATTTTCTAAGGGTCAAGTGGGATTCAAAATTTAAAAAAATTATATTAATCCCGATAATTAATATAGTATTTGAAGAAATTATTTTGGAGGGTGTTCATATGTGTTTCTCTTGCTTCTTTTAACTTTTGTTTTTGGTAAGTGTAGGTTATATTTGGATAAGTTTTTCCAAATGCATGTATGATAAAAATGCTTGAAAAACATGATGCATGCTAATGAGATGCATAGTAATCTTCTTTATTAATTTGGGGATGTGACAAATCTCCCCCCTTACAAAAGATCTGACCCAGATGGGTAAAGCGGAAAGAAGGCGGTAAGATTCTAAAGAAATCGACATCTGTTGTCTTGATTCCCTTTAAAGATAGAATCGACATTCTCGGGTCACCTAGAAGGCTATTTAACAATTTCATTCCACTACCTTGTTTAACCTTTCCTTCTTAATCGAGGACACATCACGCAGAAGGAAAGATCGGGATGGTTTCTTCCTCGGAATGGTTGCTCCATTGAACCTTGGCCAATTTGATGTTACTTTTTCTTTTCTCGCCGGCCTCTTCAAGGATGGAATTGGGTGCTCCTCGTAAGGGTCGGGTTGTAGGTCGAGGTTATTTGACTCGATGACCTCAATTTGGAACACGGAGGCACTTTTAGGTTGGGATACATGGAAGACATCGTGCCCGATAGGGAAGGTGGAAGCTTTAATTGATAAGCCAGAACCTCGTTTGCCTAGGACCGGTAAGGCCCGATATAGAGGTGAATTTACCCTTCACTTGGAAGCGCGGGTCCCTTTCATCGGTGAGACCTTGGGGTAAACAAAATCACCTACCTCGAAGCTCAATTCCACGGCGGGTCGGGTAAGGACTTGGCGAGATTGTGTCGTCGAAGTCGTTCCGAATGATCGAACTTGTTCTTGACATCCTCCACCAAGGTTGCGCCATGAGTGACCTTTCCCGACAGACGGTTCAAGGGTGTCCTACAAGCCCTCCCATACAATGCTTCAAATGGTGACATCCCGAATCTTTGGATTGATAGCTATTGTTATAGGAGAACTTCTGCGAAGGAAGGCATTTTTCCCAATTTTGCTATAGGATACACACATGCTCGTAAGGGTCCTCAACACCTGATTCACCCTTGATCTTCCATCTGTTTGGGGGTGGTAAGCGGGTGAAAAGGCAAGATGGGTCCCCATGGCGTGGAGGCATCCCCAAAAATGGGATGTGAGGCTGCCAATGGATCGAAACAATCCTCTTGATGGCCCATTTGGAGACACACAATCTGGCGATGTCGCTCTGCTAATTTAGCCCGTGGCGTGGTGGTCTTGCCGGGAATGGTAGCAACCTTTCATGCTAAGTCTAGGGCTAAGTGTCTTTGAGTTGGAGAAGGAAGTAGCTAGACTATCCGGGAGCTTACTTTACTTACATCTGCTCCCTCCGTGATGATTGTGACACATCTTTGTGCTTTGATTGATGACATGGAAAAACTAAGGACCTTGCATGATAGTGTGTCCTCTGAACTTAACATGATTAAAGTAAGAACATTAGCCTTCTTTTGAATTAGAGATGAGTAGGGTAGCACCTCCTTCATCTACTCTTTGTTGAGACTCTTGCTTGCACCTCATGTGAGGTTAAGGACAATTCATTTAGAGGTCTTTATACCATGTTGCTTGATCCTGAGACTTGTGAAAATTGTAATAATCTCAAGATGAACCTAAAGCAGGGGATCACAAAATTCTTGAATTCAAAGGTGGCTACTAGAGCCTATTGTTTCTTGTTTAAATGTCCTAAGTTAGCTTTTGAACTAGAATCTGTTCAAAAGTTTCAAAAATATTGATCACAATAACAAATTGGCTCAATGCTTCTAAGGACCTTGTTAGCTCACCATGCAATCAATGTAATAAACTAAAATGTGATTTGGTTGCTTTGGATGAAAAATGTGTGAAGCTAACTAAGGACCTTCTAGAAACACAATCATCTGTTTGTTTGTGTGTGTTGGGAAGAAGTCTAAGGGTTTGGTAGAGGCAGCCTGAGGGAACCAATCCTGCAGGGGTTTTCCCCCAAAGTCTTTGCTGCACAAGCCAATCTTTCCTCTTGTTGGTTTTCTTCTGCTCCCTTACCTTCCTCTTTTCTTCTTCCCCCCTCTTCTTGCACCTCTCTCTTTAAAGGGATGTCGGTATCTTATGAACACTCTCGAGAGGGTTTTAGGAGGCAAGAAGAAGCTCAATTCATTCTAGACAAATCTAAAATTTGCGATTTAATCGGGGTCTAGGATATGATATCCATGAGGATATGAGGAAGCATCCACAGGTGCTCAAAACCATAGCACGGGTGTGATCAAAACTAAGCCGGGTGGAAAGTCAATTTTAAAGTCGGGGTTTTGTTCAAAGATCTCGGACAGGGTGATTCCACTGCCCGGCCCCTCGGGAAAGTATCATTACTTCCGGAAGGATGGACATTTAGTTGATCATTGCTTGAGACGCCAAGATTCGTGAGATCATGTTGAGTCTTTTAAGGCGCATTCACGGTCAACCCGACCATGGTGCACCTAAGAAACCACGAGTCTGGTTTGATACAATGAGGTTTTAAGGGACATCGAGGACTTGGTTTTTGAGTTTTCGATTTTTCCTCATGCTCCCTTGGCGTGACTTCCGTCGCTTTGAGGTAGATCTCGGTTTCCCTTTGAGAAGGCCCTGGCGTGATAAGTATGTTGCGAATTGACTCGCTCTTCCATAGCGATCGGTTAAACAACCAGTCTGCCACCGGACCCGACTTTGGTTGAGGGGAGCGTGGGTAGATAGAGGTCGGTCTTGTTGACTACTTCATCGTTCGTGTTACCCGGTATTGGGTGCCAAAATCCTTTGTTGATTCACCCGATCTTTGAGACTTCTCTCTGTTTGACTCGGTCCCCATTTGGGAAGGAAAGGTATGGATTGTAGACTCGGTTGTTCTCGCCATATGGTAGATTTCGTTGGTTTTCTTCCCTAGCCCGTGCTCCGGGTGATGAGGCGATCACCGGGAGATGCTTCATTTGGGGCGTCATCGCTAAAGTCTTGTGAGCATTAATGATTCCTTTTATTTTTAAAAGATGTTGCCTTAGTAAGTAAGGCTGCGGTATAATCCTTTCGGTCTCTCGACTTACTGGATGGCGGTCACGGGTGAGCTTTGAAAAACAATTGCAAAATTCTTGATTCTTGGTAGTCTAGTTTGCGGGATTTCTCGATATGGGAGGATCTTTGTGCTGATTTTTAAGGTCTTGGTGATCCTCTCGGTGTTTAATTTACGAATCCGGATTTGACTTTACGGCATAGGAGACTAGGTCATATAGGCTTTGATCATTTGACACGAGTCGGGACCGATCTCATTGTGGTTTGCCAAAACTCAAGATGGTAAGGATCTATTTTTCTCCATCACCCGGCAAGATGGTTCCTTCTTCCCTCTCGATCCACGGTGACAATGGGATGCACGGGAAACCTGCTCCATATGGATCGGTTGGTCCCTTTCGGCGATCGGCGGGAGGAAGTGGTATATTCTTGTTGTGGGTGACTTCTCGAGGTACTCTTGGGTGTTTTTCTTAGCCTCGAAGGATGAGGCGTTTACTCTTTTTGGTCTTTTTAGTAGGCTTTCTGTTGAGCTCCGGGTGCATTCGAGCAATTCGCGATAATGGCCGAGTTCAAAATTCCTACTTTGAGAGTTTTTGGTGAGGCAGTGTGAGCACAATTCTGTCTCCATCGTCCCCAACAAAATGGCGTTGTGGAGGAAAAAGCCTCCTTAGTCGAGATGGCGGGGCGATGCTTGATGAATACTCTACACCTAGGAAGTTTTGGTGAGGCCATTACTCTTGCTTGTCATGTTTCTATGAGTCTTTCTTGGGCACTCTTGCAGCACTTCTTATGAGTTGAGATATGGAAAAAGGCGTCTCGCATTTTTGTGTTTGGTTGCAAGTGTTTTATTAAAGAGGAACCTAGATAAGTTAAGTCACGATCTTGTGATGGGATCTTTACGGGTTACTCGACTTCTTCTTGCCTATAAGTGCAGGCTGCGAGTCTAGCAAAATGGTAGAAACACGTGAAGTGACCTTCGATGGGAGGCGGTCAGGGACTAGGCACGATATCTCGAGTTCTCTAGGCGATCGAGTCCATCTTTGTGGGCGAAGGAAAAGGAGATGAGGGTTGTCTACGATCCAGTTCTTCCTCCTCCTCTTGAGTGCCTTCTTTTGCACCTCGGGAGATCCCTTACCTTACACTTCTTGAAGCTAGTGGCTCTGTTCCTATCTCATCGCTAATGAGGTAGAGGCCACTTCTTCATCTCACCTGGACCTCCAAGACACATTCAAAGGACCATCCTTGAGGAGATCATTGGAGACCTCTTTGGCGTGTCCACCGTTCCAAAATGGTTTGTCTCTCTTCTTCTCCATTACCCTTTGTTGCCTCATTTGAGCCCAAAGGCGTTTGTCATGCTCTATCGGAGTCTTGGACAAGCGCCATGCATGAGGAGTTGGAAAACTTTGAAAGAAACAAGGTGCGGTCCCTTGTTGAGCCCCCTCAAGGTCACAATATCATTGGGACCAAATGGGTGTTCAAAACAAGCAAAGTGAAGATGGGTTAGTCATTGAAACAAGGCTAAATTTGGTAGCTCGGGGTACTCCCAAGTTGAGGGTCTAGATTTGAAGAGACCTTTGCCCTGGCTAGACTTGAAGCCATTAGAATCCACCTTGCCTTTGCGGCTTCTAAGGGTTTCAAGCTTTACAGATGGATGTCAAGAGTGCCTTCCTCAATGGCCTTATTGAGGAAGAAGTCTATGTCGAACGACCTCTGGTTTGAGAACCCCAAATACCTAACCATGTCTAAGGCTTTCCAAAGCTTTGTATGGACTCAAGGGCTCCCGAGCTTGGTATGAAAGGCTTAAGTCCTATCTTTGAGTCATGGTTTTGAAATGGGTAAAATAGACAAGACCTTGTTCATCCCGTCTTGGCGATCTTTGCTTCGAGATCTATGTGGGCGACATCATCTTTAAGGGCTCCCTCATACTCTCGTGTCTCGGTTTTACGATGTTATGAGCTCGAATTTGAGATGAGCATGATGGGGAGTTGAGCTTCTTCCTTGGCTTCCAAATCAAGCAGGACTCGGGAAGGTTTTTCTTCATCAAAGGCAAGTACTCGAGACCTCTGACGGTTCGACATGAATGATGGAAAGCCGATATCAACTCGATGGCATCTCTGGTTCTTTGGGATCCGAGATGAAGGCAGCGAACACAGTGACCAAAAGGTTCGGGAGCATGATTGGCTCTCTCTTGTACCTCCGCCTCGAGACAGGACATACATTTCTGTGTGTCTTTGTGCTCGGTTTGGGCCTCTCCCGGCGTATCTCATTGTCCGGTGGCGCATCTTCGGTACCTTGAGCTACCATTGACTATGGTATCGGTACTCTTCCTCTTCTTGTCTATCTCTTAAGAGCCTTCTCCGTCTGATTTATTTTGTAGGATAGATAGGAAAACACCGGCACTTGCCAATTCATTGGCACTTCTCTTTCTGGTCGTCAAGGGCAATCCGGTGTTCGGATCCGCTGGGGCAATCGTTCTTTGCGACCGATTCTTTGTAGCCAAGTGCTTTGGATGGTCTCGACCTGCGGGACTTTGGGTTAGCTATCGGTTGTTCCCTCTTTTGTGATAATGCGTCTGCGATTTGCATTGCCAAGAACCCATGCAACATTCTCGGACCAAGCATATTGATATCGGATATCACTTTCTTGAGACCATGTAGAAAGGGGTGACATTGTGCTCATTTGTGGAGAGTGAGCACCGGTTGGTGATATCTTCACTAAGCCTCTGGATAGCTCTCGGTTTTGACTCTGGAGGAGAGCTTGGGGTGGTTTGTCCATAAGGATTTGTTGTGAGGGGAGCTATGTGCTACTCTTGTTTATATTATATTTATACTATTACTCCTTTGGTTGCATTTCTTTTTATATTTTGGGTGAAGTCCTTCCGGCATAGGTTAGAGTGGTTCTCTTGCCAAATTGCTTTTTTGCTATTTCTTATCTTGTGCTTCTAGGATCTTTGCTTATTAATTTCTCTTTCTTCTCTAAGTAGAGCTTACTCACTTCTTATAGGTTCTAGCGGTGGGCCACCCTTGGGTGGCAGGGATGTTTGCTCCTTAGTGTATGAGTTTTGGTGATAGTCCTAGAATCATATGGGGAATAAGAACACATGCGGATAGTTTTCTCTATATCTTTTCTATGCTCTAAAGGGCTCTTTTACATTTCTCTTATCGATTCTGTTTTTGTTTCCTTTGGTTGGGGGGTTCATCTTGGTTATTCCGGTTCTTAAATTTGTCATAACTCAACTTTGAATTAAAAGATGCATCTCATTCGAAGGAATCTGGATTTTCGTGCATTTCATCTGCATTGCATTATAATCAAATGGAGCCTTGTTTATTATCCCTTATGATCATTTTCCTTGTTTTACATCTTGCCATGATTTATGCTAAATTTTAGATCTATCATGACTTTTTATTGTAGTTTAGTCTTTGCCATGCTAGGTGATTAAAATGCTAAACTTGAATTAAAATCTTGTCATGATAGCTCTTGAGACTAATGCAGTTGAAGCTATCCTTTTATGATTTCGCCATTCAAGTAAATTTGAGTTGAGTCTTGAATCTCTTTTGAACTTTTGAGTAAGCTATGTCGGTTTGTTAAAACTTGACTTATCTTTAAAATCATTGGTCTAAAAACTTCAAAAAAAAAAATGATCTCTTTTGTAAAAAATGATCTACCAAATCTTTCTCATGAGGCCCTTGCCATTGCACTAGGCATGAACTCGAGGGGCCTTGGATGACCTAAGATCACCTCCTTAAGTCATTGCTTGGGTGGTCGCCAAAGGCGGGATCTAGCACATGGTTACAATTTGAAAATTGGTTGAAGCTTAGGAGGCGGGTTGTGGATGGCACCTAGTCGAGCCTTTTCTTGAGATAAAACCATAAAGAGCCTCGGAAAAAAGAAAAAATGCTAAAATTGCTTATCTTAAAAGACCAAGTTGGATAAAATGAGTCTTTCTTCAATTGGTAGCACTCTAAAGCTTCGATATAATCTTCTTGGTTCAACTTAGATTATTTGACATGGCTTGTATCATCCTTGGATACCTTTAGCTAGACTTCAATCTTGGTTTATTTGACTTGCTAAAAAATTGGATCATTAATCAGTTATGGACTTTCTGTTTAGCTATTCTATACATCAATTGTCATGATCTTGATAGCATTCTTACTTTTGGCTTGGTGTAATACTCTAATAGTCATTTTGGATAATCTACATGGCTCCTAATGCTTAAAATGAACATCATATAGTCTTTTCCTCCCTTTCTACATCTTGATGATTTTATTGCCAAAGGGGAGAATTTTGGAGAGAAAAAGCCTTGGGAGAAAAGCCTTGAGTTTTGTGCAAAAATTGCTCTTTCATCTCATTCTTCTTTCTCTTTTGTCAACATGGTCTTGAAACTTCTCTTGTTTAGACCTTGGTTGACTTTAAACTCAAACTCATCTTATGCTTTTGGTGATTGTCAATATACTCATCAAGGGGGATTGAGAGACCATGTGAGAGGTCCTCCATTCAGTGATGAGTTTTGAGGTGTTGAATAGGTTGAGAGTTGAGTTTTTGGTTTGGGTTTTTTACATCTTTGAATCGGGAAATCGGAACTATTTTTATGGGCGGAAGTTCCGAAATTCGGAACTCCGGGTTGGAAATAGAACTTCCGTTATCGGGTTTTGAGTTCGGTTGAATAATGGAACTTCCCTTTTAGGGAGGTGTCGAAATTCTGGCGTTGAGGTTCCTCCGAGGCGAAAATCGGAATGAAAATTTAAGTCCGGATGTTAGAAGATCGGAAGTTCCATGGGTAGAGGGAACCAGATAATCGACAAGTCGGGCGTTAGAAATGGAACTTCATTTGGGTTAAATCGGAACTTCGATTTGTCGGGCTTGCAAGAAGGAAAATTTGTGATTTTGTTTTTGTATGAGTTTGAGTCTTATACAAATGTTGATGCTATGATATTGTGCAATGCTATGTGATGTGTTTTATTGTTGTTGCGGGACATCGAGGCAAGTCGTGGCGAGAACAGGTGATCGGACTAAGGCGCGGGGCGTTGAGGTCGAGGCAGTCGGGATTGTTGAAGGGGCGTGAATCTTGGGTGGTTGGCAAGGCCGAAGGCGGGGCCAAAGGTTGGGGAAAGGCTTTTAAAGGGCAAAGGGTTGGAGGCGGTTTCGTTGGGTGTGCGGGAAAATTTGGAGGCCCTTAGCCAAGGGTTTTGGTTTTGCTTTTGAAAGTTGGGTTTAGTGGCTAAAATTTTGTTTTCCTTTTTAAATTTTGGTTTAAAAAAGAGGTTTGAAATTCCTTGTTTTCCTCTTTTTCCTTCTGTTCTTTTGAATTTTAAGGGTTTTTGATTATTGTTTTGGTCCTTATTTTGCTTTGAAAATTTGATTATCTTTGATTGTTTGAAATTGCTTAAATTGTATCCTAAGGGGTTTTTTCATGAACTAAGAATCAGAGAATCTTGTCTATCGTGGTTTTGATCCTTCTTGCCCTTCTTGAAATCCGATTTTGGCTTGATTCTTGAATCTTTGTTTGGATTCTTCTCCATGAGGTCAAGATGTTGCTTAGGAATGATGTCTGTGTTTCGAGAAGAAAGCATTCAAGATTTTAATTTTTGAAACAAAAGTTTTTTTGAGGGCAAGGCAATTCCGATTTTGGGTTTGGGGAAGCTTGGAAAGGTTCTTAAGGCAATGTGGCCCCTTCCTTTTATTGGGACATCTGAATCTTTGGATTGATAGCTATTGTTATAGGAGAACTCTGCGAAGGGTAAGCATTTTTCCCAATTTTTGCTATAGGATAGCACACATGCTCGTGAAGGTCCTCCAACACCCGATTCACCCTTTCGATCTGTCCATCTGTTTGGGGGTGGTAAGCGGAGGTGAAAGGCAGATGGGTCCCCATGGCTTGATGGAGGCATCCCCAAAAATGGGATGTGAAGCTAACGCAAGCCGCGATCCGAAACAATCCTCTTGATGCAGCAGTGGAGACACACAATCTGGCGATGTCTGTACTCTGCTAATTTAGCCGTGGCGTCGGTGGTCTTGACAGAATGAAGTGAGCAACCTTTCATGCTAAGTCTAGGGCTAAGTGTCTTTGAGTTGGAGAAGGAAGTAGCTAGACTATCACGGGAGCTTACTTTGCTTACATCTCCTCCCTCCGTGATGATTGTGACACATCTTTGTGCTTTGATTGATGACATGGAAAAACTAAGGACCTTGCATGATAGTGTGTCCTCTGAACTTAACATGATTAAAGTAGAGAACATTAGCCTTCTTCTTTGAATTAGAGATGAGTAGGGTAGCACCTCCTTCATCTACTCTTTGTTGAGACTCTTGCTTGCACCTCATGTGAGGTTAAGGACAATTCATTTAGAGGTCTTTATACCATGTTGCTTGATCTGCCTGAGACTTGTGAAAATTGTAATAATCTCAAGATGAACCTAAAACGGGCAGATCACAAAATTCTTTGAATTCCAAGGCTGCGCTACTAGAGCCTATTGTTTCTTGTTTAAAGCTGTCCTAAGTTAGCTATTGAACTAGAATCATGTATCAAGAAGTTTCAAGAAATGATTGATCACAATAACAAATTGGCTCAAGATGCTTCTAAGGACCTTGTTAGCTCACCATGCAATCAATGTAATAAACTAAAATGTGATTTGGTTGCTTTGGATGAAAAATGTGTGAAGCTAACTAAGGACCTTCTAGAGACACAATCATCTGCTTGTATTGTGTGTGCTGGGAAGAAGTCTAAGGGTTTGGTAGAGACGCCTAGCAACGTGAACCAATCTGCTAGCGAAGAGGTATGTCCCCCAAAGTCGGTGTGCGTGCACAAGCCAATCTTTCCTCCGTTGTTGGTTCTTCTTACTGCTCCCTTACCTTCTCTTTGTTTCTTCTTCCCCTGCTCTTCTTGCACCTCTCTCTTTGAGTGTCGGTATCTTATGAACACTCTCGAGAGGTTTGTAGGAGGCAAGAAGAAGCTCAATCTCATTCTAGACAAATCTAAAATTTGCAGATTTAATCAAGGTCTAGGATATGATATCCATGAGGATATGAGGAAGCATCCACTGTCGTGCTCAAAACCATAGCACGAGTGTGATCAAAACTAAGCCCGGGTGAGAAAGTCAATTTTAAGTCGGCGGTTTTGTTCAAAGATCTCCGACGATAAGGTGATTCCACTGCGCAATGACCCCTCGGAGGCGATATCATTGCACCTTCATCGGAAGGATGGACATTTAGTTGATCATTGCTTGAGCACGCCAAGATCGCGTAGAGATCATGTTGAGTCTTTTAGGCGCATTCACGGTCAACCCGGACCATGAGTGCACCTAAGACCAACACGAGGTCTAGGTTTGATACAAGCTGAGGTTTTAGAGCGACATCGAGGACTTGGTTTTTACGAGTTTTACGATTTTATCCTCATGCTCCCTTGGTCGTGACTTCCGTCGCTTTGAGGTAGATCTCGGTTTCCCTTCGAGAGGCTACCACGGCGTGATAAGTATGTTGCGAGAATTCGACTCGCTCTTCCATAGCGATCGGATTCAACAACGACTTGAGTCTGCATACGCACCTTCCGACTTGTTGAGTGACGAGAGCGTAGGGTAGATAGAGGTCGGTCTTGCTTGACTACTTCATCATTCGACGTGTTACTCGGTGTGGGTGCCAAAATCACTTTGATTCACCCGATCTTCGAGACTTTACTCTGTTTGACTCGAGTTCGCCGGTAGGGAAGGAAAGGTATGGATTGTAGACTCGGTTGTTCTCGCCATATGACCGAGATTCTCGTTGGTTTTCTTCCCTAGCCCGTGCTCCAGTGATGAGGCGATCACCTTCGGAGATGCTTCATTTGGGCGCGTCATCGCTAAAGTCTTGTGAGCATTAATGATTCCTTTATTTTAAAAGATGTTGCCTTAGTAAGTAAGGCTGCGATATAATCGCTTTCGATCTCTCGACTTCTGGATGATGGCGGTTCACGAGGTGAGCTTTAAGAAAAACAATTGCAAAATTCTTGATTCTTGGGTAGTCTAGTTTGCGGGATTTCGATATGGGAGGATCTTTCGTGCTGATTTTTACGAGTCTTACGGTGATCCTCTCGGTGTTTAATTGCTACGAATCCGTGATTTGACTTTACGGCATAGGAGACTAGGTCATATAGGCTTTGATCATTTGACACGAGTCGTGACCACGATCTCATTCGTGGTTTGCCAAAACTCAAGATGGTGAAGGATCTAGTTTGCTCTCCATGCAACGCACGGCAAGATGGTTGCCGCTTCTCACTCTCGATCCACGATGACAATGGCGATGCACGGTGACAAGCTGCTCCATATGGATCTGATTGGTCGGCTCGAAATCTTGATCGGCGGGAGGGAAGTGGTATATTCTTGTTGTGGTCGATGACTTCTCGAGGTACTCTTGGGTGTTTTCTTAGCCTCGAAGGATGAGGCGTTTACTCTTTTCATGGTCTTTTAGTAGGCTTCTGTTGAGCTCCCGTGCATTACGAGCAATTCGCGATAATGGCACGAGTTCAAGAATTCCTACTTTGAGAGTTTTGTGGTGAGGCAGTGTAGAGCACCAATTCTCGTCTCCATCGTCCCCCAACAAAATGGCGTTGTGGAGAGGAAGAACCGTACCTTAGTCGAGATGGCGGGGCGATGCTTGATGAATACTCTACACCTAGGAAGTTTTGGTGAGGCCATTACTCTTTGCTTGTCATGTTTCTATGAGTCTTTCTTGGGCACTCTTGCATCGCACTTCTTATGAGTTGAGATATGGCGAAACCCAGCGTCTCGCATTTTGTGTGTTTAGTTGCAAGTGTTTTATTACGAAATCAGGGAACCTAGATAAGTTAGAGTCACGATCTAGTGATGGGATCTTTGGGTTACTCGACTTCTTCTCGTGCCTATAGAGTCTAGGCTGCGAGTCTAGCAAAATGGTAGAAACTCGTGAAGTGACCATCGATGAGGCGGTCAGGGACTATGCACGATATCTCGAGTTCTCTAGGCGATCTGAGTCCATCTTTGTGGACGAAGAGGAAGACGGAGATGAGGGTTGTCTACGATCCAGTTCTTCCTCCTCCTCTTGAGGTGCCTTCTTCCTTTGCACCTCGAGGAGATCGGCCCTTACCTACACTTCTTACGAAGCTAGTGGCTCTGTTCCTATCTCATCGCTAATGAGGTAGAGGCCACTTCTTCATCTCACCTGGACCTCCAAGACACATTCAAAGGACCATCCTTGAGCGGATCATTGGAGACCTCTTTGAGCGTGTCACACGTTCCAAAATGGTTTGTCTCTCTTACTGTCTCCATTACGCCTTTGTTGCCTCATTTGAGCCCAAAGGCGTTTGTCATGCTCTATCGGCGAGTCTTGGACAAGCGCCATGCATGAGGAGTTGGAAAACTTTGAAAGAAACAAGGTGCCGGTCCCTTGTTGAGCCCCCTCAAGGTCACAATATCATTGGGACCAAATGGGTGTTCAGAACAAGCAAAGTGAAGATGGGTTAGTCATTGAAACAAGGCTAGAATTTGGTAGCTCGGGGTACTCCCAAGTTGAGGTCTAGATTTGAAGAGACCTTTGCTCAGTAGCTAGACTTGAAGCCATTAGAATCCTGCTTGCCTTTGCGGCTTCTAAGGGTTTCAAGCTTTACAGATGGATGTCAAGAGTGCCTTCCTCAATGGCCTTATTGAGGAAGAAGTCTATGTCGAGACGACCTCACAGGTTCGAGAAACCCAAATACCTAACCATGTCTCTGAGGCTTTCCAAAGCTTTGTATGGACTCAAGCGAGGCTCGAGCTTGGTATGAAAGGCTTAAGTCCTATCTATTTGAGTCATGATTTTGAAATGGGTAAAATAGACAAGACCTTGTTCATCGCCGTCTTGGCACCGATCTTCTGCTCGTCCGGATCTATGTGGGCGACATCATCTTTAGCGGCTCCTCTCATACTCGTGTCTCGGTTTTACGAGTTATGAGCTCGGAATTTGAGATGAGCATGATGGGCGAGTTGAGCTTCTTCCTTGGCTTCCAAATCAAGCAGACTCGGGAAGGTACTTTTCTTCATCAAGGCAAGTACACTCGAGACCTCTGAAGCGGTTCGACATGAATGATGGAAAGCGATATCAACTCGATGGCATCTCTGGTACTCTGGATCGAGATGAAGGCAGCGAACTGTTGACCAAAAGGAGTTCAGGAGCATGATTGGCTCTCTCTTGTACCTCACGACCTCGAGACTAGACATACATTTCTGTGTGTCTTTGTGCTCGGTTCGAGCCTCTCCTCGCGTATCTCATTGTCGAGCGGTGAAGCGCATCTTCGGTACCTTGAGCTACCATTGACTATGGTATCTGGTACTCTTCCTCTTCTTGTCTATCTCTTAGAGCCTTCTCCGTCAGATTTATTGGGTGTAGGATAGATAGGAAAACACTTACGGCACTTGCCAATTCATTGGCACTTCTCTTGTCTCTGGTCGTCAAGGAAGCAATCCGGTGTTCGCGATCCAACTGCGAGGCCGAGTGCGCTGCGACCGATTCTTTGTAGCCAAGTGCTTTGGATGGTCTCGACCACCGCAAGACTTTGGGTTAGCTATCATTGTGTGTTCCACTCTTTTGTGATAACACGTCTGCGATTTGCATTGCCAAGAACCCGATGCAACATTCTCGGACCAAGCATATTGATATCGAGATATCACTTTCTTGAGACCATGTAGAGAGGGGTGACATTGTGCTCTGTTTGTGGAGTGAGCACGGTTGGTGATATCTTCACTAAGCCTCTGGATAGCTCTCGGTTTTGACTGCTGCGGGAGAGCTTGGGGTGGTTTGTCCATACAATTTGTTGTGAGAGGAGCTATGTGCTACTCTTTGTATTATATTATATTTATACTATTACTCCTTTACAGTTGCATTTCTTTTTATATTTTGGGTGAAGTCCTTCCAGCATAGGTTAGAGTGGTTCTCTTGCCAAATTGATTTGTTTGCTATTTCTTATCTTGTGCTTCTAGGATCTTTGCTTATTAGTCGTCTCTTTCTTCTCTAAGTAGAGCTTACTCACTTCTTATAGGTTCTAGCGGTCGGGCCACCCTTGGGTAGGCAGGGGGCGTGTTGCTCCTTAGTGTATGAGTTGTTCGGTGATAGTCCTAGAATCATATGGGGTAGATAAGAACACATGCAGCGATAGTTTTCTCTATATCTTTTCTATGCTCTAAAGGACTGTCTTTTCTGTTTCTCTTATCAGATTCTCATTTTTGTTTCTTTGGTTCAGGGGGAGTTCATCTTGGTTATTCCAGTTCTTAAATTTGTCATAACTCAACCTGAATTAAAAGATGCATCTCATTCTGAAGGAATCTGGATTTTGTGCATTTCATCCTGCATTGCATTATAATCAAATGGAGCCTTGTTTATTATCCCTTATGATCTGTTTTCACTGTTTTACATCTTGCCATGATTTATGCTAAACTGCTCGATCTATCATGACTTTTTATGTGTAGTTTAGTCTTTGCCATGCCTAGGTGATTAAAAATGCTAAACTTGAATTAAAATCTTGTCATGATAGCTCTTGAGACTAGTCTGGTTGAAGCTATCCTTTTATGATTTTCGCCATGTCAAGTAAATTTGAGTTGAGTCTTGAATCTCTTTTGAACTTTTGAGTAAGCTATGTCAGTTTGTTAAGAAACTTGACTTATCTTTAAAATCGCTGGTCTACAAACTTCAAAAACAAAAAAAAATGATCTCTTTTGTGCAAAAAAACTGATCTCACCAAATCTTTCCCATGAGACTGCTTGCCATTGCACTAGGCATGAACTCGGGGGCCTTGGATGACCTAAGATCACCTCCTTAAGTGCATTTGCTTGGAGTGGTCGCATAAGGCTTGGGATCTAGCACATGGTTACAATTTGAAAATTGGTTGAAGCTTAGGAGGCAGTTGTGGATGGCACCTAGTCCAGAGCTTGCTTTACTGAGATAAAACCATAAAGAGCTCTCAGAAAAAGAAAAATATGCTAAAATTGCTTATCTTCAAAAAGACCAAGTTCTGGATAAAATGAGTCTTTCTTCAACTGGTAGCACTCTAAACTGTTCAGTATGAGTCTTCTTGGTTCAACTTAGATTATTTGACATGGCTTGTATCATCCTTGGATATCTTTAGCTAGACTTCAATCTTGGTTTATTTGACTTGCTAAAAAATTGAATCCTTAATCAGATTATGGACTTTCTGTCTTAGCTATTCTATACATCAATTGTCATGATCTTGATAGCATTCTTCTGTGTTATGGCTTGGTGTAATACTCTAATAGTCATTTTGGATAATCTACATGGCTCCTAATGCTTAAAATGAACTTCATATAGTCTTTTCATCCCTTTCTACATCTTGATGATTTTATTGCCAAAGGGGGAGAATTTTGCAGAGAAAAAGCCTTCAGGAGAAAAGCCTTGAGTTTTGTGCAAAAAATTGCTCTTT
Source organism: Hsuehochloa calcarea (assembly GCA_036346395.1). Lineage (NCBI taxonomy): Eukaryota > Viridiplantae > Streptophyta > Magnoliopsida > Poales > Poaceae > Hsuehochloa > Hsuehochloa calcarea. The sequence continues at coordinate 25,544,382 of CM070608.1, read as the reverse complement.
CATCTCATCTCATGTCTTTCTCTTTTGTCAACATGGTCTTGAGCTTAACTTCTCTTGCTTAGACCTTGGTTGACTTTAAACTCAAACTCATCTTATGCTTTTTCGGTGATTGTCAATATACTCATCAAGGGGGAGATTGAGAGACCATGTGAGAGGTCCTCCATTCTAAGTGATGAGTATTTGACAGTGTGTTGAATAGGTTGAGAGTTGAGTTTTTCGGTTTGGGTACATTTACATCTTTGAATCGGGACAATCGGAACTACCTGTATGGAAGCGGAAGTTCCGATAATCAGAACTACGGCGTTGGAAATAGGAACTTCCGATTTATCCGAGTTTTGAGTTCGGTTGAAGTAATCGGAACTTCCGCACTGGGTAGCGGAGTGTCCGATATCTTGGCGTTGAGGATCCTCTGAGGCTAAAATCGGAATAGAAAATTTGGGAGTCGCGATGTTAGAAGATCGGAAGTTCCGCGATGGTAAGCGCGAACTTCGATAATCGACAAGTCGGAGGCGTTAGAATCGGAACTTCCGGAGTTAAGTCTTGGAACTTCGATTGTGTCGAGCTGTGAGAGAAGGAAAATTTGTGATTTTGTTTTTGTATGAGTTTGAGTCTTATACAAATGTTGATGCTATGATATTGTGCAATGCTATGTGATGTGTTTTTATGCATGTTGACTGCGGGACATCGAGGCGAGTCGTGGCGAGACACGAGGTGATCGGACTAAGCGCGAGCGGCGTTGAGGTCGAGCGGTCGGGATGTGTCGAAGGCGGCGTGAATCTTGAGGTGGTTGCGAGTCAAGGGCGGCAAAGCGTCTGGAGGCTTCGGAAGGTGCGCAAGAAGCGAAATGGTCTTTTCGCAAGCGGCAAAGTGGAGGCGGTTTCGTTGGGGTGTAGCGGGCTTAATGGGTTGGAGGTCCATTAGCCAAGGGCTATAAATAGAGGTGAACCCACGGTGCTAGGGTGTGACTTTGAGAGAGAAATTAGGGTTAGCTCTAGCTAAAGGTTTTGTTTTGCTTTTGAGAAGTTGTTGGTTTGGAGAGAATGAGCTGAAAATCCTTGTAATCATTCCTCTGTGTTTCCTCTGTAATCTTTTGATCTCTATCAATGAAACTCACGAGGTTTTGATTACTTGTTTGTGCCTCTCTTATTCCTTCTGTTCTTGTTGAATATTTAGGGTTTTGATGTATCTTTTGATTCGTCCTATGAAATAGCTTGAAACTTGATATCTAGAGTCGTTTTGATATTGCTAATGTATCCTCAAGGTTTCATGAACTAAGAATCAGAGAATCTTGTCTATCGTGGTTTTTGATCCTTCTTGCCCCTTCTTCAAGAAATCCGATTTTGGCTTGATTCTTGAATCTTTGTTTGCGATTCTTCTCCATGAGGTCAAGATGTTGCTTAGGATGATGTCCTGTGAAATTTGACCAGAGAAGAGCATTCAAGATTTAGTATTTCGGATTTTTGGAAACAAACCGAGCACCTTTGTTCTTGGTCGGGACAATGGAACTTCCGATTATCCGGCGGAACTACTGGCGGAACTTCATGCTGATCCGGAACTACGGAGTGCGGAACTACACGGGTAGAATCGGACCTTCGATTTTAATGAGAATGCAGTGAAACTTGTGTTAGTTCTCTGATTTTGTTTTACTCTTCTTGAGAGGGTTTTGTAGATCTTGTTTAAATACAGTAAAGGGGAGTTCTTAATTTTAAGGCATCATTCACCCCCCCCCCCTCTGTTGCCATTTCGGTCCTTCAATGTCCATGGAATTCACTTGGTCCGTAATGTCTTGCACTTGGTATGTATGGGCCGTTTGCGTAATGGTTTGAGCTAGGCGATGGGCTGCTTTGAGTTTAGGGTAGTCGGCCGGTAGAAAGTAGGAATTATTGTAAAAAATAATCTTTTTTTATTCAAAATTACAAAATTATACCAGTATTTTTTTTAACAAAAGTATACCACTGTCGCAGAACCATTGGGCGACTGCATCACCAAACGATGATAATTCAGTCGCTGAACGGTTAGGTGTCAGAGACGAAATCGGTCAATTGTCGGACGACGGGTTCTATTGCCCAATCGGTAGGCGAGTGCATCCCTATCGCCCTAATCGATTCGTGACAGTGAAATTTGAAGGTCGGTTTTTATTATTTAATCATTTTATAAAAAATATTTGAAAGTTAATCCCTCTCAAACTATCCATAACTTAAAAGTAGAGAATCTATATGTAAACCATATATAAGACCATCTTTTTAACTGAGCGTAAATACATATATTGACTGAAAATATTTTTATGGATTGATAACCTTTTGACACTTCAGCGTATATATCCATCACAAACAAGGATCTGCACAATATTTTCAGGCCTTGCTCCAGAAGTGATACATGTTATTGGATGCCTTTATAATGAGGCTGGGAACAACACGGAAGAATTGAATACGAAAAGACGAGATGATTTCATGTTACGAATTAAAATAGACTTTATAATGAAGCTGATAATAACATGGCTTATAGAGTTTTATTACGTGCATAAGAAACAATATCATGCATGATGCAACAAACCGAAGTACTCCTACGACACATATGCGCCTTTTTGGAATGGAAATAGATTCGACCTTCAACGGGGAACTAGCACAGAATGGCCCGGCCTACTGCGTGGACTGGGTCCATTTTCCCTTCCTTGCTAGCTCGGCGTTGAACTCCTCATCGGTCTCTTTGGCACTGGCAACCATTTTTCTCTTTTTCCCGCGCACCTTCTCGCGAGCACCACCCTCCCTGCGTCTGCACGTCTCGAGATGAGCTTTCCTCTCCCAATGTATGCACTCGTTTTGCTCGTCGTTGCGGCGCTCCTCCTCCCGGATTTTACGGGCCCTTTTGACACTCCACTCCTCGTAGTCGAGAGTCCACTTGTAATGTGGGTGGATCTCTTGGTCGATCCACTTGTGGTAGCCACATAGCGGATCCAGGGACTACGGGTAGACGGGAGAGGTTGTTAGTGTGTACTTTAAAAGAGAAATAGTAGGGGAACACACTACAGGCCGTGGGTACCAACCGCCGATAGGTTTGCTCGTGTCCCAACATCTGTTGGGATGGTCACTGGAGTAGTTCATGCAACCCCAGTAACGCATGCCCAGGCTCAGCCGCTGCTTAGACTTGAAGAACTTGCATGGGTCCCCGCACCAACAGAGGGGCGGCGTCTCCCCCTCTGGCATGTGTTGCAGCGAACACTCGGTTGAAATATTCTAGCGAGGTCTCTTGCTATAGGGGGTGTCATTGCGGAGAAAACGCATCTGGCAAGCTCCTCTTGTCGGACCGGTCGCGATAGCCCTTGCTTGCTCTGCGGGCCATAACGGCTTGCTAGTTCACAGATCTCGTTCCATTGCCTTTTCATGATGTCCATCCCGACGTGTGAAGCAAGTTCTGGTGTAGTATTTGGTCTGGTTGTGTAGTGTTCTCTCCCAGATCTCTTCCACCTCCTTCTATAAGCCAAAGAGTTGGCATTGGATGATCGGTTATACGAAGAAATTAGTTGCGATAGAGTGCGTGCGATCCGACGAGAGAGAGCCCATTGTGGGCCGACCCACCTCATCCGCGTTGTATCTCTCTTGCCCGTAAGGCGCGCTGTCTTCCAACACGGGTCGTTCGAAGCTAAAGCGCTTGAACGACCATAGCTATAGTAGGAGAGGACACCCACGAGGATGGAGTTCGGCCTCGACACGCAACACGCGTTGCACAAGCGCGATAGATGGTGGCAAGTGTGGCGAACCTAGCTAATCTCGGGGCCTCCCCATTAGCGATGGCCTGGCGTACACAATGAGTCAGCGCTGTCGGCGGTGTCGCCGTGGTCGCGCTAGTGAGCAGACCAGTGAAATAGCCACAACAAGTAGGCCTCAGGGTGGCATGACACCTGATGGTCGTCTGTGGCAGGGTCCATCCGCTCGACCTATGTACAAGGAAAAATATAGTAAGACCGCAGTACAGAAAGGAGACATGGTGTACCAATAGGAACAGCGTCCAGCACATACCCGGAATTACTACAGCCACCGCAAGGGCGGGTTGTCCGCGAGCAGTGCGGACCGTCACGAACGGTGCCCTCACCGTAATGCACTTTTAATGTAGTTGGTACAGGCATGACTGATGTCTGCCTGTAAATATTTCCAATATTATACTAGTCAGATCGCAACACACGATATGCAAACACTGCTGCACTGTAATTTACATTTGTACGACCCTTCGCCTATCGTTAACAACTACACTACAGCATGGTTAAGGCGTCATTCATTCCTTAAGACAGAGGCCACAATGAATGTGCAGTACACTATTCTGATTCAACCTGAAAACCGAGCTATTCCATACCAGACATTATTTGATTCTAACGCTAACTTGTAATCTGAAATACTACAAGTGGAATTCTAGTCTTCTACAGAGCTATACCAGCTATCTAAGTCAATTAGTCCATACTAATTAACCTGTACTAATTAGTCCATACAAATAATGCATCCTCCTCATGCAGGCTAGAGTACCCAGTACTACTGACCAACTTTCTAATTATTCATCGAATAATAGTCGGTCACGTATGCATCGACACAACTACAATACTTCTCACAAACAACACTACCTCTCCGTCACTGACTACTTTTTTATGTAACTAAAGTTTTCTACCAGTGCTACTTACATATAAATTAAGAACATTTCGATTTTCTACTTTTTCCTCGAACTAAAATTTTCTACGGGTGCTATTTATACTACTATTTTAACACTACAAACTATTTACTTACTACAAAAAAATACACTACAAGGTAAAAAAAAATACCTCACGGATGAATCTTTCCTACCCTTCTTCTTCTTCCCTCTCCATCTCCCTCTCCTCTTCTTCTCCCTTTTCCCTTTTCTTTCCTCTCCTCCCTCTCTTTCTTTCTTGCGGTTGTTATTCGTAGGAGGCTAAGTCGCGCACCCTTTATATAAGTCATTCGGTCATCAACCGTTTAGCAGCGGAGGCTTATGTCGACTAACTGTTCGTGATAGCTCCTATCGCCTATGATTAAACAATCTGCATTATTGTTGCGAGCAGCTTGGTTGATCGCATTAATATCGTTGGACCCTTGGGCGATCGGATCCATCGACCAGCAGTTCGACTACATAGAATAATTTTGTTAAAAATAGTTATAATTTTGTAATTTTGAATAAAAATGGATTATTTTTAAAAAAATTGAGATATAGAAGCGTGTGCTAGGAGGACTCGATCCAGTTGTACATGCGGCCCAAAGAAGCCTTATGGGCCCAACCCAGGAGAAAGCTCGAGAAGGGGATGCAATCATCCCGGATCGACGAGACACGGGTAGGCTGTGATCCTTGCCACTCGTGAACCATGGGGTCAAGATCGAAAGTTCGTCCCCCAAGCCCACGGCACCAAACCCGTCTCCTTAGCCTCAGTTGCCCACTCGTTTCTTGGTAGCCCCTTGGTGGAATCGTCGACACGACAACCTTGGGTACGGGTCCCCTACAATCCTCCGCCTCCCTCTGTTCCCGACGGCCCTCCCGTGGGGTTCTCCTCCTCTTCCGGCTGGGTCTGCGATGGTGTCGACCCACGGCCTCGTATCCATGTGCTGCAGGGGAGGTTGTAAAGAGGAGGCGCCGGGAGGGGAGGCGATGGGCACAATGAGGGAAGGTGGCGAGTGACGAGGAGGGGAGAGGAGGGCGTCGTCGAGTACTGGTAGAGGCGGTGGACGAGGCGAGAAGAGGGAGGCGTCGGAAAGAGCGATGACCATGGGCTCGGGACTCAGGTGGATGAGGGCAAAAGTCTCTAGGCTTCTTGACTACAAACAGTTACTTTGACTGGAGGCTACCCTCCATCCAACAGACATGTAGAGCTCTGCGAAAAATCCAATAGTCCATATCACGTTGATGACACGGCACGCTTGGGCTTCCTGAATCCCGGCTTGAATGTATACGCCCGAGGGAAGGCGTAATAGTTGACTGTAATACTGTAACTATGGATGATAATTTTAATGAGGTAAATATGAAACAAGAGCATGTTAAAATCAACAAAAATTTGCTTGTTGAACTTGAAAAGACAATTGCTTGTACTGTAAAAATGAACAATAATGGGAAGCCTATTTGCATATGTATTAGGCTACCGATATTTTTTTAGTTAAAATTTCAAGCTATGTCTCAACATAAATATATGTTCCAAGAAAACACATGCATATGGTTGGGCAACATGTGCAAATAGAGAAAAACAATCTGTCAGACTTTTTCCTTTATTTAATCAACATGTGAACTATCAAATACACTAAATTGAAAGCTTCACCATTCACACACAACCGGAGCGACTTCTTTGCGAGTGCCTCGGGCACTTAAGCGAGATGATATACACTCGGCAAAGGCTTTGCGCGAGTGCTACTAAACAAGGCAAAGGGCTCGGTAAGCGGTTTATCGGCAAAGACCCTTTGCGAGTGCACTATCGGGCACTCGGTAAAGGCTTTGCCGAGTGCTAATCTAACACTCGGCAAAGAAAAGTCGCCGTGACGGCGGCGCCACCGTGACGGCGTCTTTGCGAGTGTGTCAAGATCAAACACTTTCGGCAAAGGTCTCCGCTTTGCAGTGCGATGAATCAAACACTTTCGGCAAAGGTGGCGTCGTGCCGAGTGCCACCGGAGGACACTCGGAAGCAGGCCATCTTTGCCGAGTGCACGGCCGTGGCACTTTCGGCAAATCGGCGATGTTTGCCGAGTGCAATGGCTTTGCACTCGGCAAAGCATGGTCACTTTGCCGAGTGTCATGGCCATTGCACTCGGCAAAGTGACTGAAAACAGCCTTTTTTTAGTTGTTTTTACATCCCATCCAAACAAACAGAAGATATATATATAACAAACATCATCAACATCACATATATATCATCAACAGCACATATATATCACCAACACCACATATATATCACAAACGTCACATGTCTCACAATATATCACAAATAACTTCACAAGTAATCCAAGTGCTCCATCATCTACAACCATAATTGCAAATAGAAGTACCATTAACAACCACAAGTAGTATCACTAAGATGGCCAATGAGACTGATTTGGTGAAGGATTCACTGAAGCATGAGGATCGTTCGATCCCACCGATTGATTCTGCACAAAGGAGAAGAGATTGCATGTGTGAGACAAGATAAATATATACCATACATGAATAAAACTTTCATACTCCATTAGGTTTGACCGTAAGCATGAACATACAAACTAAAACATTTATACTCACAGGAGTAGAATAGTGAGGAGGTGGAGGTGGAGGTGGAGCGAATAGCGAAGGTGGCGGAGGTACACCCGTAGCGGCGCCAAGACTTTGCATGTACTGAAGAATCTCCGCCATCCTCTGCTGCTCGGCCTCCCGCTCGGCCTCCACCCTCTCCATCTTCGCCTGCATCTGCTCCCGTATCCTCCTCTCTTGTTCCAGCTGGGCCTACAATATATTCACCTAAATGTTACAATAATGCAAAGGAAAGGTATGAAAAAACCAATGAACGACGAATAAACCAGGAATAACCTCGAGTGCCTCCACCCGGTGGTGTGAAGTGTCTGAGAGTCGTATGGTCGGGCCGTGCTCGTCTTTGCTTGCTCGAATCTAGGAGGCTGGGAGTCTGGCCGAGTCGATTGCGCAATCACCAATGCAATGTCGCCCATGATTCTTGCCTCCTCCACCCTCATGGCGACTTCTCCATCAAGGTCCTCGGTGCTCGGATCGTACTACGGCCCATGGACCTCCCTTGCCATCGATGTGTACTCACTAAAGGCGGTTGTGGGCGATCGCATTGCTGTACGCCTCGGGCCCGTCCTCCGGGTTGTAGTCGACGTCGGACGTCGCCTTGCCCTTGTGGGCCATAGCAAATGCCTTGAAGATGGAGCAAGGCTGGCCACCATGTGACGCCGACTGCGAGAAAAACAGCAAGATGATTAGAAATCATGCAGAATTGAGCGTTAGAATAAATAAATGAATTCGCGTACCCATGTTTTCTGCGTATCCGCTGAGGTTGCGGCTACCTTGATGGTGTGCTACACCAGCATCATCAAGCGCCGCTCCGGCACAAGTTGTCGCGTCTCCTCCCACTCGCGTGAGCACCACTTGTGCACCATCTTTCCCGGCCTTTGGGGATCGCGGCGCACCAATAAAGAATCATCTGAGGCCATCAAGTACATGACATATCAGAAGATGAAATTAAGCCTACTTAATCTCAAAAGGAATCAGTATTAATGTTACGTATTTACTGCAGTCTTGGTCCGGGTCGATGTCGGGACCCCAATATGCAAATATGGACCCTCTGTGTATTACGCACTAGTCGAGGATCACGCTAGTGCACACAGTGTCAACATTGATGAAATATCACATCCATACAACGAATATAAGAATAAGCGAGTACTTTAAATAACAAATAACTGTTGGGACCTTATGGTGAGTGTTACATTTATTAAGCCATGCAAGGTGACAATAAAGAAATAAGCTGCGGAAGCGAAATAAACTCGGTGGCTCCCATCAATTTACCACGAACAGCAGATGGGATCAAGACCCTAACGTTCAACCTTCGTAGAACTCTTCTTCAAAAGCGGTGACGACTCCTCCATACATTGATTTGTTTAGCAAGAGTGAGTACACACAGTACTATAAGTCATACCACAGAATGCATTTATACATGATGGCTTATTCCAAAGTAATGGCTTACGTGGTTATTTTGCGAAATGCAACATTTGCAATTGAATACAAATAATAGATTGAAAGCGTAATTCAAAACAAATAGACAATAATAAGTTAACAATTGATTTCACAAAGGACACAGTCTAATCAAGTTCTTTCACCACCAAACAAGTTATCTCATCTGGTGACCCTTCCCAATTGTTTTATGAAAATCTACCTCGTGTGAAATTCGAGCATGTCCATAACAGGGGCGCGGCTATTGAATAGATTGGTTTAAACACTCTGCGGAGGTTGTACACTTTACCCACGATGAAACCAACGGATCGAGTTGATCACAACAAAACCTTTCGAGACTTCATCTCAAACAATGACACTCTGGTGTGCTTTATCGCCATCCAATTTGTACACACGACCCTTGGAGCGACACACACCATTGGGCGGGGATGGCGAACCGTCCGTGATGTGACATATCACACCTCCACCCATCACATAGCTTAAATACAACTTTGAGTTGTCAATGTCAAGACTCCATAACTTACTAAGTCGGGCCCGGCCCATACTAGGCATGTGGTCGTGCAGTGAGGCCAGTTCAATGGCGCACAAAGTTAAGTCCTTAATTGACTAAGGCAAGACTTCCGGTTTAACCCAAATCACAAAGTTTAATAAGCACACAGCTCCACCATTCACACAGAATCCACCACTTGCCTCGGTCTAAATCTTTTCCCACCTGTTGATTAAGTGCAACACATGCCATCAACGAGTAATAGCACCACAGACACAGATTCATCACACAGTTCCATAATCACTTAGTCAAGTTTATAATTGCAACTCTCACATGAAATGATGACTCGTGGCATGGCTAAGCGATCTAATCGTATCTAACCAACCCACGTTGGTGCTACAATAATACCAACTAATAATTAATCAACCTAGGGTGACAAAAGATCATGGCATACAATAGACAAGGTGGCATAACAATTTGGATTAATAACTACACCCAAAAGCATTTAAATAAATACTTGAAATAGAATGCAATACATTGAAACAAAGTATTTTAAAAGCGGGTTCAAAATGATCAAAGGTATAACTTGCCTTGGAATAGATCTAGATATTGGTCTTGGTCTTGAGGTGCTCCTTCTTACGCAAAATTCCCGAAGTATCGGCGTCTACTCATAAGCGAGACAAAAGAAACAAAACAAATAAATAACAGAGGCAAAACAAACTCCAAAAATCAAATAAAATTCACCATTAAATAGATCTTAATTTTATATGAATTTACAAATTTGAATAGGCTCAATTGGACTTGGATGCAAAAGATATGGGCTTTGGAAGATTTGAAAATCAATTAAACCCTAATTTGGATTTTATTGAATTTCCCGAATTATTTTTATAAAGGAAAATCGAATTATTGCGCAATACTTGCGTCAGCTGAGAATTTCTGAAAAAAGAATTAAATTTAAAAAGAAAACTGACAGGTGGGCCCCACTATCAGTGGCTCGGCCTGATGAACCAAATCCACCGAGCCGGGGATCCGGGGCCGGTGGGCCAGGCGGCGTGGCTCGGCGATCTGACCACCGCGAGCGACACGCCAAAGCCTGAGAGGATGTGGTGCACTGCGTGGGCGACCACGGAGGCAGAACGACGGCGGCCTCGGCGACCACGGATCTGGCGGATGGCGGCGGCGGCCGTGGCGGAGGTGCGCTCTGGTCTCGATCACGACTGGCGATCCACGGTACGCCGATCGCTACTTATCGGAGATGACGAGCGGCGGCGGCGACACGAGGAGCAGCGGGCGGTGCGGCGATGGTGGCGGCGCGGTAGGGCTTCCCGAGAACGAACGAGCAGCGCGATAAAGGTTGCCCTTGGCGGCGAACTTCGAGGTTGGGCTCGGTGGCGGTGAAGCTCACGGTGGGCTGCGCAATCCGGCGAGAAGCTCACGGCGGTCTTGAGTTCGATCTCGGATTCCGCGAAAGCGGCGATGATCTAGGGTTAGCGGTACGTGGGGAAAAGCGGCGGGGTGGATCGATCCTCGTGACACGGCGCGACTTTAAATAGGGCCGAAACCCTAGAACCCATGTCGAGGGCGGGTGGCGCGCGTGGGAAGAATCGAGCGAAGTCCGTCGGAGGCGATGAGCAGTGTTTGGTGGGACCCACTTGTCGTGGCAGCGGCTCGGACGAAGTGTGTGAAAGGGCGACACCTCGGTCCCACCATGGAGACGCGAGGCGCGGCGAAGCGGCGGCGGCGGGATCGGCCAAAAAGTGACACGCGGCGAAGATCCAGCGAGGCAAAGCGAAGGCGAACTTCATGAGCGGCAGCGCCGGGTGATCTTGATCAACTACCGGAGTGGCGGGCTGGAATAGTGTTGGGCTTGGCCCGAGATCGTTCGAAAAGGATTTAAAATAGATTTTCTTTTAAATAAATCGAAAAATGCAAATAGCAATTAGAAAATAGCAAATGACTTTGGAAAAATTCGAGAAAATTCTATAAAATATATCCAAGCATATAGAATCTAAATAAAATAGTTTTGACAATTGTTGATGTTGGGATTAAGCACATTAAATCAATTTGTCCTAAAAGTCCATATTAAGCTTTTAAATTAATATTCAAATAAATCCAAATGGTGAATTTTCTCACTACCACTATTTAAAAGATTTTTAAACTCAAAATTGGGATGTTACAAACCTCCCCCTTAAGCGAATCTCGTCCTCGAGATTAGGCTAGCTAGAGAAAAGGCTAGGGAACTCGGCTTTTAACTCTTCTTCACGTTCTCCACGTTGCTTCTCCTTTTGAGTGGTTACTCCCACGGACTTTGCGAAAGCGAGCGGTCTTGCTTACAGTGCGGCGCTCTGCGACATCAAAATCCTAACGAGTTGTTCTTTGTGCGTGAGATCTTCTTTCGGTTCAATTGACTCCAGCGAGTGCGCTCTTCAGCACACGAAGACACTTCTTGGTGAGAGACATGAAAGACATCATGCACTCCCGCTAATGATGCGTGGTAGCTCTAAGCTGTACGCAACTTCTCCTCGGCGTTCCAAAATCTTGAATGGACCCACATACCTAGGAGCAAGCTTCCCTTTGGTGTGGAATCTTTTAACACCTCTGAGTGGAGTAACTCGAAGATACACAAAATCCTCGGTTCAAAGTCGAGGTCACGGCGCGATTATCGGCATAACTCTTTTGCACGGGTGGGCTATCTTTAACCTCTCTCGATCATAGCAACTTGTTCTTGACCTCTGGATAATATCGGCCCGAACACTACACGTTCGGTATCTCTCACCAATTCAACGGAGTTCTGCGAGCCACGACCGTCTGAGCTTCAAATGGTGACATCTCAAAGCGGCTTGATAATCGTTGTTGTCAGAATTTCGCATACGGTAAACTTTTATCCCAAGCGGTAGCATTAGCTAAGGCACGTGCTCTTAACATGTCTTCTAATATCGGTTGACTCTTTCATCATCCATCCATGCGTGGATGATAAGCGATCTTGAAATTGAGATGAGTTCGGGGCTTCATGTAGACTACGCCAAAAGCGAGAGGTGAATTGAGATCCTCGATCGACACTATCTTCTTAGGTACACCGTGCGGTGACAATTTTTGTCATATACAATTCCGCAAGCGATCTCGGAATAAGTGGTTTTGATTGGCAAGAAATGGGCAACCTTAGTCAAGCGATCCACTATTACCCAAATTGAATCATAACTGATTGAGTCTTGGGTAGACCGGTAATGAAATCCATACCGATCTCTTCCCACTTCCATTACGGTATCTTGGCGGTTGTAGCAATCCTGCGGCCTCGATGTTCGGCCTTTACTTTCGACACACGTCGCATAAGGCAACGAACTCTGCGATGTCTCGCTTTAGGTTTGGCCACAAAACTTATTCTTAACATCTGATACATCTTAGTACTTCGGGGTGAATCGAATACTTAGAGTCATGGGCTTCCTTGAGAATCGAGTTGTCTTAAACCATCAATATCCGGTACACGATCGTGCATTGATCCACAATATATCCCGATCATCTATGGTGAAGTCTTTAAATTTTCCTTACGCCATCTTCTTCTTGAGATCAACAAACTCGTAATCCTTGGGTTGCGCTTCACGAATCTGTTTCTCGAGTAGATGCACTTCCAAATGGCCACAAATCCTTAGGAACAACTTCTAGTCGTAGCTTCCGGAATTCCTCTGAAGTTCGAACACAACTCTTTTGCTTCGAGCATTGCGGTAGCTCTTACGACTCGGTGCATCTGCAACTACATTGGCCTTACCGGGATGGTAATGGATTCCAAGATTATAATCCTTTATTAATTCCGACCATCTTCTCTGTCTCATGTTCAAATCGGTGAGTGAATATGTACTTCGTGCTCTTATGATGCATGTAGACTTCACAATGATTCTGGATGAGATAATGACGCTTAAACCTTCAAGGCATGCACTACGGCAGCCTAGTTCCAAATCATGGGTAGGATAGTTCTCTTCATGAGGCCTTAATTGCCTTGGCGCATAGCGGCAGCTCTTCCTTCTTGCATAAGGACACATCCTAGTCCTTGGCGCGAAGCATCACAGTAGATATCAAAATCCTTACTAATATCCGGCAAAACTAGCACTGGGGCTGAAGTCAAACGTTTCTTCAATTCTTGAAAACTTTCTTCACAAGCTGGGGTCCAAATAAACTTCTTCTCTTTCTTCAACAATTGCGTAAGAGGTTTAGCAATCGTTGAGAACCCTTCAATGAAACGACGATAGTATCCTGCCATTCCCAAGAAACTACGAATTTGAGTAACCGTCTTGGGCTGCTCCCAATTCATTACAGCTTTAACCTTCCCGGGGTCAACTGCTACTCCTTCGGCTGTCATTACATGACCGAGAAAATCAACTTTCTTCTTCCAAAAGTCACACTTGCTAAACTTGGCATACAACTGATGTTCTCTGAGCTTCTCTAGGATTAATCTCAAATGTTCTGCATGCTCTTCTTCTGATTTTGAGTATACCAAAATATCATCAATGAATACTACTACGAACCTATCCAAATATTCCATGAATACCTTGTTCATCATGTTCATGAAGTAGGCAGGGGCATTAGTCAATCCAAAAGAGATGACTAAAAACTCATAATGTCCATACCGGGTTGAGAAAGCGATCTTTGGTACATCCTTAGGACAAATCTTTAATCGATGGTAACTTTGATCGTAGATCGATCTTGGAGAATACTCCGGCTCCTTTCATCTGGTCGAACAAATCATCTATTCTGGGCAATGGGTACTTGTTCTTGATGGTGACTTCGTTGAGAGAACGATAATCGATACACATTCTCATACTTCCATCTTTCTTCTTGACGAACAAAACTGGTGCTCCCCATGGCGGCTTAACTAGGTCTTACAAAACCTTTCTCCAAAGAGTTCTTCTATCCGCTTCTTCATTTCCACAAGTTCATCGACCGCATCCGATAGGGTCTCTTGGAAATTGGTGCCGTTCTCGGCACTAGATCGATGACAAACTCAATGTCACGGTCCGGTGGCATTCCGTAACTCTTCCGAAATACATCCGGTAATCTCGACTACGTGCGCCTTCCAAAGAAACTATCTTCGCATCGTTGACTACCAAATGTCCATCACGTCATCGAGGTGGCTAGAAATTCTACTTTCTTTCTGTGGTATCCTCAATTGTCACGGCTCTTGCCACAATCTAGCACCGCTTTATGTTTGGATAACCAATCCATACCAAGGATGACATCTATGGTCCGAGTGTCTAGAACTATTAGGTTGGCTAGAAACTCAACTCCGACTATGAGTAGCCTAGCTCCTAAACATCCAACTTTAGAACTTAGCTCTGCTCCAGTATCGGACTAACAGAGTATGCTTAAGATGTATAACTTCCAATTTGTTCTTAGTTGCAAAATTCCGAAACAAACGAATCGAAGCTCGTAATCAAATGTAATCGATCAGTAATGAATTTACTAGGAACTTACCCGATTACAACGTCGGTGCTTCTTGGGCTCCTTCTAGAGTGACGTGGTTGACACGCCTCTTACCACTGATGGCGGTGCTCCTCCTGATTGACCGGTAGCTTGAGAAGTTCCTTCATGGTTGCCTTGTACTGGCGTCTTGGCTGGTGTATTCCCAAGGTTGAAGCGTCTTTGAGTGATAGTCCCATTCTGCGGACATCGGTTGGCGAAATGCCCGGTGACGGCGAGTAAAGCAAACTCGTTGTATTACGTGGGTTGCTTATTGGATTGGGGTTGATCGTGCGGGGTTGCGGAAGTTACGAGCAAGCGGGCGAGGTGCCAAGTTGGTGCGGTGGTCCGCGAGTTCGTGGTGGAAAACGGCTAAATCGCGGTGGAATCATTCTTGCCCTCACCGGGGTTGGTGACTTCCTTCGAGCCATTCTGCGCTTACGATGATCTTCCAATTCCTTGCGCTTATCCTCTAGAATCAATGCCTTGTTGATCAACTCTTGAAAATCAGGAAAGGTGTGGGCGATCAAGTTGACTTGAAGTCTAGTGTTCAATCCTTTCAGAAAATGACTCTGACGAGCCTTGTCAGTGGCGACATCTTCGGCAGCATATCGAGCAAGTTGAGAGAATTTATTGAGGTAGTCAGTCACTGACATTCCTCCTTGCTTGAGAGCACGGAATTCATCCTTCTTCAGATCCATAATTCCTTCTGGTACATGATACTGGCGAAAAGCAGTTGTGAACTCTTCCCAAGTAATGTCTTGCGGCGTTCCATGCGCTGCACAGAAGTTTTCCCACCATTCGCAAAGAATGCCTTCCATCCGTGAGAGGCGTCTAACTTTTCATGATCGCGCATTGAGTGATCAGCAGTTTTCTCTCAATAACACGAAGCCAATCATCAGCTTCTACTGGTGAGACATGTCCAGAAAAGGTTGGTGGACGGGTCCTCATAAACTCCGCCAACTTGGATGATCCATTGTAACCATGAGCAAGCGGGCTCCATTGTGATCTTGATTGTTGTTGCTCGTTATTCATAGCTTGCATCCGATTCATCATGGTGTACATCGGTTAGGTCTCGAGTGTCATGAATGCTCTAAAATTCTGCGCAGATCGATCAAGGTGCTTGTGGTGGAATTGCTTCTCAGGGATTTGCTCCGCCCTTCCGACACCGGAGTATCGTAACCACTTGCAGCAACTTGACGAGTCCGAACCATCCGGTGAATCTCCAAGGGTTAGATAAGGTAGCAAGCACGAGATAAGTTGTAGAACTAAGCGGGTAGGTAAAACCCAACATAATTTAAGAAAGCTCAATCAAACTCTTATATTGATTAAGATAATAGTATGGCTTGCAACAAATGCCTAAGGGCCTTTGCACTCATACTTGCACACAAAAATAAGGACGAACTTAAGCACACCAAACTACAGCCTAAAGGGCGACTCAAGACATAAAATGGCTAAGCTCAAACAACGCGAACAGACTACTCAATCAAATAGCCTCGCAGCCTTGACGGTGCTCCCTTTCTTTGTAGACTCGAAAGTGAGTGGCATCCTCGCAAACCGATCCTCGATGTCCCGAGGATGGTGCAATAGGAGCAGTGTCCCCAGTGCAAAGCATCTTGGGTGCTTCAGCTCTGCTTGCCTCTGCTGGCTCTTACGGTTCACCGGTCCATCGCCTTCTTCGGTCTTCCTCTTGATGTCTTCTTCGTGTCGTCCATAAAGAGTTTCTTCTAATATGGCGATCCTTTCTTCACTCTCTGAAGAGTCTCATAGGTACACTCCACTCGTGGCGGCTAACTCCAACGATTCTTCCCGAAAGCAAGGCGAATCGGCGAGATGCACGACGGTGGCGTTGTCTTCTCCTCCGTGAGACGGAAAACGTGCGCAAGATCCACGTCGGAGTGCGGGATGATAACGGAAAATCGTGTCACGAAGCTCGAGAGTAGATGTTGCGGATCCTCGGGATGGCAAGGCGTGAAGACTCTGGATTGCTTCAATCCAAATACTCCTTCGAGCCGAGATGTTCAATGGTTTGCTTGCCTTGGTGTTCGCTCGGCGAGAGCGGTCAAATGGCGATCACTCCACGATCTCGGCCGCTCACAATCCAAGCAACGCCACTTGCATACAATGGACGATCGAACCCTCCAAGTACTTGTAGCAACTTCCAAAGCTCGTGGCAAGTCCTCCCTTGCGCTCTCCATAACTCAAGACGAGGCATCTGTCAAGATGGACAAGGATATGAAAACAACTTTAAAACAATGGGAGAGAGAATTTCACAATAGTTGAGTCAAGAGAGACATGAGATGAGTTAAGGAGTTCAATTAATCTTGTAAGTTAATATTTGCTTTAGAAAATAGTTTTGGACTCACTAAGAACGACTAATCTAGCTAAGGTCAAGACCTCACGATCAAGATGGCTCGATACCACCTCCATCGGGACCCAAATATGCAAATCTGGACCCTCTGTGTATTCTCGCACTAGTCCAGATCACGCTAGTGCACACAAAGGTCAACATTGATGAAATATCACATCCATACAACGAATATAAGAATAAACGAGTACTTTAAATAACAAACAATCTGTTGGGACCTTATGGTCGAGTGTTACATTTATTAAGCCATGCAAGGTCGATAATAAAGAAATAAAGCTGCAATGAAACGAAATAAACTCCGTGGCTCCCATCAATTTACCACAGCAACCGATTGGGATCAAGACCCTAACGCTCAACCTTCGTAGAACTCTTCTTCAAAAGCGGTGACGACTCCTCCACTTCATTGATTTGTTTAGCAAGAGTGAGTACACACCGTACTCGCAAGTCATACCACGTAATGCATTTATACATGATGGCTTATTCCAAAGTAATGGCTTCGTGGTTATTTTGCGAAAATGCAACATTTGCAATTGAATACAAATAATAGATTGAAAGCGTAATTCAAAACAAATAGACAATAATAAGTTAACAATTGATTTCACAAAGGACACATAGTCTAAACAAGTTATTTCACACACCAACAAGTTATCTCACACAAATGACCCATCCCAATTGTTTTATGAAAATCTACCCTCGTGTGAAATTCCGAGCATGTCCATAACCGAGGACGCGGCTATTCGAATAGATTGGTTTAAACACTCTGCAGAGGTTGTACACTTTACCCACACGATGAAACCAACCGGATCGAGTTGATCACAACAAAACCTTTCGAGACTTCATCTCAAACAATGACACTCTGGTGTGCTTTATCGCCAGTCAATTTGTACACACACTCTTGGACGACACACACCATTGGACAGGATGCAAATGAACCGTCCCGCGATGTGACATATCACACCTCCAACCCATCACATAGCTTAAATACAACTCGAGTTGTCAATGTCAAGACTCCATAACTTACTAATTCAGGCCCACCCATACTAGGCATGTGGTCGCATAAGAAGGGCCGCCTTCAATGGCGCACAAAGTTAAGTCCTTAATCGACTAAGGCAAGACTTCCAGTTTAACCCAAATCACAAAGTTTAATAAGCACACAGCTCCACCATTCACACAGAATTCACCACTTGCCTCAGTCTAAATCTTTTCCCACCCTGTTGATTAAGTGCAACACATGCCATCAACGAGTAATAGCACACAGCACACACAGATTCATCACACAGTTCCATAATCACTTAGTCAAGTTTATAATTGCAACTCTCACATGAAATGATGACTCGTGGCATGGCTAAGCAGTCTAGTCGTATCTAACCAACCCGCGTTGGTGCTACAATAATACCAACTAATAATTAATCAACCTAGGGTGACAAAAGATCATGGTATACAATAGACAAGGTGGCATAACAATTTGGATTAATAACTACACCCAAAAGCATTTAAATAAATACTTGAAATAGAATGCAATACATTGAAACAAAGTATTTTGAAAACTGGGTTCAAAATGATCAAAGGTATAACTTGCCTTGGAATAGATCTAGATATTGGTCTTGGTCTTGAGGTGCTCCTTCTTCTGCAAAATTCCCCGAAGTATCGACGTCTACTCGCAAACGAGACAAAAGAAACAAAACAAATAAATAACAGAGGCAAAAAAAACTCCAAAAATCAAATAAAATTCACCATTAAATAGATCTTAATTTTATATGAATTTACAAATTTGAATGGGCTCAATTGGACTTCGGATGCAAAAGATATGGGCTTTGGAAGATTTGAAAATCAATTAAACCCTAATTTGGATTTTATTGAATTTCCCGAATTATTTTTATAAAGGAAAATTGAATTATTGCGCAATACTTGCGTCAGCCGAGAATTTCTGAAAAAAGAATTAAATTTAAAAAGAAAACTGACAGGTGGGCCCCACTGTTAGTGGCTCGGCCCACGGTAGACCAAATCCACCGAGCCGAGGATCCGGGAGCCGGTGGGTCGGGCGACGTGGCTCTGACGATGCAGCCACGCAGGCAACACGCCGGCACAGAGGGGATGTGGGCGCACACGCGGGCGACCACGAGGCAGAACGACGCAGCGCACTCCGGCGACCACGGATCTGGCGGATGACGGCGGCTCAGCGGTGGCGGGTGCGCTCTGACTCGGATCGCGACTGGCGATCCCGGTGACGCGGTCGCTACTTGCCGAGATGACCGTAACGGCGGCGACGACACGAGGAGCGGCGCGAGCGGCGGCCGATGGTGGCGACGGCGGTAGGGCTTCCCGGGCAACGAACGCGCGCATAGGGTTGCCCTTGGCGAGGCGAACTCGGGGTGGGCTCGATGGCGGTGAAGCTCACCGGTGGCGCGCAATCCGCGAGGAAGCTCACGGCGGGCCGAGGTTCGATCTCCGATTCCGCAAACGACGGCGATCTAGGGTTAGCGGTGTGGGAAAAGGCGGCGGGTGGATGCGATCCTCGTGACACGGGCGCGGCTTTAAATAGGCCGAAACCCTAGAACCCATGTCGAGGATCAGCGGCGGCAAGCGCGCGGAAGAATCGGACGAAGTCCCGACGGAGACGATGAACAAGAGTTTGGTGGGACCCACTTGTCGGCAGCGGCCTCGGACGAAGGTGTGTGGAAAGGGCGACACCTCGGCGGTCCCACTTGATGAGAGACGCGAGGCGCGGCGGCGAGCGGCGGATCGACCGAAAGTGACACGCGCGAAGATCCAGCGGGGGCAAAGCGAAGCGAACTCATGGCGAAGCGGCAAGGGCGATGCCGATCCAACTACCGAGAGTGAGCTGGCCGAATAGTGTTGGCTTCGCCCGAGATCGTTCAAGGATTTAAAATAGATTTTTATTTTAAATAAATCCAGAAAATGCAAATAGCAATTAGAAAATAGCAAATGACTTTGGAAAAATTCCAGAAAATTCTATAAAATATATCCAAGCATATAGAATCTAAATAAAATATTTTTGACAACTGTTGGTGTTGGGATTAAGCACATTAAATCAGTTTGTCCTAAAAGTCCATATTAAGCTTTTTAAATTAATATTCCAATAAATCCAAATGGTGAATTTTCTCACTACCACTATTTAAAAGATTTTTGAAACTCTGAAAATTGGGATGTTACAGTCAGCCATACCATCGAAGGGTCAACTGTCAACATACCATCGAAGGCATCTCGACTCAGGCTATACTGGGACTTTAACGCCATTATGCGTCCAATGGCATCCAGTTGAGAAACCTTTGTCTGGCTGTGAAGGGGTTTCTGTGCCGCGGCAAACATGTCGTAGAATGCCTTTGCGGTTGCCTCTGGCTCCTCCTCCGTACGTCCTTCAGCGAACTGTGCCTCGTGATAGTCATTTAACATGTCTGCTACCCCGGCATCAGCATCATAATCCTCGACGCGTGGTCTCACCACCTCCTCTCTCATACGATCGGCTTCACCATGGTAGACCCACTGGGTATAGTCTGCCGTAAATCCACTCTTCCAAAGATGTTCCCCATGACCTTCTTCGCTTGTCTTTTCTGTTTGCACATTTGTTTGCAGGACAAAGAAATTTACTCGCTCCTTTAGCAGCCACGCCAAATGCCCGTTCTAAGAAAGCATCGGTCTTGTCAATCAATTCATTGGTGACCTGACCCTGACTTGCGCGGCCCGTGTACATCCACTCACGGTCCTCCATCCTCTAACATATATAGCGGCGAGTAATATAAACATCAATTGCATCTACACGACGCTCCTACTATCTAATAGGTGAGGATAGGTCCTAATCTCATCGCGAGGATCCGTAGATGAGGTTAGTTTCATGCTCTACTCCTATTCGAGACAGAATTTGGCGAAGACCTTCCCCACTGCTCTCCAAATACACGCCCCGCCAGGAGAGTGTGTATCCGGAGAACAACAGGGAGATGATGCCAAACTCGTCTCGGATCGAGCGAACCATGGAAACTAACCCCACCTACGCATCCGCTGGCGTCCAAAAACGTGGACAATTCAAACAGATATCACGTTTTAGATATGGAAATATATGCATATTTCCAACCGTATCTCTTTCAAACGGAGACGCTTAATCGGGTTACGTGATCTACGACCATGATACGGAAGAGGGGTTATACCTAGGGTGGCGGTGGAGTCAAAGCTAAGCGGGCCGTGGCGGATCGGCAAAGGGCGAGGCGACGCGGCAGTGCAGCCGCAGCCGCGAGGAAGGCGATCAGTCGCCGAGGTACTCCGCGCCCGACCGGTAGCTCTTCTCTCGCAAAAAAGAAACATAAAACTGTCAATACAAAATTTAATCTCATACCGACTCCTAAATTCCTATACTCATAAAATAAACAACTAGCTCCTAACCTTAATCTCTAATTAACAGACTAACCTATTCGGCTAAACTCACCCAACCGGCTAAACACCCCCCTCTAATCCTAACCCTAACCTATAGTCATAAAATAAACAACTAGCTCCTAACCTTAATCTCTAATTAATGACTAACCTATTCGGCTAAACTCACCCAACCGCTAAACACCCCTCTAATCCTAACCCTAACCCTAAACTCACCCCCTAATCTAACCCTCTCTCTCACTCTCTCTCCCATCTCGGCGCCGATGCCCTCTCTGCCTCTAACCCGACTCACCCGCTGCCTCTAACCCTCGCTCTCTCTCGCGCCTCTCCGCTCTCCGCCGACTCTCCCCTCTCTCGCCTCGGGAACCTCCGCCGCCATCGCCTCCAACCGCTGCCTCCGCCCCTCGCCATTGCTCCTCGCCTCCTCCGGTCCTGGCCGACTCCTCGGCTCGACTCGCCTCCTCCTCCTTGGCGCGCGCAGGGTTGCGCCGCCTCGCCTCAGCCGGCCGCTCGCTCCCACGGCCGGCTCCGGCGCTTCCTCCCGCTCCGACCTCACTCGACTCGGCCCGGCCTGGCGCACCACCACCTCCGGTGCCTAGGTCGCTCGGTCCGACCACAGCTCGGCTTTGGCTCGGCCTCTCGGCCGCCATGGCTTCCAGATCTGGCCCGGTCCGGTCTACTGGTAAACCCTGGGTACCCTACTCCCCTAACCCTACTGCTCTGAAATGGAAAAGACTGAAATCTATGTTGATGCTACTGAGATTTGGTGATGTGAATGGATGATGTGCAAACTGATGTGTGCTAGGGTTTACCTCGTGATGGATCTAGGATGGGAGAGGGGATGGCGATCTTGGCTTGGCCGGTGCTCTCCCTTCTCTCGCTCTGGCTCTGGTTGCGGCTGGGGCCGGCTGTCTTCTTCTTTGCTGGTGGCTCCTCTGCCCCTGGCTGCTGCTGCTGCTCTTCGGCTGAGGGGATGCAGGGTTGAACCTCCTTCGGTTCTTGCCTCTGCTGGCTGGGGAATGGAATGGATGGGAATGTGGTTGTGTTGCTGGCTTTGCTGATCTAGGAAGTGGCTGGGGGGGAATGAATGCTGGGGCTGGCTTGAGGGGATGTATTTGTGCCGGTAGCTCTTCGGGGATGCATTTAGGCCGGGTCCTTGGGCTGCATATTGTGGGTCGCTGGCAGGAGATGCATTGGTCGGGCTGGTCTTTGTGCTTTGTTGGGGAAGGCATTTGTCGTGTCGCTTGTCGGCGGGATGCAATTGTCTTTGGTTTTGCTACTCTGTGGGGGCTCGGACGGAGGGCCGACCGTAATGTTGCTGGGGTTTGGGCTCGGCCAGGGGAGCTGCACTTCGGTGCTGCTTGTCTCCTGTGCTTGATATTTTGGTGGCTTTGCTGGCTTTGCTATGAATGGAAAAGGGCTACACTCGGTGATGCTTTGGCTGAGGGTGTGGTTACCGGGGGTATGCACTGAGGGTTTGCCTTTGTGGTTTTGACAAATGCGAACAGTGGGTGTTGGGTTATAATTATGCCGGATGAGGAGACCCACGTATGACGGATGTCGAAGGATTTTGGGTGATCTGGATATCTTGGCGATCAAGGGGCCGACTAACTCTGGTTGGTCTGGGAATCTTGATTGCCAAGGGACCGACTACTCAGGGTACTCCGGATACTCTACTGCACTTCAGGAAATCTGACGGCCACTTTCTAAACTCTAACTTCTATACACTACTGCTCACAAGAATACTCTCGACTACGATTACTAACCGATTGCTGGCTTTCTTACGAGCGAGGAAGTTGTCACATACGATGCTTGCAAACCGAAGAATCTCCGAAGAAGTTGTCACGTATTCTTCTGTTTTTCTAAGGTTTGCAAGCATCGTACGTGACAACTTGCGCGAAACCTTCTCAAATTTTTATCACAGCCTCCACATATGATATCATGACATCTTGACAAGTTTCATGATTTTCGGACTTCGTTTGCTTTTTATACAATTTAAAAACAACTCGACCGCAAGTTCGTGGTCATGTTTCGTGAACAAGATGTTCGAAATTGGTGGTCTGTTCCTGGTTACGGCCTCACACTATACTAAATAACATGAATATCATTTTTCTATTCATTTTTTTTTTCATTATTCGAATGACTAGCAGTTATAATTTGAATTATCTAAGAAAATTCAATTAAGTGAAATAAATTAAAGAAATATAGAAAAAGTCCGAGAAATGTGCCACATTGGAACATGGAGTACCAGGTATTGTATGAGGACTGCAGAAAAAGTTTGGAGGTCAAAAGTGGGAAAAAAATATATGGTTTGCCGAGTGTCAAAAAATGCCACTCGGCAAAGGAGCCTCTTTGCCGAGTGTCAGGAGAAGACACTCGGCAAAGGGTTAACGGCGGCTGCCGGCCGTTAACGGCGGTGCCCTTTGCCGAGTGTTCTGGTTTGCCGAGTGCCCGACACGCGGCAAACGTGATCTTTGCCGAGTGTAATTGTTTGCCGAGTGCTTGGCCCTCGGCAAACTATCTATTTGCCGAGTGCCAGATGTTTGCCGAGTTCTTTCTATCTGGCACTCGGGCAAATAGCCTTGCCGAGTGCCCGATAAAAAGAACTCGGCAAAAGTCTGGGACACTCGGCAAAGAAGCTGTCTCCGGTAGTGACAATTCCATTGTTTTTACAAAATATTAGTGGCACTTCGCGCTAAGGTAAAACATATCAAAGAAAAGAAAACACCTACTGACCTAGTCAACCAAGCCCATTACTTATTCATGGCAATTGGCTATCTCAGTTACCAATTTCTATCCTCCAAAACAAAAAAAATAGCTAAAAATCAATGGTCTCAAATGGAAAAACAACGACCAATTCCTGAAATTTAACATCAAGGCATATTTAATAGTAACACCGGTAAACAATAGTTATTCAGTTACGTACAAAACAGATACTTCATGTGCATGACAAATGATAATATACTTTAAATATGAGCAGAAAATAGGGAAAATGGAGTGGAATGCAAAAACAAGCAGATAAGGCACAAGCACCCACGGTGATAACACAACAAAACTTGAGTTGCTAACAAGGTATTCGTCAAAATCAAAGTAGGAGAATGCAAATGGACACGCAACATGTATATGTAAGCTGGTAACACATAGGCGAATTGTTTTTCTTTGTTTGGTACTAAATGTGATACATTTTGTCCCAAATGTGGTGTCATCAGTACATAAAATAGTAAAGAAAAAGATGAAGAAGTTGCTAACTTGTTTTGTACACGACATGGCTTCAAAAAGGCTCTTTCAAGTACAAGGCAGTGTCGCATGTGGTTTCCTTGGTCCTGATAATATAGAATGACATCAATGGTATAAGAAACGCGAGAAATAGAAATATGAAACATTAGAGTATTGATAAGCTAAGCAATTTCTATGGTTTGTTATTTACGGTTAAAAAAATCCCAGTTTGTGATAACTCTCTAAATCCTAAAAATTACCATGTTCGCAACAAAACGCTGAAATTGCGGCCAACAAAATAGTTCCGAATACTAACTTGTCTGCACTAACAATAACATGAGAAAATTGTAAGAAAACATAAGAGGTTGGTATGCTCAAGACAGGTCCAAAATAGGTCCATGCTCACAATGTAGAAATCTGATGATATTTTCAGAATTTAATAGGAACCTTCAACATTCGCATATTATCCCACCACCATGAGAACTGTCATTAAGCACCCAACCCTTAAGGGTTTAAGATTAAAAATTATATCCATACCTAAGCAACCTTATAGCCCTAGCACAAACCCTAGCTCTGAGCGAGGGATATAAAAGATGAATCTTCAACATGAGACGGTGTGCGACTAACTTTCTTACAAGCGTCTTGTGATTTGTTCTGGAGCAGCTAACGGGGAAGCCCCATAATGAAGTTAAAGGGATACGAGTAGTCTGCACTAGCTGATAATTAAAAAATTCTACCACGTAAACCAAGAAGCCATACAAGAAAGAGTCATAGATCGTTACCACTAGATGCGTAGTGCAGTGAAAGAAGAGTTGGGGCAACCTGATCCATCGTCGAGTGTGTCGATGAAGAGGTCATAGTCGATCATCCAACATCTTCAGTGTCGATCGTCTCCACCAACAACCAATCATGTTTCTTGTTTAGGTTGAGGATCGTCCTCGATCAGCGTAGCACCAACCGCAGCAGCGCCTCTATGGTATACACATGTCTACGGTACGCTGGTGTGCTAACACCAACTCGCATGATAAGGCTCTCGAGAAGATGGCGGCTAGGGTTTCGGTGAAGTAACTCACGTCGTTTGTCAACTTTCCCAATAGCCTCATGCATCCCCTTATATAGAGCCTAGGACGAATCATACCCTATAGGACCTGAAAGGCGACTGAGGGGGGTGAATAGGCGCTTTCAAAACTTTCTCGCCTAAATCAAAAACCAACACGAACTTTACTCCCTTAGCTATGAAAGCTAAGAAGATCAGTAAGCACACAACGGAAGCCTTGTGCTGAATTCGATAACCCCTGACAACCACACGACACAAATGTGGAGACTTAAACTCAAAGGGTTGATCTGGGCACAGGCGGTCAGACCGGCTACCACGGGCGGTCGGACCGACGGTCAACCAATGATCCGACCGGAACTAATCGGCGGTCGGACCGGTGGATGCGGTTCGACCTACCGGACAAATGTCGAATATACGGGCGGTCGGACCGCCGTTCAAACACCGGTCTGACCGGTAGAGTCCAGTACTGAAAAAGAACCCCAACTCCAAAACAAAATTTGATCCAACTTTTGATTCAACCAATGAAACTTGACCAAATTTCGAGCACACCTCCCTAATGATATTAGAGACCTATTTCTAGCGACGATCCTTCAGATCCACTTCGCAGAATCAATCTCTCAAGGATTTAACCAAGAAGTGCACAAACCCTAGAAATATGAAAAACTTTGATTCAAGACTTGCTTGTGGGGATTGATGGTCTAGATGATTCTAGGAGTATTCCCACACATCAAAGCAAGACACAAAGGGTCAAAAGACCAAGTTTAAACACTTGAATCAAGGAAGCACCAAATTCATTCAAATGAGCGAAGAACACAAAGAGGAGACAAATGATCTCTCAAGCAAGCATCACAAGATTGATTGATCTCACAAGATGCTTACAAAGCCACTCCAACAAGGAGGACAAGAGCTCACCCAAAGAGCATACAATCTCTCCCTCTCTTCCTCTCCAAACCCTAACCCTAGAAAAGCAAGGGAGGAAACCAAATGAATGCATCAAGGGTTTTCCATCTCCCCCTTTTCTATTTATACTAGGGAGGACTAGGGTTACACAATTGGGACCCACTCACACATGGGACCCACACACTAATCTGTTGAAGCAATCGCCTGCTTCACCACGTGTAGGTTGATCAGCGGTTCTCATCGACGCCAAGCCTCTCTTGTCCGAATCCCATCGGAACCTCCCGAGACTCGCATCGATATCCGCACCGCTGATCCAACCAAATTGCATCAACCACCCGCTCGATCCATCTTGCCCATCCTGCACCATGCTTGAGTCACACAACCTCACCCGGTATCCATGATCGTTCCGGACCTCGGCTCTCCAAGCGTAGTCCCGATCCACCCACCGTTGACGTCGTTAACCTGCAAGCCACCTGCACAGCAATAAACAAACAAACCGTTTCCGGGAACAAGTTCTTCACAACTTGACCCACGTTAGTTCCGCAATGCAATATGAAACAATAAAGCATTGATAACTAAACATTAAACACAATCAACATGCATCAATGCGAACTTGGCTTACCTCCAAGCCATTGCGGGTCCCGACCGCCCACAAGGCGGTCCGACCGATTCAGTTTGGCCGGACCGCTCCCACAACGGCGGTCGGACCGGTCAAAAAGACTTAGCCAAAAATCTAGCTTGAAAATCCGAAACCTTCTGGAATTTTCAACTCAATAGAACTTTTGACTGGGAGCTCCAAAAATGATGAAACCACATCCAGGAGACTCCCCTCACCTACCTACACAACCTATTTTTGGATTAGCTCCAAAAACCAATTTTAGGTCAGACCGGTCCGACCGGCCACCATTGCCGGTCCGATCGTCCCACCATGCGGTCCGATCCGCCCCACAACACCTGGCCGACCGCTTTGTGGTCCGACAAAGAAGAAGCAAACACCGAAAACGCGAGATTTTGCAAACCAACAAAGCCATTGCCAATTGACTCATCATGCTGATATCGTGCACATATCCTCACGATATCCACAATCTCCCCCTTGATGAACACAATGGCAATTTCTAAGAAAATGTGGTTTTTTAAATTGAAAAGTAAAAATCGCCGTTTTCGCATAAAGGCACAACTTGGTCCATAAGCAAGAAAAAGCTTAGGAACCGACCAAGCTGGCTTCAGAATAGTGAAGGCAAGTGAGATAAGGCATTGAAGGCACAAAAGGATTCAAATTCCAGAAGATGGCCAAAATCTCACTAAGGTCCATATGAAAGACAATAAGTTCTATTTGACCTTTGATCATTGTGAGTCTTCTTGAATTGCAATTCAAATCAGAAAAAAGAATAAAACCCAGAGACTCAACTCACTATGATCACAATTTTTCAAAAGGTTCACAAAAAAAATTTTATGTGTGTGTGTGTGTGTGTTCTTTTATGTATGAAACCTTATGTGAACCAAAAGCTCCAAAGCAGCATTTTCTTCAATCCTTCTCCCCCTTTGACAATGAATTCATCAAGATGCATGAGAGAAGAACGAGCATGAAGAAATGACTTTATTTGAAATTTAGCAAAAGGAGCCATGACCATTATCTATGTAGACAGTACAAGACATATACCAAGCCATATAAAGAGTAGAAGCTATATTCAATCATGGCAAAACATGTACTGCAAAGCTACAACCAAAATAGCAGAAATCTGAGATTAACAAAATTAAAACCATGAAAGGTTGCTCAATGTCAAAGTTCCACTAAAAGCAACCAAGAATGAGTCAAGCCATGTCTATAAGTAAAAAGAGACTCAAAACAAGAATTGAGGCATTTTGAGCATTAAGAGAATTCTTTTGAAGCAAAGCTCAAGCACTTAACCCTTTTTGGGCAATTTTTTTTTCTTTTTCTTTCTCTTCTCTTTTTTTTACTGTGCTAGATCTCAAGCCTTGCCGCGACCATCTCAAGCGATAAGCTTAAAAGAGTGGTCTAGGTCATCCAAAACTCCCCCTGAGTTCATGCCTAGTGCAATGGCAAGCCGTCTCATGAGAAAGGATTGGTGGGATCAGTTTTTTCGCACAGAAAATCTCTTTTTTTTCATTTGCTTGACTTAAGAAGATAAAAAGCTCATTTTCATCTCAAAATAAGTTCAAGACTCAATTCAACCTATTTGACATGGCAAGAATCATAAAAGGATCACTAGAGCAAAACTAGTCACAAGATCCAACAAGACATGATTCGATTCAATTTGCTCACAGATATAAAGCTAGCAAGGCAAAAGCTAAGCTAAACAAGAAGAGCCATAAAAGAAGTCTAGCAGACTATCACTTGATATGACAAGGTATAGAGTATGAAAATAAGCCATACAAGGATAATACTCAAGGCTCCACAGATTTTATTATGCAATGCAAGACATTTGAAATAAAAATGCATTATGATACAATGAATGCAAAAAGAGCAAATTCCCTCAAAACATCCATGCCTCAGTACTGGGATTTGAGATGAAAGTTCTAGGAGTCCAGTACTGAGATGGATGAGGCCTGGGAATAGCAAAAGAAGCGGCAGAAAAACGATTAGGCACAAAATCATAAGAATGCCCATGAGCACCACCTGGACCTCTCAAAAATGATCTACCAAAAGACCGATACTCCCCCTGTCTAGGTGCTACCCGTGGTCTATCCTCACGATATCCTAAACCATACTGCTGCCTGGACCCACCAAAAGAGTCAACAAGATTCTCTACAAGCCTAGGCCTATATGTGGTACGCTGAATAGGCTGCCCGGCTCTAGAGACTATCGCTGAAGAAGAGACTTCTCTAATGGATTTCAAAGCGCTCATCCTCTCTTTCCTCTCAATCTTTGCTCTCCGGAAGCAAAACTCAACAGTGTGGCCCTCTTTCTTGCAGAAGGTGCAATGGTACTTGACCTTTGAGGGTCCGTCTTGGTGAAATGAAGCACCTTTCTTGCTAGAAAGAGATTGAGCAGAACCTACAGCTTTAGGAACAACCTTTGAAGTCAAAGAATGTTCTTGCTCAACCAAACCACTTTTCACAACTCTAGCAATCTTTGGTGAGAGATTCTTGGAAAGCTCTAGGGACTTAAAGCCTAGGCCACTATTTTTCACACTCACCTTGGATTGGTCTAGAATCAAGTTGAGTTTCTTTTTCCCACTGGAAAACTTCTCAAGAGTCATTTTGAGGTAATCGTTCTCTTTTGCCAAAACTCCACAATTGGAGCACTTTTTAGAATCGATTGCCTCAACATGTTTGCTCTTAAGAAGATCCACTTCCACTTTAAGAGCTTCACAAGACACACAATAGGACTCTCCAATCCTATTCAAGTGCTCCTTAAATTTGACTCTAAAAGCCTCTTGTATCTTACCAATAGCAATATCAATTTCAGCATGCAACATACAAGAGGAAGAATCAATGACTTTCTTGGAAGCAGTAAGAGACATGGATCTTTCAATTTTAGTTTTCTCTTCAAGAGTCTTGTTTAAAGCTTCAATCTCAATTGTAAGCTTAGGGCAATTTTCACAAGAGGCAATTCTAGAATAAGCAACCATTTCAGTCATCTCTTTCATTTTAATTCGATTATTCTTACAATGAGAACAAGTGTGACTAGCATCAAATTTTTCTAATTCTTTTAAAGAGCTATCCAGTTTTAATTCTAGCAAAGCACAGTTTGAGCAAGTTAACGGAATAGCATCTAAAGCAGTCACAGCAAGCGGAATGACATCCATGCAAACAGAACTAGACTTGAGAGATTCTAGTTCAGAAAGAGCATTTTCCAATTGTTTTTCAACAGAGGAATGAGCATTATTCAAGCTTGACAATTCATTAAGCAAGCTAGAGCATGAAACACAGAAATCATCAGGATTAATGGATTTGAGCCTAACCACTTCTAGGTTCAAATTATCAATCATAGTATCCTGTTTCTTGATCACTTTAGCTTGCTTATGCAATTTTTGTTCAGCAAGTACTAAAGCCCTTTTCATGTCATGAAGTGAAGGGCATACCTCATCGGGATCACTAAAAGGATCATCGCTGTTGGAGGAGTCACTGTCGTGGCTGTTCTTAGCCATAAAGCACATGCAAGTGAAATCACGTGCCTTCTTCTTGCCACGGGAGTCACTCTTGTCGTCCTCCACCTCCGAGTCCACATCATCCATGCTCACATCCTCTAGAGCTTCAAGGACTCGGCTGATAAACTTGCGATAGTTTGTCTTCTTGGACTTAGCATCCCTCGCTTGAGGATGCCTTTGTGACTCCTTCTCCTCCTTGCCCTTCAGCTTGGGGGCATCTAGAGCGAATGTGGTTCGGCTCACCACATTCAAAGCATGTGATAGGTCCACCTCTCCTCCTACTCCTCACATTGTTGTAGGCTCTCGTGAATTTTGTGGATAGGAGGGCTAAATCATCTTCAGGTAGTCTCTCAAGTTGCTCATCGCTCAAAGAATGCAAAGCAGACAAAGAAAATCCAGATGAGCTAACATTAAAAGAATCAAGATATCTACCCTTAGATTGATCGACCACTAAAGCCATCGAATCATCAAGAGAGACGTGAGATAAAATCAATCTCATGCGCCTTCAACCTCGAGTAAAGCTTATCCATGGTAAGCTCACTCATGATGTTATCATTTATGGCGTTGATCTTCATTCTCCGCACCTTCACATCCAAATCACCCAAAAGTCGCGCGCGTTTCGACTCGAAAAGACAAGATCAACAACGGAGATCATGAAGAATTTTAGAGAATCTCCCCACGACTCATCTAAAGATTCACCGTGTCTTTGTTCGATCTTGGAGTATACTTTCTTTAGTCGGTTCTGTCTCACTTCCTTGATCGCAGTGGACCCCTCGTGATAATCACAAAGAGTCCGCCATATCTCATGAGTAGACAACAAATGAGCAACACGCTCAAACTCCGATCGACTAAGGCCTTGAATCAAGAAATTCGAGCCTCGCCGTTGTTCTCCACATCCGAGTGATC
Source organism: Hsuehochloa calcarea (assembly GCA_036346395.1). Classification (NCBI taxonomy): domain Eukaryota; kingdom Viridiplantae; phylum Streptophyta; class Magnoliopsida; order Poales; family Poaceae; genus Hsuehochloa; species Hsuehochloa calcarea. The sequence goes on along the minus strand of CM070608.1, from coordinate 25,512,814 downwards.
AAATTGTCATCGGTACCGCACGACATAAGGATTTTTCACCTTAAGCCAAATCGCGTGCCCTTGAGCCTCGATGTAGGCCTCCATTCGGCCTTCCAATAAGCAAAATCAACTCCATCAAAAACATGTGGCTCGATTGAATATCGCTCGATCGCCATGGCTCCAAAGACCGTTAAGATCTATAGAAAAGAGCTAACCGGCTCGATACCACTTGTAGGACCCGAAGGCGATCGAGGGGGTGAATAGGCGCTTTCAAAACTTTCTCGCCTAAATCAAAAACCAACACGAACTTTACTCCCTTAGCTATGAAAGCTAAGAAGATCAGTAAGCACACAACGGAAGCCTTGTGCTGAATTCGATAACCCCCGACAACCACACGACACAAATGTGGAGACTTAAACTCAAAGGGTTGATCTGGGCACAGGCGGTCAGACCGGCTACCACGGGCGGTCGGACCGACGGTCAACCAATGGCCGGCCAGGCAACTAATCGGCGGTCGGACCGGTGGATACGGTTCGACCTTACCGACAAATGTCTCGAATATACGGGCGGTCGGACCGCCGTTCAAACACCGGTCTGACCGGTAGAGTCCAGTACTGAAAAAGAACCCCAACTCCAAAACGAAATTTGATCCAACTTTTGATTCAACCAATGAAACTTGACCAAATTTCGAGCACACCTCCCTAATGATATTAGAGACCTATTTCTAGCGACGATCCTTCAGATCCACTTCGCAGAATCAATCTCTCAAGGATTTAACCAAGAAGTGCACAAACCCTAGAAATATGAAAAACTTTGATTCAAGACTTGCTTGTGGGGATTGATGGTCTAGATAATTCTAGGAGTATTCCCACATATCAAAGCAAGACACAAAGGGTCAAAAGACCAAGTTTAAACACTTGAATCAAGGAAGCACCAAATTCATTCAAATGAGCGAAGAACACAAAGAGGAGACAAATGATCTCTCAAGCAAGCATCACAAGATTGATTGATCTCACAAGATGCTTACAAAGCCACTCCAACAAGGAGGACAAGAGCTCACCCAAAGAGCATACAATCTCTCCCTCTCTTCCTCTCCAAATCCTAACCCTAGAAAAGCAAGGAAGGAAACCAAATGAATGCCTCAAGGGTTTTCCATCTCCCCCTTTTCTATTTATACTAGGGAGGACTAGGGTTACACAATTGGGACCCACTCACACATGGGACCCACACACTAATCTGTTGAAGCAATCGCCTGCTTCACCACGTGTAGGTTGATCAGCGGTTCTCATCGACGCCAAGCCTCTCTTGTCCGAATCCCATCGGAACCTCCCAGAGACTCGCATCGATATCCGCACCGCCTGATCCAACCAGCTGTACCGAACCACCCGTTTGATCCATCTTGCCCATCCTGCACCATGCTTAAGTCACACAACCTCAACCGGTATCCATGATCGTTCTGGACCTCGGCTCTCCAAGCGTAGTCCCGATCCACCCACCGTTGACGTCGTTGACCTGCAAGCCACCTGCACAGCAATAGACAAACAAACCGTTTCCGGGAACAAATTCTTCACAACTTGACCCACGTTAGTTCCGCAATGCAATATGCAACAATAAAGCATTGATAACTAAACATTAAACACAATCAACATGCATCAATGCGAACTTGGCTTACCTCCAAGCCATTGCCGGTCTGACCGCCCCACAAGGCCGGTCCGACCGATTTCAGGCCGGTCGGACCGCTCCCTACAACGGTCGGACCGGTCAAAAGACTTAGCTAAAATCTAGCTTGAAAATCCAAACCTTCGAATTTTCAACTCAATAGAACTTTGACCGAGCTCCAAAATGATGAAACCACATCCAGAGACTCCTCACCGCTTACACAACCTATTTTTGGATTAGCTCCAAAACCAATTTTAGGTCGACCGTCCGACCGCCACCATTGCTGGTCCGATCAGTCCCACGGCGATCGACCGCCCACAACACCGGGCCGATCGCCGTGGTCCGACAAAGAAGAAGCAAACCACAAAACGCGAGATTTTGCAAACCAACAAAGCCATTGCCAATTGACTCATCATCCTGATATCGTGCACATATCCTCACGATATCCACAATCTCCCCCTTGATGAACACAATGGCAATTTCCAAGAAAATGTGGTTTGTCAAATTGAAAAGTAAAAATCGCCGTTTTCGCATAAAGGCACAACTTGGTCCATAAGCAAGAAAAAGCTTAGGAACCGACCAAGCTGGCTTCAGAATAGTGAAGGCAAGTGAGATAAGGCATTGAAGGCACAAAAGGATTCAAATTCCAGAAGATGGCCAAAATCTCACTAAGGTCCATATGAAAGACAATAAGTTCTATTTGACCTTTGATCATTGTGAGTCTTCTTGAATTGCAATTCAAATCAGAAAAAACAATAAAACCCAGAGACTCAACTCACTATGATCACAAATTTTCAAAAGGTTCACAAAAAAAAAATTATGTGTGTGTGTGTGTGTTCTTTTATGTATGAAACCTTATGTGAACCAAAAGCTCCAAAGCAGCATTTTCTTCAATCCTTCTCCCCCTTTGACAATGAATTCATCAAGATGCATGAGAGAAGAACGAGCATGAAGAAATGACTTTATTTGAAATTTAGCAAAAGGAGCCATGACCATTATCTATGTAGACAGTACAAGACATATACCAAGCCATATAAAGAGTAGAAGCTATATTCAATCATGGCAAAACATGTACTGCAAAGCTACAACCAAAATAGCAGAAATCTGAGATTAACAGAATTAAAACCATGAAAGGTTGCTCAATGTCAAAGTTCCACTAAAAGCAACCAAGAATGAGTCAAGCCATGTCTATAAGTAAAAAGAGACTCAAAACAAGAATTGAGGCATTTTGAGCATTAAGAGAATTCTTTTGAAGCAAAGCTCAAGCACTTAACCCTTTTTGGGCAATTTTTTTCTTTTCTTTCTCTTCTCTTTTTTTTACTGTGCTAGATCTCAAGCCTTGCCGCGACCATCTCAAGCGATAAGCTTAAAAGAGTGGTCTAGGTCATCCAAAACTCCCCCTGAGTTCATGCCTAGTGCAATGGCAAGCCGTCTCATGAGAAAAGATTGGTGAGATCAGTTTTTTCGCACAGAAAATTTCTTTTTTTTTCATTTGCTTGACTTAAGAAGATAAAAAGCTCATTTTCATCTCAAAATAAGTTCAAGACTCAATTCAACCTATTTGACATGGCAAGAATCATAAAAGGATCACTAGAGCAAAACTAGTCACAAGATCCAACAAGACATGATTCGATTCAATTTGCTCACAGATATAAAGCTAGCAAGGCAAAAGCTAAGCTAAACAAGAAGAGCCATAAAAGAAGTCTAGCAGACTATCACTTGATATGACAAGGTATAGAGTATGAAAACAAGCCATACAAGGATAATACTCAAGGCTCCACAGATTTTATTATGCAATGCAAGACATTTGAAATAAAAATGCATTATGATACAATGAATGCAAAAAGAGCAAATTCCCTCAAAACATCCATGCCTCAGTACTGGGATTTGAGATGAAAGTTCTAGGAATCCAGTACTGAGATGGATGAGGCCTGGGAATAGCAAAAGAAGCGGCAGAAAAACGATTAGGCACAAAATCATAAGAATGCCCATGAGCACCACCTGGACCTCTCAAAAACGATCTACCAAAAGACCGATACTCCCCACTCTAGGTGCTACCCGTGGTCTATCCTCACGATATCCTAAACCATACTGCTGCCTGGACCCACCAAAAGAGTCAACAAGATTCTCTACAAGCCTAGGCCTATATGTGGTACGCTGAATAGGCTGCCCGGCTCTAGAGACTATCGCTGAAGAAGAGACTCCTCTAATGGATCTCAAAGCGCTCATCCTCTCTTTCCTCTCAATCTTTGCTCTCCTGAAGCAAAACTCAACAGTGTGGCCCTCTTTCTTGCATAAGGTGCAATGGTACTTGACCTTTGAGGGGTCCGATCTTGGTGAAATGAAGCACCTTTCTTGCTAGAAAGAGATTGAGCAGAACCTCATGACTTTAGGAACAACCTTTGAAGTCAAAGAAGGTTCTTGCTCAACCAAACCACTTTTCACAACTCTAGCAATCTTTGGTGAGAGATTCTTGGAAAGCTCTAGGGACTTAAAGCCTAGGCCACTGTTTTTCACACTCACCTTGGATTGGTCTAGAATCAAGTTGAGTTTCTTTTTCCCACTGGAAAACTTCTCAAGAGTCATTTTGAGGTAATCGTTCTCTTTTGCCAAAACTCCACAATTGGAGCACTTTTTAGAATCGATTGCCTCAACATGTTTGCTCTTAAGAAGATCCACTTCCACTTTAAGAGCTTCATAAGACACACAAATGATAAAAACCTTCAACTTCAAATGATATTTTTATTTCTGAAGGTTGGATTCTCATAAGAATCTACTGGGAGGCTGCTTCTCGTTGGTAGTTCATTTTCGAGATAGCTCCTCGCGATAAGCAGAATCTAGTGGTTTTAAGAATCAGGGTGTTTGGTACAGCTCCACGAGAATCGATTGAGAAGCTGGGAGTGGAAGCTGTACCAAATAGGGCCTAAGTCAAGACGAGTTGGTAACTACTTACATCCAGTTTAGGACCGGTTAGTGATTATGTTCGACCAGTCTATGACCAACTCGTATCTCCATACGACTAGTTCATATCTGGTCGAACTGAACGACCTACTCATGTATTCTCCCTTTGCCTCACGATATCTGGTTGAACTCTAGGTAAGATATTTTGTCATCCCTGGATTGTTCAATACTTTCTCAAGTGACATATAACTTCATGTAGTCGACTCTTCAACCACTAGTGGCATAGCCATGCACTTTATTTTTCCAACAACATCGAAGCGTCTAGAGATATCTCTCCTGTTATGTTAGGAGTGGCAAATCTCATATCCGATCAATTACATCCCTCCGCATATTTCATAGCTTACCCAAAAGCTACCTTTATAACTACCCAGTAATGGAGTAGAATTTGGCAACCTCTAAATGCGCTATTACACATGTAGGAAACTATGTTGATCTTACGTCTAAGGATTATACATCATCATTGCTTCAGACCAATTGCTGACACATAAAATCATAATAATCTCAGTAGTATCTCAAGGTGGGTCAATCCAACACCATGTTCTCTAATATGTGTTCACATTGTTGATTCTATATCCTTATATCCATGACCGGTGAAACATGGTCATCAATCAATACATGTACTGGTCGATAAGTTATTAGTGTTCCGATCAGTGATATCCGACCAGAGATATATTTAGAACGACATCATATAAGTTAAGAGCTTCACCAAAAAGTCACATACTTATTAATCTTTATAACTAATGATTCATTCAAGGAACATAATAACATTTATTCTATAACTCGTAAACACAAACGTGATACAATCATCTCCTCTATGATTGCCTTTAAGGCATATCACCAATAGAAACGACCATAAAAAACTAGAAATCGGAAACACATTTTAAGGATTGTCGGAAAGTACTGATTCTATATAGAAAAGTTGATTCAGTGTAGCTAAGCATTATATCATCACCAATAGTGTAATAAAACACACATCAGTATATTCATATCAACAAATACTATGACATCTTTCCTGACATTTTATTAAGATACTAGATGTCTGTAACTTTGTATAGTGAGTGTATATCATCAATTTCCTTGATCTATTAGGACTTGGAGCAGCAATATATTCTCCATCTTCTGCATGACCACTCTACGAGCAATCGCCCTCTGTGAGAGCCTCTCCATTGTTGTCCACGTTGTCATTATCCTGTAACTTTGGAGTTTTCTTGTGCGAGCTTTTTCTTTGGAAATATTTTAGGAGTTACCTATTAAACGAGTAAGGCTTACACATACTAAGAACAAAGACAATGGGATGAATCTAAGTTGCTGCGTGGAATAAAACATGAGGACTAATCTATCATATTTGTTTTGCAGACATTTTCACTATACAATGTTTCACAGCTACATACTGGAACTGTTGTAATGTTGTATGAGCAGTTTGATGGATAGAACATGTCGGGACGTCGGATCACTGAATCTGAACCCTTTGTATATTTTGAACTAGTCCCAGGATCAGTTGCTAGCTCACACAGATGCAACATTGATGAAATCATATCCATACAACAAAACAACTAAGAAAAAGGTAATTTAATATTACTTAGTAGCAACGGACCTTATGGTCAAGGTCTTACAGAGTTTGCCATGTAGGGCTAAAGACAACAGAGTAAACTTGCAGCGGAATAAAACAACTCGTGGTAGAGCTGTGAGTACTTAAAGTACTTAGGAAGTTATAGGAAAATATATGCAAATAGTATTTATGCAAGGCATGAACAATGAGCTTTATGTCTATTTTGTAGAAAACAATATTGACAGTAAATACAGTAACATAACAAGAAGAACATGCATACAACAACGCATAACTCGCAACGGAAAGGACATACTTTGCAAGGCCAACTTATTCACCGCGCATAGAGCTTGCTCTGATGCGGCTCCATGTAGTACCACAACCATGATGGCCAAGAGTGAGGGAGGTGTGTCCGGCCGTGGGGGAGAAAACTTTGCTGTGCAAGCAGTGCATGAGAACAAGGAACAACATGACCGAACGCTAGCAGTGTTTGGAAAGGGGGTAGGGAAGAATTGCATGCATGCGTGTGGAAACATGAAAGCAAAGGAAACAACACAGGGTGGCTGCTTTGTTATCCATATAGCACACGTATTGGTCATGGAAAATCTGAGCTAAGAAAATGATATTTTTTGGCCGGCCAGATCAACATTCCTCTCTATCTCTAATTAGGATTCTTTTTCTTAGATTTGTTTATTTATTTGCGAGTGCGTCCGAGGAGTCAATTTTCTAGTAGAATTCGAGTTAGTTATTAATGAGTTGTGTGGGTGTGTATGGGCTATAAAAGCCAAGGGCTGTGCCCGTGTGAAAAGGGGGATTAGGTTTTATTTGTCGAGTAATATACTCCAGAAAAAAACGCCATGTTGGCGGCCAAGATCGTATCTTGATTGCTGCTGGTTCAATTCACGCCGGAATCAACTAGTTCTTTATGGCCGTGGTGAATATTTTATTCGGTTTGACTAATCTCATTGATTAAAATCCAATTCTTAGATCTCCCTGGTAATTGTGGCTTCTGTTGTCTCGTGATATGATTGCTGGAATTGACATCAAGGGGTAAGCTCTATCGCTGCTGGTCGGCCGAAAGTTACGCTGGGAATTTCCATATGAAGTTCCGAAATAAAACTTTATTGCATCTGCACTCAGTTTATTCACTAGTTGGTACTACTGTCCTGCTGTTGCACGCTGAATCCATCACTCGTATACATTGAGGTTACTGCTGCTTGCTGGTTAGAGAAAGAAGGAACAATTTACTTCAAGTGCTACAGAGTTGAGCCTAGAGTTTAATATTTGGTTACTGCTATTCACGTGAGGTTGTCGGCTGCCTTAACTGTGCCATCACAACAACTTACTAGGTTCTAGAGCATGCACCTTATGTACACTGATTCTTGTTGACTACTCTGCAATTCGAAGAGGTAGTACTTACTGCAGGGTTAAGTACCGTGAAAGATCGGGTTAATTCGCATACAAATTAAGGTTCTCTAATTTATGCCGTATCAAGTGGTATCAGAGCGCCGAGTTGTTCACGGTGCTGTTTGTGCTTGCTATTCAAGATGGTGCATTCGGCTGCTAGTGTGCATAGCTCACATCATGGTGCTTATGAAGAGGTGTTGTACGTCGAGGAGGAGATGCCGCCTGCTATCCGCACGAGCCTTCAGGCAAACAATCGGCACTTTACGGGAAGGTGTAACGTGCTACAAGAAAGCATTGACAACATGCATGTCGAGTTGATGGAGCGCATTGATCGGGTGGAGAATCACATTAATTTGCAGTTTATTGAACAAAGGTAGGCCAATGATATTCGGCTCGCTGCTATAACTGACTCACTGCAACATTTGGAGCAAGCCCTAGGACAGGGGGGTGCTGTTGTCCCTGTGCAACCGCCAACACATCATCGACGCCACAACAATCATCACATCGAGGCGAGTTATTTAGTGACATTTGTGACGAGGTTCGTTCAGATGGTGCTTTTGGTGGAAACTACTATAACCAGGAGCCAAGACGTGGCTACAACAATCGTCATGGTGCTGGTCGTGTACCCAATTTTTTTGAGCGTAATGGCGGAGGTGCGGGTCGCAACCGTGACGACGATGGCATTGGGAGGCTGAAAATTTCCATGCCATCATTCAATGGGTGTACAGATCCGGATGTGTACCTAGAGTGGGAGATGTGGATGGATCAATTTTTTGATAGCCATAACTTCACTAAGGAGAAGAAGGTACACTCTGCATCAATTGAGTTCACCGAATATGCTTGTTTGGTGGAACCAATTGTGCCGTGTTGGAGGACGACCCAAGACATGGGAACACATGAAGTGATGACTCTATGGCCCAATCTTCCGAAAGGTACAGATTAGTCGATTGTGGAGAACTCGACGCTGATGATCCGGAGGCTCTGACCAGAACAGATCAAACCTCCTGCAATCACTACACCACTACTCCGATGGTTATCAACCGTGCCGAACGCGGTTGACCTCGCCAAGAAGGCTATCTCCTGCATGCGAATCGAGAACACAAGCAAGAGAGTAGAAGATGCAATCTGATATTGTATTGCGAATATAGATGAAGCTCACAATGTGGGGTTCCTCAACCGAACGTGCGGCGAGACTGCTAAGCAGAATAATCTCAAAGAAAAACCCATGTTAAACTATGATGGCTACTGTATATATATAGGAGGACGTGAGGAGGTCGACCTAGGGTTGTGCGGCCGCGGGAAGAGGCGTACACAACCTGGACTCAGATCTCGACACGCTTACAAGACTATATTAGGCCAAAACGGTGACGCAGCACCTTATTCACTATTCAGGTCGCGTATATCTAGTCGAAGACTTGGTCGTAGGACTGGTCCTGGGGTGGTCTTGAGGAGTCCATGTTATCTCTGGTCGTAAGCCTTCTTGAAGTAGTCGTAGACCTTACGGAACTGGTCGTAGACCTTCTTGAACTGGTCGTAGTCCTAGATTCCTAAGTACAAGTAAATCATCTCCGTTAGGCAGCATCATAGAGTTCTCAAATAATACACTCAGCCCTAGAAACGAATTTACCTGATAAATAAGTTGACGAGCACGTGCCCGAGTAATTGGACCTTGCACATGAGGAGTGTTCGTATCAGTAGAAGTGATGTCCTCGTCATCGCCCCTTCTTGAATTGGAGTCGTCCTCGACTCAAGATCATCCTCCGCGCCCAAGAAAGGCCGCAAATCTGCAATGTTAAAACTGGAGCTAACCCCAAAATCTGCAGGCAAGTCTAACTTATATGCATTATCATTAATACGTTCAAGAACTTTAAAAGGACCATCTGCACGTGGCATGAGTTTAGACTTTCTTAATTCAGGAAATCGTTCTTTACGCAAGTGTAACCACACAAGATCACCAGGTTCAAAAGAAACATGCTTGTGTCCCGACTACCAAAGAATTTTATATTTAGCATTCATAATCTCAATATTCTCTTTCGTTGTCTCATGCATCTTTAGTATCAACTCAGCACGTTGTTGAGCATCAAAATTTACTTTCTCCGAAGTCGGAAGAGGTAACAAGTCGATAGGTGCCCGAGGGATGAATCCATAAACAATCTCAAAAGGACACTTCATTGTGGTAGAATGCAGCGAACGATTATAAGCAAACTCCACATGAGCCAAGCAGTCCTCTCACATTTTTAAGTTCTTTCTAAGCACAGCCCTAAGCATAGTGGACAAGGTTCTATTGACAACCTCAGTTTGTCCATCGGTTTGGGGATGACAAGTAGTGGAAAATAACAGCTTAGTCCCCAACTTACCCCACAAGGTTCTCCAAAAATGACTAAGAAATTTAGCATCACGATCTGAAACTATCGTATTCGGAATACCATGCAAGCGAATAATTTCCTTAAAGAACAAATCAGCAACATTTGAGGCATCATCACTTTTCTGACATGGTATAAAATGAGTCATCTTAGAGAATCTATCCACGACAACTAAAATACTATCCCTCCCGTTCTTTGTTCTAGGAAGCCCTAAAATAAAGTCCATAGAAATATCTTCCCAAGGTATGCTTGGAACAAGAAGAGGCATGTATAAACCATGAGGATTAAGTCGTGACTTAGCTTTTTGGCACGTGGTGCAGCGGATAATGAAGCGTTCGACGTCACGCCTCATCTTTGGCCAATAAAAGTGGTGGGTCAGAATGTCCTCAGTCTTCTTCACGCCGAAGTGACCCATCAATCCTCCTCCACGCGCCTCCTGTAACAACAAAAGACAAACGGAGCTAGTTGGAATGCATAGCTTGTTAGTACAGTATATGAACCCATCGTGCTCCATAAATTTATTCCAACTCTTTCCCTCTTGATAATTTAGCAACACATCTTGAAAATCAACATCATGCACATATTGCTCCTTTATTGTCTCTAATCCAAAGATTTTGAAGTCATGTTGTGAAAGCATGGTATATCTCTTAGACAATTAACGGTAGTGCGTTGTTCATCCAATAGCGTCATGAGCTCTTCCCTCAAAACACACTCTTGCGCATCCAATCCTTCACCTCACATGGTTAGTAGGAGACAAAAGACAACACAAAGGCATTATCCCTATCACTATTAGGTGGTCAGAGGGTGGAATCACACACTCTCAAGCGTCTTACCAAGCTCTTATGAGTTTCTTACCAAATTGCAGCAGGTGGTCAATTCGGCGAAGGTGGGATGTACGATCACGGCGGAGGCGAATGCGAGGATCCAATCTGAGGGTCGAAAGTATGTAGAGCTCGGACAAGCAATGTTTAGTAGCAAGGAATAGCAATAGTGAAATCAGATTAGCAAAGCTGAACCAAAGCCCACAAGATCACGATTCTTGTGGTCTAAAAGTGCCCCTAGCCCTAGCACAATCCTGATCGAACAAGGACTCGATACAAAGGAGTCCAAAGGATGTAAGGCTGGAACTGGTCGTAGACCAACTAGGGGTGGTCGAATTGCTTCTTCTTCTTTTCTTTTGCACTTTTTGCTTCTTTTCTTTTCTTTTGCACTTTTGCTTCCTCTTCTTTTTTTGCAAACGTGACCCAAGCCCAAAATTCTTCATTACCTTTTACGGTTCCGATGAGGTGATTGGGTCACAAACTTTTCCGGAGAGCGGGGTAAATAGGTAATTAAAAGATACTCTCTCTCTCTCTCTCTGAACTTGGGCTGGTTCATTGCGGCTCTGAGAATCCGACCGGGATCGAATCCGACCGGTGGTAGTTCCCGAGTGGATGGTAGAATGGGTGTTGCTCGAAGAGGTGGTCGGATCCGAGTAGATGTCCGATTCGACCGGATGGTAAATCCCGGCGGGTGGTCGAATGGGTGTCGCCGAAAAGGAGGCCGTCGTCCCAGATGGATGGTGGCACGGCGGCGATCTTGGCTAGAGACCAAGAATGCTACTCTAAACCAGGCAACAAAGACACCGACGATGGACTCGGACTCAACAATGCGAAAAAAAACAAAATTGCGAAAGGCACAAAGTGGTTTGGACAATGGAATAATTACGATCTAAAACTTTTTGTAGGGCGTTTTTGGACTCTAGGTGAGGAACACAACTAACAAAAGGGATAAACGAAATTACCTAACGGGCAACTTTTGCTCGATACCACTTGATGAGTCACGGCGCCCGATCTTCCGATAGGTTCGATTTGGTTAAATCGTCGAGGACGTTGGCGCTTTAAGGCTTCCACCAACGGATCGTCACCTCGTAATTCGCTACACCGCGACGCTCTGTCGTATCGACCACGCTTACACGCGATCGAACTTACCACGAAGGTTATTGTTCCCGCAAGCAATCAAGCAACTCACAAGAACAAGGTAGATGCAATCAATTGTATTGCGGATATGGATGAAGTTTACAAATGGGGTTCCTCAAACCGATAATCGGCGAAACTGCAATTGGCAGAATAATCTAAGAAAAAACCCCCCTCTAAACTATGGCAGCTACTGCATTTTTATAGGGGAACGTGAGGAGGTCGACCTAGGGTTGTGCGGCCGTGGGATGAAGCGTACACAACCTGGACTCCGACCTCGTTACGTTTACAAAGTCTTATTAGTTTCCAAAACGGTGACGCAGCACCTTGTGTTGCGTATTTCTGGTCGAAGATCTGGTCGTAGGACTGGTCCTAGGGTGGTCTTGAGGAGTCCATGCTATCTTTGGTTGTAGATTGTGTCCAACGAGTACTGTGCTCGCTTTTCTGGTCGTAGATTGCTCCAATTGAATCAACTAGTCGTAGGTCTTCTTGTAGTGGTCGTAGACCTTCTTGAACTGGTCGTAGTCCTAGATTCCTGAGTACAAGTAAATCATCTCCATTAGGCAGCATCATAGAGTTCTCAAATAATACACTCAACCCTAGAAACGACTTTACCTGATCGATTAAGTGATGTGCTCTAGCTCTTGTCATAGGACCGTGTAGTTCAGCACCCAAATCTGGAGGGTCTTGTGTAGTGCGTGTATCCGAAGGAGGGATGTCCTCATCAGGACCCCAAACATCCGAATGAATAAGACAAATGGCACGAGACACAGACTCACTATGAGAATAGGGAAGCTGAATCTGTTTTCCTAACTTACAGCCCTGACAATCTAAAGACACATCTCCTGAGACAGACCCTAGAAGACCATGACGGACTAAAAATGACAAACGAGATCCATACAGATGACCAAGACGGTGATGCCACTACTGGAAAGAGATGGTAGACGAAGTGGCGAAAGCGGAAAGACTGGTGGCGACGGTGGCAGCGGAAGGAAGGTGAAGTCAGTCAAGCTCCCAAAGACGCTGTGAGTCAAGGCGCCGAGGGCCAGAACCAACCAGACCCCCGTGTGGTGGTCCTGAACACAACAAGAGTCAGAGTCAAAAATGACCCGACAACCAAGGTCAGTAATCTGTCCAGCAAAAAGAAACTGCATGGTTAGGCGAGGAACATGAGTAACAGAAGGAACATGAAATGATGAGTTGCTAAGAGGTCCTCGACCAGAGACAGAAAGAGAGGTACCATCAGCAGTGAGAACACTGACAGGGGAATCAAGAGGTGTAATGAAAGACAAAATAGAAGAATGAGAAGTCATGTGGAATGATGCTCCTGAATCAAGAATCCATGGGGAGGTACCTGACTGTGTAGGAGGTGGTTTCTCATTGCCCGAAAAGTCGATGCGTAACTGCGCAGAACCTATCGAGGAGAACACAGGCGGAAAGCGACGTCGAAGTCGGCTATCTCCGCCTTTCGATGAGAGAAACTTTGAAGAGTCGATGTAGACGTCGATGTAGAAGTACCGTTTCCAGTGCTAGGAGAAGAACGGTGTGAAAGATGCTGCTGCTTCTTATAGCACTGGGACTCAACGTGGTCGACCTTGTCGTAGTAGGGGCAGTGAGGACCGCCAGATGGAGGGCGGCCACCACCACCTGTGCCAGCCGCTTGAGGAGGCAGTGTACTGAAATGTGGAGCAGTCGGTGTAGTAGGTGGACAAGTAGCGAGCATGGAGGGGAGTGGCATCAGACCAGCACCACTCAGATGAGTCTCCTCTGCGTGTATCTCGGTAAGAGCTTCCAAAAGAGTGACACGAGGGTGGCGTGCAAGAAGCTGGGCACGCCTCTACTCGAATTCAGGACGAAGGCGAGTAAGGAACTCTTAGATACGCTGAAACTTCAGTCAAGACGCATGACCAGCAAAGACAAACAGAGCGACAACCAAGAAGTCGAAGAGAGTCGGTGACGTCGACAGCGAGAACTCTTAGCGTAGAAGGCATCAACAGTAGCATCACCCTGCTGAAGATAGTGCTCCCGGTGAACCACTGACAGGTAGAGAGCATCTCCAGAGGGTTCGTAGCGCTGACGAAGGTGAGTCCACATCTGGACAACCAAAGGGAGTCCCACAACCTTAGAAGAAAATTGAGGCTGGAAACTGGCGATGAAGACAACAGCAGCTCGAGCGTCGTCGTCACACCACTGAGTGTAGGCGGTCAATCGATCCATGTAGGAATTCAGAGCCTCTTGGTGGGCAGAGGCAGCCTTCTCAACAGCCTCGACAACAGCCTTGTCAGCTGTCAGAGGAAGCGCAATAGACGTAGGCTCCATCGGAGGAGTGGGGCAAGGCGGGTAGGTGACATCGCCAGAGAGGACCCCTAGAGACGAAGACCACGCATGTGGATGCGCATATGAGACACGAAGTCGGTGTAATTGACACCATCGAAGATCACTGAGCAGCGAGGGAGGAAAATGGTGCCCATTGGTAGGCGGCGCTGAACGGCACGGCGACCAAGGTAACGTAGTCTAATAGGCGGCGCGGCGATCAGACCGACGTTTTTTTTAACAAAAAACGGCTCCCTTCTTAAGCAGATGACCCAAACGGCTGAACCAGACCGATCGGGCGGGGGGGGCTAGGGTTCCCCCTCCCCTGCGGCGGCGGTGGCTGCGGCTGCCCTCACGGCTACAACGGCGGCGGCCCTCGCGGTGGTGGCGGCAGAGGGTGGAAGTCGTGCCGCGGCCCGGCGGCGGCGGCGTCAGGACCGCAGGAGGACTTCTGGCGGTGGCAACCGGAGGCGTCAGAGGAGCCGAGATCGAGCAGCGGCCCTCGCGGGAGGTTAGGGCGGCGTTGAGGTGGCGGCGTCGGGGCAGCAGGAGGTTTTTCTGGCGGCGGCTCCGATCGGCGGAGGCGTCGACGATCAGATCCGATAGGCGGATACCATGGGGCGTCAGTGACGGGAGTGTCAGCGGCCGTCCCGAGGAGACCCATCGGCGGCGGCGCAAGTAGATGGAGGCCGGAAGCGTCACCCGGCGCGACTGGGAGTCGGTAGCGGCACGACGACTGCAAGCGACGATGGCGACGGCGCGGGAGGCCGGTCTCGGGGAGGGAAGCCGACAGAGGAGCAGCACGACGACCGCAAGCGACGATGGCGACGACGTAGGAGGCCGGTCTCGGGGAGGGAAGCTGGCAGGGAAGCCAGCAGAGGAGCGACACGACGACCACAAGCGACGATGGCGACGGCGCGGGAGGCCGGTCTCGGGGAGGGAAGCCGGCAGAGGCGGCTAGGGTAGGACGAGTTACACGTCCGGAGAGGTAAGCCTAGGGCTCTGATACCATGTTAGGAATACAACTTGTATTATCATGGGGCCAAAGGGCCAGTATATATAGAGAAGTACAATATGCAAATAACCCCTCATAACAATAGGAAATAACACAATAATACATATATCTCTAACATATATACATATCTTTAACAGTACGCACTATGAAGTTTTGTTTCCCAAAATTAAGAATCAGAGGAGAACACGAGTGCCATCCATTTTGGCATTTCATGCGTCCTCTTAGGCTCGTATTTACATCAAATTAACCACAAGATCGAAAAAACCAACACGCCACTTGTAAATAAGACAATTTCAGTGCATTTTCTTACGACGTAGTCGTTCAAACAAATGCAGAACAAACAAACGTACTAGCTGGGGTTTCCTGACTTTATGCACAGTGCGGGTTTCAATTGACTACTGGTGTAATCTAACGCATCACGAAAGAGACGCAGTTTAAACTTCGAGACCAAAATATATACATGTCAACACTACTATGGAAAATTCAGGAGGATTTCGATCAACTTTCAACAATCGATCGTAAGCTTCTCTTGTTTGGAAGAGAATGTTAACCTTCCCGGTGGAACAAAACAATTCGTAAGAAAAAAAATTATTGCTTGTCTTCTGTATACTTCTTTCTTCTTGTGATAGCAGCACCCTTATAGCAGCACCCTGCTGCACTTCGTATTTCTTAACTCCACTTCTCTACTTTCGTCTTACAGGTAGCCAGTACTAGTTATATAGGCACAACAATAGACTAAAGTCGAATCCGGTTCGGTGAGCACAACCGGAACCAAACAGATTTGCATGGGACTCGAACTCCTAATCAAAACAACTTTTACCAAAAGAAAACTATACCTATCCAAACAAGATTAAATCCAACAATCACCCCCTTAATCTTGTTTCTTCATTTTTTATCATCCCGATCTTCTCTCGTTTCTTGAACTTCCAAGTCTTCCTCTTTTACATGTACTCCCGTGCGCCATTTCTTCCTGGGCCGATACTGCCCTACCGCCTGCGCTTACTTTATCCTGAGCTATGCATAAACCAACTCTTACCGCGTCTCGCACATGGACTGAATTCATCCTTCCTTGCATGCCCGCCTGGACTGGAGCATCTGCTCCCACGACTACCTGGGCTTCGCCGTTACCTGAGCTTCTCGCCCCTCTCTTTTGGACCAAGTCTGCCCACTTCCCTGTGTTCATCTTAGCTGAGCCTACACCACCTCTCCCTCGTGCTGTGCCTGCATGCCGATGGGGTCCATGGGCTTGACCCGAGCCGTTGGTTCCTCCAGCAGCAACTGCATGAGCGTAGGACTCGCTGTCCCCTTGAGTGCCCTGCGCGCCTTCCTGCGTACCGTCTGCACCCCCTGAGGCTCCGCCTGCTGCGCCTCCTACGCCAACCGCGTGCCATCCCTGGGTCCTGCCATGTTCTTGGCCGATGAGATCAACAACGCCTGAGACCTCCTATCCTGGCTCTACTCCCCAGTTCCACTGTGGCTCCTCTAGACTGTCCTTCACAGAAACTGGTTTACAAGCTTTCAGGGAAATTTTACATAACCGGTTCGTGGATCTTTTCACCTTCATCAACAGATCTTTGTTCTTGTTATAGATACACAAGAACTCATCCTGCAATACCACCCTGCACCCCCGTTCCGCCAACTGCCCAAGACTGAGTATGTTGTTACACAGACTTGGTATATAATAGATTTCAATCAACATCCTCTGATCACCGTTCTTGCATTGCAATAGCATTGATCCTTTTCCTCTTATTTTCACCGTGGGGCCGTCGCCAAACTTGACGTTGCCCGAAATCTTCTTGTCAAGCTCATGGAACATGGAGCGATCTCCCTTCATATGATTGCTTACTCCATTGTCTAAGTACCACTCATCATTATGATCATGGTTGCCTCCCTCTGTGCGTAGTTTAGGAACTACGTTCTCCTCGTTCAACATCACCATGTCCGGCGCCTGGTTGACATATAAGGAGAGAAGCAGGGTCAGCTCCTCGTCTTCAATAGCTCAGGTGAGGTTTACCTCCTCGTTTTTCTTCTTGTTTCGGCAATCCGAAGCATAGTGCTCATATTTGTCGCAGTTGAAGAACTTTATGTGGCTGCGGCACTCCGACGCGTAGTGGCCGTATTTATCACATTTAAAGCACTTGATATGTGACTTGTCATGGGATCTTTCGTCATCGTCTTGCGTAGCCCAATCTTCACATTCTCCTCTGTCGCCTCGCTCACGCCTGCGTCCACGCTTGCGGCTTCTTGATGAGCTACGATCGTCCTCCTCCGACGATTCCCTGTAAAGTTGTCTATCACCACTGGGCTTCTGTCTGCCAGATGAGCCCTGGCCATGCTCGCGCTGCTTCATGCGCGCAAGCCACTCCTCTTCTGTGAGGAGGAGTTGTCTGCCGGCATCGTTGGCATTGTCTTGTTCGAAGCGCTCTTCTACGGCCTTCAGTCGTCCGGTGAGTTCTTCCACTGAGAGCGTCTGCAAGTCAACGAGTGTCTCAATTGAGATCGCTACCTGAGAATATCTTAGCGGGACGATACAGATGAATTTTTTAACAATGCGGTCTTCCTTAATCTTGTCCCCGAGTATTTCCAAGTTGTTGACTAGGCCAGTGAGCCGCATTGCGAAGTTATTCACCGACTCACTGCTCTTGAATTTGATGTCATCAAATTCTTTGCGTAGCGTCTGCGCCTTTGCCTCGCGTACGCGTTGCACGCCCATGCGCATTATCTTGATGGTGTTCCATGCGTACTTGGCGGTGTTCTTGACCGCTAGCGTAGACAACATCTTTGACAGAACGGCTCGTAGTATGGCAGACAAAGCCATCCTGTCGTCGCAGTAGTCGCCATTGCCGGGGTCGATCGCCTCCCATAAGCCTTGCGCTTGTAGATTCACCCTCATCACGAGAGACCAATCTCCATAGTTGGTTCGTGTCAACATCGGGTACACGACCGAGCCTCCTGACTCCCTCACCACGTGATAGATCACAACTTCCCCACCGCCACCGCTGCCGCTGCCGGATCCCGCATCCAGACGTTCGCCGAAGCCGCTGAGCATCCTTTGCCGGGTAGGTGAGTGGGAAGATGATCGATGCATCGCCGGATCGAGTGCAGACTCTGATACCCATTGTTAACCTTCCCGGTGGAACAAAACAATCCGTAAGAAAAAAAAATTATTGCTTGTTTTTGTATACTTCTTTCTCCTTGTGATCACCCTGCTGCACTTCGTATTTCTTAACTCCACTTCTCTACTTTCGTCTTACAGGTAGCCAGTACTAGTTATATAGGCACAACAATAGACTAAAGTCGAATCCGGTTCGGTGAGCACAACCGGAACCAACAGATTTGCATGCGACTCGAACTCCTAATCAAAACAACTTTTACCAAAAGAAAACTATACCTATCCAAACAAGATTAAATCCAACAGAGAAGCTATATATATTATACGCCAGAACATAAGCACCGGCATTAATTAATTACCTAGCATAATTAGGAATAGAAGTCCTGTCTATTATTAAACTCTACCGCAATTCAAGGTCTATAATAGTGATAGCTGGTAGGTGTACAAAGCTAGCTATATACCTTTTCTGTTCTCTCCTTCTCTGAAAGAAATTTCAAGGTTAATTTGGACGAGTTTGTCTAATTGATCAGAGACATACATATGGTCTGAATTCTACGCGTAAACGACTTGACTGCATGCATTAATTTTGATTAGGAATATGGAAGGAGTAAGGAAAAGATCTTATTTGCATACACCAGCTAGCTCCAGTGCCGTGTCATCTCAAGGCTTCAGAACTCAGAAAAGACAGACATATTTGCGCCTTGGCAGTTAACATGCACCTGGCCATCAATTAACAAGCGAACTGTCTACTACAATAGTTTCACAAGTCTTGTGTCAATTAACAGGAGTAAGGATGAAGGAAATTTCACGATCGAACTCTCATTACAAGTTCTTACCCAGTTTCATGCTCAGACCTTCAGAGAACTCTGTACACGCCATGCATTCATGTCGTTTTCTAGATAAAATATTATAAATAAAATAAAATGAAATTAACAGTTTTGAACATCTGTCAACACGCGGATCACCAACATTCAAGGGTAGAGTTCCACAAGAAGGATGATGGAAAATGCAGGACTATGTCCTGGATTGGCCGGTTAATCAGGAAACAAATGAATGTATATATGTATGGTTGGTCATTTTCAGAGAAATTTCAGGATGCATTCTTGAAGAGAATAACAACATTTGAATCGATGTTATTTCAAATAGATATCCGTCTACCTGCGAACTACATCATGCTAAATATTTGAAAAACACACTGGGTCCTAAGTGCATGCCTTACTTAGGAAGCCTAATACATTAATCAGCGCTCTTCGTAGGAATATATCGACAGCAGGTAAAATCTGAATGGAATCGCAACCAAAAAAAAAAGAACTTTCTCAACAGAAATCATGCACGATCGATTCAATGAGATGATATTTCCAGGATTTTCCCGTCCGTATGCTATATAAGCACATTTGGCATGGCATGTAGCAAGAACGCAAAGTAGCTAAACACGCACAAACACGAAGCCCTTGAAGAACGGTGCTTTCGGCAAGTCGAAGGCCTCGATCGAAGAACATGGAGAAGGATGAAACTCCAATTCCTACAAAGAAGGGTGAGCTAGCCCGCAAATACCCTAATCCCATGGATGCATCTATTTAACTTCTACTCATGCACGTATCATGTATGCTTTAATTGATTGGCTAATGGCTATGTATTTATATTGTCTGGTACGCCATTGCATGGTCTACTAAACCCGCTCCAAAAATAGCACATGGTCCAGGGGAAAAGGCCTCTCCTGCTGCATGCATCAGCCGGATTAAGTACTTTCGAAGCCTCCAACTTTTACCTTAATTAATCAACACGTACGTGCGTGCGTGGGTGCCTGCATGCATGATCCTGGAATCTGCCATTTTCTCTGCACCTTCCTTTCTTGCTTGCTTTCTTTCTCTGTCTGGACTTGTTGCGCTTTCTTAACCTTAATATGCATGCAGCATCATATGCCGAGCAGAGTATATCTAATTACTTTGTGATGTGCACTTAAGTTCTTCTCACCATGCATGCATGCACTTAAGAATTGACAGTTTTCGTATGGAAGATGGAAAACAGATATGGGACACTCTAGAGAAGCATCTCCCAATCGATTTACCTAAGAATATGCCTTTAATAGTTTCCCCCTTTTTTTCTGGACACGCCATGCAGGGATTACACGCTCTGTTCCTAGCCAGCAATCTGCAAGTCCAGGGCCTGCAGGGGCAAACTCTCCTGGTTAGTGCTTACTCGATATTTACTCTTTTTTTTAAGAGATAGGGGGAGAGGATACTCCGTATTACTTAAGTAAAGAAGGGGAATATATGAATGCCTGCATGGAACAGCTACAAGACACTGCCACTTATCTTTCTGCCGCTGCAAAAAGGCTTGGCATATGTATATGTTTATGTTTATTTTTCCTACCGGATGGCAGGCTACATTAAGGCTCTGTTTGGATCACGGAAATTTTATTGTTATTTGTGAGATTCCTGTGTTGTAATTAAGTCTTATGAACCAAAACTTACGGTGGGTAATTTAGCTAATTGTGCTCCAAATCCTAGTAAGCAATTGTCAACTTACTGATTGATTAGTGTATAAGTAGCAGCAAATAATATATACTTCCTAGTGGGATTTCGCTAGACTCAATTTAGACGTGCTTGCATGCACTTAATTGTACCCACAAATTAAAAGTACTATGTAGAAAGAACCTATCAGCTGATGATGTCATTCCGGCTTGTGTGCGTGCAGCAGTGCCGAGCCCGAAAAAACGACAGGACAAGACTCAAAAGCCAGAAGAAAAAAGTGAGCCAAAAGAAAAAAGTAAGTGGATATATATATATATGCATGGGCCTTGAACCTGTCTCATGCATGCAACACGATTCTCACCCGTTCGTGCGGACCATCGCGCATCGGGGACCAGGCAACACGATTCTCAACCGTTAGATAATAATATTGCAGCCTTTTTCATGAACTTTCTCCAAACTTTTGGGCAGGCAAGGCGACCAGGAAGCCGCCGCCGCCGCCGAATCGTTGAGATGGGATAATTCACTGGCCGGCCGCTGCTGCTGCACGCAACACTGCTACATATGAATGGTGTAATAAGAAGTTATATCCAAAATTATTGCACAGTAGCTATATATATGTAGATAATTAAATTAGTGGTATGAAAGGTTCAAGTATATACCTGAAGTGGTGAATTTGTTTCCTCGTGCATATATATATGTGTAGAACTCGGTTATTGTCAGCAAATTTATGAATCATAAGGTCCTGTATGGTTTATGTATGTGTGTTCTCTGATTCCTAATGGAGTACTTATCTGATACATGTTTCATTAGCTGTTTAATTACAAGCTTGCATCTATATGTTTGCACTTCAAATCTTGGATTTACCACCATTAAATTTTGTATTTCTGTCTAATTAATTATTGCAACAGCATATATATATATATATATATATATATATATATATATATACAGGAATTACTTAATTACACAATGATGATCATTTCCTAGCCCTATATATAACCTGATTTTCAAACCTCAGATAAAAAATGCTCTTGCCAACAAAACAGAAAACCAATGGTTTTCAGAATTAGGGGGGAAATAGAATGATTTTTTTAATGCAAATTTAATTTTTCTCAAAATTTTTATTGATATTTGCGTTAGCTCTCGTTTCTGGTTTGTTTAGCCATCGGCCTTGTAGCATACTATTTTCTCCTTTCTAATTGATTTTGTAGAACTTCTGTCCTTTCTTTTTTTAAAAAGATAATGTATATACCTACTCAACTTGTCCTGCTTGAAAAAACTGTAGAAAAACATGCATGAGCTAGCCTCAGATTTGTTCCTGTTCGAGCTTGCGTGGATTGAGTTATCGCTCATATGAGCCGAGCTAAACTAGCTCATTGAGTTGAGCCCTTTTCTTTTTTGCCGTTCTAGATTGATGCAAATTTAAGTAAACTGATGCAAGGTGCAGTAGATTATCTTGCATATCTGATCATTAGTCTAAGCTAAGAAGCCTAATGCCTTATCAAGTAATAATTCGAAGGCGACGTTTTCCCAGATGGTCATGGAGCAAATATTTCTCTTTTCATGGAGAAAAAAACTTCCATGTTTGGACTCTAGCCTGTGCATCCACAAATATTAACGATTAATGCTTTCGCCTATATAAAAGCATACTAATTTATTCTTTCTCTAAAATGTCACTAATTAGTTATACATATAGTGCATCGAGAACCAATTTTTTGGTGTAAATAGCACTGTTGCGATCGTTTTTTATGCAAATAGCGCCCATCGCGACGAAATTGCACTTTTGACGCCTTGTCCGCACAGTGGCCAGTCTGACTTGATGTCGACGCAACACATGATGAAGTTCGGCCCGTGAACAGCCGGATTTGGCTCGTCCAGCCCGCGGACGGCCAGATTAGCGCCACGTCGCCTAGTCGGCCGACGGCGGCGGTTGCGCCACGTCGCCAAGTCCGCCTCGCAAAAGTCGGCTGCGCCAACACCGAATTTGCTCCATGTCGCCTAGTCTGGCCTGTGGGCTTCCATACTGTCAGACCCGGATTTTCTAATTTTGATTACTCTGTGAAAGACACTATGCTATTCCCTGGATCAGTAGATAGCACTCACAGATACATCACTGAATCATTTCATACATGGCGTAAAACCATACCGTTCATTAATTTAACACATCAGAGTTCGCATAGACCGCATTAGATCAAGTTTTACAATAAGGGCCGAACAGGCCAAATGATTAAAATACAAAAGTAGCAGAAGCGACAACGGGAGCAACAGGGGTGAGAGCACATCTCTCCACAGGCAAGCGACGAGGGAAACCTGTGTACATCCGATATTACCTGAAACTCAGATAATATAGGATGCACATAGGTACCAGTGGAGTCAGCTGAACTAAGGTCAGACTGGAACAACTAAGGTCTAAACTACGCTTCAATAACTCCTCGGCCTTCAGACTTCTAGTTCCTCGTAGTAGTCGTAATCTCCAAGATTTCTTGCTTCTAAGGATTTTGGGGAATGAGCGAGGATGAGCACAACTTCCGTGCTCGCGAGCCAACACACAAGATGCAATATTATATATTCAATACTCAGGCTAGGTGAGCCGACCTGGTTTTCATATCACCCATAAATGTTTTTGAAATAGAACTAACTCTAGTAAAGTTCTCATGTCCACCTTTGACCGTAAGCATGACTGTTTAAACAGTTTAGACTCTGCAGAGGTTATGTACACTTTGCCCACAAGAGATAATTGTCTTGATATGTACCCATGTTTTCGTAGACATGTGAATCAAGGGGGGATCACCACAAGGGCTTTACAATGCATCCCTCAGTATTAGTTACACTCGCTAAGGTTTCGCCTGCGAATGGTTACGTCCATATCGATCCGTTAAACTCAAACCCCCTATTGTGCCATCGAAACGGCTTACGTCGTGCACCCCAACTCCCTTCGCCACGAAGGCTTCTCGGCGTCGTGGGTCATCTACCTTATGCAACTCGTACTGGTGGATACAAATTATTTAGCCAGGTTGTACTTTACAGACTTGGGCTACATTAGCGCCCACCATAATATCATCCATCCTACCTTCCGCCCAGATGGTAAAAGCAATTTAGGCTTTTGAGGAGCAAAATACATTAACTCATTCAACCAAGTCATTTACCCACAATGACTGCTCAAAACAACTTTCATGTTTAAAAGATGATGATTAGGACATTTAATGTCCCGGTACTTAAGCAAGTCTAGCATGTCGCTTAAGTACAACCTATACTAGTAATTACCATATAGTTACTAGGGTAACAAGGAATAATGGATTCAATTATCAATGGATGGCATATTAATTAAGTAATCATCAAATGGGTATTTAACAACCTTAAGCTTTAATATACATTTGATTAAAGAATTAAAGCATGCAATTTTGATATTTGAAAAGAATATAATTTGCATAAAATGTAGGCTTAAAAAGATCAAAATATTGACTCGCCTTGGTTAAAGGCAAGAGGGTCTTGGTATTCCTGTTCTTGATCAAGTTGGAGATCTTTCGCGCCTTCGAATCCTAATCGGACGAATATACGAGAAAAAGGTACAACATGCAAAGAGAGCAAATAAATACCAAAGCAATAATAAATAAACTCCAAATTAAACAAAACCAGTGCCATTAGCAAGATCTTGAATTTAGAAAATTTTAGAAACAAGTTTCATAATTTTGGAGTTAGAGCGGAGGAGAACGAAGCTTCTGAAGTTTGAATTGGATCTAAATCGGAAAAAAGAAAATGGTTCACAACACAGTGCATTGGTCCATAGCATAGTACACGGGCGGGTCTACGGGGGCGTGCACCCGGTCCACGCGAGGGGCGGCACTGTGCATGGCCCACCTGTCAACGAGAGAGAGAGATAACGGAAGGGAGGGGGAGAGAGAGACACGTGGGAGAGAGAGCCACGAGGAGGAGGAGAGAGCAGAGGAGGAGGCGGCGGTTGGAGGCTGCGCCGGCGTGGGAAGGGCAAGGAGGCATGCGGAGGAGCAGAACGAGACGTCCAGAGGCGGTGGCCCCTCCGGAGGTGGCGGCGGCGGTGGCCCCTCCGGAGGTGGCGGCGGCGCTGGAAGAGTACCAGGCGTTGGTGGCAGCGGAGGCAGCGGCATGGGAGTGGGGCGTGCAGCGGCACTAGTGGTGGGGAAGGTGAGGGGAGCCGGGGACGGGATCCTTGATTCCGGGGCACCTTGCGACCGGGGGCATCGGAGTGGTCGGACGACGGGAGGCAATGGGGCCAAGGCGGGAGCTCGGCGGCTTGGCTCGGCGAAGAAGGGGGCAAAGTGTCGGTGGGTAGGGAGGCAATGGGGGTGCCACCTTCTTATAGCCCACGTCCCCGCTCCTCCGCCCCTACCCTCGACCACGCCGGCCAGACTCACTTGCACTACCGCGCCTCCCCTTGCCGCCTGCAGCTCCTCGTGTCTTGCCTCGAGCGCCTCGCCGGATTCCTACCGCCTGCGCTGCTCCCCGAATCCCGCGCCACCTCTGTCGGACCGGATTTTGTAAATCCAAATCCTCTGTGAAACCAACATGCTATTCCACTGGATCGATAGCTAGCACTCCACAGGTACATTGCTGAATCAAACCATACATGGCGCAAACTTTATTTCATTCATTAATTTACACATCAGAGTTTACATAGACCGCTTTGGGCCAATTTTTACAATAAAGTCGGACAGGCCAAAAGAATACATTACAAAAGATAGCGGAAGCAACAACGGAAGCAAAGGGGTGAGAGCACATCTTACCGCAGGCAAGTGACTGGGGAACCCGTGTACGCCCGATATTATCCGAAAACTTCAGACAATATAGGAGGCACACAAGAACCAACGGAGTCAGCTAGACTGGGGTGAGACTAGAGCAACTAAGGACTAAACTGCGCTTCAATGTTTCACAGGTCTTGGACTTGGATCCTTCATGCAGCTGGCGACTCGAGGTTCCTGCTTACGAGGTTTGGGAAAGAGCGAGGATGAGCACAACTACCGTGCTCGCGAGCCCACACACACAGATGCAATAATATACATGCAAGGTGTAACGAGGATGGCTCGGGTTCTTTTATTTGCGTAAAGCAACATTTGTAAATACAGATATTTAGAAAATCCTATCACTTAGCATTTGGACCAATTGCATTTTTAAAGAGATTAATTGTGCAATAATTGATAAAAGCAGAGGCTACCTCCACCTTCATGCTTATATTTTGTTGGTGGTCATACCCACCTATTACCAAAGACCGTAAGAATACCGGAAAACCAATCAAGGGCTAGGTGAGCCCTTGCGTTTTCATTCCACCCACGAAAGTTTTGAAATAGAACTATATCTTATGAGCTCCTTTTTGCCGCCCTTGACCGTAGGCACAATTTGTCCGAACAGATTTTTATTATTCTCTGCGGAGATTGTACATCTTACCCACAAGAGATAATCGACTTGATATGTACACACGTTTCCGTAGACATGTGAATCAAGGGGAGATTATCACAAGGCCTTTACAAGGCATCCCTCATTGTTCATTGCACCGCTAAGGTTTCATCCGAGAGTGGTTCGCTCTCCCTCTGCGTCAACCATGCCCCCAAACCCCTCTTGCGCCACCGCGGCTTGCGCCAATCGTCACGACCCGTGTCCACGACGGCTTAAGCCAGCGACACGACTCGTGGGTCACTCCAGTGGTCCAACTTACAATGGTGGACACAAATTAGTCAGCCAGGTCGACACCATTATAGACTTGTGGCTGTACTGTTTTACAATAAGAGGTCATCACAGGATTAAGTCCTTAAGATTATCTGGGCGGTTCTTACCACATACCATTCACAAAAAGATCCTGGGCTACATTAGCACCCAACCATTTACCTGCCAGCTTACCATCCGCCCAGATGGGTATTAGCAAATTTTAGAGTTTTGGAGAGGTATAAAACAAATTATCCAACCAATTCAGTCATTCTCCCCAATGACTGCCCAAAACAATTGATGATGATTAAAGGATGATGACTTGGGGTAGTAATACCCCGGTACTTAAACAAGTCTAGCATGGCATTTAAGTACGACCTATAACTAGTATGTTACCAGATATTTACTAGGGTGACAAGGATACTGGGAGTTCAACTTTCAAGGGAAAGGCATAATAATTTATTAATCAGCAAGTAGGCATTTAACTACCTTAGAGAATTTGACATACATTTGCATAAAAATTAAAGCATGCAATTTGATACTTTAACAGAATATAATTTGCATAAAATGTGGGATCAATATGATCAAAGTGTTGACTCGCCTGGGCTATTTTACCGTGGCCTTGATCTTACTCAAAGCCTGGTTAGACAGAGGTTGGAACTCTTGGACAGCGTCTTTGCTTGAATCTTGGATCCGCTCGAGTCGTCGATTCTTCTGGACTTCGATTTCTAATTACGCAATAACGATTGAAACACCAAATGAATCCAAAGAATTCAAGAGACCAAATAAAACACAAGAGCCTCAGAAAGATTACGGAGGACGGCTTGAGAGAATGGTTTGAGCGACACTGGAATGTTTGATGAGTCAAGCGTCCGATTAGGCGAAAGGAGGAATGATGAGAGATTTTACGCCATGAGGAGGATACAAAGAGGGTATGGTCAAAGTAGCTTTGGAATGCTCTCATGGATTAGAAGACAGCAAGACTACCAATACAGGCGACAAGGCAACAAAGCAACTCGACTACCGGTTCTATACCAATCTAGAATACTTGATTGACACAAAATCCAATGGCAAATTCAATACCAAACTCAGCTGCCTGATAATATTCAACGATTCGATTGCTGGCTACTCAACTTACTACCAACTATACAAATCCAACCACCAACTTATACAATTGCCAGATTATTAATCATTGCCAAACCACAAATCCTTTCCAAACAAAGCAATCAAATCAAAACTTCCAGCTTTCACCAAATATCATTACTTCCAACGATCATTGATCTACTGACGAGACGCTAACCAACAATTAACAATTGATTATCAAATCCAATAGACAATATTGCACTGAAGATTAAAACTATTCCTAATAATCAAGATCACAATCAATAATTCAATTTACCGCCAAAACACTTATACTAAGGATCAGTAATCTCAGACAATTAATCAATACTCAACTTGTTACCAACAAAACATTCTACTAATCTATGGCAGCATTTCTTTAATCGTTGGATCGATTGTAACCTTGTCACTACCGCTACGAACAGGGGAAACAACTACGAATCAAATATTGACAATCGAAACATAAGATTAACAAATTCTACGACTCAACAACTCAATTGACAGATAGCTCAAATGCCGACACCCAATCGTACAGCTTTCAATTCTAGATCAACAACTAGTGACTTAATAATCCAATTCACAACTACCAATTCAATCACTTTAGTTTGTCGAATGACATAATATTCCACAACTGACTCCAATGCTAGTTTACACATATATCAAAACACAATAATGACTTCAATACCGATAACCATGGATCAACAATAAATAACGGAGAAGTATAGTTCACAGACAACGATCTCAACTAAATCACCGATAAACAATCTTGATACTGCTACTGATATTGAACACGGGATATCCTTACTCACAGACAACAACCAAAACATCAACAACAACTCACAAACGAAAGATGATCCCTGCAACATCTTTCCAAGTAATCGCAGAAGAATTGATTACCGCAAAACAATTTACTGACAACAACTATTGATCAATAATCAACAATCGAAGACAACACAGGTGATTCAAAATACATCATCTTCTACAAATGACAGATTATAACAATCACTACTTAATCAAAATACTGGACTGGATTAAATACCAACAATAATCACAATAGTTTACTGTCATCCAAAGATCAAGGAACTGATGAGTATAACAACACAGACATCAAACAATACTGCCATCAATACTAACATCCAGATTGTTATCAAACATTGTCATTGCGATCTCAATTGAACCGATCAACTATACTTTGCTGCCATTCTTCTTTGGTTCGCCACGAGGAGTGAAATCGGCAGGGAAAGCAGGGGAGGGGGCTCGGCCAAGGCAGAGAGGGACAGGGCAAGGGGGAGGCTCGGCCATGGCAGAGGGGTTCTGAGGGGGAGAGCACAGAGAGCTGAGGGAGAAAGGGGGCTCGGTTGGAGCTGCACTGAGCCAGAGAGGCGAGGTGGAAGCCGACGGTCTGGCGGCCACACGAGGCGGTGAAGAAGGGAGAAGGGGGAGAGCTCACCGAGGGTTTTGACGGGGCGGGGAAGCACCGGAGGGGGGGGTCGGAGTCGAGGGCGGTGTGGGGAGGAGCCTGGCGACGGCGGACCTTGGTGAGGCGGGGAGCCGTGGCCGGCTGCTGGGGAGGCTCGGGAGCGTCGTCGCCGTGGCGCTCAGTAGCCGGCGACCGGTCTGGGCCCGAGGCGGTGATGAGGGCACACCGAGGCGAGGAGCTTCTACAAGGAAAAACCGAAGCGGCGTCTTGGAGAGACTTACGAGGAGGAGAAGGAGAGGAGCGGGAGAAGGCAGAGGGGCTCGGGCCTCTTTATAGCCGGTGAAGAGAAGACCCGCTGGAGGTGATGACGTCGGCGAATCTTGGCGGCATGGGCGACCATGGCGGCGATTAGCGAGGGCGACGAGGCAGGCGGAGCGGCGGTGGAAGTGACTCGGCATGGCGGGGCGGCGGGCGGGCGCGGACACGGAGGTATGGGCGGCGTCGCGGAGGGGCGGTGGAGGCGGCGAGGTGACGCGAGGTGGGGCGGAGTTGGTGGAGGCGACAGCTGCGAGTGGGCGGGCCGAGCCAGAGGAGAAGGCGACGAGGCCGGGCCGAGTGGGAGGACGAAGGGGTCGGCGGGCGGCGCGACCGAGCGGAGCTGCGAGACGAAGGCCAGTGCGAGGAGCGAGAGGGGAGCAGGCGGCGAGGCGAGAGCACGCGGCTCGGGAGAAGATAAGGGAGACGGCGGCGACGCGGCCGAGAGAGACAGGCGAGAGAAGGAGATAAGGAGCAGGCGGGCCGTGGGCGGTGGAAGGAAAGGGAAGAAACAGCGAAATGGGCCGTGGCCGGAAAACGGAGGTGGGCGTGCGAGAAAAGGAGAAGCGGCCGAGCCGGGAAAAGAGCGCCTGGTGGGTGGGCCGATTCTGGCGGAAGAATAACAGTAGGAGAAGGAATAGTGTTGGTAGGAGAGGATGTAAGAATTGAAAAGATTAAATTCAAATTAAATTTTGAATTTGAAATTTTGAGGATGAGTTTGAAACACAAATCCGAGCTTAAAGAGAGCTCGAGAATTTTAAAATTTAAGCGGCAAACGAAAATCGAAATGGAAATAAACGGCGCTATTTGCTATCTGAAAAACGGGATGTTACAAACCTACCCACCTTAAAATGAATCTCGACCCCGAGATTCGGGTGACTCGTAAAATGCAGAAAGGAGGTTGGTCTTCAACTGGTCTTCGGCTCTCAAGCGGCTTCTTGATCCGGGGGGTCTGGCTTGCTTCTTCAAACACTCTGAGGCTTTTCTTGAGCTGAGAGATGCGGAGCAGGTTGTTGACATCTGACAAACTTTTCCGGGTAAACCAGGTACCACAATTTTCTTTAATGTACGGGGGGGTCGGCAAAATAGCCTTACAACAAGCTTCTTTTGACACAAAGGAGGGCAAAGTTCCAGCATAACATGCGCTGGTACAAATTTTGCATACACAATACATCCTTGATACTTCTGAGCGGATCAGCTACCCACCTTAAAATGAAAGGTGCTCAATACTAGCTGTCTCTGCCAATCTTCATTTATGATGAGCTTCACAGTGGTCAGGAGACTTGTCCTTTACAACACCACTGATTGGGTTTTGACTTGGCATGGAAGCGGCTTTGGATGCCTGTGGGGTCCGATGACTTTTACTTGAAGCTGAAATCTGTACTCGAGCTGGTGTAGTTCTGAAGTTGTACTCTCTCGGGGTGATTGGTTGAGGGCATTTTCTGGCGAAATGACCACTTTCTCCACAGTTGAAACAACGAAGATGAGCGATTGGGTTTCGCACTGCAGGCTTGGGAAGGCGAAGAAGGTCTTCACTTCTTTCAATCTCTTCTGAGGTACTCTGACACTTTGGCACAACCTGATTTTCCTTTTTCAAGGTCAGATGGTGGTTGTCCTTGCCATCCTTACTTACGACGAGTCTCGCAGCAACTTGAAGACTTGTCCTTTGCAACTCAATTGCCTTGGTCAGAATCGGACGCAAGAAGCAATCTTTGGGGCAGTGGTCTTGTCCTTCACAGAGGAAGCACGTGACTTTACTCATCGGGCATTCACCTGACTGGTGATCCTTACCACAGTTGGGGCAGTTGAAACATTGATCTGACTGATGTCCTTTTTCTCCACAACGCATGCAGGCTATCTGGTTCACAGGGCAATCTTCTGATTGATGGTGTTCCTCACAATGAGGACGAGAAGGCATCTTTGGGCATGAGTAGCAATAGTGTCCATATTGCCCGCATGTGAAGCATGCTCCATTTGCGTCCTGTCTTAATGGAGGACATAATTGGGCAACATGTCCTGACTTGCCACATTCAAGACAAACAGTTGGCGGGGCTTCCGGGTCTTCTGGTAGAACTTGGCAGTACAACTTGCTTTTATTTGGAACCTTTGAGAAACTCTTCATTGCCAAGGCTGAGGTTGGTGATGATGATGTTCTTTGCTGACTCTTCATGTTTCCGCTTGGGACATCTGTTCTTGCGGTGTCCTAGGTTGCCGCAATAATGACACTTGATTCCTTGGTCTTGCTTTCTTTGGGGGCATCTGTTGGCGAAGTGTCCCGGATTCTTGCAATGGAAGCAGATATTGTCCTTCAGGGTTCTTCCTGGTGTAACGGTACCATCGTCCTTGGGTAATTTTTGAGGTTGATGGGTAGCAGGGTCTGCTTTGTCGTATTCTGCACCACTTGCACAACGAAGCTTTTTCTGGGGACATCTATTAGCATAGTGCCCTTTCTCTCCGCAGATGAAGCAGATAAAGCTAGCCGCGGGTTTGACTGTTGCAGGCTGTCCAGCGGAATTACTCCCATTGGAAAGCAGAGTTGGAGTTGAAGTTGGAGCTTTTGGTAGCTGAACTGCTGACTTCTTTCTTTGGAAACTGACACCACTTCCTTCGGCTGCTGATCTCTTTGGTGCCATCTGAGAGAACAACCTAGGTTAGGAGGATTTATATGAGGGTTCACTGGCCCTCTAAGACACACAGAAGAAACTCAAAACCGAACGAGGAGAATAATCAAATACAATACAAAGCCTAGAATGGCTGCATTATATTAAAGGGGTTAAGTGTTACACGACTTTTACAGTACAGCATATAGGCCACACTAAGCCATGACACAGGATACAGACACAACGTCTACAAAAGAAGAAAACAAAAGCACTTGCAACCAAGGGATTTGCTAATGCAAGTCTGCAAGCTAACCTAGACTAGCCTAATTATTCCCACGACGAAGACGACTTGGGGTTGGATTGTCCTTCCAGAGAGGCGGATGGTAGTAGAAAGCGATTCCCGCAGAAGGTCGATGTGCATCCGGTCGCGCGTTTGCGGCGAAGCATCTTTGCGTCTTGAATCGCATCGTCACACCGCTTGTGAGTAGTCCCGGAGCTGAAGGTGTGAGCGATGAATTCACCCTCTCTAGCATAGAGGAAAACCTCCATGGTCCATGACTCTTGGTCCTGGGTTTGAGTCTTTCGGCCTCTGAAGATAGGCTTGCGGTTGTAGTCCAGGTGGTACATGAGTTGGCGAAGGAAATCCACACACTCATCTCCATTTTCTTCGTGAGAAAACAAGTCCCACGGACCATCGGACGAAGGGGTCGCCATCTACAATTTTTGAAACAAGTGGGAGTCAGACTGAGTAAAAACTCAAGTGAAATTAAGGAAAGTGAAGAACTAAGAAGGGTAAGTCATAGCAAATAATATGTTATATTTTGCCAAAGCTTTTCTTAGGTTTTGAAGATAATACCAAAGTCCTTAGGCTCGACCAGTCTAACTAAGATTCCTACAGTCATATGCTCTGATACCAGCTCTGTCGGACCCGGATTTTGTAAATCCAAATCCTCTGTGAAACCACTGTGCTATTCCCTGGATCAGTAGCTAGCACTCCACAGGTACATTGCTGAATCAAACCATAAATGGCGCAAACTTTATTTCATTCATTAATTTACACATCAGAGTTTACATAGACCGCTTTGGGCCAATTTTTACAATAAAGGCCGGACAGGCCAAAAGAATACATTACAAAAGATAGCGGAAGCAACAACGGAAGCAAAGGGGTGAGAGCACATCTTACCGCAGGCAAGTGACTGGGGAACCCGTGTACGCCCGATATTATCCGAAAACTTCAGACAATATAGGAGGCACACAAGAACCAACGGAGTCAGCTAGACTGGGGTGAGACTAGAGCAACTAAGGACTAAACTGCGCTTCAATGTTTCACAGGTCTTGACTTCGGATCCTTCATGCGCTTGATGCTCGAGGTTCCTGCTTACGAGGGTTTGGGGAAAGAGCGAGGATGAGCACAACTACCGTGCTCATGAGCCCACACACACAGATGCAATAATATACATGCAAGGTGTAACGAGGATGGCTCGGGTTCTTTTATTTGCGTAAAGCAACATTTGTAAATCTGAGATATTTAGAAAATCCTATCACTTAGCATTTGGACCAATTGCATTTTTAAAGAGATTAATTGTGCAATAATTGATAAAAGCAGAGGCTACCTCCACCTTCATGCTTATATTTTGTTGGTGGTCATACCCACCTATTACCAGCACCGGGTAAGAATACCCAGGAAAACCAATCAAGGGCTAGGTGAGCCCCGCGCGTTTTTCATTCCACCCACGAAAGTTTTCAAATAGAACTATATCTTATGAGCTCACTTTGCCGCCCTTGGCCGTAGGCACTACCGTCCAACAGATTTTTATTATTCTCTGCGGAGATTGTACATCTTTACCCACAAGAGATAATCGACTTGATATGTACACACGTTTAGTGAGACATGTGAATCAAGGAGATTATCACAAGGCCTTTACAAGGCATCCTCATTGTTCATTGCACCGCTAAGGTTTCATCCGAGAGTGGTTACGCTCTCCTCTGCGTCAACCATGCCCCCAAACCCCTCTTGCGCCACACGCGGCTTGCGCCACGTCACGACCGTGTCCACGACGGCTTAAGCCGGCGACACGACTCGTGGGTCACTCGATGGTCCAACTTACAATGGTGGACACAAATTAGTCGACAGTCGACACCATTATAGACTTGTGGTGTCTTTGTTTTACAATAAGAGGTCATCACAGATTAAGTCCTTAAGATTATCTGGCGGTTCTTACCACATACCATTCACAAAAGATCCCAGGCTACATTAGCACCCAACCATTTACTCCGCCACTTACCATCCGCCCGGATGGGTATTAGCAAATTTTAGAGTTTTGGAGAGGTATAAAACAAATTATCCAACCAATTCACCATTCTCCCAATGACTGCCCAAAACAATTGATGATGATTAAAGGATGATGACTTGGGTAGTAATACCCTGTACTTAAACAAGTCTAGCATGGCATTTAAGTACGACCTATAACTAGTATGTTACGGATATTTACTAGGGTGATAAGGATCTTGGGAGTTCAACTTTCAAGGAAAGGCATAATAATTTATTAATCGCAAGTAGGCATTTAACTACCTTAGAGAATTTGACATACATTTGCATAAAATTAAAGCATGCAATTTGATACTTTAATGAATATAATTTGCATAAAATGTGGGATCAATATGATCAAAGTGTTGACTACTTTGGCTATTTTACCGTGGCCTTGATCTTACTCAAAGCCTGGTTAGACAGAGGTTGGAACTCTTGGACAGCGTCTTTGCTTGAATCTTGGATCCGCTCGAGTCGTCGATTCTTCTGGACTTCGATTTCTAATTACGCAATAACGATTGAAACACCAAATGAATCCAAAGAATTCAAGAGACCAAATAAAACACAAGAGCCTCAGAAAGATTACGGAGGACGGCTTGAGAGAATGGTTTGAGCGACACTGGAATGTTTGACAGAGTCAAACGTCGATTAAGAAAGGAGGAATGACAGAGGATTTTCTGCCATGAGGGAGGATACAAAGAGGGTATGGTCAAAGTAGCTTTGCCGGAATGCTCTACTGCGGATTAGAAGACAGCAAGACTACCAATACAGGCGACAAGGCAACAAAGCAACTCGACTACCGGTTCTATACCAATCTAGAATACTTGATTGACACAAAATCCAATGGCAAATTCAATACCAAACTCAGCTGCCTGATAATATTCAACGATTCGATTGCTGGCTACTCAACTTACTACCAACTATACAAATCCAACCACCAACTTATACAATTGCCAGATTATTAATCATTGCCAAACCACAAATCCTTTCCAAACAAAGCAATCAAATCAAAACTTCCAGCTTTCACCAAATATCATTACTTCCAACGATCATTGATCTACTGACGAGACGCTAACCAACAATTAACAATTGATTATCAAATCCAATAGACAATATTGCACTGAAGATTAAAACTATTCCTAATAATCAAGATCACAATCAATAATTCAATTTACCGCCAAAACACTTATACTAAGGATCAGTAATCTCAGACAATTAATCAATACTCAACTTGTTACCAACAAAACATTCTACTAATCTATGGCAGTATTTCTTTAATCGTTGGATCGATTGTAACCTTGTCACTACCGCTACGAACAGGGGAAACAACTACGAATCAAATATTGACAATCGAAACATAAGATTAACAAATTCTACGACTCAACAACTCAATTGACAGATAGCTCAAATGCCGACACCCAATCGTACAGCTTTCAATTCTAGATCAACAACTAGTGACTTAATAATCCAATTCACAACTACCAATTCAATCACTTTAGTTTGTCGAATGACATAATATTCCACAACTGACTCCAATGCTAGTTTACACACATATATCAAAACACAATAATGACTTCAATACCGATAACCATGGATCAACAATAAATAACCAGAGAAGTATAGTTCACAGACAACGATCTCAACTAAATCACCGATAAACAATCTTGATACTGCTACTGATATTGAACACGGGATATCCTTACTCACAGACAACAACCAAAACATCAACAACAACTCACAAACGAAAGATGATCCCTGCAACATCTTTCCAAGTAATCGCAGAAGAATTGATTACCGCAAAACAATTTACTGACAACAACTATTGATCAATAATCAACAATCGAAGACAACACAGGTGATTCAAAATACATCATCTTCTACAAATGACAGATTATAACAATCACTACTTAATCAAAATACTGGACTGGATTAAATACCAACAATAATCACAATAGTTTACTGTCATCCAAAGATCAAGGAACTGATGAGTATAACAACACAGACATCAAACAATACTGCCATCAATACTAACATCCAGATTGTTATCAAACATTGTCATTGCGATCTCAATTGAACCGATCAACTATACTTTGCTGCCATTGCTGCTGGTTCGGCCACAGGGAGTGAAATCGGCAGGGAAAGCAGGGGAGGGGGCTCGGCCAAGGCAGAGAGGGACAGGGCAAGGGGGAGGCTCGGCCATGGCAGAGGGTTCGAGGGGAGAGCACAGAGCCGAGGAGAAAGGGGCTCGGTTGGGCCTGCACCGAGCCAGGAGAGGCGATGGTGGAAGCCGACGGTCGGCGCGCCACAGAGCGGTGAAGAAGGAGAAGGTGGAGAGCTCACCGAGGGTTTTGACGGGCGAAGAAGCACGGAGGGGGTCGGTCGAGGCGGTGTGGGGAGGAGCTGGCGACGGGACCTTGGTGAGGCGGGAGCCGTGGCCGGGGCCGGGAGGCTCGGGAGCGTCGTCGCCGTGGCGCTCCAGCGCCGGCGACTGGGTCTGGGCCCGAGGCGGTGATGAGGGCACACCGAAGGCAGAGGAGCTTCGGCCGAAGGGGAAAAACCGAAGCGGCGTCTTGGAGAGACTTACCAGGGAGGGAGAAGGAGAGGAGCGGGGAGAAGGCAGAGGGGCTCGGGCCTCTTTATAGCCGGTGAAGAGAAGACCCGCTGGAGGTGATGACGTCGGCGAATCTTGGCGGCATGGGCGACCATGGCGGCAGTTGGCGAGGGCGACGAGACGGGCGGAGCAGGCGGTGGAAGTGACTCGGCATGGCGGGGGCGACGGGACGGGGCCGCGGACACGGAGGTATGGGCGGCGACGTGCTGGGGGCCGGTGGAGGCGACGCGAGGTGACGCGAGGTGGGGGCGGAGTTGGTGGAGGCGACGCTGCGGAGTGGGCCGGGCCGAGCCAGAGGAGAAGGCGACGGAGGCCGGGCCGAGTGGGGAGGACGAAGGGGTCGGCGGAGGCGGCGCACTGAGCGGAGCTGCGGAGACGAAGGCCAGCGGTGCGAGGGAGCGAGAGGGGAGCAGGGCGACGAGAGCGAGGCGACGCGCGGCTCGGGAGAAGATAAGGGGAGACGAAGCGGCGACGCGGCCGAGAGAGACGGGCGAGAGAGAAGGAGATAAGGGAGCAGGCCGGGCCGTGGGCCGGTGGAAGGAAAGGGAAGAAACGGCGCGAGCTGGGCCGTGGCCGGGAAAACGGAGGTGGGCCGGCGAGGAAAAGGAGAAGCGGGCCGAGCCGGGGAAAAGAGCGCCGCGGCTGGGTCGGGCTGATTCGGGCGGAAGAATAACAGGCCGGAGAAGGAATAGTGTTGGCCGGGAGAGGGATGTAAGAATTGAAAAAGATTAAATTCAAATTAAATTTTGAATTTGAAATTTTGAGGATGAGTTTGAAACACAAATCCGAGCTTAAAGAGAGCTCGAGAATTTTAAAATTTAAGCGGCAAACGAAAATCGAAATGGAAATAAACGGCGCTATTTGCTATCTGAAAAACGGGATGTTACACCTCCCGAGCCCCATGCCCCGCCTCCTCCACCCCTGGCCCGGCCTTTTATGCCGCATCCCCATGCCGAGCTTCCCTCCCCCTTGCTCCTTCCTCTTCCCTCTCCCTCCTATTCTCTCTTTCTCCACCACAGAAGCTCCCATGCCCAGCATCCTTGCCCCATATATGCCACCTCCATCCCTCCCCATATCGCATGTGTTAGTAAATTTCATCTTGCACTTTGCTTGTTTGCTGTGCTAGGTCACATTTGTGTTTAGTCTTCAGTTTTCTAGTCGGGTCTGCATGTTGTACTTTGCATGTAGTCATTTCTGAATGTGTTCTGCATGTTTTTGCTTCTGTTGGTTTTCAGTGGACCAATTAATTCGGATCATGGAGCCACTAATTCGCATCTAACTGATCCCTGTAACCAGTCAGCAAAAATGGGTGCCAAACCGGAAAAGCAGTAGTTGGTTGCGCGCGACACAATCGAGTGTGTTTCTCTATTCTCTGAAGAAACACTGTAGTGTATACGAAAAGGCTTCAGACTTCTGAATTCCTTCTCTGAAGCTCAATGCTTCCCTCAGCATGCTCCCCCTTGGGCAGCTCCCTCCCCTCCAGTGCAAGCTGCAGTGAGCTCCTACCCAAACCAGTGCATCACTCCTCTCTTCTCTCCCCCACTGCCGAGCTTCCTGGCGTGCTCCCCCCTCTCTATATATAACCAGCAGCATTCCCTCCATGGATGCTTCTACATGAAACATACATACATTCAATGCACGTCCAAATTCTCATGCAGATTCGCATACACATGCACGACAACTCCATTTGTTCTAAAAGAAAACAGCAAGCTTCTCCACCTCCGTTCTCCCTCCTCGGTCATTCCTTTCCCGAGCCGACTGTGTCGCGGCGTGCCCCCTTGCTTCCCCTTCCTATCCCTGTAATTTGCCGCTCTCTTTCGCCGTAACCAAAAAAAATTCCGCCGGCGGCCGAACCACCTTCTGTCGTCGTTTTCGGTGCCGTCTTTGATCCCCCGATGATATCGTCACTGTCGTTAGCTTCGCCTCGTGATGCTCTACATTGTGCTACCTTTCTTTTCTCAAAAACATTGTCGGTTCACCAGCGCCACTATTCCCCGTGCACTGTTTTGCACGCCGCTACCGCGCTGGACCTCCGCCGGCGACACGACCACATCCATTGGGTCTGTCTCTCTCCCAGGATGCCATTTTGCTAGTTCGTCGGCCGTCCCTCCCTTCCCCTCTCCGGTGCCATTATTTTTTTTCACGAATTGACACTATTTATGTATGATGATTTTCTATATTTTATGTGAAGGTAAACTTCCGGATATTCTTTCTCCTTCATACAAAATCTGATTCCGTCGGTTCTTGGTTCTAAATTCAGCCCCTTTCTTTCGCTACGAATCTCGTAATTTTTAGATTTTATTGGATTTGTTGTATTTATTTGGCTCTTTTCGCACGTGTAGATTTCGACTTCTCTGAAGAATTATTGGAACCATCTGCCGAAGCACTTCAAACCTTCAACGAAGGCTAGTCAACACTTTGATCATGTTGAACCTACATTTCATGCAAATTATATTATTTTAAAATATCAAACTGCATGCTTTAATTTCTTATGCAAATGTATGTCAAATGGTTCTAAGGTAGTTAAATGCAACTTGATTATTAAATAATTATTATACCTTGTCCTTGATAATTGAATTCCCTAATCCTTGTCACTCTAGTAATTGTATGGTAACCTACTAGCTATAGTCTGTACTTAAGCGTCATGCTAGCCTTGCTTGAGTACGAGGGTATTGACCACCCCAATAATCATCCTTCAAATTTAAAGATTGTTTTGGGCAGTCATTGGGGTAAATGACTGAAATGGCTGAGTTAATTTGTTTTACTCTTCTCAAAATCCTAAAAACTTACTAATACTCCATTTGGGTGGATGGTATGTTGGAGGGTATGTGGTTGGGTACTAATGTAGCCCAGGATATGTGGGTATGTATTTGATATGTGGTATGAACCGCCCAGATAACTCTAAGGACTTAATCCTGTGATAACCTCCTAATGTAAAACACTACAACCACAAATCTATAATGGTGTCGACCTGGCCAAATAATTTGTATCCGTTAATACGAGTTGCACCTGGTAGATGACTCGCGACGCCGTAAGCCTTTGTGGCGAAGGGTTAGAGTGCACGGCGAAGGCCGTTTGATGGCGCAAGGGGGGTCTGGGGCAAGGGTAGGCACGGGTGTGAGTGCGTAATCCACCTCAGGTGAAACCTCAGCGGGTGTAACAAGTACCGAGGGATGCATTGTAAAGGCCTTGGGGTAATCTCCCATTCATTCACATGTCCAAGGAAACATGTGATTATATTAAGCCGATTATCTCTTGAGGGTAAAGTGTACAGTCTCTGTAGAGAAATAAACTGTTCGAATAGCCGTGCCCACGGTCACGGGTGGACATGGGAACTTAGAAGAGTTAGTTCTATTTCAAAAACCTTTGTGGGTGGCTTGAAAGATGTGGCGGGCTCATCTAGCCTGTGTCACTACAAGAAATCTGCTGAACGGTGACAATCGAATTAAATCACGGATCGTGTTTTTATCACGAGATGGGATCCGTGGCGCTACCATGATGAAAATCGAATCGTCACCTATAGTGCGTCATTGATAGGTTTACGCGTGACGGCGAAATAAATCGCACGGACTTAGTGATGAAACCATTGTCGTCACGAATTTTATGACGCTGCCACGTCAGATTCTTATTGTCATTGGTAGCCTGGTCAGGCCACGCAGGATCTGACGTGGCTGTTGGTTTGTGACGATGTCTACCGTCATAATGTGAGTTAGGCCCATGTTAATTTTCATCTTAATTTCTACAAGGCCAATTTTGATTCCATTCTGTAGGCCCAACTTATTTTAGGTTAGCCCAAATTGCAGGCCCAAATTTTTTTGGGTGTAGCCCTTTTTGATGTTTTTTTGGATGTAGCCCATTTTGACATTCTGAAAAGCACAACATATTGCTGGGCTAAAACCATTTTGGCCTAGATAGCCCAGTTTTATCAGGGCCAGGCCCTTTGCCAATTCAGAAACCCATTTTCCAATTTCACAACGGTTTGGCCCAGCACATCCATACAGACAAAAATATTACAAGCATATACAATAAGATCATGTCATGTCATAATAGCAACATCCAACACATTGTTCCCAGGTTACATGCATCCAGCACAGTTCACAAAATAACAGTATCCCATATCACAGTGCCATCAAACCACAAACTACATCAGTTTAGGGAGTAGGGTTCACCTGACCCTGATTGTAGTTTAGCAAACGACGAAGGAGGGCATCAGTATCTGCAATCTTATCCTTCAAAAAGCCAATCTCTTCTAAGCTCTTCTTCCTAGCTGCTTCGGATTCTTCTGCCTTCTTCTTCAAGGCATCCAAGTCTTGCTACTGATCTTCAAGTTGGTCTCGAAGTTGGGATGCTCCTTGCTTCTCAATGTGAAGTTTAGCTTCAAGATCTTCCACACGCGAAGAAATGCCTCGTCTCGAGCTTTTCTATGAGGGTGTTTGAAGGCCCACATGTTGAAGGAATTTGGTTGAGTCACCGAGCACTTCAGAAATAGCTACATGGATGTGACGGCATGGGCGACGGCGTGGGCGCCCATGGCGGCAGTTGGCGCGCAAACCGGGCGAGGATGACAGGACAGCGCGAACGCAGGCGTTGACGGGGTACGCTTCACCGCTCAGACCGGGCGGAGGCGCGCGCGTGACGCAGCGAGCACGGCGGGCGACGTCACGGTGTTATGGCGCGACCCGGGCAGGTGGAGCTGGTGGAGTGGGGCGGCGCAGAGGAACCTGACGACAGCGGTAGAGGAGGTAGGGGTGACTCGACAGGGCATGGCGTGTCAGGGTAACAGGCACTGCAGGGGATGGCGCAGCAGGACAGGTGGGGACGGCGCTGCAGTGGTGGGGGCGGGGAGGAGAAGTCGGGCGAGCTGGTGGGCCGAGAGTAAAAGAAGGCCGGCGGGAGGGGAGAGGCGAAGCTGGGCTGGAGGAGAAGGAGAGGCAAAGCCGTGCTGGTGGAGGGGGAGAGGCGAAGCCGGGACGACGGAGGTGACACAGCCGGGAAGATGCGGCCGAGGTAGAAAGGGAGAGGGGCGAGGGCGATGCAGCTAAGAAGAAATGAGTGGGGGAAGGGGATGCACTCGGGAGGGGGAGTCTGCCCGGAGGAAAAGAGAAGGGAGGGGCGAATCGGGCCGCGGGGGAAGAGAAGGAAAGAAGCCGGGCCGGGGAAAGGAAAAGAGCAGGCCGAGGGAGAATGGGCCGGCCAGGAGGAAAAAGAAAAGGGCCGAGGGAGAGAAGAAAGACCAGGAGAAATGGGTTGGCCCAAAAATAAGGGGAGGCAAGATTTTGAGAGGAGTTCCAAAATCCGAAACAGGTGAATTCAATTTGAATTTTGAATTCGGAAACTGACGGGAGGTTTGAAACACAAACCCAAGCTTAGAGGAAGCTCGGAGTTTTTGGAATTCACAAAATGAAAAACGAACGAAAATCGAAAACCAAATGGTAGGCACTATTTGCCGTCCAAAAACGGGACGTCACACCTCCAAAAACCCTGGGTCCTCAAGCCACTTTCCTTAGCTACGTGAAGACCTCCAGGTCCTATCCCAATGCCCAGATCCCGTTGCTTTTAGCTCTCGCGCTGAAACCAACTAGAACCTTGCAATATTCTAATAAATTGATTAAGATCCCTGAACTTCTGATAATTCTAATATTTCACCAATGTGAACAAAATATCTTGGACCACAAATCATTATAGGTTCTACTAGTTGCAATAATATAATCAGTTTTTCTCCAACTGCAAACATTCCATTTAAATCAAATTCATCATCCAATGCATCTCACATTAATTAAGGAATGATGCATAG
Organism: Hsuehochloa calcarea; assembly: GCA_036346395.1. Classification (NCBI taxonomy): domain Eukaryota; kingdom Viridiplantae; phylum Streptophyta; class Magnoliopsida; order Poales; family Poaceae; genus Hsuehochloa; species Hsuehochloa calcarea. Next base: position 25,470,190 of record CM070608.1, on the reverse strand, counting down.
GCTATCCGTCATTAACTGATTAGCAACGAAGAATCAGAGGGGGTCGTTCAAACAAATGCGGAACAAACAATACTAGCTGGGGTTTCCAGACTTTATGCACAATGCGTGAGACGCGGTTTAAACTACTACAGAAACTACTACCAAAATATATACACGCTTGGAACTATGACATGCACAACACTACTACAGAAACTACCTAATTTTGTTCTGTTCTGAATCTGTCCCAACAACACAATCGATCTTAAGCTTCTCTTGTTTGGAAATTTCAGGAGGATTTCAATCAACTTTCAACAATCGATCTTAAGCTTCTCTTGTATGGAAGAGAAGCTATATATATTATACACCGGAACATCAGCACTGGCATTAATTAATTACCTAGCATGATTAAGAATAATGCTAGCTGGCAGGTGTGCAAAGCCAGCTATATACCTGTTTTGTTCTGTGCTTCTTCTCTGAAAGAAATTTCAAGGTTTTGAACGCGTTTGTCTAATTGATCAGGGACATACATATGGTCTGAATTCTACGCGTAAACGACTTTACTGCATGCATTAATTTTGATTAGGAATATGGAAGGAGTAAGGAAAAGATCTTATTTGCATACACCAGCTAGCTCGAGTGCCGTGTCATCTCAAGGCTTCAGAACTCATAAAAGACAGACATATTTGCGCCTTGGCAGTTAACATGCACCTGGCCATCAATTAACAAGCGAACTACTGGGATAATATCACAAGTCTTGTGTTAATTTGCACGGAGGGATGAAGGAAATTACACGATCAAACTCTGATTACATGTTCTTACCCAGTTTCATGCTCACACCTTCAGAGAACTGTCTGTACACGACATGCATTCATGTCGTTTTTTTCTAGATCAAAATATTAGAAATAAAATAAAATAAAATAAATAGTTTTGAACATTTGTGAAGACGCGGATCACCGACATTCAAGGGTAGGTTCCACAGGAAGGGTGATGGAAAATGCAGGACTATCTCTTGCATTGGCCGGTCAAGTAGGAAACAAATGAATGTACATATGTATGGTTGGTCATTTTCAGAGAACTTTGAGGATTGCATTCTTTAAGAGAATAACAACATTTGAATCGAAGTAATTTCAAATAGATATCAAGACATGTTTTCTTGATAGGGCTAAATCCAGGAAAAATACACTGGGTCTGCCTTACTTAGGAAGTCAATACATTAATTGGCGCTCTTCGTAGGAATATATCGACAGCAGGCAACCAAAAAAAGAACTACTCAACAGAAACAACTCAAAGTTTCAATGAGATGCAATTTTCAGGATTTTCCCGTCCGTATGCTATATAAGCACATTTGGCGTGGCATGTAGCAACAACTCAAAGTTTTTTTTTTTTTTTTGGAGAGAGAGCAACAACTCAAAGTAGTTGCAAGTAAATCCTAACTAATCCAGACAATTAGATAAAAATAATAGATGCTCCCATTGAATCGCGTGTACCGTAAAAGAACTGGTAGAAAAAAACTATATATTAATTTGTCTAGATTGAATGCAAGATGCAAGTACAAGAACAGATCATACGCGCTGGGTTTCAGAACTGACATACGCGCAAACGAGTAAAATGCTAGCCATCTCGTGTGCAGTAAACCTTACCATGCGCGCATGCATGCTATTCCCTGAACAAAATATAAAGATTAATTTGAATAATGCAACCAAGTTTATTAGTCAATGCTCGAGCAATTCCATTGTCATTTCCATGCCATCCAGGTTGTACTAATTCTTGACGGAAAATATCGAACGATATATTTAAACTACATTGCATTAATTACCATATATATAGTGAAACAGGCATGCATCATCATTAGTATACGTCTGAATTACCTGATATCATGCATTGACTGGAAGAACGAAGGGAAGAAACATTTGGCCCTCCAATGCGCGTAGGACCTAGGAAGTTCCTCTGTTTTTGCCTCAAGAGTTTAAGACAGTATTACTTAATTAACATATAGTAGCACTTAGTTATAAGACTTAGATAAAAGGGGCAATTCGTTATATAATATTGAATAACTTTAAATCTTCATAATATGTCACTGATGTCTTACTAGCATTCGAGCCTCTAATGAATATCATATTGTGAATCATATAGTTATTCACTGCCATGGAGATCGTGAATTTTCTCTAGATAAATTAACAAAAAAACTTTTGCCTCATCACACGCAATCGATACAAGAGGTTTATAGTTTCCATGACTATTCCAGTATACTTCCCATGCACATCGATCTTACATTAGGGCTAAGGCTCACTATATATGTAAGCCGCACGCGTAGCAAATATCACACAAACACCAAACCGTCAATATTCGATCGAGATCAAAGATTTCAAACGAGATCGTCGCAAAGGAAGGAAAAGAAGAAGAAGAAGAATGCCAAGGGCCAAGGGTTAGCTAGCTTCCTAATTACCTTGTGATGTGCATAAAGCAATTAAGTTTTTCTTCTCAAAAAATAAGAAGCAATTAAGTTCTTCGGTAGTAACTAGTTTCTATCTCACCAAGCATGCATGTATACATACATGCCTTTAATAGTTTCCCCCCTTTTTTCTGGACACGCCATGCAGCGATTAGACTCCCTGCTACTAGCCAGCACATCCGCTCCAATGAACCTGTACCTCCGGAGGAGGCTGATCAGCGAAGGGCAAACTCTCCAGGTTAGTGCTTAACTGCTTACTCGATATTTACTCTCTTTTTTTGTCTTAGAGATACTCCATATTACTTAAGTAAAGAAGGGGAATATATGAATGACTGTATGGAACAGCTACAAGACTGATATTTATCTTTCTGACGCTGCAAAAAGCCTTGGCATATATGTTTATTTTCCCCACCGAATGGCAGGTACATTAAGGTTCTGTTTGGAACACTGAAACTTTATTGTTATTTGTAATCTAGCTAATTGTGCTCCAAATCCTAGTAAGCAATTGTCAACTTACTGATTGATTAGTGTATAAGCAGTACTTACTAGTGGGATTTCTCCTGCTGCATGCATCAGCCGGATTAAGTACTTTCGAAGCCTCCAACTTTTACCTTAATTAATCAGCACGTACGTACGTGCGTGCGTGCGTGCATGCATGCATGATCCTGGAATCTGCCTTTTTCTCTGCACCTTCCTTCCTTGCTTTCATTCTTCCTTTCTGTGTCTGGACTTGTTGCGATTTCTGTCTCTGTTGTGCCGAGCAGAGTATATCTAATTACCTTGTGATGTGCAATTTCTTCCCCTAAAAAATAAAAAGCACTTAAGTTCTTCTCACCATGCATGCATGTATACATGCCTTTAATACTTTCCCCCCTTTTTATGGACACGCCATGCAGGGATTACCAGTGGTGTTCCTAGCCAGCACTTCGGCTCCAATGAATCTGCACGTCCAGCGTTTGTACCTCCGGAGGAGGCTGATCAGGGAAGGGCAAACTCTGCAGGTTAAGTTTCTTCTTCTCAAAAAATAAAAGGCAATTAAGTTGTTCGGTTAGTAACTAGTTTCTATCTCACCATGCATGCATGTATACATGCCTTTAATACTTTCCCCCCTTTTTTCTGGACACGCCATGCAGGGATTACACGCCCTGTTCGAAGCCAGCACATCGGCTCCAATGAATCTGTACCTCCAGGTTCTTTTTTTTCTTCTTAAGAGATAGGGGGAGAGGATACTCCATATTACTTAAGTAAAGAAGGGGACAATACGAATGCCTGCATGGAACAGCTACAAGACTGCTATTTATCTTTCTGCTGTTGCAAAAAGGCTTGGCATATATATGTTTATTTTTCCCACCGGATGGCAGGCTACATTAAGGCTCTGTTTGGATCACCGAAATTTTATTGTTATTTGTGATATTCCTGTGTTGCAAATAGGTCTTATGACGCACATAGCTTGAACCAAAACTTACAGGGGTAATCTAGCTAATTGTGCTCCAAATCCTAGTAAGCAATTGTCAACTTACTGATTGATTATTGTATAAGTAGCAGCAAATAATATATACTTCCTAGTGGGATTTCCCTAGGCCCAATTTAGACGTGCTTGCATGCACTTAATTATATCCACAAATTAAAAGTACTATGTCGAAAGAACCAATCAGCTGATGATGTCATTCCGGCCGGCTTGTGTGCGTGCAGCAGTGCCGAGCCCGAAACGGGAGCAACGACAGGACAATACTCAAAAGCCAAAAGAAAAAAGTGAGCCAAAAGGTAAAAGTAAGTCTCATGCATACAACATGACCTCACCCGTTCGTGCGCACCATCGCGCGTCGATCCATCATGGTTAGATAATAATATTGCAGCCTTTTTCACGAACTTTCTCCAAACTTTTGGGCAGCCAAGGCGATCACGATGCCGAAGAATCGTTGAGATGCGATAATTCACTGGTCGGCCGCTGCTGCTGCACGCAACACTGCTACATATATGTGTGAACAAGCTATATATACGTCTGATGGTGTAATAAGAAGTTATATCGAAAATTATCGCACAGTAGCTATACATATGTAGATAATAAAATTAGTGGTCTGAAAGGTTCAAGTATATACATGAAGCGGTGAATTTGTTTCCTCGTGCATATATATGTGTAGAACTCGGTTATTGTCAGCAAATTTATGAATCATAAGGTCTTGTATGGTTTATGTCTGCGTATTCTCTGATTCCTAATTGAGTACTTATCTGATACCATGTTTCATTAGCTATTTAATTATAATATTCTTTTTTTGTACGGAAGAATTCCTAGCTAGCTAGCATGCATCTATATGTTTGCACTTCAAATATTGGATTTACCACCTTTAAATTTTGTATTTCTGTCTAATTAATTACTGCAACAGCACATATATATATATGTTCAGGAATTACTTAATTACACAACGATGATTTCCTAGACCTATATATAACCTTATTTTCAAACCTCAGATAAAAAATGCTCTTGTCAACAAAACAGAAAACCAATGGTTTTCAGAATAGGGGGGAAATAGGACGATTTTTTTTATTCAAATTTAATTTTTCTCAATTTGTTTATTGATTTTTGAAATAAACATGAAAAATAGTGGAGTAAACTAGATATTAAAATATAATGGATCTTTCAGTATTCGAATTTGAGTGTGACCCCACCCCGAAAAGTAAAGGATTTCTTCGGTGAGGTCTGCATAATAGATTTTTGGGCACTATTGGCCCCTTGGTCCAATAAATTCCAAATCTAGCCCCCCTCCCCTATCCCCCAAATTATACTTCTAGCCTCCTTCTCCTGCGTGCTGCGCTTGGGGCCGCAGCAGGAAGGTGTTCAGCCCCACGGACGCAGCAGAGCGGCATGCTATGCGGGGCGGCGTGCTGCTTCCACCGTCGGGCGCAACACGTACCTGCTGTGGCCCTCAGGTGCAGCACACGGGAGAAGGGAGCTAGAAGTGGAATTTGGAGGGATAGAGAGGCTAGATTTGAAATTTCAAATGAATAGGAGGCCATAAATACCCACAATTCTACGTAATACACCTAGTGCGCTGACCTGATGAGGAAATTGAAAACCGCCGCCCGAGAATTGTTTGTCTGGTCCTAGCCACACCCAACATCAATATATAGATTGCAAGTAAAGTAGTAATTACCAAAGTCTAACAATATGCTTGCATTTACAAAAAAAAATTAAACTGTAAAACATTTTCTCTCGTAACTTATTCAAAGCAATATGATCAAGAGTGGGAAATTCCAACATGCTTTGAATGTGGGAATTTCACATCAAAAGGTATATTTCTTGCACGACCCCTAGAATTCACGTGTTCCAAATGGGTACTTACTATTTAGAAAACAAAAAAAATGCATGAAAATATACGCATGGTACGATGTTTCGAGGAAACTGCCCATGCTTCACAACTACGGACAGGTAGATACTATGAGACCCTGTTTATAAGGAATGAATCTTTTTTATTTCTGCGGAATTTGAACGGTTTCTGTGAAATTTCTGCAAAATTCATCTAAAATCCCTAGGTTCTAAATAAGGCCCGAATCCGGAGGGAGGCCATGTGAAGTTGCGGACCGGTCGAGCTCAACTCAATCAAGGATGGTTGGAGGCTTGGAGCCTGAAAGCTAGCTGCTAGCTCGATTTAAGTTAAGCTAACTCTCGGCTCGAATAGTCGGATGGAATCGAAAGGGGAGAACATTCCAGTCGTGTCCAAATTAAATTGACCCCAAATCCCAGGTTCCATTACTCCCACACACAACAAATAAGAGAACAATAAATGCTGGAACAAAAGAGCGAGCGCGTAACAGCAGTACGTACACCCAGGCCGGCGGAGCTCGCGGCCGTGCGTGCTCCCGGCCGGCCGGCGAGAGCTGCCATGCCACCACTTGGACGGACGTTGCCCTCCACCGCACCCGCCGCCCTACTTCGCAGCTAGCGGAAGCCGGTAGCTACCATGAACGACGCAACGCGCAGCCGCTAACCGCCGACTGCTGCCCATAGATGCCCACTGCTGCTCTGCAGGGTGTCAGCTGTGTTGGCCCAAACCGAAGACGAACACACGCGAACACAATGGAACCCTCGAACACGAACACAAGAACACAAGAAAGATTTTTGTGCCGCCGGATCAACAGCAGCTTTTCTTATTTTCTCTTGCTCTATTGCTCTTGATGTTCAAGTTACAAGCCCATAGGTGCCTTTATATAGGCTAAGCACTTGGGTTCTTTCATCCAATTCGTTTCTTTGTAGAAAACCTACTCGGACTCACGTTAGGAAACCAAAACTAAATATGGATCCTAACACCATATACTTAGCAAGTCTGGATTAATTTCCAACAATCCCCCCTAATCTAGACTTGCCGACTCTAACTTGTTGCGGCAGTCGGTCTCAACTACGACTTGTCCAACTGATACTCGGCACAGGATGGCGAACACACCTCTTCAACATCTCGGACACAACTCAGGACGGCGAACACACCTCCTCAACATCCCGGACACAACTCAGGACGGCGAACACATCTCCTCAACGTCCCATACTCAACTCAACAGACTCGACTCAGGACGGCGAACACACCTCCTCAACGTCCCGGACTCAACTTAGCATCAAAGTAACGCCGGCTCGTATTCAGCATCGGCCACAATTAAATGCGTTTCCGCTTTCTCCTTTCTGGGATTACGGCATTCAGAAGCGAAGTGCCCGTAGTCCTGACAGTTGTAGCAGCGAATCTTCGTCTTGTCGAACTTGCGATTCTTGTTGGCGCCCTTTTTGTTTGACCTGGATTCCCACTCGTCACGAGTGAGTAGTAGATGCTCACCTTCCTTGTCGTGCCGTCGTCCCTTTGTGCGTTCCTCGTATGCCCTCAGTCGCCCAACCACCTCCACAATCGTCATCGTCTTCATATCAGCAAATTGCTCAATGGTGGAGACGATCGGCAAGAATTTTTCGGGCATGCCACGAAGAAACTTCTTCTGGCGGTGCGCTCCTCCATCTTGTCTCCGGGACACGAATCTCATTGACGATTGTGGTCGACTTCATGGCAAAGTCATTGATGGATTCGATCTCCTTCATCTTCATTACGTCGAACTCACTCATGAGAGTCTGCGCTCGTGCCTCCTTGACGCGGTCGGTAGACGCGATGCATCTCCTTGAGTGTTCCAAGCCTCCTTGGCCGTCTCATATTCGCCAAGACCATCATCATGGCCTCGAGCACGGCTTGGAATATGGCGGCGAGAGCCATCTGGTCCTTGCGCTCATCGACCGACTCTTTGCCTTCCACCATTGCCCACACCTTGTGCGGCGCATGAACACCTTCATCTTCACCGCCCAAGAGCCATAGTTGGTCTCGGTGAGCATTGGGTATTGGAAGGTTACGAACTCACCTTCGCGGTTCCTTGGATCCCGCCTTGTCCGAGGTGTCATCAACATCCACAAGCCTGCGTGGGCGGTATCTCTTCGACATGATCGCCACACCTCGTCGCCCGAGAGGTAGTGCCATAACCGCCGAGAACCGTCGTCGCCCGACCGAGCCACGCGTTGCCGTCTGCGCCGCCTGACTCCTCCTCGCACCTCGCCTCCTTGCACCTTGCTCTGATACCAATTGTTGGCCCAAACCGAAGACGAACACACGCGAACACAATGGAACCCTCGAACACGAACACAAGAACACAAGAAAGATTTTTGTGCCACGGATCAACAAAGAACTTTTCTTATTTTCTCTTGCTCTATTGCTCTTGATGTTCAAGTTACAAGCCCATAGGTGCCTTTATATAGGCTAAGCACTTGGGTTCTTTCATCCAATTCGTTTCTTTGTAGAAAACCTACTCGGACTCACGTTAGGAAACCAAAACTAAATATGGATCCTAACACCATATACTTAGCAAGTCTGGATTAATTTCCAACAAGCTGAACTGGCTGGAGACTAGAGGGAGACGGACGGGTGTGTCAATTTGGATCGATCTTGGATTGGTTCACGATTGCTTATTGGCTGCTCTTGGATGCTATGGGACCGGGGACTGACTAGTTGCACATGGCATGGGGTTGAGGAGCTGCGAGCGGGAATCCAGGGATTACTGGATTGGTTTGGTTGGATTTGGATCTTCCATAATACTAGTACTGTATATGCCTGTCTGTCTAATGTCTGCATCTTTTGCGGTAGCTCTCTTTTCTCGTTGTTTAGGCATCGGCCTTGTAGCATACTATTTTCTCCTCTCTAATTGATTTTGTACAGCTTCTGTCGTTTGTTTTTTTAAAAGATAATGTATACACCTACTCAACTTGTCTAGCTTCAAAAAACTGTAGAAAAACAAGCATGGGCCTCAGATTTGTTCCTGTTCGAGCTTGCGTGGATTGAGTTGTTGCTCATATGAGCCGAGCTAAAGTAGCTCATTGAGTTAAGCCCTTTTCTTTTTTTCCGTTCTAGATAGATGGAAATTTAAGTAAACTCATGCATGGTGCAGTGGATGATCTTGCGTATCTGAATATCTGATCATTAGTTTAAGCTAATTAAGAAGCCTAATGCCTTATCATGTAACAATTCGAAGGCGACGTTTTCATAGACGCTAGCCTGCGCGTCCACAAATATTAACGATTAATGCTTTCTGCCCTATATAAAATCATAATAATTTATTCTTTCTCTAAAAATTTCACTAATTAATTATACATATAGTGTATCGAGAACCTAGCTGCATGCCAATAGTAAACAAGTACTACTAGTATACAGACAAGACAACTTTCACTGAGGCATGACAAATAGTAAACGAAAGAAAAGCTCCGACAAGACAAATTAAGACAAATAGTGTTTGTCATGGAGGTGATACAGGCCCGCCGTATTTCGTGGTACGGTGCTTTTTTTAAAAAAAATATATTTTTAAAATGGTTATGAAAAATTTCAGAAAAAATTATATAAGATGGGAATTTCATACGAAAAAGTTTAACTACAAATTCCTATATTCCAAATATGATCCTACAGTTAAGGCCCCATTGTAAGATGGTAATTTATAATACTTTTAGGAGTTCTACCTTTTATATATATATAAAAACTAGATATTCAACTGTTGCATTACTTCAAACAGGGCCCAAAGCTTTTATACGATTTGACGTAAAACAAGATAAACTAAACTAAACCTGACTTATATATGTTTATGGTGAATATATATACAGTTTTGCTAAACAACATTTGACTATTTTCTTTTATCAAAATAGTCAAAAAAATTATCTATCCAACATATGCTTTGAGATTTGCACTTATTCTCATCTGATGAATTGGGTCCAAATTTCTTTTGATTTTTTCTTTGGAGCACAATGAGTTCACTACACATTGTCGTATTTTGTTGGTATAGAATTTTATTTTTTGTCTTTATCTCTATCTTTGTCTTTATTTTAGCTCAATCTCTCAAAGCATATGTTTGATTTTGAATCATGTGATAGAAATATGAGTTATTAAGACTTTCTAGAATAATTACAGCGACCAAGAACAAAAATTATATAAATAAATTATTGTAATTTATGTATAATAAAATTGTAAGTGAACAAAAATTTGATTGTTTTAGACTGAGAAAACAATCTAATCTTGTACACACACACATGGGCTTGTTTTGATATTTTTTTTTGAAAGGAATAAGGTGGTGTTGTTTGAAGTGAAAAATTGTAGGATTTAAAAAAAGTAGTGTAACATCCCAAAAATTCTATTTTTGACAATACATAGTGAAAATAAAAGGAAAAGTAAATTTTGGGAAAATCTATATGAAAAATTATTTATTCATGATCACTGAACTTTTTTATAAATAAAATAATGAAATTTCTAGAAGCAGCAATTTGTAAGAATTTTCGGGAAAATCATAGAACATATAAAATCCTGAAAAATTTACATAAACAAATATACTAGATCAGGAGCCCTTGCGAAAATTTTTGTAAAATTTAGACTCCGTGGCTTAGTACAAAAATTTGGCAAACACTGGGCGAGAATTTGGAAATTTAAAAACTGTTTTGAATTCCCGCCGGACCTTTGGGCCGAAACTAAGCCAGCGCACTCTCCCTCGCTCAGCTCCAGTCCGCGCTAGCACGCTCGATGTCGCTCACTAACGTGTGGACCCCACCTGTTAGCACCCTTCGTCCACCTTGCCCTCGCCCTCTCTCACAAGCGCGCCTTCGCCCGCTTACCCGCGATTTCGCCTCGCCGCCCACCATTTTCGCACCTCACCTACTTTCGTCACTTCCACCTAGATCCGCCCATGCTAACCATCTCCTTAATGGCGCCTAACTCCCCCGCTGGCGGAGACGCCGAAGCTTTAGTGCGAGATTCTAGCCACGGTCGTAAATTCTTGTCGCCTTTCTCACGCTCTACTCACCCGTACTTAAGCCTCCGACCGTGTCATAGAATTCCCAGCTCACCATTCTCGCCTCCCACCAAGAATCAGAGCTTCTTGCTACTTGGTTCGTCGAGAACGAGAGTGTCGTTCTCGACGTTGGTAAGTAAGCCCCGCAACACCATCTTCTCTAGTGAGTTTGCTTGCCCTTGCCATTTGCATCAACACGCGCCCTTTACCACACTTATGCTCCTTCCTTGCTTAATGTAGCTCCGGGAACCATGTAGCGCAGACAATCCATCGTCTTCTTCACCTCCGGTGCACATCACATTCTGGACCTCCATGTTCCCGGCGTTCTAGTGAGCTTGAACCTCACTTGATCGTGTCACTTCGTGTCTTATACCTCACTTGTAACATCCTCATTTTCAAAAGTCAATTAGCATTTGGTTTTCAATTTTCAAAACGAATTTCAAATTGAATTCATCCATACCTTTGAATTTGGGCCCCTGTTTCGACCTAGTTCTTCCCCCTTCCGGCCCACCTCCTTTCGGCTTCCCCGCCGTGCCGCCCGGAACCCCACCCCCCCTTTTCTCCTCCTTCCCTGGCGCATCCGCCGCTCACAGCTTAGCGCACCGCCCTTCTCTTCCAGTAGCCACCGACCGGCCGACCCGTCTCGCAGCGCCTAAGCCGACAAGCCTTTGCCTTCCCATTGCGCTTTGCTCCGTGTCACCTGTCGCCACCCAGTGTCATGCCATGTATCCTCCTCAAGATGCCGGTCGCCTGCCTCTCCCAGCCCACCGCTCCGCCAGACTCCTTATCCCCTCGGCGCTTATAAAGCCCCTAGCTCTCTTGACTCCTCCTCCCTCTCGGCGCTTATAAAAGCCTCCGGCCGCGCCTCCTCTTCTCCCCCTCCCCGCCTCACCTCCTTTCTCCCCTCGAGTCGAAGCCGAAGCAACCACTCCGCCTCGTCGCCGCTCTGGTGAGCCCCCGCCTCCTTCTTTCCCATCGCTGAGAAGCCGAGCTGCTGTCGCCTCTGCCCCTTCTTCCTTGCCATGGTCGCCGCTGCCCCGCCAACTCGGTCGCCCCCGAGCCACCGTCGCCTCCACCCCTTCTTCCCCGCCTCGTTCGCCACTGCCCCATCGACTCGGTCACCCCAGAGCATTGTTGCTTCATCGCTTCCCCTCCTCCCTTCTTCTTCCCCGCACTTTTGGATAAATCAAATATTGAAATTATATACAAACAATAGCTTGAATGAATTTTCGATCCAAATACAAAACACATAAAAATCTAAAAAATTTACAAAAGAAACACTACTGTGTCAAGATCTTCCACAAAAATGTTCATAAATTTTGGAGCTTGCTTGCTAAGTTTAAAAATTCAGAAACCAATCAGCCTTTTTGGAAAAATTCCTAGTCGGACCTTTGGGCCGAAACCCAGCTTGGCCCACTTTGCTCGTGCTAGCTCCAGCCCACACCAGCACCCCTCTCCCCTCTCGTTGACATGCAGGGCCCGCATGTCAGGACCCTTCGTCCAACACTCCTTCATCTGCACGCGTTAGCGCGCCATGCCAGCTCTTGCTCCACTCGTTGGTTTCGACCGTCGCCCACCGTTTTGCGACATCACCTGCTCCCATCGTCTCTGCCTACCACTTCTCCACCGCCTTGGCTAACCTCTGGTATCCCTAAGCCACCCGATGTGATCCTTGAGCCTCCGCCGAGCTCGTGCTCCTGCCCTTTTCCTCCGTGCACCACCGTGTCGTCGCCGATGCATGCGCCCGATCTTGCCGTGCAGCGCCACAGATCGTCACCGGTCAAGTCACCACCAACCGGGGAACCATCTCATCGCTGGGTTCCATTTTCCATTCATCGGCCACTCCTCGCCAGCGCAAAGAAGGCATGCCCAAGCGCCCGGCACTTCCTCTGCTTCGCTGTCTTTGGCTCCTCTCTTTTCTTTCTCTTGTCATGGGACCCTCTTTGTCGAGACCGGATTTTATAATCCGGATCCTCTGTGAACATTCTTGTGCTACTCCTGGATCGATGGTAGCACTCACGGACTCATTCTTTGAATCATATCATACAAAGGCGCGAATTAAGATAATTAATTAAACAAACATCGAGTGACATAGACCACGTCGGGTCAAGTTTTACATAAGGGCCACGAGCCAAATTGATTACATTAAGCAAAAGCATAAAGCTGCGGCGAAACAAGCGGGAGGATGGAGCTCATCTCTCCACGAACAAGCGGCCAGGGGTGGCCAACGTCTGACCGATATTATCCAAGGCATGGGTAATATAGGTTGTGCGCAAGTACCAAAGAGTCCACGAGGCTGGGCGAGACCTACACTCTGAATCTCGCTACTCTTGAGGGTTCCGTGGCCATCGTCCTCGGGCTCCTCGTAGTACGCGTAGTCTCCTTGCTCGCATCATCTGGAGGGTTTGGGGAGGAGCGAGTGAGCACAACTACAGTGCTCATGAGCCAACACACAAGTATGCAATAGTATACATGCAAGGCTTAACAAGGATGGCTCATGTTCTTTTATTTGCTAAAGCATAATTTTAAATTATCATAATTACAAAGTCCTATGACTTAGCATTTTAAACGGATTGCATTTTCATTTAAAGAGATTAAGTGCAATATTAAATAACAGCGAAGGTTACCTCCACCTTATGCTTAAATTTGGATAACGGTTACGTCCACCGATTATCAACAGCGAGTAAGGCTACCGGAAAATCCAAAACAAAATTTGGATGAGCCCAACACATTTCCATTCCACCACAAAGATTTTTGAAATAGAACTAACTCGGGTTAAGTTCCCATATGCGCCTTTGACCGAAAGCGCGGTACATTTAAGCAGTTTAGACTCTGCAGAGGTTGTACACTGTACCCACAAGAGATAATCATACTCGTTACTCCACATGATTCCTTAGTCATGTGGTTGAGCGATCGTCACAGTAACGTTTCAAACTACCTTGCCCCTTCCGTCATCTTACCCTTATGGCCAATTCCATAAGTTGTGCGGGATGCTTACCACAACGACTAGCAAAGCTGGCCCCAGCCACAGTGACTAGCGTAGCTGATAACTTCACCTTTTTTGGTGTCCCATTCAAGCCAGCATACGTCCTGCCGCTTGCACACTTCTAACACCAGTTGTGGGATGACATTCAGGGTTCAATAATTTTACTAGGCCAAGTTGCAATTTGCAGACTTGCGGTTGTACTGGTTTTACACAGGAGGTCATGACAAGATTAAGTCCTTAATTCATCTGGACGGTTCATACCACATACCAACCATTCTCGCGCTACGTCCGCACCGACCATTCTCTCCATCCGTCCAGATGTGGTACTAGCAAGTTGTTTAGGGTTTTGGGGAGGAAAACCAATTAACGCAACACATCAGTCATCTACATCCAATGACTGTTCAAAACCATTTTTCATGTTTAAAGGATGATGATCGGGACATTTATTGTCCCGGTACTTAAGCAAGACTAGCATGTCGCTTAAGTACAACCTATACTAGTATTACCATATAATTACTAGGGTGACAAGGAATAATGGATTCAATTATCAAGGATGGCTTAATAAGTAATTAATCAACAAATGGGTATTTAACTACCTTAAGCTTTAACATAACATTGTTTACAAAATTAAAGCATGCAACTTTGCTATTTTAAATAAACATAGTTTGCATAAAATGTAGGTTCGGAATGATCAAAGTATTGACTCGCCTTGGTTAAAGGCAGAGGGGTCCTGGTAATCTTGAGCTTGGTCGAAGTGGAGATCTCCGGCGTCGTCGAATCCTACTCGGTCGAAAGTACCAGAAAAAGACAACCGCAAAGAGAGCAAATAAATAACAACTCAATAAATAATGAACTCCAAAATGAACAAGACCAGTACCATTAGCAAGATCTTGATTTTAGAAAATTTTAGAAATTGGTTTCACAATTTTTGGAGTTATACAGAAAAAGATATGAATTTTGGAAGTTTTTAACTGATTTTCCAATTAAGCAAAATCGAAAACAGGAAAATCCGTCTTGACACGTGGTAGGGCTGTGCTCGGTCCACAGGCACTGTGCTCGTGGACCGAGTCCACGCGCATGGCGCCACTGATCCTGATGGCGGGCCCGCCGTCAATGACACAAGGCGGTGGGCCCCACTGTCGATGGCGGCGGCAGCGGTTAAGCGGCGGCAGCGTTCGCGAACGCATCCTCGCGTTCTCCGCGAGCGAAAAAAGAGGAGGAGAGGAATATGAAGCGAGCGCCGCGGCGGCGACGGAGAAAGAAGCGGCGGAAGCGGAGCCGGGCGAAGAAGAAGGGGCCGGCGGAGGCGGAGGCCGGAGGAGACGGGAGCGAGGGCTCGGTGAGGCGACGGAGGAGGCGCCGAGGCCGAGCCGAAGGAGGAGCGGGCGCCGGTCGAAACGAAGACGGCGGCGACGGCTCCGGCGAGGCGGCTCGCAACGACGGCGAGCGGAGGTGGAGGAGGGAAAAGAGAAGGAGGCAGGCTGCGGCTTAAATAGCCGAGGCGAGGAGGGCAAAGCCAGCGCCTTGCGGAGGCGGAGGGAGGGAGAAAGCGCGCGCTTGCGCGGAGGAGGAGAAAAGGGGTCTGGCGGCGTCTGGCTGGGACGGAGGACAGAGACGGGAGACCGAGGCGGCGGCAGCAGCGATGTCGGCCTGGCCGTGGTCAGTCGGCGTCGCGGCAAGCGGCGACCGAGGCGGAGCGCAAGGCGGCACCGGCGAGGCGGCGGAGGCACCGAAGAACCGGGCCGAGGTGAGGGCTAGGGTTAGGGTTAGGGTTTTGATTTTTGAAATTTAAATTTTCATATTTGATTTTTGAATCCTTAATCAAAACAGGATGTTACAAACCTACCCTCCTTAAACAGAATCTCGACCCGAGATTCGTCTTCGCTCAAAACAAGGACGGAAACTCACTTGGTGATCTTCGCGCTCCCAGGTGGCTTCTCTAGCTAAGTGATTACTCCACTGAACTTTGCACAGGCGGATGATCTGACGTCTTGTTTGCTTTTCAACGACGTCGAGGATCTTGATCGGATGCTCTGGATAGGTTAGATCCTTCTGAAGGGCGATGGCTTCAACTGGAGTTTGCTCTTGCGGTACTCTGAGACATTTCTTGAGTGAGGCGTGAAACACATTGTGAGCGTCGATGGACCTTCCGGTAGCTCCGGTGATGGCGACTTCTCCGCGCTTAGCGGTGATAGGAAGCGGGCCTATGAATCTTGGGGCGAGCTTCCTTTAACCTTAAACCTTGAGTTCCACGAAGCGGGGATACCTTGAGATACACAACATCTCCAACTTCAAATTTTAATTCCCTTCGACGGTTGTCGGCATAACTCTTTATGCGGGTGAGCCGCTTGAAGGCGGTCACGATCGATCGAACTTTCTCCTCTGCTTGCTTGAGAGTATCTGGTCCGAAAATATAACCTTCACCTGATTCCGACCAATGCAGAGGAGTTCTGCATTTTCTTCCATAGAGTGCTTCAAACGGGGACATTTTCAGACTAGACTGATAACTGTTGTTGTATGCAAACTCGGCATACGATAGACATTTCTCCCAGTCTACGGTGAATTCCAAGGCACAAGCCCGAAGCATGTCTTCTAGGATCTGATTTGTTCTTTCCGTCTGACCATCAGTCTGAGGGTGATAAGCTGTACTGAAAGCAAGGTGTGTCCCAAGGGCATCCTGCAGACTAGCCCAAAAGTGTGAGGTGAACTGAGAACCTCGATCCGAGACTATCCTCTTGGGTACTCCATGTAGG
Organism: Hsuehochloa calcarea; assembly: GCA_036346395.1. Classification (NCBI taxonomy): domain Eukaryota; kingdom Viridiplantae; phylum Streptophyta; class Magnoliopsida; order Poales; family Poaceae; genus Hsuehochloa; species Hsuehochloa calcarea. Next base: position 25,453,683 of record CM070608.1, on the reverse strand, counting down.
CACACAATGCGAGCCATATACAACTCTGCTAGCTTGTCTCCCTTGTAAGTTGTCTTCACTGGAATGAAATGGGCGACTTTAGTCAATCTATCCACTATAACCCATACTGAGTCACATCCGGAGTTGGTTCGAGAAACACAGTAATGAAATCCATTCCAATCTCTTCCCATTTCCAGAGGATCTGCGGTGGTTGAAGCAATCCTGCGGGCCTTTGGTGCTCGACTTTGATTCACGCACACATCACAACAAGCTACAAACTTCGGCGATGTCTCTTTTCATCAGGGGCCAATCTGTAATCTTCATGTCTTGATACATCTTGGTCTTTGCCGGTGCAGCGGTGTAAGGTGAGCTATGAGCTTCTTCGAGATCGATCCTTGAGTTCCTTCTGGTGGGGAACAAAGAGACGTTTCCCAAACCAAAGGATTCCTTGCTGATCTTCGATCATCTTAGGAGCTTTTCCGTGGGCCATGAGTTGCTTAAACTTCTGGACTCTGGGATGTCCTTCTTGGGCTGCCTTGATCTGCCCTTCCAGGGTTGGATATGTTTCCACAGCGTCTCTGGTGTCTTGTTCTATCAAACACAGGTTGAGCGCCTCAAATTCCTTGTAGAGCTCCGGTTGATGTTCTTGAATCATTACATTATTACAGTAAGACTTGCGGCTTAATGCGTCAGCAACTACATTAGCCTTCCCAGGGTGGTAGTGTACATCCAAGTCATAGTCTTTGATCAATTCTAGCCATCTTCTCTGACGGAGGTTGAGATCTGACTGGGTGAATATGTACTTGAGGCTCTTGTGATCTGTGAAGATGTTGCAATGATTTCCGATCAGGTAGTGCCTCCAGATCTTTAGGGCATGCACTACTGCTGCTAACTCCAAATCATGGGTTGGATAATTGTCTTCATGAGGACGGAGTTGCCTCGACGCATAGGCTACGACTTTTCCTTCTTGCATGAGCACGCAGCCAAGACCTTGGCGCGAAGCATCACAATAAACTTCAAAGTCCTTGCACATGTCTGGCAAGACTAAAACTGGAGCAGTGGTTAACTTCTCCTTTAACTCCTGGAAACTCTTCTCACGAGCTTGGTCCATTCATACTTCTTTTCCTTTTTGAGCGGGTGGGTCATTGGTCCGGGCGACTTGAGAACCCTTCAATGAAGCGTCGGTAGTACCCGGTACCAATCCGAGAAAACTACGCGCCGGTCGGCCGAGGTTGGTTGCTTCAATCCAAAACACCTTGTACTTTGATCGGGTCTCGCAACTCCTCCTGCGCGACACAACATGCAGGAAAATAATCTCTTGGAGCCAAAACTCACACTTCTTTGTACTTAGCATAAAGTGGTGTCCTTTGAGCTTCTCGAGGACGGTAGTAGATGCTCGACATGCTCTTCATGGGTCTTGGAGTAAATTAGAATGTAAATCGATGAATCGACAACGAATTTATCCAAGTAATCCACAAATACCTTGTTCATGAGGTTCATGAAGTAGGCTGGTGCATTGGTCAAGCCAAACGACATGACGGTATACTCGAACAGGCCGTACCGGGAGGTAAAAGCTATTTTTGGGATATCCTCAGCCCCGATCTTAAGCTGATGGTATCCTGACCTCAGGTCGATCTTTGAGAATACTGCGGATCCTGCCAGCTGATCAAACAGGTCATCAATGCGCGGCAACGGGTACTTGTTCTTGATGGTTACCTCATTAAGGTTTCTATAGTCCACACACAGTCTGACGGTTCCGTCCTTCTTCTTCACAAAAAGGACTGGTGAACCCTTGAGTTGCAGGTCTTCCATCTGCTTCCTGAGTTCTTCCAGTTCTTTAGCGGCCATTCTGTATGGTCTCTTAGCAATCGGGGCAGTCCCTGGCTTCAGGTTGATTACAAACTCGATATCTCGGTCCAGTGGCATGCCTGGCAACTCTCCTGGGAAGATATCGGGGTAGGCTTGGACTACAGGGGTTGTCTCTAAGGACAACTTTTCCAGGTGGTGGACTTCTCGATCCAAAGGAGAGGAACGATCCACTCTAACCTTCACAACGGTTCCTGGATCCTTGGTGAGCACCACTTCTCTGTTGGCACAATCTATTAACCCTTGGTATTCCGCCAACCAATCCATCCCTAGGATGATATCCAGAGTTTGGGACTCTAGCACAAGAAGGTTTGCTAAGAATCCAGAATTTCCCAAATCAATCTCTACACTGGGGCTTACTGAGGTAGCAAATAGAGGTCCCCCGGGTGAACTCAGCACCACGGGTTTCTTTAACTTATAGGATGGCAACTTAAGCCTTTCAACAAACTTTCTAGAAACAAAAGAGTGCGAAGCTCCAGAATCAAACAAAACTTGCGCGGGTACTGAATTAACAGGAAACGTACCCATAAGCACTCCTGAGGTGTCCTGAGCCTCCTCAGCTGTGACATGGTTCACTCGGCCACAGTTTGGTGTCGGGGTAGACCGGGATGCTTGAGAAGTCTGAAGACTTTTGCTTTGACTCGGACCTTGGCCTTGGGTCTGGGCAGCTCCTGGGTTGAACCTGGCAGCAACGTTCTAACGATTAGGGCACTTATTGGCGAAGTGTCCTTTCTCTCCTAAGCCCAAACAATGGAGGTGGGGCTGCTTTGGGTTGATAATGGCGGGTGGCGTGAGGCGAAGGACACGAAACCACTTCCACAGGGATCTTGAAGTGGAGCTGGTCCTCTTGGCTGCAAAGCTGTCGGTGGTCTGAAGGATGAACTGCCCTAGAAGGTGGACCTCTGTGGGAAATTCCCCTACGGTCTTTGGGATGCCATCTTCCTCTTACGGTTGACTTATGCGGTCTTCCGTTCATTCTCCAGTAGTAGGGCCTTGTTGACCAGATGATGAAAACTCGAGAAGTCATGAAGGATGGTGACCTCTCATCTCTTCTCGCATGCCTTCCACAGCGATCAATCTTCTCTTCCTCCTTTGCTATGTCATTGGGGGCATAGCGGGCAAGTTGGTTGAATCTGGTCAAATACTCGTTCACAGACATCTGGCCCTGCTTGAGAGCTCTGAACTCGTTTTTCTTCAACCTCATAGTACACGCTGAATCTGAAGTTTGTTCTGAAGGCGGTCTTGAATTCGCCCAAGGAATGGTCCGCCAGCGGGTTCGACTTCTTGTTGAGGTAACTCGACCATTTCTTCATCGAGGCGGGGTCGGGTTGGTTCTGGGTTCTTAGAAATTTCGCTTTTCTCCTTCTTCTTCCATCGAGCCATCACCACCTCGGCGGCGAGGTAGTTTTCCCACCAAGCGGGCTCCTTTTAAGCGGTGGGCGCAAGTCCACCTTGTCCCCATCGAGCATCGAGCAAGTCGAAGCTTCTTTTAAGTGTCCTGAGCCAATCTTACGCTTCGGGGCTTATTTGCGAAAACAAGCGTGAGAGGCCTCGTCTGAAGAAATCTGCCCGGCTTGGAAGTCGGCATCTTGTCCCGATCTGGCGATGGCGGCGAGACTGGAGAATCTGCGTCTGTTGAAACATCACTTGAGCCATGGAGGGGTTGGTGGCGGTGGTGGCGCGAGATCTTGTCCTCAGCCACAACCGGGGCGGTCTGCCACGACCTCGTCCTCGGCGGTTGCAAAGGCTCCACTGATCAAGGGCGGCTCTTCTTAGCGGATCTCGAAGAAAGTGAAGCTTAGCACAAAGAGGAAGTATATGAGGTTTTTCCCTCTAAGGCACACACACAAGAACCATAAACCAACAATAAGATCAACTCAAACGATACAAAGCCAAAAGTGACGCATTCAATAATAAGGGGTTAGTTGTTACATGACTCTGAAACATAGCCTATAAGCTAAGCTAAGTCATGACACACGGTACACACACATCGCCTAAAAGCGAAGAAACAAAAGGGTGCTTGCATCCAAAACATTTGCTAAAGCAAGCACGCTTAGCTAATCTAAGCTAACTATCTCCTCCATGGGAAACTTCGCTACCACAGTGTGCGGTTTCGGAGGCCAGGCGGAACGACTCGATCAAGTCCGTGAAGAAGCGAGAGCGTCGCTGCGATGGTGGGCGATCGTGGCCGGAGCTCGCTGCGTGATTGCGCCGCTCTTGGGCTCTCGGTCGACGCGGCCTTGCCTGCTGCCGGGCGTCGCCTGCAGCTCTTGCGTGATCATCCGGTGCAGCTCCCCACAGGCGAGTGGTCGGTCAAGCGTCCGATCGGCCGGAGGCGACAGCAGATGGAGGAGCTGGAGCGGTGATCGTCGTGGCGGCGGTGAGGCGCGCTAGCTCTGCAATAGCGGTGTCCCTCTCCTGGGCCGCGGTAAGGTACACCTCGTCACTCCTGAGCATGTTGTTGCGGAGTGTGTCAGAGTGGGCGTAGCTACCGGTAAGAAGCATCCGGAGCTGCCGGATCTCGCCCATGGCGGTGCGGATGGTGGCGGACATAGCTCGCGTAAGCTGCACCTGGTGGGTCAGGCGGGGGCCATCGTCGAGGGAGTCGAAGACCTCAGGGACCTGCCCTCCGTCGGGGAGGAACGGGTGGTAGCAGAACGGTGAGTCGCGCAGAAGATCCCCCTGCATCCAGCACAGGCGAGTGGAGGCGACTCGGGCGGCATCCTGGGCGGCATCCATGGCTGCGACGGGGTGACTTCGGCCACGAAAGTGTGGGGTGAACTTCGCCAATCTGGCATAGGAAGACCTCCATCGTCTAAGACTCGCGATCCATGATCCTCTCCATGCGACCTCGGAAGAGAGGAGGGCGCGTGAAGCCAAGCGCATAAGGCGACGGAGGACGTCAGCGTAGTCTCCGTCGTGCTCCCCGTGGGAACAGTGGTCCCAAGGGCCAGCGTCGGGGGAGTTGGCCATCTACAAATTTTGAAACAGGGGAAAAGTCAGTAAAACATAATGAATTTAAGGGTAAGTACAGAACTAGGTGTGATGAGTAAAAGCAATAAATACATTATATTTGACGAAAGCTTTTCATATATTTTAAAATAAGACTCAAGTCCTTAGGCTCGACCAGTCTAACGAAAGATCCTACAGTCGTATGCTCTGATACCAGCTCTGTCGGACCCGGATTTTATAATCCCGGATCCTCTGTGAACATTACTGTGCTACTCCCTGGATCAGTAGGTAGCACTCACAGACTCATTGCTGAATCATATCATAAAAGGCGCGAATTAAGATAATTAATTAAACAAACATCAGAGTGACATAGACCACGTCGGGTCAAGTTTTACATAAGGGCCACCAGGCCAAATTGATTACATTAAGCAAAAGCATAAAGCTGCAGCGGAAACAAACGGGAGGATGGAGCTCATCTCTCCACAGGCAAGCGACTGGGGTGACCGACGTACGACCGATATTATCCAAGGCATGGGTAATATAGGTTGTACGCAAGTACCAAAGAGTCCACGAGACTGGGGCGAGACCTACACTCTGAGAATCTCGCTACTCTTCAGGGTTCCCGTGGCCATCGTCCTCAGGCTCCTCGTAGTACGCGTAGTCTCCTTGCTCCGCATCATCTGGAGGGTTTGGGGGAGGAGCGAGAGTGAGCACAACTACCGTGCTCGCGAGCCAACACACAGTATGCAATAGTATACATGCAAGGCTTAACAAGGATGGCTCAGGTTCTTTTATTTGCTAAAGCATCATTTTAAATTATCATAATTACAAAGTCCTATGACTTATCATTTTAAACGGATTGCATTTTCATTTAAAGAGATTAAGTGCAATATTAAATAACAGCGAAGGTTACCTCCACCTTATGCTTAAATTTGGATAACGGTTACGTCCACCGATTATCAACACTGAGTAAGGCTACACAGGAAAATCCAAAACAAGGGCTGGATGAGCCCAACACATTTCCATTCCACCACAAAGATTTTTGAAATAGAACTAACTCAGGTTAAGTTCCCATATGCGCCTTTGGCCAGAAAGCGCTATTGCTTAAGCAGTTTAGACTCTGCGAGAGGTTGTACCTGTACCCACAAGAGATAATCATACTCGTTACTCCACATGATTCCTTAGTCATGTGGTTGAGCGATCGTTACGATAACGTTTCAAACTACCTTGCCCCTTAGTCATCTCACCCTATGGCCAATTCCATAAGTTGTGCGGGATGCTTACCACAACGACTAGCAAAGTCGGCCCGACCACGATGACTAAGCGTGGTGATAACTTCACCTTTTGATTGTCCCATTCAAGCCGACATCGTCCGCCGCTTGCACACTTCTAACACCGGTTGTGGGATGACATTCGGGGTTCAATAATTTTACTAGGCCAAGTTGCAATTTGCAGACTTGCGGTTGTACTGGTTTTACACAGGAGGTCATGACAAGATTAAGTTCTTAATTCATCTGGACGGTTCATACCACATACACCAACCATTCTCGCGCTACGTCCGCACCGACCATTCTCTCCATCCGTCCAGATGTGGTACTAGCAAGTTGTTTAGGGTTTTGGGAGGAAAACCAATTAACATAACACATCAGTCATCTACATCCAATGACCGCTCAAAACCATTTTCATGTTTAAGGATGATGATCGGGACATTTATTGTCCGGTGCTTAAGCAAGACTAGCATGTCGCTTAAGTACAACCTATACTAGTATTACCATATAATTACTAGGGTGACAAGGAATACTGGATTCAATTATCAAGGATGGCTTAATAAGTAATTAATCAACAAATGGGTATTTAACTACCTTAAGCTTTAACATAACATTGTTTACAAAATTAAAGCATGCAACTTTGCTATTTTAAATAAACATAGTTTGCATAAAATGTAGGTTCAGAATGATCAAAGTATTGACTCGCTTTGGTTAAAGGCAGAGGGGTCCTGGTAATCTTGAGCTTGGTCGAAGTGGAGATCTTCGGCGTCGTCGAATCCTACTCGGTCGAAAGTACCAGAAAAAGACAACCGCAAAGAGAGCAAATAAATACCAACTCAATAAATAATGAACTCCAAAATGAACAAGACCAGTACCATTAGCAAGATCTTGATTTTAGAAAATTTTAGAAATTGGTTTCACAATTTTTGGAGTTATACAGAAAAAGATATGAATTTTGGAAGTTTTTAACTGATTTTCCAATTAAACAGAAAATCAAAAAAACCGGGAAAATCCCGTGCCGACACATGGCAGGGCTGTGCTCGGTCCACGGTGTAACATCCCAATTTTCAGAGCTTTCAAAATCCTTTGATTAGTTAGTAGGAAGAAAATTCACCATCTGGATTTATTTGAATTTAATTTAAAAGCTTAATATTGGACTTTGTGTAACAAACAATATAATATGAATATTTCCAACATGGACAATAGTCAAAACTATTTTATTTGGATTCTATGAGCTTGGTTGTATTTTCTAGAATTTTATGGAATTTTTCCAAGTTCATTTGCTATTTTCCATTGCTTATTTGGATTTCTGGTATTTTCTTAAAAAGAAAAGCTATTTTAAATCTCCAAATAGTAGTTGGGCGAATTCCTTGACCCGATCCTGTTCATCTCGGCCCGATCCTTCGTGGCCGTCCGTCAATTTGGGCGCTTGGATCTCAGCAGCAGCGTCTCTCCTCCACGCGCTCCGTTAAACCTCGGTAGTTGGATCGCGACGGACGACGGATCTCCGTCTGCGCGCGCTCCTCGCCTGTCACAGCGTGGGCCCGCAGAGGTCGTCGTCCCGACCGATCTTCTTCGTCTCCGCTTGAGCGCCGCGTCCGCCATTTTCGCGTCGCGAAGCTCCGTCAAACAAATTTACAAGCGGCCCGATTCTTGGCAGACGGCGCCTTCGAAGCCCTCACCTCACGGACTCTTTCAAACATGTTTGAGTTCAAATCGCCGCCTCTACCCATTTTCTTGGCGTTCGTTTGGACTCCGTTGAACCCGCGCCATCTCGCCACCCAGTCCACCCTGGGCCTATAAATAGGTCCCGAGGATCGCCAACACCTCAGTTTACGGATCGCCACCCACCTCACCCCAAGAGCCCTAGCGCCGCGCGGTTTAAGTGGGTTTGGTCACGAAACCCTAAAACTCGATTGCTTGCCACGGTGGCCGCTGCCTCCGTGGAGCCGTCGCCAAGTCCGCTCCCCAGACCTACCTCCGGCTACCACCCACGCGCGTGGACCTCACCGAGTAGCCACCCGACAAAAACCGAACGTCTCCGTAGCCGAGCTCGCCGCGCCACCTCCGTCGTCCTCTTGTGCCTGAGACCGGTACCATAAGGTTCTGCAAGAGAGCTTCCGGGTGCCATCCACTCTCGCGGCCGATCACCGCAGCCGCCGTTCTTGGTCGGTCAGGCCGCCGCCCATGGCCGTTGTCGTCCGTGGCGTGGGCGCGGATCGACCGACCACCTCGCCTCTCGCGCGTGCGTGTTAGCAGCGTGGGCGCCGCGTCGGCGCCACGCCGCGCAGCGCGCCACTCGGCCGACCCGGATCCACAGAGGCTCGGTGGACTGGTCCACCGTGGCCGTGTCACGGCGTGTGGGCCCCACGTCGAGATTTCTTTTATTTATCTTTCCTGTTTTCCTAGGGTGACGTCATGCGATGTCATGCTTGCGCAATAATCCGATTTTTCTATTGAGAAATAATTCGAATTCCAATAAATCCTATTTTAGGGTTTTCTTTTGTTTCAAACTTTGAAACCTCATAACTTTTGCATCCTAACTCCAAATCCATCCATTCAAATTTCTAAATTTGTATAAAATCAAGATCTATCTATTGGAGATTTTTAATTATTTTATTGGAGTTAATTGCTTCTGTTATTTATTTATTCTTGTTGTTTGCTTCGTTCGAGTAGACTTGACGATATACGGAGGGTTTGAGGAAGAAGGAGCTTTCCAAGACCAAGACCGATTACTGAACCTATTCCAAGGCAAGCTATACCCTTGACCATCTTGATTCCCGGTTTGCTAAAAGTATTTTAATTCAAATTATTGCATCTTAATTCAAGTATTTATTTAAATGTTTTGGGTGTAGTAGTTAATTCCATATTGTTATGCCTTCCTTGTATAATTGTTATGCCTTGATCCTTTGTCACCCTAGTTGATATTTAGTTGGTAAATATTGTAGCACCAACGTGGGTTGGTTAGTGCGATTAGATTGCTTAGCCATGCCACGAATCTCCATGTCATGTGAGACTGCAGTTATTTAAACGACTAAGTGAATATGCAATCTGTGGTAAAATCATGTGTGTCTTGTGTCTTTGTTATGGCATGTGTTGCACTTAATCAACCGGGTGGAAAAAGGATTTAGGCGAGGCATGTGGTGGATCTTGTGTGAAATGGTGGGTGTGTGTGAGCTGTGTGCATGGGAGCTAATCTGTGTGGCATAGTTAGCAAATGGTAGTCTTGCCTTGGTCAATTAAGGACCTCACCATGTGTGCCATTGGTGAGCCTATCTGTACAACCACATATGTTTTGAGACGGGCCTAGCATAGTGCGATCACGGATCCGAAATGCTTTGTTATGGTTAGTGCTAGCTACACTAATTATATCTTGTGGGTAAAGTGTACAACTCTGCAGAGTATAACATAATCTATTCGAATAGCCGCGTCCGCGGTCATGGGCATGCTCGGGGATTTCACACTAGGGGTAGTTTTTCATAAAACTGTGTGGGGAGGGAGCTGTGTGATATAAATCATCTGGCTATGTGAATAATCGGTTAAGCTGTGTGCGTCTTTGTGAAATCAATTATCAAATTATTGTTATTTAATTGTTTTACTTGTTGTCAATGTATATTTATTATTCAATTGCAAACATTGCATTTATGCAAAAGAACCACCGAATGCCTTTCCCTTGTAAAAAGCCAGCATGTATATATATATTGCATCTCTGTGGTGTGGCTTGCGAGTACGGTGTGTACTCACGCTTGTTTTGACGAATCAAGCAGAAGAGGAGGAGTCTTCACCAGCTTTCGAGGAGGAGTTTATCGAAGGTGCCTAAGCGCGAGGTCTTGACCCCAGTCGGTTGCCTGTGGTGAATCGATGGGATGCCGCTGCCGTTTATGTTTCCGCTGCTTTATTTCTCTGTTAGCCTGCGTGGCTTAAATAAATGTAAACTCGTAGTAAGGTCAAACCATTATTTATTTATCGTTTATGCTATTATTAAGCGTGTGAATCGATATCCACCTTTGTTAACACTGTGTGCACTAGCGTGATCCTGGACTAGTGCACGAAACACAGAGGATTCCGAATCGAAATTTTGGGATCCGACAGAGGTGGTATTAGAGCCATACTGACTGTAGGTCTTGACCTTAGTTAGATTGGCCGTTCTTAGTGAGTCCAAACTATTTTATAAAGAAAAATTAACTTACAAGATTAATTGAACTCCTTAACTCGTCTCATGTCTCTCTTGACTCAACTATTCTTTGAAATTCTTTCTCTCCTCGTCATTTAAAGTTGTTTTCATCTCTTTGTCCATCTTGTCGGATGCCTTACCGTCGAGACTTTCGGAGATAGCGGAGGACTTGCCGCAGGTGTGGGCGCTCTGCGGACACTTGAGGGCTTTGATGCCCAATGTCTGCACCGTGGCGGCGAGTACATAGTCAGCAGACGAGATCATGGTTGGGTCTGTCGCTGACAGTCCACGCCAGAGGAACACGAGGCTGCCGGCCTTTGGACATCTCGGTCGGAGGACCACCTTGTGAGGAATTCGAGTCATCACGCTGGCTATACTCGAGTGCGCCACATCTCTGTTGAAGAGCTGAAACACGCCGTCTTCGCTACCATCCAGGCGCCGGGGAGCTATCGTGCGCTTTCCGTCTACCAATGGGGAAGGCAATGCCACGATGAGTGTATCTTACCGCGATTCCACAATGCTCGGGAGAGTCATTGGCGATGGAAGAAGCGAGGAAAGGATCGCCGTCTTAGAACACGCTCTCTACGGTCGGCATGAGCTCGAGGATGATCAAGAGGAAAATCCGAAGAAAACCGGAGGAGATCCCGGAGGAGCGATGAGGTTGCCGGCTAGAGGACCAAGAGCTCCGCCCGGAGGAGCGGCTATACCTACACCCAGCCGCTGCCGGTTACACCACTTCGATTACATCGAGACGATTCGCGAGGATGCCGGCTCGCCGAGTCTACACGTCGGGGCGTCGCCGTGGCTTTGGAGGCTTTCTCGAGGAGTAGTTCGTTGAGTTCGATTTAGTCGAGCTTAGCGGTTTCCTTTTCGTAGTCGCCCTTTAGGCGTAGTTTGTGTGCTTAGGTCCGCTTTATTTTTACGTATTGCAAGTATGAGTACGCAAAGGCCACAGGCATTTGTTGCGACCATACTAATAAGCTATTAATAAAGGTTATTCCATTTGAGTTCTTGAGTTGTGTTTGTTGGGTTTAATCTACCTGTCTAGTTCTTAACTCATCTTGTGCTTGCTACCTTATCTAACCTATGAAACTTCATCGGATGGTTCGGACTCGTCACCTTCTTGCAAGTGGTTCCAGACTGACATCTGGAGAAATGGCGAGATCCTGCGGTATGATACCACCCCAAGCACCCCTCTTGACTTGCGAACTTTGGAGCCTTCATGGCGGCACAAACCACAGATGATGTATACCATGATGAACGGATCACGGGCCATGAACAACAACAACAACAATCATCGTGGAGGAGCCCGGTAGCTCATGGTCATCAAGGACCATCAAGTTGGTGAATTCATGAGGACCCGTCCACCAACTTTCTCTGGACATGTCTCATGGGTAGAAGCGGATGATTGGCTTCAGCGTAATTGAGAGGAAGCTGCGATCACCCAATGCAGCGATCATGAGAAAGTGTTATATGCCACTCATCGGATGGAGGGCATAGGCTGGCGAGTGGTGGGAGAACTTCTGCGCAGCACATGAGGCACCGCAGAATATCACCTGGGAGGAATTTTCTGTAGCTTTTCGCCAGTACCATGTACCTGAAGGCATTATGGATCTGAAGAAAGATGAGTTCCGTGCTCTCAAGCAAGGAGCTATGTCAGTGACTGATTACCTGAACAAATTTTCTCAGTTAGCCGCTATCTTTGCGAGAGGATGTCGCTCTTGACAAGGCCGTCAGTCGTTTCTTGAAGGATTGAACTTCGGAATTGCGGTCAATCTAATTGCCCACACCTTCCTGATTTCCGAGAACTAGTTAACAAGGCGTTGATCATGGAGGACAAACGCAAGGAACTAGAGGAGCACCGCAAGCGTAAGATGAATCAGCAGGGAGGCCATCAGCAACAACAGCAGAGGGCAAGGATAGTGCCACAGCAGTTTAATCGTTTCCAACCACAGAGTTCTGTCAGGACCCCTGCACCGCTTTCAGCACCTCGTCCTTTTGCTCAGAATCCTCGCAACACTACACCAGCCAACCCCACCCTAGGGAACAACATCCGTGGGTGAGCCAAGAGTGTGTTCTGATTCGCCGTCAACGTGTCACCATGTCGGTGTCCTCGAAAGGAACCATCACTCCAGTTCGCTTCAACCTTGGAGCAACACTGCTAAGACCCGATGCGAGAACAACGGGGAGTTTCTCGGGAACGATCAACGGGAGGCGCCTCGATCGGTTGTCGAGGTCGTGTTAACCACGTCACCTTGGAAGGAGCCGAGAAGCACCGGGCGTCGTCTTGGGTAAGTTCTGGTAAATTCAATACTGCATCAGATTACATTTGATTACGGAGCTTCGCATTCGTTTGTTTCTGGAAATTTCGCAACTAAGAACAAATTGGAAGTTATGCCTCTTAAGCGTACTCTGTTAGTCCGATGCGCTAGAGCGGACCTAAGTTCTAATGTGGGTTGTTTAGGGCTAAGTTACTCATAAATTGGAGTTGAGTTTCTAGATAACCTAATTATTCTAGACACCCAAACCATAGATGTCATCCTTGGTATGGATTGGTTAACCAAGCACAAAGCGTGCTAGATTGTGGCGAAGAGCCGTTACAATCGAGGATACCAAAGGAAACAAAGTGGAGTTTCTAGCTACCTCGGTCGTAATGGACATCTGCTGGTCAATAGCATGAAGACTGTCGCTTTGGAAGATGTGCCCGTTGTTCGGGAGTATCCGGATGTGTTTCGGAAGAGTTACGGGAATGCCACGGGATCGTGACATCGAGTTTGTTATCGACCTAGTGCCGAGAACGACACCACTCTCGAAGAGACCTTATCGGATGCCGGTAGATGAGTTAGTAGAAATGAAGAAGCAAATAGAAGAACTTTTGGAGAAAGGTTTTGTAAGGCCTAGTTCGTCACCATGGGGAGCGCCAGTTTTGTTCGTCAAATAGAAAGATGGAAGCATGAGAATGTGCATCGACTACCGATCTCTCAATGAAGTCACCATTAAGAATAAGTATCCATTGCCGCGGATAGATGATCTGTTTGATCGGATGAAGGGAGCCGAGTGTTCTCGAAGATCGATCTGCGATCGAGTTACCACCGATTGAAGATTTGCCCTAAGGATGTACCTAAGACCGCTTTCTCAGCAGCACGGACATTATGAGTTCCTAGTCATGTCCTTTGGTGCGACTAATGCCCCGACTATTTCATGAACATGATGAATAAGGTATTCATGGAATATTTGGATAAATTTGTAGTTGTATTCATCGATGATATTTTGGTTTACTCCAAGTCGGAAGAAGAACATCTTGAGCATTTGAGGTTAATCCTAGAAGCTCGAGAACATCGATTGTATGCTAAGTTTAGCAAGTGTGACTTACGGAAGAAGGAAGTGGATTTCCTTGGTCATGTGATGGCAATTGCGAGAGTAGCATTGACCGGTAAAGTGAAAGCGATATTACATCGAGCGGCCCAAAGGCATCACCTTGATTCGCGATTTCTTGGGATTGGCAGGATATTATCGCCGTTTTATTGAAGGATTCTCATCAATTGCTAAACCTCTTACGCAATTGTTGAAGAAAGAGAAAAAGTTTACCTGGACCCCAGCCTGTGAAGAAAGTTTCCAAGAATTGAAGAAGCGCGACTTGGCCCGATCTTGATTTTGCGGATATTCGCAAGGATTTTGATATCTATTGTGATGCTTCGCGTCAAGGATTAGGATGTGTCGATGCAAGAAGGAAGAGGCATCGCGTATCGTCAAAGGCGATTAAGGCCTCATGAAGAGAATTATCCTACTCATGATCTAGAATTAGCAGCAGTAGTGCATGCTTTGAAGATTTGGCGTCATTACCTCATCGGTAATCGCTGCGAGATATACACAGATCATAAAAGCTTGAAATATATTTTCACCCAGTCAGACCTGAATATGAGACAGAGAAGATGGCTGGAGTTAATAAAGGATTATAATCTTGGAATTCATTACCATCCTGGCAAAGCCAATGTTGTCGCCGATGCTTTGGTAGTAAGAGCCAACTGCAATGCTTTGGAAGTGAAAGAGCTTTGTTCGAAACTTCAAGAGGAATTCAAGTTGAAGCTAAGTAGTATCGATGGATTTTGGCAAATTTGGAAGTGCAGTCTACTTTGGAGAAGCAGATTCGCGAAGCTCAGCCGAAAGACTCAGAGTTCTCCGACATCAAGAAGAAGATGACAGAAGGGAAGTTCAAGGACTTCACAGTGGATGATCAGGACATACTGTGGATCAATGAACGTATCTGTGTTCCAGATATTGATGGTTTGAGACAGCTAATTTTGAAGGAGGCCCATGACTCAAAATATTCGATTCACCCTGGCAGTACTAAGATGTACCAAGATGTTAGGAATAAGTTTTGGTGGCCAAATCTGAAGCGAGAAGTCGCAGAGTTCATTGCCTTGTGCGACGTGTGTCAAAAAGTTAAAGCCGAGCATCAGAGGCCAGCAGGTCTGTTACAACCTTTGAGGATTCCAGAATGGAAGTGGGAAGAAATCGGAATGGATTTCATTACCGGTTTACCCAAGACTCAATCGGGTTACGATTCGATTTGGGTAATAGTGGATCGTTTGACTAAAGTTGCCCATTTCTTACTAGTCAAAACCACTTACTCAGGGGATCGTTTGGCAGAGCTATACATGACGAAGATTGTCAGTTTGCATGGTGTGCCTAAGAAGATAGTGTCAGATCGAGGATCTCAGTTCACCTCCCGATTTTGGCAGAGTTTTCATGAAGCCTTAGGGACTCTTTGAATTCGATCTGCGTATCATCCCCAAACAGATGGACAAACGGAAAGGGTTAATCAGATATTGGAGGATATGTTAAGAGCCTGTGCGCTAGCAAATGCTACTCGTTGGGATAAGAGTTTACCATATGCAGAATTCTCGTACAACAACAGTTATCAAGCCAGTCTACAAATGTCACCATTTGAAGCCTTGTATGGTCGTGCCTGCAGAACCCCGTTGAACTGAGTCGAAACCGTGAGCGTCGATCTTTGGTCGGATATTATTCAAGAAGAGAAAAGCAAGTGTCTATGATCGGAGAGATTAAAGATAGCTCGATCGGCGGAAGAGTTATCCGAGGCAATCGTCGTCGTGATCTCAGTTTTGAGTTAGAAGATTTTGTGTATCTTCGAGTTACGCCCCTCAGAGGTGTGAAAAGGTTCCACGCCAAAGGGAAACTTGCCCCTCGGTATGTTGGTCCGTTCAAGATTTTGGAACGCCGTGGAGAAGTGGCTTATCAGTTGGAGCTGCCACAATCGCTAGCAGGAGTACACGATGTCTTCCACGTCTCACAGCTGAAGAAGTGTCTTCGTGTACGGAAGAAAAAGCAGTTGGATTCGATTGGACTAAAAGAAGACCTCACCTACAAGGAGCGGTAGGTCAAGATTTTGGATGTCGCAGCCGCGCACTGAAGCAAGACCGTTCATTTCGCAAAGTCGATGGAGTAACCACTCGGAAGGAGAAGCAACGTGGGAGCGTGAAGAAGAGTTGAAAGCCGAGTTCCTAGCCTTTTCTCTAGATAGCTTTGAATCTCGGGTTGAGATTCCATTAAGAGGAAAGGTTTGTAACATCCCAATTTTCAGAGCTTTCAAAATCCTTTGATTAGTTAGTTGGAAGAAAATTCACCATCTGGATTTATTTGAATTTAATTTAAAAGCTTAATATTGGACTTTGTGTAACAAACAATATAATATGAATATTTCAACATGGACAATAGTCAAAACTATTTTATTTGGATTCTATGAGCTTGGTTGTATTTTCTAGAATTTTACGAATTTTCCAAGTTCATTTGCTATTTTCCATTGCTTATTTGGATTTCGGTATTTTCTTAAAAGAAAAGCTATTTTAAATCTCCAAATAGTAGTTGGGCGAATTCCTTGGCCCGATCCTGTTCATCTCGGCCCGATCCTTCGTGGCCGTCCGTCGATTGGGCGCTTGGATCTCCAGCTGCGTCTCTCTCCTCCACGCGCTCCGTTAAACCTCGGTAGTTGGATCGCGAAATGACGACCAGATCTCCGTCTCTGGCGCGCCTCGCCTGTCACGGCGCGTGGGCCCGCCGAGGTCGTCGTCCCGACCGATCTTCTTCGTCTCCGCTTGAACGCCGCGTCCGCCATTTTCGCGTCGAGCTCCGTCAAACAAATTTGCAAGCGGCCCCGATTCTTGCGCGGACGGCGCCTTCCGAAGCCCTCACCTCCCGGACTCTTTCAAACATGTTTGAGTTCAAATCCACGGCTCTACCCGTTTTCTTGCGCGTTCGTTTGGACTCCGTTGAACCCGCCGCCATCTCGCCACTCCAGATCCACCCTGGGGCCTATAAATAGGTCGAGGATCGCCAGCGCCTCCGTTTACGGATCCGCCACCCACCTCACCCCAAGAGCCCTAGCGCCGCCATGGTTTAAGTGGGTTTGATCACGAAACCCTAAAACTCGATTGCTTGCATGCGGTGGCGCCTGCCTCCGTGGAGCCGTCGCCAAGTCCGCCGTCCCGGACCTACCTCCGGCTACCACCCACGCCGCTGGACCTCACCGGAGTAGCCACCGACAAAACCCGAACGTCTCGCGGCTTGAGCTCGCCACGGCCACCTCCGTCGTCCTCTTGTGCTGAGACCAGTACCATAAGGTTCGCGAACAGAGAGCTTCCACCGGTTGCATCCACTCTCGGCGATCACCGCAATGCCGTTCTTGCGGTCGGTCAGCCGCCCGCGCCGGCGTTGTCGTCGTGGCGTGGACGCCAGATCAACCAGCCACCTCACCTCTCCGCGCGTACGTGTTAGCCGCGTGGGCGCCGCGTCAGCGCCACGCGCACGGGCGCGCCAGCTCAGCCCGACCAGATCCACAGAGGCTCGGTGGACCTGGTCCACCGTGGGCCGTGTCCCTGACGTGTGGGCCCCACGTCGAGATTTCTTTATTTATCTTTTCCGGTTTTCCTAGGGCTGACGTCATGCTGATGTCATGCTTGCGCAATAATCCGATTTTTCTATTGAGAAATAATTCGGAATTCCAATAAATCCTATTTTTAGGGTTTTCTTTTGTTTCAAACTTTGAAACCTCATAACTTTTGCATCCTAACTCCAAATCCATCCATTCAAATTTCTAAATTTGTATAAAATCAAGATCTATATATTGGAGATTTTTAATTATTTTATTGGAGTTAATTGCTTCTGTTATTTATTTATTCTTGTTGTTTGCTTCGTTAACAGTAGACTTGACGATACTACGGAGGGTTTGAGGAAGAAGGAGCTTTCCAAGACCAAGACCAGTACCTGAACCTATTCCAAGGCAAGCTATACCCTTGACCATCTTGATTCCCAGTTTGCTAAAAGTATTTTAATTCAAATTATTGCATCTTAATTCAAGTATTTATTTAAATGTTTTGGGTGTAGTAGTTAATTCCATATTGTTATGCCTTCCTTGTATAATTGTTATGCCTTGATCCTTTGTCACCCTAGTTGATATTTAGTTGGTAAATATTGTAGCACCAACGTGGGTTGGTTAGTGCGATTAGATTGCTTAGCCATGCCACGAATCTCCATGTCATGTGAGACTGCAGTTATTTAAACCTGACTAAGTGAATATGCAATCTGTGTGGTAAAATCTGTGTGTACTGTGTGCTGTTATGGCATGTGTTGCACTTAATCAACCGGGTGGAAAAAGGATTTAGACTGAGGCATGTGGTGGATACTGTGTGAAATGGTGGATCGTGTGAATCTGTGTGCATGGGAGCTAATCAGTGTGGCATAGTTAGCAAATGGTAGTCTTGCCTTGGTCAATTAAGGACCTCACCATGTGTGCCATTGAACTGAGCCTATCTGTACAACCACATGTCTGTTTTGAGACGGGCCTAGCATAGTACGATGCGGATCCAAAATGCTTTGTTATGGTTAGTGCTAGCTACACTAATTATATCTTGTGGGTAAAGTGTACAACTCTGCAGTATAACATAATCTATTCGAATAGCGCGTCATGATCATGGGCATGCTCGGGATTTCACACTAGGGTAGTTTTTCATAAAGCGTGTGGGGAGGAGGCGTGTGATATAAATCATCCGCTATGTGAATAATCGGTTAAGCCGTGTGCGTCTTTGTGAAATCAATTATCAAATTATTGTTATTTAATTGTTTTACTTGTTGTCAATGTATATTTATTATTCAATTGCAAACATTGCATTTATGCAAAAGAACCACCGAATGCCTTTCCCTTGTAAAAAGCCAGCATGTATATATATATTGCATCTCTGTGGTGTGGCTTGCGAGTACGGTGTGTACTCACGCTTGTTTTGACGAATCAAGCAGAAGAGGAGGAGTCTTCACCAGCTTTCGAGGAGGAGTTTATCGAAGGTGCCTAAGCGAGGTCTTGACCCCAGTCGGTTGCCTGTGGTGAATCGATGGGATGCTGCTGCCGTTTATGTTTCCGCTGCTTTATTTCTCTGTTAGCCCTGCGTGGCTTAAATAAATGTAAACTCGACCGTAAGGTCAAACCATTATTTATTTATCGTTTATGCTATTATTCGCTTGTGTGAATCGATATCCACCTTTGTTAACACTGTGCACTAAGCGTGATCCTAGACTAGTGCACGAAACACGAGGATTCGAATCGAAATTTTGGGATCCGACACACGGCACCTGTGCTCGTGGGCCGAGTCCACGATGCGGCGCACGATCCACGATGGCCGAGCCCGCCGTCAATGACGCACAAGGCGGTGGCCCCACTGTCGATGGCGGCGACGCGGTTAAAGCGTTAGCGCCTTGCCGAACGCGTCACCTCGCGTTCTCGCGTAGCGAAAAAGAGGAGGAGAGGGAGCGACGGGGCGGCGCCGCGGCGCGGCGATGGGAGAAAGGGGGCGGCGCTGAGCCGGGCCGAGGCGAAGAGAAGGGGCGCCGGGCGAGGCCGGAGGAGACGGAGCGACGGGCTCGGAGGCGACGGAGGGGCGCCGAGGCCGAGCCGGCGAGGAGCGGCGGGCGGGTCGAAGACGAAGACGGCGGCGAATGGCGGCGGGCGAGCGAATGGCTCGGCAACGACAGCGAGCGGAGGTGGAGGAAGGTAAAGAAGGAGGCCGAGTGCGGGCTTAAATAGCCGAGGCGAGGCAAAGCAAGCGCGGCGGAGGCGGAGGAGGAGAAAGCGCCGGGCGCGGAGGAGGGAGAAAGGGGGTCTGGCGTCGTCTGTGTGGAAGGGACAGGACGGGAGGCCGTGGCGGCGCGGCGTGTCGTCAGCCTTGTGGCCGAGTCGAGTCGGCGTCTTGTGCTGGGAGCGGCGAAAGAGGCGGCCGCAGGCGGCACCGAAGCGGAGCGGTGGAGGCGCCGGAAGAACCGGGTCGAGGTGAGGGCTAGGGTTAGGGTTAGGGTTTTTATTTTTGAAATTTAAATTTTCAAATTTGATTTTTAAATCCTTAATCAAAACAGGATGTTACACTCTTGCCAGTCTCTCTCTTTCTTTCTTTCTCTCCCTGTCAACCTGGCCCCACCTGTCACTTTCTTTCTCCCTCCCTATTTCACGTACAGGTGGACCCCGGTGATCTAGGTAAGCTACTAATGCAGAAGCACACCTCAATTTAGCTCGAACAGGGCGTTTATGCCATTGTCACCGATGCTATCCATGGCGCCACCTCAAAGATATTATGCTGGCTCGCCTCCTGAGCTACATGGAGACCTCCTGGTCCTATCCCAATCCCAGATCCCGTTCGTTTTAACTCCTGCATCGAAATCAACTTGATCCTTGCAATATTCTAATAAATTGATAAAGATCACTGAACTTTTGATAATTCTAATATTTTACTAACGTGAACAAAAAATTTTGGACTACAAATCACTATAGATTCTACTAGTTAGAATAATATAATCAGTTTTGCTCGAACGACAAACATTCCATTTAAATCAAATTCATCCTCCAGTGCATCTCAAATTAATTAAGGAACGATGGATAAGCTATCTCGCATTAACTGATTAGCCACGAAGTAATTGAGTTTTGACCTGAAAACTGAGAGAACAACGTCATGCCTTCACTAAACACTAGGTTATTGTCCTTGAAGAAATCTCATGGGATTTAGAATGAACTGACTAGGTAGGTAAACACGTCTTCGGTTGACCATTTGCTGTGGTTGTGCGCACTATGAAGTTTTGTTTCCCAAAATTAAGAATCAGGGGAGAAGACCAGTGCCATCCATTTTGCCATTTCATGCATCCTCGTAGACTCTCGTATTTACATCAAATTAACCACAAGATATCGAGAAAGACTACTGATGTAATCTAACGCATCACGAAAGAGACGTGGTTTAAACTTCGAGACCAAAATATATACATGCTTGGAACTATGACATGCACAATACTACAGAAACTACCTAATTTTGTTCAGTTCTGAATCTGTCCCAAGAACACAGTCGATCTTAAGCTTCTCTTGTTTGGAAATTTCAGGAGGATTTCAATCTACTTTCAACAATCGATCTTAAGCTTCTCTTGTATGGAAGAGAAGATATATATGTTATACACCAGAACATCTGCACCGGCATTAATTAGTTACCTAGCATGCTTAAGAATAATGCTAGCTGGCAGGTGTGCAAAGCCAGCTATATACCTGTTTTGTTCTCTTCTTCTCTGAAAGAAATTTCAAGGTTAATTTGAACGCGTTTGTCTAATTGATCAGGGACATACATATGGTCTGAATTCTACGCGTAAACGATTTGACTGCATGCATTAATTTTGATTAGGACATGGAAGGAGTAAGGAAAAGATCTTATGTACATACACCAGCTAGCTCCAGTGCCGTGTGTCAAGGCTTCAGAACTCAGAATAGACCGACATATTTGCTCCATGGCGGTTAACATACACGTGGCCATCAATTAACAAGCGAACTACTGGGATAATATCACAAGTCTTATGTTAATTTGCATGGAAGGATGAAGGAAATTACACGATCAAACTCTGATTACATGTTCTTACCCAGTTTCATGCTGAGACCTTCAGAGAACTATCTGTACACGACATGCATTCGTGTCGTTTTCTTCTAGATCAAAATATTAGATATCAAATAAAATAAAATTAATAGTTTTGAACATCTGTCAAGACGCGGACCACCGACATTCAAGGCTAGGGTTCCACAGGAAGGATGATGGAAAACGCAGGACTATCTCCTGCATTGGCCGGTTAAGTAGAAAACAAATGAATGTATATATGTATGGTTGGTCATTTTCAGAGAACTTTCAGGATGCATTCTTGATGAGAATAACAACATTTGAATCGAAGTTATTTCAAATAGATATCCGTCTACCTGTGAACTACATACTCGACATGTTTTCTTGATAGGGCTAAATCCAGAAAAAAAACATACTGGGTCTGCCTTACTTAGGAAGTCAAGACATTAATTGGCGCTCTTCGTAGGAATATATCGACAGCAGGGCAAACAGAAATCATGCACGATCGATTCAATGAGATGCAATTTTCAGGATTTTCCCGTCGGTATGCAATGTAAGCACATCTCAAAGTAGCTGCAACTAAATCCTAACTAATCCAAACCATTAGATAAAAAAGAATATATGTCCCCTGTTGAATCGCGTGTACTAAAAAAGAACTGGTAGATAACTATATCCGCGCGCAATATCAAGAACTGAACTCACACGAGTCGCCACGGAAACTAGATGGAAATAAAGTTCTGTCAAGATTGAATGCAAGATGCAAGTACAAGAATTCAAACTTCAAACCGGAGCATCCATATGGGTTTCAGAACTCATATACGCGCAAACGACTAAAATGCTGGCCTTGCATGGAACTTGGAACAACGGATCAAAATACCTCATCATCACCTACATGCATGCTATTCCCTGAACAAAATATAATGATTAATTCGACTAATGCAACCAAGTTAATTAGTCAATGCTCGAGCAATTCCATTGTCATTTCCATGCCATCCAGGTTGTACTAATTCTTGATGGAAAATATCGAACGATATATTTAAACTACGTTACATTAATTACCATATATATAGGCATGCATCATCATCAGTATACGTCTACGTCTGAAATTACCTGATATCATGCATTGACTGGGAGAACGAAGGGAAGAAACATTTGGCCCTCCAATGCGGTTAGGACCTAGGAAGTTCTTCTGTTTTTGCCTCAAGAGTTTAAGACAGTATTAATTTTAAAAAAACTGTTTAAGACAGTATTACTCACGGTACCATTAACTGCCATTCGTCCCAGCAACATACATATAGTAGCACTTAATTATAGTACTTAGATAAAAGGGGCAATTCGTTATATGTCATATAATAACTTTAAACCTTCATAATGTATATGTCACTCTCATTGGCATATGGGCCTCAATGAATTTCATATTGTAAATCATGTAGTTATTCAGTACTAGATCGTAAATTCTCTAGATAAATTAACAAAAAAATGGCCTCATCACGAAATTGATACAAGAGGTTTGTAGTTTCCATGACTATTCCAGTATACTTCCCATGCACATCGATCTTACATTAGGGCTAAGGCTCACTATCTGTATAAAGCTGCACGCGTAGCAAAGATCACACAAACACCAAACCAGCAATATTCGATCGAGATCAAAGATTTCAAAGAAGGAAACGAAGAAGAAGAATGCCAAGGCCCAAGGGTGAGCTAGCTTCCTAATAACCTTGTGATGTGCATAAAGCAATTAAGTTCTTCGGTAGTAACTAGTTTCTATCTCACCATGCATGCATGTATACAAGCCTTTAATTGGTTGGTGAATGTGTAAAGTTGTATATGTTCGTATATTGGAAGTGATGAGGATTTACTTAATTAAACCATTTATCTGTAATATTCGTTATATATAGTAACTAGTTAATTTCTATCTCACCATGCATGCATGGATACATGCCTTTAATAGTTCCCCCCCCCCCCCCCCTTTTTTCTGGACACGCCATGCAGGGAATACTAGAGGTGTTACTAGCCAGCAATCCGGCTCCAATGAATCTGCACGTCAAGCGTTTGTACCTCCGGAGGCTGATCAGCGAAGGGCAAACTCTCCAGGTTAGCGCTTACTCGATATTACTTAAGCAAAAAGAAGGGGACAATATGAATAACTGTATGGAACAGCTACAAGACTGCTATTTGTCTTTCTATCGCTGCAAAAGGCCTTGGCATATATGTTTATTTTCCCCACCGAATGGCAGGGTACAGTAAGGCTCTGTTTGGGACACTGAAATTTTATTGTTATTTGTGATATTCCTGTGTTGCAAATAGGCCTTATGACGCGCATAGCTTGAACCAAAACTTACGGTGGGTAATCTAGCTAATTGTGCTCCAAATCCTAGTAAGCAATTGTCAACTTACTGGTTGATTAATTAGTGTATAAGTAGCAACAAATAATACTTCCTAGTGGGATTAAAAGTACTATGTAGAAAGAACCAATCAGCTGATGATGTCATTCCGGCTTGTGTGCGTGCAGCAGCTAAAGGTTCCACCAACCCAGTGCCGAGCTTGAAACGGGAGCAAGGAGAGAGCAAGTCTCACTCAGCTGATCCAAAGGCAAAAGCAAAAAGTGAGCCAAAAGCAAAAGGTAAGTCGAGATATATATATGCATGGGCCTTGAACCTGTCTCATGCATGCAACACGATCTCGTAATTTTGCAACCTTTTTCATGAACTTTCTCCAAACTTTTGGGCAGCCAAGGCGATCACGATGCCGAAGAATCGTTGAGATGCGATAATTCACTGGTCGGCCGCTGCTGCTGCACGCAACACTGCTACATATATGTGTAAACAAGCTATATATACGTCTGATGGTGTAATAAGAAGTTATATCGAAAATTATCGCACAGTAGCTATACATATGTAGATAATAAAATTAGTGGTCTGAAAGGTTCAAGTATATACATGAAGCGGTGAATTTGTTTCCTCGTGCATATATATGTGTAGAACTCGGTTATTGTCAGCAAATTTATGAATCATAAAGGTCTTATATGGTTAGTGTATGTGTGTTCTCTGATTCCTAATTGAGTACTTATCTAATACATGTTTCATTAGCTATTTAATTCTAATATTCCTTTTTAACGCATCTATATGTGTGCACTTCAAATCTTGGATTAATAACCTTTAAATTCTGTATTTCTGTCCAATTAATCATTGCAACAGCACATATATGTGTTCAGGAATTACTTAATTACACAATGATTTCCTAGTCCTATATATAACCTGAGATCCAAATCTCAGATAAAAAATGCTCTTGCCAACAAAACAGAAAACCAATGGTTTTCAGAATTAGGGGGGAAATAGAACGATTTTTTTTAACTCAAATTTAAATTTACTATTTTTGTTTTTGTTTTTTGATGAGAGAATACTATGAGACCCTGTATATGAGGATCCAGAGAATCTTTTTTTATTCCTGGGGAATTTGAACGGTTTCCTGTGAAATTTCCTACATGGTTGGAGGTTTAGAGCCTGAAAGCTGCTTGCTCGATTTGAGTTAAGCTAAATCTCGGCTCGAATAGACGGATTAAATTGACCCCAAATCCCGGCCCCGGCTCCATATTACTCTCACACACAACACACAAGAGAATAATAAATGATGGAACAAAACAACGAGCGCGTATCAGCAGTACGTACACCGAGGCCGTCGGAGCGGGCGGCCGTGCGTGCTCCCGGCCGGCCGGCGAGAGCTGCCATGCCACCACTTGGACGGACGTTGCCTTCCACCGCACCCGCCGCCCTACTTCGCAGCCAGCGGAAGCCGGTAGCTACCCGCTAACCGCCGGCTTCTGCCCATAGATGCCCACTGCTGCTCTGCTGAACTGGCTGGAGGCTAGAGGGAGACGGACGGGTGTGTCCATTTGGATCGATCTTGGATTGGTTCACGATTGCTTATTGGCTGCTCTTGGATGCTATGGGACCGGGGACTGACTAGTTGCACATGGCATGGGGTTGAGGAGCTGCGAGCGGGAATCCAGGGATTACTGGATTGGCTTGGTTGGATTTGGATCTTCCATAATACTAGTACTGTACATGCCTGTATGTCTGTCTGAGTTCCGAATTTCGGTCAAAAATAGGTGATTTCGGTACTACCGGTCACCTTAGTAGGGTTTCAAATCGGGTTCAAAAAAATCAGTTTGCTTGAATTTTGTCTTTAAAAAATTGAATTCTCTTTAATTTTGTTTGGATTTGATTTTTAAAAATTTTAAATCCGAAAATTTTGATTTTTTTTAAATTTCAACCATAATTTTTTTAATTTTCGCCAAAACCGGGCTTACCGCCCCCCGTTAAAAAAGACCTGCTGTTCTGTAAATGTCTATATCTTTTGCGGTAGCTCTCTTTGGTGGTTGTTTAGGCTTCGGCCTTGTAGCATACTATTTTCTCCTCTCTAATTGATTTTGTAGAGTTTCTGTCCTTTGGTTTTTTAAAAAAATAATGTATATACCTACTCAACTTGTCTAACTTGAAAAAAACTGTAGAAAAACATGCATGAGCTTCAGATTTAATTGTTCCGGTTAGAACTTGCGTGGATTGAGTTATTGCTCATATGAGCCGAGCTAAAGTAGCTCATTGAGTTAAGCCCTTTTCTTTTTTGCCGTTATAGATTGATGTTAATTTAAGTAAACTCATGCATGGTGCAGTAGATGAACTTGCATATCTGAATATCTGATCATTAGTCTAACCTAAGAAGCCCAATGCCTTATCAAGTAACAATTCGAAGGCGACGTGTTTTCCTATACGCTAGCCTGTGCATGCACAAATATTAGACGATTAATGCTTTGTGCCCTGTATAAAATCATAATAATTTATTCTTTCTCTAAAGTTTCACTAATTAATTATACATATAGTGTATCGAGAACCTAGTTGTATGCCAATAGTAAACAGTAGTTTGGCACAATTTAAGCATAAGATAATTTTTTTTTCATGTTTCACAAGAGCAGTTTTTAGAATCTCAAGAACACTAGAAGCTCAAGTAATGGTCAATTTTAGATTAAAGAGCTAACAAAGCAATTCTGACAGGACCAATATCACAAAAGGAGCACTAATTGCGCAACTCGCTAAAACATCTACAAATTGTAATTTTTAGTTCGAGTTATTTTAAAGTTCTAGCTCATATAGTAAAGACTTAGCTACACATGTAAAAGCATGATAATTCTAGCAAGTCAGAGAACTAGACATGGAATTGAGCAAGAATTGAAATACTAAAGCTCCAAAGGGTAATAGGCAAAGCTTCATCAATCTTAAAAGATAAGCAGAAAAACTTATATTACAATGCATCTTTTTGAGTATGACTTGGATTTTTCATACCATTTGTTGAATTTTTCATATGAATGCAATATGATACAATGAGATGCAATAAAAGCCTAAAAACCTAAAAAAAGTTCGAAAAGATCAAAAAGTTCAGAAAAGAACAAGAAAAGATCAAAAGAACAAGGTGAGATCAGAAAAGATCGAACTCCCCCTCAAACCAACCCAAAAGGGATAAATTACCCCTAACTCGCTTCTCAAAGTGGCAAACCTAGTTGGGTCTAATGGCTTGGTGAGGATATCGGCCAGTTGAGCCTCGGACTCCACAAAGTATAGCACAATATCACCTTTTTCGACATGATCTCTAAGGAAGTGATAGCGAATGTCTATGTGCTTAGTCCTAGAGTGTTGCACGGGGCTCTTAGCAATGTTAATAGCAGAAGTGTTATCACAAAAAAGAGGAACACTAGCAAAATTTAACCCATAATCCTTAAGAGTGGTTACCATCAACAAAATCTGACTACAGCAACTAGCAGCAGCTACATATTCAGCTTCAACAGTGGATTGTGCAACAGAGGACTGCTTCCTAGAAGACCAAGATACAAGTGAAGTGCCTAGGAAGTGACAGATGCCTGAAGTACTCTTCTTATCTAACCAACAACCCGCAAAATCAGAATCTGAAAAATCCCTAATGGACAAAGCTGAAGAGCAGGAATACCAAATGCCATATAAAAGGGTAGAGTGTAAATACCTGAATATGCGCTTAAAGGCTTGGCGATGGGAAGTCCTTGGAGACGCCTGAAACCTTGCACAAAGGCATACCGTGAAGTGAATGTCCCGTCTCGAGGCCGCCAGATACAGAAGGGAGCCGATCATGCTGCGGTACTCGCGTTGATCCACGGCTTCTCCTTCCTCATCCGGATCCAAAACAGTCGAAGTTGCTATGGGAGTAGAGATTGGCTTGCAATCACCCATGTTGAAACGTTTGAGTAGATCTTTAGTGTACTTCGTCTGATGGATAAAAGTTCCTTCCTTGCATTGCTTTATTTGAAGCCCCAAAAAGTAATTGAGCTCTCCCATCATACTCATCTCAAATTCACTAGACATAGTCTCAGAAAAGCTGGAAACAAGAGCATTAGAAGAACCACCAAAAATAATATCATCAACGTAAATTTGAGCAAGCAGGAAGTCATTACCACGCCTAAGAATGAATAAAGTTTTGTCTACCTTACCCATATCAAAATCATTCTTAAGCAAAAAGGTCTTAAGACTATCATACTCAAAAGTGATGAAATCATCACCCGTCGACCGCGTGAAGGAAGTGAACCATATTGAGTCTCCGGTAATGTGACGTGAATAGCCGGAGTCGACAAACCACGTGTCCTTCCTTTTTCTGCGGAAATCCTGAAAATCGAGGCACAGGAGAACGATGTGTCTCGATACTGGGGTTAGTTAAAATTGACTTAGGAACCCAGTACTGAGACACACGTTTGCGAGTAGTATGCAAAGCAGAAGTGATATCCTTGATTTTATTTGATGTTTTGTTATGAGCAATGAAAACATTAACATGAGAATTATCCTGTCTAGGAGCATGATGATAAGCATGTGAAACAAATCCTATGCCAGGTTTCTTCTTTTCTATGTTATCATGTCTCATAAAAGCTCTAGGTTGATTGTATGAAATTCTAGCAAAATTTTTGTTATCATTTTTCATCATACACCAACAAAACTCAATCAAATGTCCATTATTTTTGCAATAGGTGCAATGATACTTAATACCACTAGAAGAAGCATCCTTTGGCTTAGTAGCTGGTTGCGCAGAACCCGCAGATTTAAAAATAGTTTTTGCAGGTTGGGTTTTGACCAAGACTTGAACAACTTTTGGCTTGAAATTATCTTGAACATCATTATATCCTAATCCTTGCTTCTTATAAGGAGTTTTAGACTTGTCCAGAATCATGTTTAATTGTTTCTTACCTTTAGAAAATTTTTCTAATGTATCCTTAAGATAAGCATTTTCTTTTTCAAAATTAACACATGATTCACAGGTTTTACCCTTAATAGCTCTAGCATATTTGTCCTTATATAAAGCAAATTCAAGTTTAAGAGCTGGACATGAAGCACATGTGGAAGATTCAATACTTTCCTTAAGTTTGGCATATTTAGCTCTAGCTGCTTCTAAAATATCTTTCACTTCATGTTCGCGCTCTAAGCAAAAAGTGCAAGAACTAGAATCAGCCACACCAGAAGCAATCAACTTGCTAGACTCTTAAGCATTTTTCACAAGGAGCGGTTTTAACCTCAACTAACTCAGTCCTAGCATTTTCAAGTTGTTGCAAAGCAGAATCATGAGCAGATTGCAGTTTATCAAATTCTGAAAGCAAAGCATGGCAAGATGAACATTCATCAGGTTCAAGAGTCTTAACATTTGCAAGTTCTAATTTTAGTTTACCAATTTTTGACTCTAGTTTCTTATTTTTAGTCATGACAAATTATAGCGCTTCATATTGACTAAGCAGTTGCTCATATATGGAATCATATTTAGCAGAAAGGACATCATAAGAGAGAGGTACCTCATTGTCGTCAATGTCGTCAGTGTCAGCCATGAAGCACACGCCAGTGAAGTCCTTGGCCTTCCCTTTCTTTTTGCCTTGAGGGATCTCCTCCTCCTTGTCCTCCTCGCTCCTGGAGTCCACATCGCTCAAGGATTGATCCTCAAAAGCGGCAAGAACCTGGTGAGCGGCCTTCACAAGCTTACTAGCCTCATACCTTGATTTGTTGAATGGAGGCTTCTTCCAAGCTGGCTTTCCCTCCTTATGATTGTTCTTACTTTTCAGCTTGGGGCAATTTGCCCGGATATGATTGAGCTCATCACACTCATAGTATGTCACCGGACCACCTCTCTTTTTGTTTCTCACATTATTTGTAGGCCCGTGTGAATTTTTTAGCAAGGTGGGCTAATTCAAACTCAGGGATACTCTCAAGCTCCTCTTCATGAATAGCAGATAAACAAGCAAATGAAGAACCAGAAAAAGATTCAAGAGAACAATCAGAAGCTCTTTTGAGAGGATCTGCTACCAATGCCATGTTGTCTTTCTTAGGATGATCAACTCTTTTAATTTCATGGGTCTTGAGTTTGCTATAAAGCAACTCCAATGTAAGACTCGAAAGATCAACATTCTCCTCTATAGCAGTAGCTTTCATCTCCCACTACGTGGTGTTGATTGCAGCCAAGAGATGGGTGGCATTTTCAGATTGAGAGTATTCAATATCAACAGTTTTTATATGATTAATCACTTTATTAAAGCGACTGAAAATGTCATCCATGCTCTCTCGAGGACGCATCTCGAATTTGTTGTATTCGCACTTATAGACTGTTTGGCGCACTTTCTTGATTTGGGACGAACCCTCATGATAGGTTTCGAGGGTGTTCCAAATCTCGTCTTGCTGATTGTAGATTGCAAATCCGATCATATTCTTGTCTACCAAGCGCACCATATAAAAGGTTCTTGGCCTTGTTGTTGTTAGCCAAAAGAACTGCAGAAGCAGGCGTTGCAACCTCGGGATTAATGAGCGGGGATCGAACGTCCCATATAGCTTGTCCCTCGCTCTCAAGAAAGACTCGCATGCGATTCTTCCAATAGGCATAGTCGTGCCCATCTAAGATATGCGACTTTGTGGAGTATCTATCCATCGTCAAGTTCAGTGACCGGTTAAGATCAAGATTGAACTAACCGGGCTCTGATACCACTTGTTGGACCGAAAAGGCGACTAGAGGGGGTGAATAGGAGCACACTCACTTTTTCATAAATTATGAATTCAACACAATTTCACTCCAATAGCTATGAGGAAGCTATGAAGATCAATATACCAGTACAACAGAAGACTAGTATTGAATCCAATTTACCCCCTAGATAATACGACAAAAATCAACACAAGCTAAAACACAAATCGATCTTGGCGGTCCGATCATGTGTTAGTGGCGATCGGACCACCGACCAAATCGATCGGACCGGTGCCTTGAAGCGGACGGCTGGCTCGAAAACATGAAGAAACGACCCCAATAGCGAAGTTGCAAATAGATCTAACTTTTGATTCTCAACTCCAAACTTCATGAAACTTGGTATACACCTTCTCTGTGATATTAAGGACCTATTCCAATCAACAAATATGATTATTCTTGGACAAACAAAGATCCTTTACGATCTGATTGGAGAAAGGTCTAAAACTGAGCAAAAGTGACAACTAGATCCAATCGCTTGCTTGTGGGTGATTGATGATCACGATGATCCTAGATGAGTTCCCACACAACACATCAAGCTAATCCACGTGACTATATCAAGAAAAAACTCGTGGATCAAAGAAAGCTCTAAAATCACGAAATTGAAAGCAGGAACGAAAAGAGACTTATCTCAAGCAAACCTTGCATAGATTAAAATGTGATTGATGCTAGATTACACCCACTCCATCAAGGATCAGTGGTCAATCAAAGATCACGAAAATCCAATCAAACCTTCAAGAACCCTAGCCTCCACGCCTAGCTCTCCCTAAACAAAATTATGGTTTTCTAATAAAGAGGGTTGAGAGGTGGTGTAGCAACCACCCTCTCCTATTTATAGTGGAGGCTTAGACCTTTTAGAAGTTTGATTCTATTGGGCTCCCGTTAAGGCCCACTAACAAACGGGTCACACACGCACGCTTCGCAAAGCGCTGTCTTTAACCTTTTGACCTAAACAGCTTCACCTAGCGCCATCTTGCACCTCGGATTTACTAATAGGCCACCCTTGTCCATCTTGCGTCACGCTTGAGTCATTGACCTCACCCGGCATCGTCGATCGTTCTGGACATCAGCTCTCCAAGCCTAGTCCCGATCATCTTCGCCGTTGATCGTCGTTGACCACCAAGCGACCTGCACAACCATAGACAAGTAAACCGATTTTGGGAATAAGTTCTTCACAACTTGACCCATGTTAGTCAAAACATGCATCATGCAATACATATGCCCTGAAAATCATGACTTTGACCTAACAAATGAATAACGCCGCCACGAAGGCCGGTGTTCAAGTGACAACCGGTCCGACCACCCCTCAGGGCCGGTCGGACTGCTAGTGTAACACCCTGACTATAAGTAAGTAGCCCCCGAATCAAACAGTACAAAGGCATCATGCGAATCAACTAGTAAAGTACCTGTCACCACATCAGGACGTCCCATAGTCTCAAGGGTGGGCATGGCGTAGACCCCCTAATGCACCGGTGCAAAAGACGCACCGACACTCTGCGGCGGAAAACTGCAAACTGCTGCTGGAGGGACGAATGACGGAGGTGCAGATGGTGCGGGATTCCAATAGAACCCTGCAGGAGGCGCCGGAGTAAAAGCTGCAGTGGAACCCACTGGAGAATACTTGTGGTGCCGAATCTACTGCCAGTCTGGCCGAACCCACAGGGAAGCTGGAGGAAGAAGCTACTGGGACTGCCTCCCATTTGATGATACTAGCTAGATTTTACTTGCACACTGAGGACTTGTGGCCCTCCCGACCACACTGCTGGCATGTTCCCTTGAAGGAACATTATGAAGCTCGATGGCCGTCACCACACCGAAAACACTTCATGCCCTGACCTGGAACAGGACGCATCGGTGGGGCGGAAGATGAAGAACGTGGCGCCGAAGAGGAAGATCGCCCTTCTTGAGCAGGGCGGAGTTCTCGTTCTTTGAAACCTCTTAGCGGCGGTCGTCAAAAGACCCACTTCCTCCACCGAAACTCCGCTCGCCACCGCGGATCCACCGGTAGCAACAGAACCACTAGCAACATGCCCTTGCGATGAAGGAGCTCTTTCCAACTCCATCCCTCTAGCCTGCTCGACCACCGAACTAAAATCACGCAGACCTGTTGCTCCCAGAATTTGGCGATACTCCTGATTGAGGCCCCGCCGGAACCTCTTAGCCTTCTCTTTATCATCACTAGCCACCCCCGGTACAAAGCGCACCAGGTTATTGAACCTGGCCTCATACTCCGATACTGACATCTTCCCTTGCACATAGGTCAGGAGCGATTGCTCCATCTTCTCAATAAAAGAGTCCGGATAAAACTGCATTCTGAACTTGTCCACAAATATCTCCCAAGTGACAAGACCTTGCTCGGGGGTTCTGGAAGACAAGACCCCTTCCCACCAAATATCTGCCTGACCCTTCAGCTGAAAGGCCACGAATCGCGCCCTCTGCTCGGACGTCAGCTCCACTGCTCCAAACTGACGCTCCATATACCTCAACTAGTCCGCAGCCTGAACTGGAGTACCTGCTCCGTCAAAAGTATCCAGACGAAGCAACATCCACTCACGGAGGCTCAATCCAGCCCCGGGTGGAACGGCAGCAATAACAGGTCCTACCAAAGGTGCAGCAGCCGCAGGAAGCGCTGCCTGAAGTTGTTGGCGAAGCTACTGGTTTTCCTCGATGGGTTCGAATGAGGTCCGCTTCGGAGGACCGCCATTTGGAGGATCTACTGGAGGATCCGCAGCTCGGAGGAGCGGCGGATGCAATTTCTCGGCGGTAGCCTCGCGGCGCCTCGAGCGAAGATGATGATGCGGTAAGCCCGTCCTCGTCCCGACCACGAATCGGGGGACGACCACGGCCTCGGCCTCTACCCCTTGCCATCTAAGAACAACACAACAGAAAGAAAAACCAAACACTTAGCTCAACGAACTGATAAAACATAATAATTGGAACATAACCAGGCAATTGCGGAAAACAATGGTTTACCCAACCCTTCCTATTGTGCACAGTGTGTCAAATTTAACATATTTTAATTTAACCACGGACCTAAAGCCCGCTCTGATACCAACTGTAACACCCTGACTATAAGGAAGTCAAGATGTCACGTACAACCACTAATCTTTAGGAGAATAACAACAATATGCATAGCCAGATGTTGCATACAACAAGGATATACGTAAACAGGAATTCATCAACAAGTCTAATCAACGGGGTGGAGATAAACAATTCAGGGAGATACGGTAAATATGGCCAAGTTGGCTTATTACAATTCATCACAAGGCATAAATAGAAGACAATATTAAGTTCTCAAATGTTTTGGATTATGGTAGTGACTGCATCGTGTTGAACTACCCTCCATGATACCGTTCTTCCTTGTCATTTACCTAAACAAAACAACAAAGCAAGAATGAGCCAAAGACTCAGCAAGTACTTGAAAGTAACAATCAATATCCAAAGAACAATATACACTATCACAGATTGAACATTTATCAGAAACAAATTTTATGAATGGATGAAGTGAAGTGATGCAATGAAGGAAATGGATATATCACAGCTTATACCGGTATAGCGAGTGAAACACCCGTCGATGTTCACTTTAAAGTTACCGTATGAAGAACGTTTCATATGGCCGTCCAACGTGGCCCACATTGGAATGGTGGACAAACGTACCCATTCAGGCCCGATGGGGTTTTGGATGCCCATACTTGGAATTGATGGGTCTTCTGAAGGAAATCCACTTTCGTGGTCATTATGAATTTATGCATGACATGATGTGATCTCATGGTAAGATTGAATATCACGCATTAATAGAAAAATACACATGGCATTCAACTACATATACAAACAAGTATAACCATGCATTCACACATCACATATTGTATCAATAATAGCATACAAGTTACTTGCCTGCCGCGCTACGACGGGTTAGGAGGTAACTGAGGTAGCCCTCCACTCACAGCTTCACCGCCTACAATATGGAATAATCAAAATGAGGACAAACGAGTAAGACATTGCTACACGTGCCCTCCCACAATCTCTAGCCAAACCAACCAAACAAAAGGTTCAATTTGATCAATTCACCCAAATATTCCAAATACCCCTAAACTGGCAGTTTTACTAGAAAATTCACCAATAAATAACCGTAGCTCCAAAAGACCTGAAACTAGTGCTCAACTTCTCTTAACGTAACAGGCTACGAAACTCTAGTTGACGGTAAACTCTAATTCGGCCAAAACAGGGGTCTAAACATCCACTGAAAACTATATCCACAATCTGTCCAGAATTCAGAACAGCCCCAAAGAAAAGGCTCTAACTTTTAGACCACTGATCAAAATAAAGTGATCTTTATCAGCCTGGAAACATGGTGAAATTATCTTCACAAACTTAGTTGGGTGGCCGACCTGGTTCTGACTCTAACTAGATCAAAACCTAGGTGCAACCGACTGTACCCAGAGTTTCTGTCAGACAGAGCAGTATGTGGTAAAACAGTCATAACTTTTAAACTACTGGATGAACATTCGTGATCAAGGTGCCAAAAGAAAGCTAATGAAACCAGGATCATATCTCCAGAAGACGCAGATATCCAATTCGGCCTCTACGACACCCAAAACTGAGGTACAACGTACTGGACAGAATCAATCTACAGATAGAAATAAAACGATACTACTAAAACCATTGAATTTGCAACTCCAAAGACATCCAACAGTGATAGGGTCTCTCGTTACCCTTGTAGACCCGAAGAACGACGAGGATCAACTTCCCGAAGGTCTCTCCTCTCCTCCTTTGGCCGGCCCCAACACCGCGAACCCGAGGGAAACGCAAAAGCCCGGCTGAGGAAGAACCGAAGGTGAGCAGCGTGGAAGATCGGGAGTGCAGCTCGAGGAACACCAATGGCAGCCACCAATGGAGGAGGAGGCGCTGGGAGGAGGAGGCGCGGGTGGAGGAGGAGGTGGTGGCGGCTCAAGGGGAGGAGATGGTGGCGGCTAGGGTTTGGGGAAGTGGTGCCCCCTTTTGGCGGCCCCTCTTGGGCCACTGGTCATGGATGCGGCCAGGGTTGACGGAAATAACGTTTACCCCGCTGATTGGAATTTCCGACGGCTGTTTCTTTTACTCCGCCGACTTCTTTCTTTTTACCGAATCGGTTCGAGTATTATGACCCGACTTGCGGTCGGACCACGACTATAGGCGGTCAAGCCGCCCAAAAGGACTTAGCCGAATTTCAAGCCCTGAAATTCCGAAACCTTCTGGAAATTTAAAACGAATAGAACTTTTGACTGGAGACTCCAAGAATTATGGGACCAAGTGCAATAGAATCCCCTCTCTTGCCTACACCCTCTATTTTTGGCCCAGCTCATTTTGACACTCTTTGGTCACGGCCGTTCCGACCGATTTGGGACCGGTCGGACCGCCATGCTATGGCTGATCGGATCACTTTGTCACTGACGATTCAACCTTTGTCGAAAACACGTGAAACGATAAACGATAAACTCCATTGCCAATTGTCACATCATCCTAAGATCTAGAGTATATCCCCATGATATCCACAAGCATTAAAGAATATCATCCTGTAATACCCCGAAGGTGATTCGGCTTATTAGAAGAAGTTTCGGAAGAGGGAGCTAATCGAAAAACCAGAATCATCTTTTCACCGGGGGGTTTTCTGTGATTTCACAGCAACCTGGGCCTGGGCCACGGCCCAGGAGGGGCCCATGTGGTGTCCGGCCATAAGAGGGGGTTCCCACCCCCCCAAACCCTAAACTCCACATTTCTCTCCCCCTCCCCCATTTGGAGCCGCCGCCCCCCCTTCCCCCTTGCTGTGCACCGCCTTGTACGTCGATTTTGGGTAAGATGCGTTCGTTTTCTGTCCTGTCCATCTGTTAGAAAGTTGTAGGTATTGTTCTTAGATTTCCATATCCACCGAGATCACGTGATTCCGCCTTACGGTTTAGGAGATATGATTTTTTTAGTGCGCGCTGTTCTGTCTGTCTGACGAGAAGGATCTGTCGGCTTGATCCTAGGTTTTGATTTAGTTAGAGGCGTTTCCAGAACCTCCACCCAAATAAGTTATTGTAGACCTTTAAATTATCTTTCAAAGCTGATAAAGATCATCTCCATTGGATCTGTATAATGAAAGTTATGATATTTGCTTTACCACTGTTCTGAATTCTGGGCAGATAAATGTTAGTGTTTTCATCTATTGTTTAGACTACTGTAGAGGTCGAATCTGGGGTTTTGCTCTTCTAGAGTTTTATTCCTGGGAACGTTAGCTTTCTTTTGGCACCGAGATCAGGAAAATCCGATCTGTAGTTTGGGAGATATGAATTTTTGATTACGAACTGTCCGGTCTGTCTGAAAGCTGAGGTCAGTAGGTTTGTCCCTCGGTTTTATTCAAATTAGGGGCCAAATGAGAACCTTCACCCAACTAAGTTATTTTATCCCTTAAAATTATCTTTCCAAGCTGATAAGAATCATTCTCATTGGATCAATAGGTTGAATGTTACACCATTTTCTTTATCTCTCGATCGTATTGCGGATGGGCGTAGATGGGTTGTGTTTAGCTGTTAATTAGCCCTCTGTTTTTGCCGAATCAGGGGATTCCGCCAACTAATGTTTTTTAGCCTGATCTGTTAAGATTCAGTGAGCACTGGTTTCAGGTCTTTTGGAGTTACAGATAATTAATGGTGATTTTGCTAGTATCGCTGCCAGTTTAGCGGTAATCGGGCTGTTGGGTAAACTTGGTAAAATTGATCCCGTTGTTTGTGTGGGAGAGATAGAGGGGATGGATGGGCTCTTGTAGCAATGTCATACCTTGTTATTCTTATTTCAATTATAAATTTGTGTAGGCGGTGAGGCGGTGAGTGGAGGGGCATCTTCGTGTCCTCCTATTACGTCACATCGCGGAAGGCAAGTACCCTATGCTCTTTGGTGATGTTTCCAATTGTTTGCTTGATGTTGGGATAAATTGTGAATGCCTTTTTATATCCATCCTGATGTTTATTTCATTTCAAGAAGATGATTCTTGTGATTAAAGAATTAGCATTCATTTCAGTTGTTGCATTCCATTACATGCAACTAACTTGTGTGGTATTCTTGATATATTATGTTGTGTGGGAATGCATACTCATACTTGTTTACACATGTTGTTGAATGCCATGTGTCTTTTCCACTAATGTGTGATATTCATTCATACCATGAGAAATCATCATGTTCATTCATAAAATTCATTATGACCACGGAGTGGATTCTTTTAGTAAGTCCCATCAATTCCGGTATGGGCATTTGAAAGACCCATCAATTCGAGCATGGGCATTTGAAAACCCACCATTCCAATGTGGGTAGTGTTGACCACCATTCCAATGTGGCAACTTGGACACCCGTATGAAACGTTCTTCATACGGTGATTGGGTCCCCGTACTTTGTGAAGTACGGGCTTAAGTGAACACCGACGGTGTATCACTCGCTATACCTAGATATGCACGATCGATAAGTCCATACCTTCAATGCATTCTTACATTTCATCCATTCATGTATTCATTCCATACATACATGTATGTGTTCCAATAATTGTTCGTAATTCAACCGAATTGTGTTGTCCACTCCATGCTTGATTATTCTTGTTTAGTACTTGCTTTAGTCTTCGACTCACCCTTGCTTTGTATGTTTTAATTAGGTAATTGAGGAGGACGACAAGATGATTTGGTGGGGTAGTTCGGCACACTACACTTCACTTTTATCCAACGAATAATTATTATTACCTTTCACCAAGCCAACTTGTTAAATAAATTTCAGTTTGTAATAATCCAACTTTGGTATTACTTGACTGTTCGTGGTATTATATCTGTTTATCCATTCTTTTCCATGAATCTGGTGATCGTTTATTGTCATTCTTTAGAAATTATTGTTGATTGAATCTGTATAATCCAGCTTTAATGCTATTCTTAGTAGTTTGATAGTTTTGGGTGACATCTTGGCTTCCGAATAGCCAGGGTGTTACACATCCACAGTAGAGTGCTAAATTAACAAAGAGTGTCATATTTCATCGAGTTACATGTGATAATACACCATTCTCCTTCATCCTGGTTCATGCATAAGCTTATCTAGACTTTGGTATATATTGTGTTGTGCCATTATGTTTGGGTATATTTGTATTCATATTTTATTTTCCTATATTTGTATACGTATTTTAGTTATTATGTGTGTACTCCTGTGCCATATTGTATATCGACATCTTTAATGGAGTTGCAATGCATTTTTTTTCCATACATTCCAAGTCACATGAAATCATGAAACCCTAATTTCTGAAACCTAAAATCCAAATTTTCACGACCTAAATCCTAAATTTTACAATTCCAGAACACATATCAAATTGTTCAAATAGTATACACTCAAGTCCACTGTTTGAGGAGCCTTCAAAATAGAACTCAAAATTTTTGGAGCTCAATTTATACATTTACAAATTCGTACAATTAGTACACTTATATGAAATTGTGAGAAAAATTCCGAAGGAATAAAATTATGAAAAATTTACCCAAGTACACTATGTGAGGAGGTTCCACATAAAATTTTGTGATTTTTGGGACTCGTTTGCTACATTTAAAAATTTCTACAAAGAGTCATGAAACCTAATTTTTGAAACCCTAACCAACATGTGGCGGCGTGAGGCCGTTGCCGCATGGCCACCGTACACGGCCGTCGTGTGGTAACCGTTGCCGCACAGACGACGTGGCGGCGTTGCCACTCGGTGGCCGTGCGACAACGATGATGTGGCAGGCGGGGAGGACTTGCTGCACAATGGCTGTACGACAATGGTGCTACTTTTGCAAATACGCTCAAAAGACAGTTATTTCTATAAATACGTGATCAAAACATGCAAAAATGGCAAAAAATTCGTATACTCCTGTGTGCTTCGATATAGTCATATAGACAAGACAACTCTCAACCAAACAAAAGCTCTGACAATACACATTAAGAAATTTTGACTTATTGTTTGGAAGTTTCACTGAGGTGATTTTTTAATTAATTAACTCATTTTTAAAATATATTTTTATTGTTTACCTTTCAAAAATATTATTTGTAATTCTGACCATTTTTGTGCGTGACAAAATAAAATTATCACGTCATAGGATAAATCCAGCTAAATAGGAATTTTTGTCACGACACAGGTGCTGGCGTGACCAAACAACACTGTCATGCCACTGGTGGTGGCGTGACAGGATACAGTGCTTACGTGATAATGTTGTTTTATCACACCACGACTGGTGGCGTGACCAAAAGGGTCAGAATTAAAAATAAAGTTTGCGACGGGTTAACAATAAAAATAAATTAAAAATGGGTTAATTAATAAAAAAAATCCACTAAGGCATGTGTTCATCTTGGAGGTGATACAACCCTGCTGAATTTCGCACAAAATAGTTTAACTACAAATTATTATATTCCAAATAAGATCCTACAGTCAAGTCCTCAATGTATGATGGTAATTTATAATACTTTTAGGATTTCTACCTTTTTGTATAAAAACTATATATTCAACTCTTGCGTTAATTCAAACAAGGTCCAAAGGTTTTGTACGATTTGGATGTAAAACAAGATAAACTAAAAAAATCTGACTTATATATGTTTATGGTTAATATATATATGGTTTTGCTAAACAACATTCAACTATTTTCTTTTGTCAAAATAGTCGAATTTCCATCCGTTCGATATGCTTTGAGATTTGCACTTATTCTTATTTGATGAATTGGGTCCAAATTTATTATGATTTTTTCTTTAGAACACAACAGGTTCACCACATTATCATATTTTGTTGGTATAGAATTTCATTTTATGTTTTTATCTTTGTTATTATTTTTTCTCAATCTCTCGAAACATATGTTAGATTTTGAATCATGTAATGGAAATATAAGTTATTAAGACTTTTAATAATAATTGCAGTGACCAAGAACAAAAAATACATACATAAATTACTATAATTTATGTTTAATGAAATTGTAAGTGAACTAAATTTTGACTGTTTCAGGCTGGAAAAACAGTTGAATCTTGTATAGCCGGACCCATATATATATATCAACATAAGATTTGTCCACCGTCAAGATAAATAGTCGAGTCTTATTAGAAATCAAGTTTATATTCATGAAGGTAAGTCCGATGAAAGTATAATATACATACATGGGCCTGTTTTGATTTTTTTAAAGGAATAAGGTGGAGTTATTTAAATTTAAAAGTTGTAGGATTTTTTTAAAATAATTGTACCACGGGTCCATTAACTTGCACGATGGGTGCAATTGGGTACACGAACCAAATAGATGCTCATTCGCAGCACTATTGTTGTTTTAGTGATGCATTTTGGCTACAAATCTCCTCACTTGGGCAATCACCCTATCTCATATGGACATAACCGTTGTAACATCACAAAAGTCCTAATTATGAGAAGGTATAGTGAAAATAAATAAGGGAACAATTTTGAGTATTGTCGAGGATCTAATAATCCTTATTTAAATCTGGATAATAATATCGTCATATGGTTCTTGAATATATCCCTTAATATTCATAAGGGAGAAACTGGAGGTCATAAGTTCTTCTACGACCACCTCATAGTCGTAAGTTTTTCAACGACTAGTTCAAGGTCGTAAGTTATTCTACGACTACCCCATAGTTGTAAGTTTTTCTACGACTACTTAATGGTCGTAAGTTATTCTACGATCAGTCTGTGGTCGTAAGCTTTTCTACGACCAGTCCCTAGTCGATGGGGCTTACACACATGTTGGCCTATTCGATCAGGGATATGGGCAGTTAATTACGCTGTTATTCTCTAGAATAATGACATGATTTTACTTTCTATCCTGGTGATAGCTGCCTGGTAACGTGGGAACGCTACTACTCCCATAATAATCTCCAGTAATGACTCCATTATGTAAACAATTACGGCGCCCTTTGGACAGGAAAAATGGAAGCTCACTTCAAGTGCCGTATAAAAAGGCGGGATCATCGAGAGGAGGGGGAGGAGGAATAGACGTAATCAGGAGCACAAGACACTCCATTTTAGTCTTTCTCTTGATATGTAACCATCATACTCAATATAGTTATACAGGAAGTAGGGTTGTTATTCTCTCCGGAGAAGATTTGAACCTGTATAAAAATCCCCATGTCCTCTTCGCGTGATTTGAGTCTTGGAGACCCCCCGAATCAAGCAATCTTTACGTAAGATCGGTTCTAAAAGACCAACAGTTGGCACCGTCCGTGGGGATGTTCTGGTCATCAGCTCTCCTTTTCTCCCAACTTTAATGCTTCCATGGCTGGAGAGTGGAATGAGGAGAACTGGATTGACCAGGCCGATTACACAGATATCGACATGGATGTCGGTTTCGACTATGTGTTGAATCAACCGATGGTAATGTCGCCTCTGGAGATCATTCTTCAGATCCATGAGGTCGTACCATCGACGGATTTCAGGAGGGATCCTTATCCCCCACAACAGTACGTCCAACCAAGGGACTAGATTCCACAGAGGGTAAGGGTCAACTCGACCACAATCAGGACTGCACCAAGGTAGACCCAAAACATGCGAGGGCTCCCCCTCCAAATGTTCAAGTTCATCTAAGGCAGTACGACCTGGCAGGACAAGTCCTGGAAGCCATCATTCCGGAGCTTCATCAGCACCTGGTGGTGCTATCTCTCAGGTTAGCCCCACGGAGGATGGGGTCAAAAATGCTTTTCCTATGAGTTCCACCATCCCATCATAGGGCTCACCTATGGCCGGAGATAGTTATAACTCGAAATTCCCCTTCCTGGAGGGGTTTGCTTCAAGTCGCCAGATGGTGTCTTTCGACTACTCCTCAAGCGAGGAGGCCTCAAGCGGAGATGGAGATCATCAACGGGAGGTCTTCATCCTTCCCTCAGGTAATGATCACTCTCCTAGAGACAGGATTGAGGACACTCCCCGTTGATCACACATTGCGATCCCTCGTGGCAATGGTAAGGACACCTCCGGTAATGTACATGGTCAATACTCTGATGAGCGTGCAAGAAATCCTAGAGATAATCGCACTTCATTGAGGCAAACTCAAGGGTCAGATACGGACGATCCTGAGACAAGTCGACAGAGAAGAATAGCAGCTCAGAGAAATCTGCCCAGGCACGTTCAGTATCAGTCGGATGAAGCTCAGGAGTTCCAACACATCAATGATCTGGTCGAGAACCCAACTTGAGAGCTTGCCCGAGCGCTTGGCCTTGACCTCTTCATCGAAGATACCACATGAAGGTTTTGAAGTGCGATGACCAGACTCGAACGCCCTCGCCGCCATCATTCTGGGAGTCGTTGAAGTACAACTCCATCAAGTTCCAATTGGTCAAACAATTCACCACATGGAGATCAGCGTGACAACATGTTATGTCGTTCCCTTAACCGGAGAAAGGTTCCTCGAACGCCTGATGTTCAACAAGCTCCTAGGAGAGCTGATCGCTCACCACTCCGACTAAGGGGTCTGCATCAGCAGAGAAAATATAAGGAGTATTACCCTCGTAGGTCCAAGACTTAATATAAGTCGGGTTCGCCCACAGCCGGGTATCGTCGTATACGATCGAGTAGCGATATCGACCCTTCTTTCCTCCAAAGGAGGCGTTACGATGTCATTACTGGATGTAGGGCATTCTCGCCTGACCTCCGAGCAGTTCGCTGGTCACCGTGGTTTCAACCAACGAACATGGAGAAGTTCGATGGATCTCAGAATCCCATCGAGTTCCTCCAAATCAACACGACCGTTGTCCGAGGAACAGGAGGATGAGAGCATGTCATGGCGAATTGTTGGACCGAAAAGGCGACTAGAGGGGGGGGGGTGAATAGGAGCACGCTCACTTTTTCCCAAATAATGAATTTAACACAATTTCACTCCAATAGCTATGATGAAGCTATGAAGATCAATATACCAGTACAGCAGAAGACTAGTATTGAATCCAATTAAATCCCCTAAGCAAAAACACAAAATCAACTAAGATTGCAAAGACTCACAGCACGGGCGGTCAGACCTCTGTACCCAACCGGTCGGACCGATTGCCGATCGGCCGACCGTTGTCTTTGGCGGTCGACCGCTCAAAATCGATCGACCGGTGATGACGGGCGATCGACCGGCGATCTCTGAACCGATCTGAAACGATAAAATCACCGATGACGGTTGCAATTAGGTGAAACTTTTGATTCTCAACTCCAATCTTTACGAAACTTTGCACACACCTTCTATATGCTATTGAGGACCTATTCCAATCGAATATTATGATAATTCTTGGAGCGATCTTGAGCAATTGCCAATTGATTAATGAAGGTCTAAAACCGCAAGAACGAAAACTTGATCCTAAAGCTTGTTCGTGAGAGATTGATGATCAAGATGATGCTAGATAGATTCACACATATCACAGCAAGATAATTCACGTGAAAGAATCAATCACAAACTCGTGGATCAAGGAAAGCCCTAAAAACACGAAATTGAAAGCAAGAACGAAAAGAGACTTATCTCAAGCAAACCTTGCATAGATTGATTTCGTGATTGATGCTGGATTACATCCACACCATCATGGGTCAGTGGACAATCAAAGATCACGAAATTCACCACGAACCATCAAGAGCCCTAGCCTCCACCTCAACTCTCCCTAAACCAATTAGAGTTTTGCAAGCAACAA
This sequence comes from Hsuehochloa calcarea, assembly GCA_036346395.1. NCBI lineage: Eukaryota > Viridiplantae > Streptophyta > Magnoliopsida > Poales > Poaceae > Hsuehochloa > Hsuehochloa calcarea. Next base: position 25,409,803 of record CM070608.1, on the reverse strand, counting down.
AAGAGGTGAAAAATAGCGAGGGTGAGGGGTGCAGCCACCACCTCCTCCTATTTATAGTGGAGGCCTAGAACTCCTAGGGTTTGACTCAATTGGGCTCCCGTTAAGGCTCACTAACAAACGGGTCACACACGCACGCTTCGCAAAGCGCCGTCTTTAACCTTTTGACCTAAACCGCTTCACCATGCACCATGGATTTGCCAATAGGTCACCCTTGTCCATCTTGCGTCACGCTTGAGTCGTTAACCTCACCCGGCATCGTAGATTGTTCTGGACCTCAACTCTCCAAGTCTAGTCCCGATCCTCCTCGCCGTTGACCGTCGTTGACCACCAAGCAACCTGCACAACCACAGACAAGCAAACACGAATTCGGGAACAAGTTCTTCACAACTTGACCCATGTTAGTCAAACCATGCATCATGCAAAACATATGCCATGAAACCAATGACTTTGACCTAACAAAACAACATCGCCACGAAGTTGGCCAACGTTCAAGTTATTATCGGCCGACCGCTCCAGAGAGCGGTCGGACCGCCTTTGGCGGTCGGACCGCTCCTGTGAGCGGCCGGACCGCCTATGGGACTTAGCCAATTTCAACCCCAAAATCCAAACCTTCGGAAATTAAAACCAATAGAACTTTTATCGAGACTCCAAAAATCATGAGACCAAGTGCATTGGGATCCCCTCACTTGCCTACAACACCTATTTTTGGCCCAACTTGTTTTGACCACTTTGGTCATCGCCGGTCCGACCGCCCCACTTGGCCGGTCCGACCGATTTGGGACCGGTCGGACCGTCGTGCAAGGACCGGTCGGACCGCCCCTGTCCAGAATACCTGTAGCTTTGTCGAAAACACGTGAAACGACAAACCGTAAACGCCATTGCCAATTGTCACATCATCCTAAGATCTGGAACATATCCCCATGAAATCCACAATCTCTCCCTTGATGAACACATTGGCAATTATCCAGAAAATGTAAATAATAGGTTTGAAAACGAGTTTACTCGCAGTTTTCGCACAAAGGCACAACTTGGTCCATAAGCAAGAAAAAGCAATGTAAATGACCAAGCTGGCATAAGAATAGTATAGGCATGTGAGACAAGGCAAAAGTAAGCATAAAAACTTTGATTTCCAGAAAAGGGTCAAAATTCTCACATAAGGTCCATATGAAAGAACAATTGTTCAATTGACCTATGATCATTGTGAGGATAAAAGAATGCAATTCAAGTTCAGAATAATCAATAAGATAATAAGAATGCAACTCAAGAACTCCCCCTCACTATGATCCTCAATTTTCAAATTTTCGCCTCCTTTGTATAAACTTCTCCCCAATAAAGAAATATCTTCTTATTAACACATCTTCTCTTCTCATTTAACACATCTTCTCCCCCTTTGACAATGGATTCATCAAGGATTCACGCCTTCCTCTCATCCAGAGATAATAAATATAGAATAAAGGAAGAAGCAGAAACAAAAGAAGCATAAAGAGGAATATGCATGAAGTGCAATGGAGTGGCTTCAATTTTTGTATTTTCAATTTCGATTACAAGAAGCTTTGGAGATTACCCAAAAGAACAAGCTAGTATCTCTAATATTGCACAAACAAAGATATCAAGCTGACAAATAGCTAGCAAGATCATGGTAAGACATATATATCAAAGCTAAGCACAAAGGCTCAAAAGTAAAGCGATGGATTTGATCAATTTAAGCAACGCTTCAAATTCACAAAGTTCATCAACAGGATCCTAAAGTGAAATTGGCCATGTCAAAATGTCAAAGTGAGATAAAAATCTAACAAAGACCACATTAAGAGTCAATCAAGTCCCGTATTGAATCATTTTGCTCACTATTTTGTAAACGCCCATTTGTCAACATTTTTCTCATTTGCATTGAATATTGAAGTTGACTAATGATCTAACTTAGTGACAAGATCCTGGACTAGGAGCCATCCACAAACTCATCCTAAGCTTCACCAAAAGTTGATTAAAGGTATATCTTAGTAAAGAAGATCCCGGACTAGGAGCCATCCACAAACTCTTTCTAAGCTTCTACAGGCGACAAATCTTGAGGTTCATGTCATTTCGACAAGCGGTCCCCATGAGATCGTCTCGTTCATCAAACTATCTCCAAGTTCATGTCATTTGACAAGCAGTCTCGTAAGAATAGTTTGGCACAATTTAAGCATAAGACAATCTTGATTTTCATTTTTCACATGAGCAGTTTTAGAATCTCAAGAACACAAAATCTCAAGTAATGGTCAATTTTAGATCAAAGAGCTAACAAAGCAATTCTGACAGGGCCAATGTCACAAGAGGAGCACTAATTGCGCAACTCGCTAAAACATCCACAAATTACAATTTCTTAGTTTGAGTTGTTTAAAAGGTTCTAGCTCATATATCAAAGACTTAGCTACACATGTAAAAGCATGATAATTCTAGCAAGTCAAAGAACTAGACATGACATTGAGCAAGAATTGAAATACAAAAGCTCTAAAGGGTAATAAGCAAAGCTTCATCAATTTTTTTTTTAAATAAGCAGAAAATCTTATATCACTAAGTTCAGAAAAAGAACAATAAAAGATCAAAAGAACAAGGAAAGATTAGAAAAGAGCAAACTCCCCCTCAAACCAACCCATAAGGATAAATTACCCCTAACTCGCTTCTCAAAGAGGAAAATCTGGTTTGATTTAAAGGCTTGGTAAGAATATCTGCCAATTGAGCTTCGGACTCTACGAAGTGCATCACAATATCACCTTTTTCAACATGATCTTTAAGGAAGTGAAAGCGAATATCTATGTGTTTAGTCCTAGAATGTTGCACTGGGTTTTTAGCAATATTAATAGCGTATGTTATCACGTAAAAGAGGAACACTAGCAAAGTTTAACCCATAATCTTTCAAAGTGGACGTCATCCACAAAATCGTCACAAACAACTAGCAAAGACTACATACTCCGCTCAAAGATGGATTGTGCAATGAACACCGCTTCCTAGAGGACCAAGATACAAGAGAAGTGCCTAGGAAGTGACAGTGCTCGAGGTACTCTTCCTATCTAACCGACACCAAGCAAAATCGAATCAAAAACCTCTAATGGACAAAGTCAAGAGCAGAATACCAAATGCCATATAAGAGGGTAGAGTGTAAATACCTGAATATGCGCTTAACGGCTTGGCGATGGGAAGTTCTCGGAGACGCCTGAAATCTTGCACAAAGGCATACCGTGAAGTGAATGTCCGGTCTCGAGGCCGTCAAATATAGAAGGGAGCCGATCATGCTGCGGTACTCGCGTTGATCCACGACTTCTCCTTCCTCATCTGGATCCAAAACCGTCGAGGTTGCCAGGGGAGTGGAAATTGGCTTGCAGTCACCCATGTTGAAGCGTTTGAGTAGATCTTTAGTGTACTTCGTCTGATGGATGAAAGTTCCTTCCTTGCATTGCTTGATTTGAAGTCCCAAAAAGTAATTAAGCTCGCCCATCATACTCATCTCAAATTCCCTGGACATAGTGTCAGAAAAGCTGGAAACGAGAGCATTAGAGGAACCACCAAAAATAATATCATCCATGTAAATTTGAGCAAGTAGGAAGTCATTATCACGCCTAAGAATAAATAGAGTTTTATCCACTTTACCCATCTCAAAATTATTTTTAAGCAAGAAGGTCTTAAGTCTATCATACCAGGCTCTAGGGGCTTGTTTAAGACCATACAAAGCTTTGGATAATTTGAACACACGATTTGGATACTTGGGATCCTCAAAACCAGGGGGTTGCTTAACATACACTTCCTCATCTATGAAACCATTTAAAAAGGCACTTTTAACATCCATCTGATATAATTTAAAACCTTTTGATGCAAAGAAATGCAAGCGAATGCGAATGGCTTCTAGTCTAGCAACAGAGCAAATGTCTCATCAAAATCTAACCCCTCAACTTGGTCAAACCACGAGCTACCAATCTGGCCTTGTTTCTAACCACAGAACCATCCTCACCTTGTTTATTCTTAAACACCCAACGGGTTCCTATAACATTATGACCACTAGGGGGTTCTACTAGGTTCCAAACTTTGTTTCTTTCAAAATTTTCTAACTCCTCATGCATGGCATTTACCCAAACTAGAATCGATAAAGCATGTGATATATCGCGGGTTCAAAAGAAGCAACAAAAGCGAGAATGAGAGTAGAGATTTGGATCATTATACCGAGCGAGTGACTCGCTCATGTAGATTACCTATTATCATTCTCCGAGGATGCCGTCTCTGAATGCGAAGTGGAGCGCCGGGTGAGATATCGTTTCTTCGACCTCAGCAGTCATGCTGATGATGAAGATGCAGCAGAGCCTCAATCAAGGTGAAGTAGACGAAAGGTGTTCTTGTATCAATATGGGCGCTTGAAGAGCGGCAGATGAAGGAATGATATTAGCTTCGTCCTCATCTTCCTCCACAAAAATGCTCTCTGTCACACCAGAATCATCTCAGAGTAATAGATCTAGCTCGAGGGCTAGTCTCATCAAAATGACATTACAAGTCTCTGAATAATGTTAGTATCGAGATTAAAACCCAAAACCCCTCGAATGAGCAGGATAACCTGAAATAACCCATCAAAAGTTCTTGATTCAAATTTATCTAAGTTGCTGTCTTAAGAATAAAACATTTTGATCCAAAACTCAAAATGCGAAGCAGAGGGTTTTCTACCAAAACGAAGCTCATAAGGAGTCTTGCATAAAGAAGGTCTTAAAAAGACACGATTTGCAATATGGCAAGCAAGATAGCAATAGCTTCGCCCAAAATCTCCTCGGTGTGTTATACTCGTCTAGCATCGTCCTAGCCATTTCGACCAAGGTCCTATTCTTCCTTTCCACCACGCCATTTTGTTGAGGGACGTGTGGAGAGGAGAACGATGCTCAATACCACGCCAAAGACAAAAAGAAGCAAAAGAAGCATTTTGAACTCCGTGCCATTATCATCGCGAATCGCTCTCAAAGCACCGAGAAGCTCGAAGCCAAACGAAGAACAAGGTCATGAAAATAACCAAAAGCTTCATCTTTTGAAGTAAGAAAGAACACCCAAGTATATCTAGAAAGATCATCGACTATGACAAGAATATACCATTTTCCACCGACTGACCGGACTCTAGCAGGACCAACAAGATCCATATGAAGCAACCGCCCGGTCCGTCTACCATAACCATAGTCACAGAGATGGGTGTGAGGCGGCAACTTGTTTTCCATGCCTACAGGCGCACATACAGCATCCTTGACAGCTTTGAGTTTGGGCAAACCTCTCATGAGATCAAGGTTGCTAAGTCGTGTCAGATGATTAAAACCAATGTGCCCCAAACGTCGGTGCCAAAGCCAGAAATCAGAAGAAAATGTAAGCAAACATTTAAGAGATACAGCAAGAGATTCTGAAAAATAAGCTCCAAAAATTCTACCAACTCTAGAGATTCCAAACACAAGCTCACCAGGAGAATCAAGCACACAACAAGCATTTTTCTTAAAAATAGTCTCATAACCATCATCAAGAAGTCGAGAAATGTAAAGGAGATTATACCTAAGCTTGTCCACAAGAGCGACATCCTTTAGAATGAATTTGTTGTTCACCCTAATTGATCCTGTTCCTTCAATTCGCCCTTGTGTATCATCTCCAAAGGTGATGAAGTCATCACCTGTTGCCCGCGTGAAAGAGGTGAACCATTTTGAGTTTCCGGTCATGTGGCGTGAACACCCGAGTCGACGAACCACGTGTTCTTCCCTTTCCACGGTAGTCCCGAAAATCAAGGAACAAAAGAACGATGTGTCTCAATATCAAGTTAGATAAACAAGATTTAGGAATCCAAAGATCGAGACACACGTCTCGCAAGGAGTATACAAACCGTAAGTACTATCCTTGATTTCATCTAACATTCGGTTATGAGCAATGTTTAAATTAACATGAGACTTAAATCGTCCATGGGCTGGTCGACGGCCGTTGTCGACGGCCGATCGGCGACCAAAACGGTCGATCGGTGACCACCAAATGGTCGACCGCAAATTCGAGGAACATGAGAATTAGGATATGTAGAAACATAATGATTAGCATTTGAGAAAAAATCCTAATCCAGGTTTATTCCTTTCAGTGTTACCATGTCTCATAAAAGCTCTAGGTTGCCTGAATGAAATTCTATCAAGATTTTTCCTATCATTTTTCAACCTACGCCAACAGAATTCAATCAAATGCCCACCTTTCTTGCAATAAGTGCAATGGTACTTGGTACCACTAGAAGAAGCACCATTTGAATTAATACAAGGTTGGACAAAACCTGCAGATTTAAAAGATGTTTTTGCAGGTTGGGTTTTGAATTCAATTAAACCTTTTTCCAAGACTTGAATGACTTTTGGGTTTGAATCGTCTTGAAAAGAATTGAATCCTAAACCTTGCTTCTTATAAGGAGTTTTAGACTTGTCAAGAATCATGTTTAATTGTTTCTTACCTTTAGAAAATTTCTCTAATGTATCATGAAGGTAAGCATTTTCTTTTCTCAAGTTAACACAAGCATCACAAGTTTTATTCATAGATTTCTCCTTATTCAAAGCAATTTCAAGCTTAAGAGTGGAACAAGAAGCACAAGTAGTATTTTCAATATTGTCCTTAAGCTTAGCATATTTGACTCTAGCAGCTTCTAAGATATCTTTGATTTCACGTTCTTTTTCTAAACATGAAGTGCAAGGGCTAGAATCAAATACATCAAAAGCAATCAATTTACTAGATTCTAAACATTTTTCACAAGGAGCACTTTTAATTTCATTTAGTTCAGATCTAGCATTCTCAAGCTGTTGTACAGAAATATTATGAGCAGATTGTAACTTGGTAATTTCTGAATGCATGGCATGACAAGATAAACATTCATCAGGTTCAAGAGTCTTAGCATTTTTAAGCTTTACTTTTAGTTTTCTAATCTTTGACTCTAATTTCTTATTTTTTGTCATGACAAATTCTAGTGCTTCATCTTCACTAAGCAATTGCTCAACTATAGAATCATATTTAGCAGAAAGCTCATCATAAGAAAAAGATACCTCATTATCATCAATGTCGTCCGTGTCACCATGAAGCACATGCCGTGAAGTCTTTGGCCTTCCCTTTCTTTTTGCCTTGAGGGATCTCCTCCTCCTTGTCCTCCTCACTCCCGGTATCCACATCGCTCAAGGATTGATCCTCAAAAGCGGCAAGGACCCGGTGAGCAGCCTTCACAAGCTTATTAGCCTCATACCTTGATTTGTTGAAAGGAGGCTTCTTCCAAGCTGGCTTTCCTTCCTTATGATTGCCCTTACCTTTCAGCTTGGGGCAATTTGCCCGGATATGATTGAGCTCACCACATTCATAGCATGTCACTGGACCACCTCTCTTTTGTTTCTCACATTATTGTAGGTCCGTGTGAATTTTTTAGCTAGAAGAGCTAACTCTGCTTTGGTGAATACTTTCAAGCTCCTCTTCATGAATAGCAGATAAACAAGCAAATGAAAATCCGTAAGAAGATTTAAAAGAGTCATCAAAAGCCTTTTGAGAGGATCTGCTACCAAAGCTAAATTATCTTTCTTGGGATGATCAACTCTTTTAATTTCATGAGTCTTGAGTTTACTATAAAGCAATTCTAAAGTAAGACTTGAAAGATCAACATTTTCCTCTATAGCAAGAGCCTTCATCTCCCACTCCTTGGTGTTGATTGCAACCAAGAGATGGGTGGCATTTTCAGATTGAGAATATTCAATATCAACACTTTCATTTGATTAATTACTTTATTAAAGCGATCGAAAATATCATCGATGCTCTCTCCAGACGATCTCGAATTTATTGTATTCACGCTTGTAAACTGCTTGGCGCACCTTTTTGATTTGGGACGAACCCTCATGATATGTTTCGAGAGTGTTCCAAATTTCATGCGCAGTTGAAAGATTGCAAATTCTATCATATTCTTGTCTACCAAGTGCACCATATAAAAGATTCTTAGCCTTATTGTTGTTAGCCAAAAGAATTGCGTATGTGTAGCAATTTCAGAATAACCAATGGGCTCTAACAACATCCCAAATAGCTTGTCCTCGCTCTCAAGAAAGACGCGATACGATTCTTCCAATAGGCATAGTCGTGCCCATCAAGATATGCGGTTTAGTAGAAAACTTATCCATCGCCAAAGTTCGGTGACCGGTTAAGATCAAGATTGAACTAACCGGCTCGATACCACTTGTTGGACCGAAAAGGCGACTAGAGGGGGTGAATAGGAGCACGCCACTTTTTCCCAAATAATGAATTCAACACAATTTCACCCAATAGCTATGATGAAGCTATGAAGATCAATATACCAAGACAAATGGAAGACTAGTATTGAATCCAATTAAATCCCTAAGCAAAAACACAAAATCAACTAAGATTGCAAAGACTCACAAAGACGCGGCGGTCGACCTCAGACCCAACCGGTCGGACCGATTGTCGCGATCCGACCGGTGTTGTCTTGGCGGTCGGACCGCTCCAAAATCGGTCCGACCGGTGATGATGGGCGGTCCGACCGGCCTATCTAACCGATCCAAACAGAGAAAATCACCGATGACGGTTGCAATTAGGTGAAACTTTTGATTCTCAACTCCAATCTTTACGAAACTTTGCACACACCTTCTATATGCTATTGAGGACCTATTCCAATTGAATATTATGACAATTCTTGGAACGATCTTGAGCAATTGCCAATTGATTAACAGAAGGTCTAAAACCGGGCAAGAACGAAAACTTGATCCTAAAGCTTGTTCGTGAGAGATTGATGATCAAGATGATGCTAGATAGATTCACACATATCACAGCAAGCTAATTCACGGAAAGAATCAATCACAAACTCATGGATCAAGGAAAGCCCTAAAAACACGAAATTGAAAGCAAGAACGAAAGAGACTTATCTCAAGCAAACCTTGCATAGATTGATTTCGTGATTGATGCTGGATTACATCCACACCATCATGGATCAGTGGACAATCAAAGATCACGAAATTCACCACGAACCATCAAGAGCCCTAGCCTCCACCTCAACTCTCCCTAAACCAATTAGAGTTTTGCAAGCAACAAAAGAGGTGAAAAATAGCGAGGGTGAGGGGTGCAGCCACCACCTCCTCCTATTTATAGTGGAGGCCTAGAACTCCTATGGTTTGACTCAATTGGGCTCCCGTTAAGGCCCACTAACAAACGGGTCACACACGCACGCTTCGCAAAGCGCCGTCTTTAACCTTTTGACCTAAACCGCTTCACCATGCACCATGGATTTGCCAATAGGTCACCCTTGTCCATCTTGCGTCACGCTTGAGTCGTTGACCTCACCCGGCATCGTAGATTGTTCTGGACCTCAACTCTCCAAGTCTAGTCCCGATCCTCCTCGCCGTTGACCGTCGTTGACCACCAAGCAACCTGCACAACCACAGACAAGCAAACACGAATTCGGGAACAAGTTCTTCACAACTTGACCCATGTTAGTCAAACCATACATCATGCAAAACATATGCCATGAAACCAATGACTTTGACCTAACAAAACAACATCGCCACGAAGTTGGCCAACGCTCAAGTTATTACGGTCCGACCGCCCAGTGAGCGGTCGGACCGCCTTGGCCGGCCGGACCGCTCCTCGTGAGCGGTCGGACCGCCTTGGGACTTAGCCGAATTTCAACCCCAAAATCCAAACCTTCCGGAAATTAAAACCAATAGAACTTTTATCGAGACTCCAAAATCATGAGACCAAGTGCATTGGGATCCCTCACTTGCCTACAACACCTATTTTTGGCCCAGCTTGTTTTGACCACTTTGGTCATCGCCGGTCTGACCGCCCCACATGGCCGGTCCGATCGATTTGGGACCGGTCGGACCGCCGTGCAAGGACCGGTCGGACCGCCCCTGTCCAGAATACCTGTAGCTTTGTCAAAAACACGTGAAACGACAAACCGTAAACGCCATTGCCAATTGTCACATCATCCTAAGATCTGGAACATATCCCCATGAAATCCACACGAATTACCTTCCAACTGTGCTCGAAGGGTCCGCTCGATCGTGGTTGCCAAAGCAACCACTCGAGTCTATCTACTCGTTGCAACATCTCTGTGTCCTTCTGCTGGCTAACTTTCAGGGTACTTACAATCGCCATGTAAAGGAGGATGACCTGCACAAGATAAGACAAAATGACCATGTGACCTTACGCCAATTCATCAGGCGCTTCAGTTAGGTTTGGAATTTAATTTCTGAGGTTTCTGACTCATCTGTTATCAGAGCCTTCAAGCAGAGAGTCCGTAGAAGAAGAATTACGGAGGACATCGCTTTGAATCTTCCGGCTACCGTCGCTGAACTCTTCGAGATGGCTGATCGATATGTGACTGCTGCAGAAGCGGTCGTGTGGAACAAAACCATCGATTGAGATGACAAGAATCCTAAAGAGGCGGGCGGAGGTTGCAAAAAGACAAAAAGGCCAAGAAATCCAGAACAAGGCGAAGGGCCAAAAATCTCAAGCCAACAGTTCTAAGGAGGTCTTGGCCGTAAGTGACAAGGAACCATGAAGTTCTAAGCAATATCTCGATCGAGGGAAAGGTAAGCACCCCAAGCAGAAGAACGGTAAGCCTGGGTGGTGCCCTTTCCATAAAAAGGAAGGATACAACCTTCGCAACTGCCGGGTTTTCCAACGAAGACTCAAGGTCAACTACAACGGCAAAGGACCACTTCCTATCCTCAAAGAGGTAGGGCAAGCGAGTGGTCGTACGCAGTCGGACAACAACGAGGAGATGCTGTTCCAAGATCTGGAGCATACAATCGAGCATATCTATGTGGGATCATCGGCATATGAGTCAAAACGACAGCTTAAGGCTGTCGAAAGCGAGGTAAACTCCATTGACCCTCCTCTTGTCAATAAGCTTTCGAAGTAGTCGGAAGTCACCATCTCCTTTGAGAAGATTGACTGCCCGATCCCTACCATTCGACCAGGTCGTTTCCCGATAGTGGTCGAGCCCACCATCAACAACTGTCGAGTAAATCGAGTGTTAGTTGATGGTGGAAGTTCGTTAAACATCCTGTTTTTGAGTACCCTAGACGAGATGCAAGTACCAAGGACCAAGGTAAGACCGGTACGATACTCTTTTCATGGGATTGTACCAGCATCTTCGGCCAAACCTATTGGCCAAGTTTCTCTTCCTTTAACATTTGGTTCTCCAACTAATTTCAAGATATAAAATCTCCTTTGATGTGGTTGATTTCGATACGGTATATAACGCCATACTCGGACGACCAACTTTGGCAAAATTCTTAATTACTACTCATTATGGGTATCAATATCTTAAGATGTCAGGTCCCAAATAAGTAATCACAATTCACCGTGATAAGAAGATGGCGTATACATGCGACCGTCGATCCCTCAAGATGGTTGGCGGATACTCACTCGGAAGAAAACAAGGCACGCGATCTTCAACCAAGCAATCGTCGTCGAATCGCACCAAAGTCGAACGACCAGGTCAAAGAGGTTCCAGTAGATCCAGAGGAGCCCTCGAAGACTGTTCGCATCGGGGATACTTCCGACCCCAAATAGGAAGACGTCCTCGTCACTTGTCTCCAAGCTAACGCAGATGTCTTCGTGTGGCAAGCATCCAACATGCCCGGAGTCCCCAGGGAGGTGATCGAGCATAGGCCAGCTTTACGGCCTGACAAAGTACCGGTAAAACAAAAATTATAGAGATTTTTCCCTGATCGACGAGATGCTATTAGATCAGAATTGGACAAGCTACTTGAAGTAGACTTTATAAGAGAAGTCGATCACCCAGAGTGGTTGACCAACCCTGTAATGGTTAGGAAGTCTAACGACAAATGGCGTTTGTGTGTAGACTTCAGTGATCATAATATAGCTTGACCAAAAGATGATTTCCCTTTACCTCGTACCGATCAGTTTGTACATTCTACTGCTGGTTGTGAAACATTAAGTTTTCCATATGCATATTCTAGCTACCATCAGATTAATATGTGTCTAGAAGATGAAGAAAAGACTGTATTTATTACTCTATTTGGAATATTTTGCTATGTCAAAATATGTAGGACCAGAAGGGCGACTGGAGGGGGGTGAACAGACGCTTTCTTGATTTTCGCCTTAATCCTATTCAACAAGAACTTTTCTTTAATAGCTATGAGAGCTAAAAAGATTAGTAAATGCACAGAGGAGGCCTTGTGATGAATCCGATTAACCACTTAAGCAAAAGACCCAAAATATGGAGATTAGACTCACTTGGGCGGTCAGACCGGTGGCCAACTGGCGGTCTGACTGCCTCGCGGCCTGACCGCCGTTGTAAAATCGGTCTAACCAATTTTGTCCAGAACCTGTGCAGACAGCCCAAGACCAAAACAAAAATCGGTCTAACTTTTGATTTACCCGATGAAACTTGACCAAATTTGGAACACACCTCCCTAAGGATATTTGGATTCTATTTCAAGCAACTATCATCTAGATCCACGTCAAAGTTTTGACCTTTTTAAGCTTTATCAAAGGAGGGTTCAAAACCTAGCAAAACAAAAACTTGATCCAAATCTTGCTCGTGGGGGATTGATGATCTAGATGATCCTAAGAGTATTCCCACACATCATAGCAAGGTAAAAGAGGTCAAGAGTCCAACAAAAAACAACCGGATCAAGGAAAACATAATAGGACTCATCTTTGAAGAAACATCCATAGATTGATTCAAGATGTTGCTTGTTACAGCCACTCCCTCAAGGAGGACAAGAGCTCAATCCAAGAGCACACACACAAATCTCCTCTCTAGGGCCTAGTCTCTCCTCTCCTCTCCAAACCCTAAAGCAAACTAGGGTTTTTGCAAATGAGATGCTTGGGGCTGATTTACACCCACCCCCTCTATTTATAGTGAGACCTAGATTCTAGAAGAGTTCACCTAATGGGCTCCCGTTAAGGCCCAATACAAACGGGACACATACACACATTACAGTCGAAGCAATCGCCTGCTTCGCCACGTGTAGGTTGATCAGCGGCTCTCATCGTGTCGGCAAGTCTCTCCCGTCCGAATCCCATCGGAACCTCCAAGGCACTTGCACCGACCCCCACGCCGCTTGATCCAACCAGCTGCAACAAACTGCCCGTTCGAACCATCTTGTCCATTCTGCGCCATGCTTGAGTCACACGACTTTACCCGGCATCCATGATCGTTCTGGACCTCAGCTCTCCAAGCTTAGTCCGATACACCTCGCCGTTGACCGTCGTTGACCTGCAGGCCACCTGCACAGTAATAGACCAATAATTCGTCTCCGAGAACAAGTTCTTCACAACTTGACCCACGTTAACTCAAACATGCAATATGCAACATTTAAACATTTAAACTCATGCACTAGACATAACCAAAACACAACGCCGCCAAGATGGCCAACAAACAAGTGGAAACTGGTTTGACCTCCATACCTGGCCGGTCTGACCGATCTCACACTGGTCAGACCGATTTGTATGAGCCGGTCAGACCGTTCGAAAAGACTTAGCCAAATTTCCACCTGGAAATCCGAGAACTCTCTAGAATTTTCAATCGAATATATCTTTTGACTGGAAGCTCCAAAAATAATGAGACCAAGTGTAGGAGACTCCCCTCTCTTACCTACACACTCTATTCTTGGCTTAGCTCCAAACTCACTCAAAAAGTCTTTGGCGGTCGGACCGCCAAGGTCACGGCCGGACTACCACACTACGGCCCGGTCGACCGAGGTCTGAACAACATTGAAGCTTTTCCAAAAACGCGAGATTCGGCAAACCAACAACGTCATTGCCAATTGACTCATCATCCTAAGATCATATACATATCCACACGATATCCACAATGTCTCCCTTGATGAACACATTGGCAATCTCCTAGAAAATGTAAGTTTGTTGTTTGAAAAGTAAATTACTCGCCATTTTCACGCAAATGCACAACTTGGTCCATAAGCAAGAGAAAGCCTAGGAAATGATCAAGCTGGCTTCAGAATAACATAGGTAAGTGAGATAAGGCAAAGAGAGCACAAAAAGTTTCAATTTCCAGAGAGTAGCAAAAAAATCTCACTTAGGTCCACATGAAAGAACAATTGTTCCATTTTACCTTTGATCATTATGAGTTTTCTAGAATTGCAAATAAAAATCAGAAAAGGCAATGAGACCAAGAGAATGCAATTTAGTTCCTACTCACTATGATCACAAATTTCCAGAAAATTCATTTGCCCCCTATGACTCCAAAAAGCTCTAAAACAACATTTTTACAAATCTTTCTCCCCCTTTGACAATGAATTTCATCAAGGTGCATGGAAGAAGATAGAGCATGAAGGAATGGCTGAAGTTTTTCAATTTTTTGTTTTTGAACTTTAGCAAAAGGAGCCATGAAGATTATCCATAAAGACAGTACAAGTATTACACCAAGCCATATTATGTGAAGTAGCTGTGTTCAATCATGGCAAAACATGTACAACAAAGCTAAGGCCAAAATAGCAATAATCTGAGATTGAATGAATTAATAGCATGACAAGTTACTCAAAATCATAGTTTCACTAAAGGTATCCATAAATGAGTCAAGTCATGTCTATAGGCCATACTGAGTCAATGAAGAGCATTACGAGTTCAATTATGAAGCAAGTTGTTCAAGCATTTAGCACTTTGAGCATTTTGATGAAAATGATTGATTTTATCATAGTAAAGCAAGTCCTGGACTAGGAGCCATCCACAACTGCCTCCTAAGCTTCAATCAATTGACATTATTTGTTTTCTTAGCATTGTGCTAGATCTCAAGCCTTGCCGCGACCATCTCAAGCATGAAGTTTAAAAGAGTGGTCTAGGTCATCCAAAACTCTCCCTGAGTTCATGCCTAGTGCAATGACAAGCAGTCTCATGTGAAAGAATTGGTGAGATCAGTTTTTTCGCACAGAAAAGCTTATTTTCAGCTCAAAATAAGTTCAAGACTCAGTTTATCCTATATGACATGGCAAGAATCATGAAGGGATCACTAAAGCAAAACTGGTTACAAGATCCAACAAGTCATGTTTTTATTCAATTCGCTCACAAATAATATAGCTAGCATGCCAAAGGCTAAGCTAAATACGAAGAGCCGTCAAAGAACTCTAGCAGACTAGCACAAGACATGGCATGGCATGATAAAATAAGAAAACAAGCCATACAAGGATAATAATCAAAGCTCCTCAAGTTTATATTTCAATGCAAGATGCATGAATTTTAAAATGCATTATGATACAATAAATGCAAAAAGAGCAAACTCCCCTGAAAACAGGCCAAGAGGACTAACAACCCCTAACTCTCCCCGCAAGGTAGCAAAACGAGAAGAATCAAGAGCTTTAGTGAAAATATCCACAACCTATTGCTCAGACTCAACAAAGTGAAGCACAACATCACTCTTCTCAACATGGTCTCTTAGGAAATGATATCGAATGTCAATGTGCTTAGTCCTAGAATGTTGTACTGGATTTTTGGCAATGTTTATGGCAGAAGTGTTGTCACAGAAAAAAAGAACACTACCCAAAAATAACCCATAGTCTCGAAGAGTAGATAAGATCCAGAGAACCTAAGAGCAACTACTGGCTGCAGCTACATACTCGGCCTCGGCTGTGGACTGTATAACAAAAGATTGTTTTCTAGAAGACCAAGAGATAAGAGATGTGCCTAAGAAATGACAAGTGCCAGAAATACTCTTCCTATCCACTCTACACCCCGCAAAATCAGCATCAGAAAATGCTCGAATAGAGAGAGCAGAAGAAGAAGAATACCAGAGTCCAAAGTCAAGAGTATCTTGAAAGTACCTGAAGATGCAACGTAGTGCTTGACGATGAGAGGCACGAGGGGAAGCCTGAAAGCGAGCGCAAAAACATACTACAAATTGTATGTCGGGCCTCGACGCAGTGAGGTAGAGGAGGGAGCCTATCATACTGCGGAACTACTTCTGGTCCACGGGCTCTCCATCCTCATCAGGGTCCAGCACGGTGGTTGTGGCAATAGGAGTAGACATTGGCCTACTGCTTCCCATGTCGAAGCGCTGAAGAAGGTCCTTTGTGTATTTACTTTGGTGAATGAAGGTGCCTTCTTTCAGTTGCTTGACTTGAAGACCAAGAAAGAATGCCAATTCTCCCATCATGCTCATTTCGAACTCCATGCTCATAAAATCTGAAAATCTGGAAACCAAAGCATGAGAGGAACCACCGAATATGATATCATCCACATAAATCTGAACCAATAAGAAATCACTGCCATGCCTGAGAGTGAACAAAGTTTTATCAAACATTCCCATTAGAAATCATTGGTAAGCAAGAAACTCTTAAGCCTGTCATACCAAGCTCTAGGAACTTGCTTCAATCCATACAAGGCTTTAGAGAGTTTAAAAACATAGTCTGGGAACTTATAATTTTTAAAACCAGGTGGTTGCTTGACAAAGACGTCTTCTTCTATGAAACCATTTAAGAAAGCACTTTTAACACCCATTTGATAAAGCTTAAAACCCTTAGATGTTGCAAATGCTAGTAAAATGCAAATGGCTTCTAATCTAGCTACATGAGCAAAGGTCTCTTCAAAGTCTAAGCCTTCTACCTGGGAATAACCTTGAGCTACAAGTCTAGCCTTATTTCGAACAACCAACCCATCCTCACTTTGCTTATTTTAAAAAATCCACTTTGTCCCAATTACATGAAGATCAGAAGGAGGCTCAACTAAGGTCCAGACTTTGTTTCTTTCAAAATTTTCAAGCCCTTCATGCATGGCTTTGACCCAAGAGGCATCAGATAAAGCATGGGTGATATCTTGGGGTTCAAAAGAAGCGACAAAAGAAGAATGTGCATGAGAATCAAAAGAAATAAACCTGGAGCGAGTGACTCGCTTTTGAAGATCCCCAATCATCTGCTCAGGTGGATGCCGTCGCTGAATGTGAAGAGGAGCTCCTGGTACAGAAGTGGCCTCTACCTCATGAGTTGTGGAGGTAGCAGTAGAGCCACTCAGATCGTCGGTGAAGATAGGAGGAGGCTGATCAGCTGAAGCTGGAGTAGTGGAAGCAGGCTCTCCAACCATCTTAGATGTGACTGGAGGATGGATTGGGTCCTCATCCTCAGAGTCATCATCGACGAAGATGCTTTCTCGAATTTCAGGAACCTGTGTACCTGCAGCATCGGGTCTAGTACCAGGACTAGCCTCATCAAAAGTGACTTCGCAAGTCTCAAAAATTTTGTTAGTGTCAGAATTAAATACACGAAAGCCACAAGATTGAGCAGAATATCCAAGAAATATGCTATCAGAACATCTGGAATCAAATTTATCAAGGTTGCCATGTTTAAGAATGAAGCACTTGCAACCAAAAATCTTGAAATGAGAGACTTTGGGCGAATGATCAAATCTAAGCTTAAAAGAAGTCTTGACAATCATAGATGTAACATTCCAAAGTTCTGTTACCAAATTAAAATAAATAAATTTATTATTGTATTGGATTTTCTAGTTGCTGAATAATTTTCTCGATTTTCTGTAGCTTAAAAAGAGTTTTCACTATTAAAAGGAAAAAATAATTATTTAATTTCTTGGTTTTAAAGTCAAAAAGAAAGTTTATTGAGTTTTATTGAATTTCTGGAATTTATTGGATTTAAATTGAAAAATAAAATTATAATTAATTTCTGGATTTTTCTGGTATTTGAAAAGGTGTTTCGTAATTTTGAGAAAATAAAATCAAAAATAAAAGCCAAATTTAAGTTGGAATTATTTTTATTAAGTTCAAAATAATTCTAGGATTTTTTGTGATTTTTTCTAGAATTTTTGGAGTCTATTTACTATATTCTAAAAGGTGTTCAAATTGTGGCTTAAAAGTATTTCGAATTTAAAATTTAAAAAAAAAAAATCAGAAAATGGGTTCCCATTCGGAGCACTACCATATGGCCATTTGCTTCTTATTGATTTGTAATTCCCCTCCCTCTCATTTATCTCCTCATTCCATTCGTCTTCTAGCTCCAGCCGAGAGCTCTTCTCTCTGTTCTCTTGTTCTCCCGTGAGCATCAATGGAGCACCACCACCATCGAGTGCAGACGGCCACCACCAACCCCACCACCGGCCACCGCACACCTCGCCTCCCCCTTCCCTAGCTCCGGCCACCGCCGCCGCCGTCCCTGTCGGCTGTAGCCATGAACGAAAGCTTTAAGCACCCATTAATGGCCGCCTTCACCTCTCTCCTCGTTTCTCCTCACACGAAGCATCAAATTGAATGTCGTCTTAACCAAAACGTCTGTATTAATGTCAGCTACATTACTATGCCATCAATTGGCTGTTTCATCCATCCAATTTAATGCAGTTTTCAGTTTTTCTCCCTCTCATTATTGCACCCGAAAATTTCATCTTTGCTTTCATGAATTCCCATTGATCCAGGCACCTCTCCCCTATATAAAGCGACCAACAGGAGCTCCTCTCCACCGTCAATCCACCCCCAAAACCTCTCCCCTCTCCCCTTGGTTTGGTCACATTTGGGATTTGATGTTCGTCGGTCGTTCGTCGTCTTTCGTCTCTTGCGTCGCCTCCGGTGAAGCTCCGCCACCATCGTCACCACCGCCGGCACCGCAACGACGTCCTCTACGCGTGAATACCATCGCTTCGTCGAAAGATCGCCAGAGCACCCGCCCACCTCCATGGCCGACGGCTCCTGTGCGCCGCCGCCGCCGTCGCCGGCCATCTTCGACTGCGCCGTCACCTCCTACGGCCTAATCTCGACATCAGCAATCTATTTTGGTAACTTACCGACCACCTTTCCTCCTCCCCACCCGCGCCATGGCCATTTCTTCCTCTCTGTTGAGTCGAAGAAGAAGTACGGTGCAATTGCTTATTAGTTTAATACTGTAGCAAATTAATTAAATAGGTTGAGAATTTCACTCCAAAAATCATTTCTCTCTATTGCAAACTCCAAATCCGATGATTCTTGCTCTTAAAATCATCTAAATTCATCCTTTATTTTTTAGTTTTTATTTTGTAATTTTTAGTTTTTATTTTATTTCTGCTATTTATTCCATTTGCGCGTCGCCGTCGCCACCGGTCGTCGCCGGCCGAACAGCCACCACCATCGGGTAGAGTACCTCGCCGGGGTTCCATTTTTGTTGTTCACCGGCCATCTCTCCCTTCCTCTCGCCGGAACGGCCAAATTCTTCTGGTGTCGCTACTATTGACGTATGCATGGAAGTAAATAGTGACATGCACGTACCAAACTTCGCCACCTCCGTTCTCCCTCCTCAGTCTTATTTTTCCGAACCGACTGCGTCGCCGCATGCCCCTCGGTTTCACCTTCCTATCCCCGGAGTTCGCCGCTATCTTTTCGCCGCAACCAAGAATTTTCCGCCGGAGACCGAACCACCTTCTGTCATCATGTCTGGCGCCGTCTTTGATCCGCCGGCGATGTCGTCACTACCATTAGCTTCACCTCGCGATGCTCTACGTTGTGCTACCTTAATTTTCTCCAAAAATATCATTAGCTCTCCGACGCTACTATTTACCTTGCACGGTTTTCCGCACCACCATCGCGCTGGACCTCCGCCAGTGACGCGACCACCACTATTGGGTCCGTCTCATTCCTAAGATTCCATTTTTGTTGTTCGCCGACCATCTCTCTCTTCCTCTCGTCCGTACGGCTAATTCTTCTATGACATTTACTATTCATATGCATTGCGTGGGAATGAATAGTGCCATGCAAACTACTATTCACTCTCCCTTTCAACGTTCCGAAATTTTGTTCTCCCTCATACGAACTCCGATTCTGTCGATTCAAATTCCTATATTCATATAAAGTCTATATCTTACTTCCAGTATTTATCTTATAATTTTGGATTTTACTTGCATTTTATTTGAATGTTATTTGAATTTGGGTCATTTACACGTATAGATTTCGACGACTTCGGACATCAGGATTTCGACGCCGTTTGGGAACAACATATAATCAACCAAGGCAAGTTATACCTTTGATCATATTTGATCACATTATTTAAAATTATTTAAATTTTGTTTTAAACTATTATTGCATGCCTATTTCTATCCAAGTAATTTAAATACCTGTTCTTAAATTATAGTTATTCCCAATACCATTGTATAGCCAACTTTGCTGTTGACTAAAACATACCTTGACACCTTAGATAAAAATCTAGTTTGTGCAATAGTATGGAGTAGAACATTTTGAAAAAAATTATGCTTAGTGATGCTTAGACCTAAAATTATTCAAATTGGGAACTTTCAGCCAAAGATCAAATGATGTTTAAATTATATCCATAGGCATTGGTTTGTCATGGAAGGTTTTGCAAATAACTTTGAAAAGCAAAAATGAAAAGTTGGTTTGTACTTGGGCGAAATGGATGCTTGGTGGGTGCAGTTTTATGCTCGGGTAGGGTTGAGGCCCAGGGGTTATTTCGAAAGTCGCCCAAGTCAGTTAAGGACCGGTCTTCGAGCCGCATCTTGCAAAGCTCCACCGTACTACCACAAGCCTGGAATGGGACATACTAGGCTAAATAATTTGCAACACTCCATTGTTAGTTGTGCCATTTTTGTTGTGTGGGTGTCGGTTAGACAGTATTCCCACTTGGCACAAGAGGGGGTTTCCGGCGGGTGGTTAACCCAATGGAAGTGAAACCTTAGCGGCGCAAGAGGGGGCTTCTAGCAGATGGTTAATCTAAAGGAAGTGAAACCTTAGCGGGCATGACTATTTTGGAATGATGCATTGTAAAGGTCTCGTGATAATCACTTAGTCGCACACCTACGGAAGTGTGTCAGACGTACATTAAAAGTTGATTATCTCTTGTGGGTAAAGTTGTACAACCTCTGCAGAGTGTAAAACTATTCGAATAGCCGTGTCCACAGTCATGGACATGCTGAGCAAAGCCACTCAAAGTTAGGCTTTGATTTGTTTTAAAATGATTTTTGCAAATGATTTGAGGATGGTTAATCCTTGTGGTAAAATTGGGCGGTTAGCCATGTGATAGGAGGGTATCCATCACCATGTTTCATATGGAGGTTATCCTACTATAAAACTTGAGAATTTATAAAATGAATTTTAGTTATAGAATAACTGCTTTGGAACTTAGTACAAATATTCAAAGAAAACATTGCTTTATGCAAAATCAACCAATAAGCCTTCCTTTGATATATCCATGCATGTATTAACTCTGTTACTGGGTGTAACTTGCGAGCACGGTAGTTGTGCTCACCCTTGCTTCATGCAAATAAATTTCAAAGAAGGACTTCACCACCGGTGTGGATCTCGACGACTAGGCCGCTACCCCAATCGATTGCCTGTGGCAGATCAGCTGGACTCCACTACTTCTTCGTCTTCCACTGTGTTTGTTTATTGTTGGCCCGTACACCTCTTTTGTAATAAACTCTGTTGATTATTAATAAAGTTATGCGAATTATGGATGCTACCATATTTGTTTACTGTGTGAACTAGCTACTGATCATGGGACTAGTTCAAAAATGCACAGAGGATTCTGGGGTGTTACTCCCGGGTCTGACAACAGATCTCAAGAAAACCCTATTAGATATATAACAAGCAGTAGAGATCGCCTTAGCCCAAAACCTCCTAGGTGTGGAATGCTCATCTAACATAGTCCGAGCCATCTCTACGAGAGTCCTGTTCTTCCTCTCTACAACACCATTCTGCTGGGGAACTCTAGGAGAAGAGAATTGGTGCTCAATTCCCCTATCAGTGTAGAAGGTAGTAAAGGAAGAATTCTTGAATTCTGTCCCATTGTCACTGCTAATGGCTCTCAAGGCTCCGGGAAGATCAACAGCAAGTCTAAGGACCAATTCTCTAAAGAAGCCAAATGCCTCGTCCTTATAAACCAGAAAATAAACTCATGAATACCTAGAGAAATCATCCACAATCACAAGCACATACCATTTCCCACCAGCTGACTGAACTCTAGAAGGACCAACAATGTCTAAGTGCAGAAGTTGTCCTAGTCCGTCAGTCATCACTCACGTAAGAGGTGGATGAGAAGCAAAAACCATCTTACCATGTCTACAGGGCGAGCACACAAGATCTCTAACAGCCTTCAGCCTAGGCAAACCTCTAATCAAATCCTTGCAACTGACCCTAGACAAGTGATCAAAGCCTATATGCCCAAGTCTACGATGCCACAAAATAATATCATGAGAATCAAAAGCTACAAGACATCTAGGACTGGAAGCAGAGGAAATACTAAAATTAGCACAAAAGATCCTCTCAAACCTGGAGATCTCAAAGACAAGCTCACCCGAGGAATCTAGAACTCTACACTCACCACTTTTAAACCTTCTAGACCCTCATCAAGCAGCTGAGAAACAAATAGCAGATTATACCTTAGCTTACTTACCAAAGCGACGTCCTTAAGCTTGAACTTGTTGTTGACGCGCACAGTGCCCTTGGCTGTCACGGTCCTAGTAGAAGCATCCCCAAAGGTAATCAATTCATTGCCGGATGCACATGTGAGGGAGGAGAACCATTTAGAATCTCCAGTCATATGTCGAGAACACCCAGAGTCAACAAGCCATATGTCCTCCTTCCTCGCACGACGGACCTAAAAAGCACAAGACGGAAACATCTATGCCTCAGTACTGGGGTTAGTGATAAAAGATCTGGAAATCCAGTACTGAGTCACACGATGCCTAGGAACAACAGTAGAAGCAGCCGTAAAATGATTAGGAACACAATTATAAGAATGCACACGAGAGCCACCTAAACCTCTCCGAAACGATCTACCAAAAGCTCGGTATTCCCCCTGTCTAGATGCTACCCGTGGTTTCTCCTCACTATATCCAAAACCAAAACACTGCCTAGACCCACCAAAAGAGTCAAAGAAGTCCTCTACGAACCTAGGCCTATGTATAGTAGGAAAAATAGGCTACCTGGCTCTAGAGACTACAGCAGGTAAAGGAACTCCTCTGATGGTTCTCAAAACGCTCATCCTCTCTTTTCTCTCAACCTTGGCTCTACGGAAGCAGAACTCAACAATATGGCCATCTTTCTTGCAGAAAGTGCAATGGTACTTGACCTTTTGAGGGGTCTGACCTGATGAAGCAGAAGCACCTGTCTTGCTAGAAAGAGTTTGGGCAAAACCTGCAGATCTAAAGACAGCCTTAGATGGCTTAGGGGGTTCTACCTCAAACAGGCCACTCTCAACAACTCTTGCAATCTTAGGTGGATGATTCTTGGAATGCTCTAGGGGATTAAAATCTAGGCTACTATTCTTCATACTCACCTTAGATTTGTCAAGAATCATGTTGAGGTTCTTCTTCCCACTAGAAAACCTCTCAAGAGTCACTTTGAGGTAATCGTTCTCTTTGGCTAAATCCTCACATATAGTGCACTTTCTTGACTTGATTGCCTCATCATGCTTACTCTTAAGAAGAGCTACTTCAACTTTCAAAGCCTCACAAGACACACAATAGAAATCCCTAATCCTATTCAACTGCTCCTTAAATTTAACTCTAAAAGCCTCTTGTATCTTATCAACAATTGTTCCCACTTCAGCATGCAAGACACAACAGGTAGAGTCAATAACTTTCTTGGAAGTAGTAATGGTCATAGATTTTTCAATTTTAATTTTTTCTTCTAGAGTCTTGTTTAGAGCTTCAATTTCAGTTGTGAGCTTAGGACAATTTTCAAATGATGTTGATTTAGAGTAAAGAACCATTTCTGTCATCTCTTTTATTTTAATCCTATTATTCCTACAATGAGAGCAGGTGTGATTAGCATTAAATTTCTGCAATTCTTTCATAGCGCTATCCAATTTTAATTCAAGCAAAGCACAGTTAGAGCAAGATAAAGGGATAGCATCTAAAGTAGTCTCATCAAGAGAAATGGTATTCATGCAAACAGGACTAGACATGAGAGATTCTAGTCATCAAGAGCATCTTTTAATTGATTCACAACAGAGGAATGAGCAGATTTTAAGCTTGTCAATTCATTAAGCAAGCTAGTGTTGGAATCACAAATATCATCAGGATTTGAGCCTAGCAATTTCTAGTTTCAAGTTATCAATCATAGTGTCTTGTTTCTTAATCAATTTAGCTTGCTTATGCAATTTATGTTCAGCAAGAACCAAAGCACGTTTCATATCAGCAAGTGAAGGACATACCTCATTGGGATCACTGAAAGGATCGTCGTCGTTGGAGGAGTCGATGTCGTGGCTATCCTTGGCCATGAAACACATGCCGGTGAAGTCCTGAGCCTTCTTCTTCCCATGGGAGTCATCCTTGTCGTCCTTCGTCTCCGAGTCCACATCGCTCATGTTAACATTCTCAACAGCGGTAAGGACCCGGCTGACAAACTTGTGATAGTTTGTCTTCTTGGGTTTCGCATCCCTAGCTTGAGGACGCCTCCGAGAGTCCTTCTCCTCCTTGCCCTTTAGTTTGGGGCACTAGGAGCGAATGTGGTTTGGCTCACCACACTCAAAACATGTGACAGGGCCACCTCTCCTTCTGTTCCTCACCTTGTTGTAAACTCTCAAGAATTTGGTGGATAGGAGGGCTAAATTATCCTTAGGTAGTTTCTCTAGTTGCTCATCGCTCAAAGAATGCAAAGCTGATAAGGAAAAATCAGATGAGCTAAGATCCAAAGAATCAAATGAACTACCCTTAGATGAGTCGACCACTCAAGCCATCGACTCTGTCTTGGGGAGACGCGAGGTGAAATCAATCTCATGCGTCTTCAACCTCGAGTATAGTTTATCCATGGTAAGCTCACTCATGATAGTGTTATCATTGATGCATGTGATCTTCGTTCCCCAGACCTTCACATCAAGAGCACCCAAGGCTGGCGTGCGTTCTCAGACTCAGAAAAAACAAGATCAACAGCGCAAAGATCATGAAGAATCTTAGAAAACCTTCCCCACAGCTCATCTAAAGACTCACCAGGCCTTTGCTCGATCTTGGATTATATTTTCTTGAGCTGGTTCTGTCTCACTTCCTTGAACGCAGTGGAGCCCTCATGATAATCACAGAGAGTCTGCCAGATCTCATGAGCAGACCTCAAATGAGCAACACGCTCAAACTCAGATCGGCTATGGCCTTGGATCAGAAGATTTCAAGACTTAGTGTTGGCCTCCACATCTGAAGTGATCACATCGTCATCGGCTGGCACGACATAAGAATTTTTTACTTTAAGCCAAATTGTGTGCCCTTGAGCCTCGATGTAGGCCTGCATGAGGGCCTTCTAGTAAGCAAAATCAACTCCATCGAAAATATATGGTTTGGTCGAATACTTGCCAATCGCCATGGCTCCAAAGACCGGTTAAGATATATGAGAAGAGCTAACCGGGCTCTGATACCACTTGTAAGATCGGAAAGGCGACTAGAGAGGGGGTGAATAGACGCTTTCTTGATTTTTTGCCTTAATCAAATTCAACACGAACTTTTCTTCAATAGCTATGAGAGCTAAGAAGATTAGTAAATGCACAGAGGAAGGCTTGTGCTGAATCCGATTAACCCCTTAAGCAAAAGACCCAAAATATGGAGATTAGACTCACTTGGGCGGTCAGACCGGTGGCCAACTGGCGGTCTGACCGCCATTGTAAAATCGGTCTGACCGGTTTTGTCCAGAACCTGCGCGGACAGCCCAAGACCAAAACGAAAATCGGTCTAACTTTTGATTTACCTAGAGAAACTTGACCAAAATTGGAACACACCTCCCTAAGGATATCTGGAACCTATTCCAATCAACGATCGTCCAGATCCACGTCAAAGTTTTGACCTTTTTAAGCTTTATCAAAGGAGGGTTCAAAACCTAGCAAAATGAAAAACTTGATCCAAATCTTGCTCGTGGGGGATTGATGATCTAGATGATCATAGGAGTATTCCCACACATCATAGCAAGGTAAAAGAGGTCAAGAGACCAACCAAAAACAACTGGATCAAGGAAGCACTAAAATCATCAAAAGAGAGAGGAAAACACAAGATGACTCATCTTTGAACAAACATCCATAGATTGATTCAAGATGTTGCTTGTTACAGCCACTCCCTCAAGGAGGACAAGAGCTTAATCCAAGAGCACACACACAAATCACCTCTCTAGGGCCTAGTCTCTCCTCTCCTCTCCAAACCCTAAAGCAAACTAGGGTTTTTACAAATGAGATGCTTGGGGGCTGATTTACACCCACCCCCTCTATTTATGGTGAGGCCTAGATTCTAGAAGAGTTTACCTAATGGGCTCCTGTTAAGGCCCAATACAAATGGGACACATACACAATCATTACAGTCGAAGCAATCGCCTGCTTCGCCACGTGTAGGCAGATCAGCGGCTCTCATCATATCGACAAGTCTCTCCCGTCCGAATCCCGTCGGAACCTCCAAGGCACTTGCACCGACCCCCGCGCCGCTTGATCCAACCAGCTGCAACAAACTGCCCGTTCAAGCCATCTTGTTCATTCTGCGCCATGCTTGAGTCACACGACTTCACCCGGCATCAATGACTGTTCTGGACCTCAGCTCTCCAAGCTTAGTCTCGATCCACCTCGCCGTTGATCGTCGTTAACCTGCAAGCCACCTGCACAGCAATAAACCAAGAATTCGTCTCCAGGAACAAGTTCTTCACAACTTGACCCACGTTAGCTCAAACATGCAATATGCAACAGTGAAACATTGAAACTCATGCACTAGACAAAACCAAAACACAACGCCGCCAAGATGGCTGACAAACAAGTGGAAACCGGTCTGACCTCTATACCTGGCCGGTCTGACCGATCTCACACCGGTCGGACCGATTTGTATGAGCCGGGCAGACCGCCCGAAAAGACTTAGCCAAATTTCCACTTAAAAATCCGAGAACTCTCTGGAATTTTCAACTGAATATATCTTTTGACTGAAAGCTCTAAAAATAATGAGACCAAGTGTAGGAGACTCCCCTCTCTTACCTACACACTCTATTTTTGGCCTAGCTCCAAACTCACTCAAAAAGTCCTAGCTGGTTTGACCGCCAGAGCTGCCGGTCGGAGTGCCACACAGCCGTTCTAACCGCCAGTGCTGCCGGTCTGACCGTCCGAGGTCTGAACAGCATTGAAGCTTTTCCAAAAATGCGAGATTCGGCAAACCAACAACGTCATTGCCAATTGACTCATCATCCTAAGATCATCTACATATCCCCACGATATCCACAAAATACCATTTGGTCTAAAAAATGGTGACGCTTCTTTTCAACACTTGATGCAATCGACTTGTTCACCTGAACTAGGCCGAAATTTAGAAGCCTATGTTGACGATATAGTTGTAAAAACCATCAAGCGGCTTTATCATATTTGCAACTTGCAAGAAACATTCGAAAACCTCATGAAACACCGCCTGAAACTCAATCCTCAAAAGTGTGTGTTCAGAGTCTCTTCAGGAAAGTTGCTTGGATTCCTTGTCTCTATACGAGGAATCGAAGCAAATCCAAAAAAGATAAAGGCAACCGTGCAAATGTGCCCTTCGACCATGAAGAAAGAAGTCCAGAAAATCACAGGATGCATGGTGGTTTAAGTCATTTCATCGCATGATTGGGAGAAAAATGACCACCTTTCTTCAATCTTTGAAGGAAGCATGAGGGTTTCGAGTGGTTAGAAGAGGAAAACGCTGCCTTTGAGGTTGTCGAAAGGTATCTTACGAGTGCCCCCGTTTTGGTTTCTCCAAAACCAGAAGAGACGTTCTTAATTTATCTAGCTGCCACGCCACACGCAGTGATCGTAGTACTGGTTGTAGAACATGAAAACATACAACGACCAGTTTACTACGTAAGTGAAGTTTTACACGGGTCTAAGGAGCGTTACCCTTAGGTCCAAAAACTTCCTTATGCCCTTCTCATGTCTTCGAGGAAACCGTGGTATTATTTTCAAGCGTACAATATAGTTATGTCGTCTAAGTTTCCCTTAAGAGTGGTATTCTAGAACAGGGAAGTAGCGGGACACATGGCAAAATGGTCCGTAGAACTTGGGGAATTCGACCTCAATTTCTTGTCCTAAACGGCCATTAAATCCCAGACCTTGGCAGACTTTGTCGCCGAATGGACAAATCATGAACCTGTTCATGATCCCCAGTACGATTCCCACGACCAGTGGACGATGTACTTTGATGGGTCACTTACTTTAAGTGGCTCGGGGCAGGGGTGGTCCTAGAATCTTCTACCGGAGAGACCTTAAAGTATGCTATTCAATTAAACTTTCGGATCACTAACAACATAGCAAAGTACAAAGGTTTGCTGGCTTGCATACGAGCTGCGAAAGCGCTCACGATTCGACGACTACTCGTGAAAGCAGACTCTCAACTAGTTGTGAATCAGGTCAGAAAAGAGTACTAGTGCTCTAATCTGAGCATGCCCTAGTAGTTATCATAGGTTCAAAAGCTAGAAAAATATTTTTTTGTTTCGAGGTACAATTTGTCCCTCGAAAGGATATTTTCCTCGCAGACCAGCTTGCTCGTATGGCTTCTTCCCGATCACAATTACCAAAAGGAGTTTTCTTGGAGCAACTCCAAAAGTCGTCTCTCGTCGAAATATCAGAGACAACTCCTATTGTGACAACCTCTCTAGAATTCGAGGATACCTGGATCAATCCCATCTATGAGTATCTTCAGAAGGGTACAATACCCGACGATGATCTTGAGGCGGATCGTTCATCCCGAAATGCTAAAATGTATACTTTGGTCGAAGTAGTCTTCTATAAAATAGGCACTCAAGGGGTACTCACGCAATGTATACCGCAGAGGGAAGGACTAAAACTCCTTCAAGACATACACGGGGGCATCTACGAAACTCATGCTTCCTATAGAACACTGATTGGAAAAGCCTTTAGACAAGGTTTCCACTGGCCAACAACCCTCTCCGATGCCAAAGAGTTGGTTAAGAAATGTGTACAACGTCAGTTTCATAGCAGGCAAATACACCAACCGGCTCAGGCATTACAAACAATTCCTCTATCTTGGCCTTTTGCGACCTGGGGTCTCGATATCCTAGGACTGTTCCCAAAAGCTCCATGTGGTTTCGAGTTTCTCTTTGTGGCTATTGATACGTTCACAAAGTGGATCAAAGCTGAATCTGTGACTAGTGTAACAACGGAAGCGGTAAAATGGTTCATGATGAGATGCGTGATTACTCGATTTGGGGTCCCAAGTCGAATAATCATAGATAATGGTAAGCAATTTTCGAGCACAAAATTCTAAGAATTTTACGACGAGTTGGGTACCAAACTATGTTACACCTGTGTTGCCCATCCTCAAAGCAATGGGGTGGTCGAAAGAGCGAATGGCCAAATAATGTAGGGAATCAAAACCTGAGTCTTCGATCAGCTTGTCAAGCGTTTGGCGGCTTGGGTACAAGAATTACCCTCAGTATTATGGGCAATTCGTACGACTGCTAGCTGGGCTATAAGCGAAGCACCTTTTTTCTTAGTTTTCGGTGCCAAAGCCACACTTCCACCAAAACTAAAGATCAGGTCAACAAGGGTCGAAAATCTCAATGATTCAATCCAGGGACAACTTCGAGTGGATGACATCAACTTGCTCGAGGAGAAGAGAAATCAAGCCTTAATCTGTTCAGCAGTCCACCAACCAGCCCTGCGCAGATACTACGATCGTAAGGTCCAACCTCGCAGCCTTGCAGTTGGTGACTTGGTATTGAAGAAAATTCAATCCCAGTCTAATCGGAACAAACTTTCCCCCAAGTGGGAAGGTCCTTACACAGTGGTCGAAGTTACGCGACCAGGTTTAGTACGACTAGCAATGGAAGACGACCGGATTCTCTCCAATTCTTGGAACATCGACCAATTACATAAATTTTATGCATAACCGACCAACCCTACAATAAAGTATCAGGTTCTTTCTATCTTTATTGTCTTACTTTGAGTAACGCTTCGATAATGTTTCGACTATCCCCTGGCCATAAGTTTTTCTATGACCAGTATCCAGTCTTTCTTTACACTTTGTTGAAAGGATGACAACATCACCTAGTCGAAGCCTTTCCTTTCTGCACGTGATCCTACCCACTAGAAGGAACTTCCTTGCGTCGACTCATTCGTCACTTTTGCTACCGATAAAATGAATTTGGATTCAACAAATATGATAGAAATATTTTCAACCTAATTCTTGGTACCTTAGTTTATTTCTTCATTCATTTTGTAAAATACTCTAAGTAGAGTACACTTTTGTAATTTATTTGACTGCTCTTGGTAAACTCGGTTGGTTCTAACTAGTTGGAGAAAGACACAACACCTAATCGAAGCCTTTCCTCCCTGCACGTGATCCTTCCCACTAGAAGGAACTTCCTAGCGTTGTCCTATTTCAGACTCTTGCTACCAGGGCAAACCTATCCAGTGCATTCGAAAAGGTTGAACAAATTCAAAAGGAACTCCAGACGTTTGTATAACTCAAGTTGTCTCCCTTGATTTGATTAATCTGGTTAGAGAGAGTAACATCACCTAGTCGAATCCTTTTCGCTCTGCACGTGGTCCTGTCCACTAGAAGAAACTTTCTAGCGTCAACTCGTTCCTACTCTTACGACCAGTGCATGATGATCGAGATCATAGACTATAAGTTAGCCAAACCTCTCTGTTTCAAAAAACACATTTTGCACTATTTACTTAGTTTATCTAAATAAACTAAGTAAATAGTTGGGGGCTAGGATAAAGTTATTAATATGACTTCAATTCTTAGTCTGATTTTCTTTTTCCATTCGTTATCTTATGAGTTACTAACTACTCGACAAGATGATTTGCAGGAAGAAGAAAGGATTATATATATCAACAACAAAAACTTGTCTTTACAGGTTCCTATTAGAGACTACTCTGACAAGGGAGTCTATTTGCATCTCCTCCATGACTTCCTTGCTGATCAACTGCATATCTTTTATCAACCGCTCCGCTTCTGCTTCAGAGCAGTCGAAGTCGGCTTTGATTGGCTGCAAATTAAGATTGGGGTCATGAGCTTTAAGTTTTGCTAGAACAAAACTTATTGCATTTTTTACCACCTCCTTTATTGAATCAGCTTGGTTGGTCTTCAGAGTGGTCACCAACTCTTGCAAAGTCCCGACTTATTCTCCAATGGTACTTGAGTGAGCGATTATCGTGTCTTCACGAGGGGTGACCTCCTCAGCACGTAGCCCACTGAGTACGTTGTTAAGGAGGGAAATGTTGTCCTGAAGGTTAATCTTCACCGACTTCATCTCCTCCTTATTACAACTCAAGCCTCACAGAGTCACTTTATTTCAACTGCTTGTTCTGAAAATAATAAGGCTAGTCAGATAAAGTGACGCCCTAAAGGAAAACAAAACTAGTCGCAGGTAAAGACTTGCTTACCTGCCAGTCGAGAATCTAACTTCTTGACTTCATCGTCATAAGAGGCAGTGCTCTTTGCATAGCGCTCCTCCCATGACATAACGTCCTGATCTTTTTCTTTGGCGATACGGGAAACCTCGCGGACAACCACGGTCTTGTCTAGGACCTCGGTTTTGAGCTTCCCTATTTCGACTTATTTTTTTGAAAAGGAATAAGAGTTCGAAAAAGAAAAGAAGGTCATAAGAGGTTTTAAGTTCAACACTTACCGTTTATTTTTCCCTCCAACTGTTGAATTGCAGAGTTTGCCTCCTAAAGCTTCTTCAAAAGGGCTTCCCTCTCTTCCTTTAGCTTTTTTGTCTCGACTTTCTCATAGTCGAGCGAATCAGCCAAGGTTTTCTTGTCACTCTTGAACCTACAAAAGAAAATAGTAGACATATGCATAACACAAGCGGTTGTAAGTCTTTCTACGACCAGTATCCAATCGTAAGTTTTCTACGACAACCCTCTGGTCGCAAGTTCTCCTACGACCAATATCCAGTCGTAAGTTTTTCTACGACATTTCCCTAGTTATAAGTGTTTCTACGACATTTCCCTTGTCGTAAGTTATTCTACAACCATCACCTAGTCGTATGTTCTCCAACGACAAACCCATAAGCACTATGCAAATGGTCAAAACATAAACGACTACGAGTAACAATAACTTACCATCTCTTTGCTTGCTCGCAGAGTTTCGCTTCCTCCTGTCGCAGCTGTACAAGTTGTCGATTGTACTCTGCAGCAGTGATAATTTGCTCTAGATCTCTCAGCATAAAGAAACATAGTGAGAAGCGAGAAAAGATGCATATATAAATGTTGAGTAACAAGCACTTACATTGATGCCCATTCGAGCAAACATGGAGAGTACACGTGAAGGGTCCTTCAGTTCATCAAGCTCGTGAACCCGATCCCACCACACCTTTTCGAGACGCTCGTCATCGAAAATATTCCCTCTGTTAGGAATATCCTTGGGGTGTGGAACTCGGTTACGAAACCTGAAAGTAGAAGACCCCACAACCCACAATAGAAGAAGGGCTGAAGAGCTCAGAAAAGAAGTTAGCATATTCTTCTTCTTCTGATTCGGTGACGACAACTCCTTGGGGTCCAGGAGGAATGTCTACGACGACTTCCTTCCCGGCGCAGTGCCCCAATGATCCATCGCCTTGGCCTAATGCCTCCGCTGCGTCATGCGCTGTTTTCGCCTCAGCCTCTACGACTACTCCTATTATCGTAGTTGCTTCGAAGCAACGACTTCTTCCACCACTCGGACAATGGACAGCCTTTCGACCACCGCCATTGTCATTCCTCCGACTGTCAGAGAAATAGCAGTGGATTACTCAACAGGAATGTCCTTGGGGGCTAGAGGAGTCGAGCTAAGATCACAAAAAGGAAAGCACGTCAAATGGTAAAAAGCAAAAAGGTAAATGTTGTTCTTACACTTTTGTCTTTAAATCTGGAAGAAATCTTCCCTAAAGAAGATTTCTTCCACTTCTTCTCAACCACGTCTGGTCGAGACTTGGGTTGAGGAATGGGATAAGACACGACCACGTCTGATCATGGGTCTTGAGCGAGCACTACCACTCTTGGTGCCTCCGGGATCTCCGGATGGCCGAGACCTATCTCGACCACCTCAAGGGCAGAACTGCCCTCAACCACCAACACTGTTGGTACAGTGGCTTCCTTCACAAAAGACATAAAACTCTTTCAGTTCTCCTATTCTAATCGCCTGACAAAGCTAGGGGAGGCAGAAACTGCGAAAGTCTTATTGTCATAGTAGAAGGGTACCTTGATTTTGAGGGCTTTGTGTTTGAGTGCTTCAGCCACTTCGATCACCTTTGCCTTCTTTGCAGTAGCCACTTCTGTAGTGAACCATGCAAAGGGACTGGTTGGAGCAGCAGAGCTTGAACTTGTGCCTCCCTTGTCTGTGACTTTCACGAGCTTACGCTTTTTGGCCGAAGGAGCTTGGACTCACTCCGCCACCGCGCCAATGACCATCAGCTCGACCTCTGCGTCGTCCTGATGGTCTTCGATGCCTACTTTCTGCGGAAATCAGGAAAAATAGCAATAAGCAGTCATAAGTTTTTCTACGACCAGCACATAGTGGTAAGCTTTTCTACAACGACCCCCTGGTCGTAAGACTTTCTATGACCATTACCTAGTCATAAGTTTTTCTATGATGATACCATGGTTATAAGCTCTTCTGCGACCAGTACCCAGTCGTAAGTTTTCCTACGACTACAAGATCCTAAAGATGAAATCATTTCTTGATTACCTTTAGGCGCTTCATCCTGTCCTCTTTGGTCAAGACTGGTAGGATTTGAGGCACCACCACATTGGATGGCTGGGATTTCTCACAAATGAGCTTGACTCAAGAGTTAATTTCCGCTTGTGAGATATCTGCAAGAGTAAGAAAACTTTCGATAGCCAAGTTCGAAATCAATAGCAAGAAGGCTAAGATCAGAAATTTACTTAACTCCTTGTAATCCCTGGTCGAGTCTTGCGGCCCCGAGTACCTCCACATGGGATGAACCCTCCACATCAGAGGGCTAATGCGGCATGTGATCAAATCCTTCACCACGTGCCATCCAGTAAGCCCCTCTTCCTTCAAGTCTTTGATGGCTTGAATGTAAGGGGCGATCCATCCGAGATCCTTGAGAGTCGAATCCTAGGATGGATTCTTCTTAGCGGCAACCCTGAAGAAACAGAGGTTGTCTTCTCTGGTCGTCTCCCAGTAGAACCGCTTCTTCTTCCATCCCGGCCACGATGACCGGGTGAAGAAAATAATGTACTCCTTCAACTTCTCATCGTGGAGCTTCAGACTACAGCTACCAGCGATCCCCGCTAGCTTGATCATCCCATAGAAGTACTGAAACAACTCCAAGTTTGTCGGAATCCCCAGGTAGGCCTCACACAAGTAAACAAACACGCCCAACATCGTGATGGAATTGGGAATGAGGTTCACCAACTCCACCCTAAAGTGTTCAAGAACGAGTGTGAGGAAAGGGTGGGTATGCAATCGAAGGCCATACTCAAAGTACGCCTAGAAGACGAGAATCTGCCCCATCACCCCTCGACGGCCAATGTTGCCCAGTATCTTCAATCCACTTGACGAACTCCTTCTACGGGATCTTCTCGGCGATGACTAAAGCCTTTATCTTGGTCGCGTCCATGTCGATTCGGCCCACACGGAAGCAGCTCTAGCCATTTTTCTCCAGAAAGAGAGATCCGGATTTGGAAAGGTATCGGGAGGGTGTACGATTTGGTCAGCGGCGGAGAACGCAAGAACTTGATGAGCAATTGAAGCAATTTGGTGGAAAGGTAAAAAAAAAACCCTATGTCTTCGGGAACCGCTACAACAGACAGGTTTATGAGAGTCATTTGAGATTCTTGAGAAAACCGAGCTTGTCTTTACACTTTAAGCGAATTACCCTCTTGACCAAGTCTATTTCTGGTCAAATGAAACAAATAGTTGGAAATATCTTACTTTCGATTACAGTATTGCGCCCACATTGTGGTCGTAAGATCTTCTACGACCACCTTGTAAATCGTAAGGTTTCTAACACCTTTCTTGACCAAGCCTAGTTCTGATCAAATGAAATACTAGTCGAAGAGCTTTTCCTTTGACCACCTTTCTACAACCACCTATTGGTCATAAGATCATCAACGGCTCCTTTTCAAGTAAGTTATTTTCACTTGAAGCTGAGGGACCAGATGACGAGGGTCTAATAATGCTCATTTAAATATGGATAATAATACCATCATATGGTTCTTGAATATACCCCTTAACATTCATAAGGGAGAAACTGGAGGTTGTAAGTTCTTCTACGACTACCCCATAGTCGTAAGTCTTTCTACGACTAGTTCATGGTCGTAAGTTATTCTACGACCACCCCATAGTCGCATGTCTTTCTATGACTAGTTCATGGTCGTAAGTTATTCTATGATTAGTTTGTGGTCATAAGCTTTACTATGACCACCACCCGGTCGTAAGTTCTTCTACGGCCAGTCCCTAGTCGATGGGGCTTACAAACATGTGGGCCAAGTCGATCAAGGAATCTTCTGCCCCGTATCTAAGGATATGGGTAGTTAATTACGCTTTTATTCTCTAGAATAATGTCTTGATTTTACTCTCTATCCTGGTGAAAACTACCTGGTAACGTGGGAATGTTACTACTCCCATAATAATCTCCAATAATGGCTCCATTATCTAAAGCATTAAGAAGCCCTCTAGACTGGAGAAATGGAAGCCCACTTCAAGTGCCGTATAAAAGGCGGGATTATCAGGAGGAGAGGGAGGAGGAATAGATGCAATCAGGAGCACAAGACACTTCATTTTAGTCTTTCTTTTGATCTGTAACCAACATACTCAATACTGTTGCACAGGAAGTAGGGTTGTTATTCTATTTGGAGAAGGCCTGAACATGTATAAAAATCCCCATGCCCTCCTCTCTACGTCATTTGAGTCTTGAAGCCCCCCGAAATCAAACAGTCATTACGTAAGATCGATTCTAAAACACCAACAAATATTTTTTAGAAAATAATATTAATTTCAAAGATGATTACAAAAATAAATAGTCGAAATAAACAATTACAAAACTAGACACCTGTCGCCAATTGGAATGATGATAGGCTCCTGTCACCATTCTAATTGGCGAGAGGGGCGTAGCCACTAGCGATAAGGGGCTCCACAGTAGTAGAGCCCCCGGTCGCTAGTTGAGTTGGCGACAGGTCCTTGTCGCCAATTCAAATAGCGATAGAATTATTTTTAAAATTTGGAAAATCGCCATTTTAAAATTCCTCTTCACTCCTTTTGTACTGAGTATTTTTTAGCAGATTTTTTTTCCACAAATCACAATAACATTGCATAACATTCAGCACAATGTCATAACATCTTTTGTCAATAAATCACAATGACATAACATTCAGCACAACGTTGTAACATACTTTGTGTATAAATCACAATGATATTACATAACATTCAGCACAACGTCATAACACTTGGTTTTTTTTACAAATCAAAGTGATATTACAAAGCATTGGGTGCCACATATTTCAACTGGACGAACCTTTCCCGTGGCCACAACCTCAACGTCCCACATGTAGACCGCCTCGAGTCGAGAGGTCAAATGAGGTCCTCGCGGCGACTTTCGAACTGCGGATGTCTGCTTCGTCCTGAGGATTTCTCGTAGGGTATTTCTTCAAGGTGTTCCCAGACTCCCTACAAATAGAGCACTTCTTTGTATGACGCCCGGCTTCTGCTTTATCCATGTCGTTCCTGATATGCCGTAGTTGTCGTCGGCCAACATTTCCGTTCAACCTATCAATGTCCATGGCCAGATAAGTTGCTCCCATGTCGGATGGCCAGTGAAATGGCCAACCACGGTGTAACCATACATCTCTGCACTCCAGATTTGCATCACCTCCTCCTTGTTGAAATAGTTAGAGAGGTGCTGGCCGGCATGCTGCGCCACCATCGGATAGGTGAACATGATATGGGAGCAAGGCCTATGCAGAAGAAGGGGCTTGTTGTAAGTGCATACGCAACTAGCGCGGTGTAGCGTGCCCTCGTGAGTGATCCTCTCGCAGTTTGTCCTGCGGGATCCTTTATCCCTGCACATTATCTCGAAGCGAAGCTCCCATGTGCCCATCTTGAATGCCCGGTGCATCGCACCCTTCTTGATCTTATCCTCCATGTACTTGGTGATCATGACAGAGTAGAATACATCTTTTGTATTGTTGCTTCTATCAACAAAGTAATTTGTGGTACCGCGGAGAATTACCTCCACAATACCAACCAATGGAAGGCACCTTGCGCCGCGCATGACCCAGTTATACACCTCGGCTAGATTGGTTGTCATGACACCATATCGAGCACATCCCCTATCATGTAGCAGTGAGAACTTCTCCTTAGGCTAGTGCTCAATCCAATCCGAGAAGCATTTCACTTGCGCCACCGTCTTCCTCGTCACACTGGGACCGTCTGTAGGTAGCTATGGCAATACTTCGGAGGCCTGGTCAGCGCTTGGGGTGGCCCTTTTCGTTGTCTCCATTCTGTGCATTTGGGTACGCTCATCCAAAATCTTCTAGAGTGCTTGAAACTTTCACTGCTGGTTCTGGTTGCACAGCCGCTTGAATAGGTTCATCAAGTCCTTGTTACAAAACTGCTTGTAGAAGTTTGCATCCAAGTGCCTCATGCACCACCTGCTCTGCAGATCCGCCCACGAAGGTGGTTCATTCTGTGGATATCATGGGGATATGTTCTAGATCTTAGGATGATGTGACAATTGGCAATGGTGTTTACAGTTTGTCGTTTCACGGGTTTTCGACAAAGCTACAGGCATACTGGACAGGGGCGGTCCGACCGGTCCTAGCACGGCGGTCCGACCAGTCCCAAATCGGTCGGACCGGCCATGTGGGGCGGTCGGACCGGCTGTGACCTAAAAGTGGTCAAAACGAGCTGGGCCAAAAATAGGTGTTGTAGGCAAGTGAGGGGATCCCAATGCACTTGGTCTCATGATTTTTGGAGTCTCCAGTAAGAAGTTCTATTGGTTTAAAGTTTCCAGAGGTTTGGATTTTGGGGTTGAAATTGGCTAAGTCCACGTGGCGGTCCGACCGGTTCACAGGGAGCGGTCCGACCGGCCAGAGGGCAGTCCGACCGACTCACAGGGAGCGGTCGGACCGGTATTGACTTGAACGTCGGCCAACTTCGTGGCGATGTTGATTTGTTAGGTCAAAGTCATTGGTATCGTGGCATATGGTTTGCATGATGCATGTTTTGATTAACATGGGTCAAGTTGTGAAGAACTTGTTCCCGAATTCGTGTTTGCTTGTCTATGGTTGTGCAGGTTGCTTGGTGGTCAACGACGGTCAACGGCGAGGAGGATCGGGACTAGACTTGGAGAGTTGAGGTCCAGAACGATCGACGATGCCGGGTGAGGTCAATGACTCAAGTGTGACACAAGATGGACAAGGGTGACCTATTGGCAAATCCATGGCGCATGGTGAAGCGGTTTAGGTCAAAAGGTTAAAGACGACGCTTTGCGAAGCGTGCGTGTGTGACCCGTTTGTTAGTGGGCCTTAACGGGAGCCCAATGGAGTCAAACCCTAGGAGTCTAGGCCTCTACTATAAATAGGGGAGGTGGTGGCTGCACCATCTAGCTCTTTTCTCTCTCGCCTCTTTTGTTACGAAACCCTAATTGGCTTAGGGGAGTTGAGGTGGAGGCTAGGGCTCTTTATGGTTTGAGGTGAATTTCGTGATCTTGGATTGACCACTGATCCATGATGGTGCGGGTGTAATCCAGCGACGATCACGTTCTTAATCTATGCAAGGTTTGCTTGAGATAAGTCTCTTTTCGTTCTTGCTTTGATTTTAGGGCTTTCTTTGATCCGTGAGTTTGTGATTGATTCTTTCACGTGAATTAGCTTGCTGTGATATGTGTGAATCTATCTAGCATCATATTAATCATCAATCTCTCACGAACAAGCATTAGGATCAAGTTTTCGTTCTTGCCTGGTTTTAGACCTTCTGTTATTCAATTGGCAATTGCTCAAGATCTTTCCAAGAATTATCATAATATTCGATTGGAATAGGTCCTCAATAGCATAGAGAAGGTGTGTGCAAAGTTTTGTAAAGATTGGAGTTGAGAATCAAAAGTTTAACCTAATTGCAACTTCGTCATCGAGCTGATTTTATCTGTTGCGGATCGGTTACGAGTCGGCGGTCGACCGCTTTGTCATCACCGGTCCGATCGATTTTGAGCGGTCCGACCGCCAAGACAACAATGTCCGACCACCCGACAATCGGTCCGACCGGTTGGGTCCAGAGGTCGACCGCCTGTGCTTTGAGTTTTGCAATCTTAGTTGATTTTGTGATTTTGCTTAGGGATTTAATTGGATTCAATACTAGTCTTCCATTTGTCTTGGTATATTGATCTTCATAGCTTCCTAATAGCTATTGGAGTGAAATTGTGTTGAATTCATTATTTGGGAAAAAGTGATCGTGCTCCTATTCACCCCCCCCCTCTAGTCGCCTTTTCGGTCCAACAAGTGGTATCAGAGCCCGGTTAGTTCAATCTTGATCATAACCGGTCACTGAACTTTGGCGATGGATAGATTCTCTACAAAACCGCATATGTTCAATGGACAAGACTATGCCTATTGGAAGAATCGTATGCGAGTATTCCTTGAGAGCGAGGGACAAGCTATATGGGACGTTGTTCGATCCCCGCTCATTATTCCTGAAGTTGCATCTCCTGCTTCTGCGATTCTTTTGGCTAACAACAAGGCCAAGAATCTTTTATATGGTGCGCTTGGTAGACAAGAATATGATAGGATTTGCAATTTTATGATCATTGCATTTAGATTTGGAACACTCTCGAAACATATCATGAGGGTTCGTCCCCAAATTAAGAAAGTGCGCCAAACAATCTATAAGCGTGATTATAACAAATTTGAGATGCGTCCTGGAGAGAGCATCGATGAAATTTTCAGTCGTTTTAATAAAGTGATTAATCAAATGAAAGCTGTTGATATTGAATATTCTCAATCTGAAAATGCCACCCACCTCTTGGCTGCAATCAACACCAAGGAGTGGGAGATGAAGGCTACTGCTATAGAAGAAAATGTTGATCTTTCAAGTCTTACTTTAGAATTTATTTATAGTAAACTCAAGACTCATGAAATTAAAAGAGTTGATCATCCCAATAAAGACAATTTAGCTTTGGTAGCAGATCCTCTCAAAAAGGCTTCTGATGATTCTTTTGAATCTTCTTCTGGATTTTCATTTGCTTGTTTATCTGCTATTCATGAAGAGGAGCTTGAGAATATCCCTGAGGTTGAGTTAGCCCTTTTAGCTAAAAAATTCACACGGGCTTACAACAATGTGAGAAATAAAAAGAGAGGTGGTCCTGTTACTTGCTATGAGTGTGGAGAGCTTTACCACATCCGGGCCAATTGCCCCAAGCTAAAAGGTAAGGGTAAGCACAGGGAGGAGAAGACAGCTTGGAAGAAGCCTCATGAGAACAACTCGAGTATGATGTCACAAGCTCATAAAGGCCGCCACCGGTCCTTGCCGCTTTTGGAGAGCAATCCGTTAGTGATGTGGACTCCGGGAGCGAAGAGGAAAAGAAAGGGAAGGCCAAGGACTTTATTGGCATGTGCTTCATGGCTGACACCGACGACATTGATAATGATGAGGTATCTTTTTCTTATGATGAGCTTTCTGCTAAATATGATTCTATAGTTGAGCAAGTGCTTAGTCAAGATGAAGCGCTAGAATTTGTCATGACTAAAAATAAGAAACTAGAGTCAAAAATTGGTAAACTAAAACTAGAACTTGCAAATGTTAAGACTCTTGAACCTGATGAATGTTTATCTTGTCATGATATGCACTCAGAATTGGCTAAACTGCAATCTGCTCACAATATTGCTTTGCAACAACTTGAAAATGCTAGAACCGAGCTAATTGAAATTAAATCTGCTCCTTGTGAAAAATGTTTAGAGTCTAGCAAGTTGATTGCTTCTGATGTGATTGATTCTAGCCCTTGCACTTCATGCTTAGAAAAAGAGCGTGAAATCAAAGATATCTTAGAAGCTGCTAGAGTCAAATATGCTAAGCTTAAGGACAATATTGAAACTACTATTTGTGCTTCTTGTTCCGCTCTTAAGCTTGAAATTGCTTTGTATAACGAGAAATCTATGAATAAAACTTGTGATGCTTGTGTTAACTTGAGAAAAGAAAATGCTTACCTTCATGATAAATTAGAGAAATTTTCTAAAGGTAAGAAACAATTAAACATGATTCTTGACAAGTCTAAAACTCCTTATAAGAAGCAAGGTTTAGGATTCAATTCTTTTCAAGACAATTCAAACCCAAAAGTCATTCAAGTCTTGGAAAAAGGTTTAATTGAATCAAAACCCAACCTTGCAAAAACATCCTTTAAATCTGCAGGTTTTGCCCAACCTTGTATTAATTCAAATGGTGCTTCTTCTAGTGGTACCAAGTACCATTGCACTTATTGCAAGAAAGGTGGGCATTTGATTGAATTCACATGCGTGGTTGAAAATGATAGGAAAAATCTTGATAGAATTTCATTCAGGCAACCTAAAGCTTTTATGAGACATGGTAATACTGAAAGGAATAAACCTGCATTAGGATTTTTCTCACATGCTAATCATCATGTTTCTACATATCCTAATTCTCATGTTCTTCAGTTGCCACGACGATCACCGTGGTCACCGGTCGACCGATTTGGTCGCCGGTCGATCACAAGACAACGCCGGCGACCGCCCCTAGACAGTTTAATTCCCATGTTAACTTAAACATTGCTCATAACAGAATTTTAGATGAAATCAAGGATAACACTTCTGCTTTGTATACTACTCGCAGACGTGTGTCTCAGTACTGGGTTCCCAAGTCTTGTTTAACTAACCCCAGTATCGAGACACATCGTTCTTCTGTGCCTTGATTTTTCAGGATTGTCGCGGAAAGAGGAAGGGCACGTGTTTTGTCGACTCCGACTGTTCACGTCATATTGCTGGAGACTCAAGATGGTTCACCTCCTTCACGCGGTCGACGGGTTTCAAGCATCTCCGAGAACTTTCCATCGCCAGGCCTTTAAGTTCATATTCAGGTACTTACACTCTACTCTCTTTGTATGGCATTTGATATTCCTGTTCTTGATCCTTGTCCATTCGGGGGTTTTTCTTATCCTGATTGTGCGGGCTGTCGGCTAGATAGGAAGAGTACCTCAGGCGTTTGTCACCCACTAGGCACTTCTCTTGTCTTTTGTTTTTATCATCACCAAATCTTTAGACCCAACTAGGTTTTTCCACTTTGAGAAGCGAGTTAGGGGTAATTTATCCTTATGGGTTGGTTTGAGGGGGAGTTTGATCTTTTCTGATCTTTCCTTGTTCTTTTGATCTTTTATTGTTCTTTTTCTGAACTTAGTGATCTTTTTGAACTTTTTTAGGTTTCTAGGCTTTTTAATTGCATCTCATTGTGTCATATTGCATTCATATGAAGAATCCAACAAGTGTTACAACAAGTGGTATGAAAAATCCAAAAAGATACATTGTAATATAAGATTTTCTGCTTATCTTTTAAAATTGATGAAGCTTTGCCTATTACCCTTTGGAGCTTTTGTATTTCAATTCTTGCTCAATGTCATGTCTAGTTCTTTGACTTGCTAGAATTATCATGCTTTTTCATGTGTAGCTAAGTCTTTGCTATATGAGCTAGAA
The DNA here is from genome assembly GCA_036346395.1 of Hsuehochloa calcarea. Classification (NCBI taxonomy): domain Eukaryota; kingdom Viridiplantae; phylum Streptophyta; class Magnoliopsida; order Poales; family Poaceae; genus Hsuehochloa; species Hsuehochloa calcarea. Next base: position 25,367,264 of record CM070608.1, on the reverse strand, counting down.
CTTTTTAAACAACTCGAATTAAGAAATTGCAATTTGTGGATGTTTTAGCGAGTTGCGCAATTAGTGCTCCTCTTGTGACATTGGCCCTGTCAGAATTGCTTTGTTAACTCTTTGATCTAAAATTGACCATTACTTGAGCTTTTGTGTTCTTGAGATTCTAAAACTGCTCATGTGAAAAATGAAAATCAAGATTGTCTTATGCTTAAATTGTGTCAAACTATTCTTACGAGATTGCTTGTCAAATGACATGAACTTGTAGATAGTTTGATGAACCAGACGATCTCATGGGGACTGCTTGTCAGAAATGACATGAACCTCAAGATTTGTCACCCTGGTAGAAGCTTAGAAAGAGTTTGTGGATGGCTCCTAGTCCAGGATCTTCTTTACTAAGATATACCTTTAATCAACTTTTGGTCGAAGCTTAGGATGAGTTTGTGGATGGCTCCTAGTCCAGGATCTTGTCACTAAGTTAGATCATTAGTCAACTTCAATATTCAATGCATATGAGAAAAATGTTGACAAATGGGCGTTTACAAAATATTAAGCAAAATAATTCAATACGGGACTTGATTGACTCTTAATGTGGTCTTTGTTAGATTTTTGATCTCACTTTGACATTTTGACATGGCCAATTTCACTTTAGGATCCCTGTTGATGAACTTGCTGAATTTGAAGCGTTGCTTAAATTGATCAAATCTACTGCTTTACTTTTGAGCCTTTGTGCTTAGCTTTGATATATATGTCTTACCATGATCTTGCTAGCGCTGTCAGGCTTGATATGTTGTTTGTGCAATATTAGAGATACTAGCTTGTTCTTTTGGGTAATCTCCAAAGCTTCTTGTAATCAAAAATTGAAAAATACAAAAATGAAGCCACTCCATTGCACTTCATGCATACTCCTGTTTATGCTTCTTTTATTTCTGCTTCTTTCTTTATCATCTATTGGTTATCTCTGGATGAGAGGAAGGCGTGATTCCTTGATGAATCCATTGTCAAAGGGGGAGAAGATGTGTTAATAAGAAGAGAAGATGTGTTAATGAGAAGATATTTCTTTATTGGGGGAGAAGATTTTACAAAGGGGGAGAAACTGAAAATTTGAAAGTTTTTGAAAATTGAGGATCATAGTGAGGGGGAGTTCTTGAGTTGCTTTCTTATTGTCTTATTGAATATTCTGAACTTGAATTGCATTCTTTTATCCTCACAATGATCATAGGTCAATTGAACAATTGTTCTTTCATATGGACCTCATGTGAGAATTTTGACCCTTTTCTGGAAATGATATGACCACGCTATCAAGCAAGATGTTACAACCTCCAAATCAAGCTACACCAACTCAAGTCTCACCTACATCGACACCAGCCCAAGTCATTGATGGACCGATTACACGTAGTCGAGCAAAGAAGCTACAACAAGAGGTGAACGCGCTACTTTGTGAGAATCATTTTAACATCAATGAGAATTATATACTGCCTAAGTCGTGTACATTTCTATTGCTTAGGTTCACCAAGAAGGATGACAGGAACATACAAAGAGATGACTACAGAGAAGGACCACACTCGAACCAGACCAGTCCAGCAGAACAGTTCGAAAGAAACAGCCATAACTTTTGATTTCCAAAGGCTATGGAGGTCCATGAGGACATTTTGGAAAGCTTATTAAGTCTAGTTTTCAATGCCACTAGAGCCGAGCTGTTTGGAATTTCCATTTTGAGAGCCGACCAGCTTTAGTGAAGACTGGTCAAGGTCAACACCTGCCACTGCTCAACTTCCCATGCAAAACTGTACCATTCTACATTATTTCGTGGTGCATGCTACACATGGTGTAAAAGCTTATCAAGTTAACTTTCCAACGCAACTGACGGCACATCTTTTGGACTTCCCAAGGTGGAGTTATTGACAAAACACCAAGATCAAGAGAATTCCAACACCACGAGGCCCTTTCACATAGTCTACATTATCTTTTTCATTTCGTGTTTACACCTATCTAGGAGGGATGTTCCTAGTATAAATACCTCATTGCCTCATAGAAACCACAGACTTTGATAAACAAAATACGTAACCCTTTGTTCAAATTGTGTGCTAACAAACCTTTGAGAGTTGATCTCTACCCTTTGCTCTTGTGATTTCCTTCATGGATTACAAAGAATGGCTTCATCCGCTCCCAATTGGTGCTCCTACTCCTTCGAGTTTTCTCGATTGATTGTAGGTGTGTTGGTTGGTTCCTTGAGAGTGTGGTTGGGCGAATCCTCGATTGGGTTGCGGTTAAAGACGGTGGTTGGCTTGAGTTTTATTTGTCGTTGCACTAGTTATCGCCGCTTGCGAAGAAGTTATCTTGGCTTCTTTGAAGCTATTTATTTGGTGATTATCCTACATCGTGAAGATCGGGACCCGTGACGTATCATCCGTATCGAGCTTTCGTTGCCACGGTAGGATTCTTTACCTTTAGCTACATATATATTTGTTTCGTCCTATCCACCAAAAAGCCTATAAAAAAATTGTTGTGGCCCTTTGTTTCAATCATTATTTCATGAGTTTTGTTAAGTTTCAGTCCATTAGAGTCTTTGTTTTAGTTGTTGATCATTTTCCTTTGCGTGTCCTTTGAGCCTCTTTTATATATCTGAAAATCCCACACAACAAAATCTATAGCCTATATCATCCTTTATGCTAACTTTGATCCTATCAAACTATAGTCACTTGGTTGTGTTTTTGTTCTATCATAAGTGTGCTAGTGTTATCTCTGGTCGTTGTATTAAGTTCTATTAAAAAAAAGTGTGTCAAAAAAAAAGAAGAAGAAGAAGAAAGGAAAGTGTTAAAAAAAAGAGTTGAGAAAAAATTGAGAAAGAAAGGTTGAATATCAGTAGTTAAAGTGCACAAGTGCTGAAAGTTTGTCACGCCAAGTGGAGCAACCAGTTTGCTATTTGTGTTTGGTGCAAAATTTTGGTTGGATCTGATCGCAACACTTGCATTCCAATCATACTCCTTGTTTACATCAACTTTGAAATTTCTTTGCGTGTGTGTGTGATTGATTTATATCTCCCATATCTTGTGATCAGCACTAGGCAGGGAACTTCTAGTTTGGATTGTTATTTAACTTTACAACAACTAGAATTCAGATTGCATTTCTTGTGTATCACTCCCCACCAAGCTCCACATAAAAATCCATCGTAATCGGTACTCTGGTCTTGTTTTCGCCTCTCCATCACTTTCTTATTACCACCACACATTTGTTTCTCTGTAATCCGCAGCAAGGAATTCATAAGAGCTTCGGTTGGTAAGAGAGGTGAGTTGTGAGAGCCACCAAATTTTTTTATATTCCACAAATACCTATTATTCGTATTTAGCTAACCTTACAGGAAGATGGGTGGAGTGGAGCTAGAAGATTGTGTTACTATGGCACAATTCAATGAATCAAGCAAAGCTTGAAGATAAGCAAGATCGGTTGACGCAAGATCTTCAGGCCTTTATGGCTGAAATTAGAGGACGTCGCCAACCTCATGACGGTGCAAGCAACCATGGTGAAGATGGAGGAGATAGTGATGGAAGAGTTGCTGCTAGAAGAGCAAGAGAACAAGAAAGGAGGAACCAAGGTGCTGCACATGGTAGAGGAAGAGCTCGAGGTCGAAGAAATGATGACAATGATGAATTTGAAGATGAGGATGATGACAATCATTCTCAATATCGCTTTGGTCGCGAAATCGTAGAGGAGACAACCATGAGGAAAGGTTTGGAAAACTCAAGTTTACCATGCCAAAATTTGATGGAGGGTCCGATCCTCAAGCTTATTTCACTTGGGAGTTGAAGGTGGACAAGATCTTTCGCCGCATAATTATGCAGAGGAAAAGAAGTTGGCAATGGCATCTCCGGAGTTTGAAGGATATGCTCGATTTGGTTGGAGCAACTTCTCCATGATCGTGAAGAAGATGGAGAAAATCCTATTGCCACTTGGGAAGAAATGAAGAGAGAAATGAGAACTCGCTTTGTGCCAAGCACTATCGCCGTGATCTTTTCGATAAACCGCAGAATCAAGCAAGGAATTTTCTCTGTTGAGGAGTATTATAAGGAGATGGAGAAGGCTATGATTAGAGCCAATGTGTATGAAGATGAAGAGCAAACTATTGCACGCTTTATGGTCAAGTTACATCGCAATATCCAAATAGATTGTTGAGTTTCACCATCAGTCATCTTATTGATTTGGTACATCAAGCAACCAAAGTGAACGCCAACTACAAACAAGATGCCAAGAGTAGCAAGTTCTTGTCATATGGTACAAGTATCAAGCGTCTAAAGGAAGCAAGTCAATCTCTAAGTTTTCTTTGCACCCTCAATGGCAAAGAACTCAAGTGGAGGCCTCCGTTCTAATGTTCAAGGTGTTTATAGTGGGAAGAACACTGCTGCCCCAAGCATGAGTTCTAAACCAAGAAAGATCCACCACTACTTCATGGGTTCTACATCCAAGAGTAGTGGGATTCAATGCTTCAAATGTGGAGGCCGTGGGCATGTAATCAAGGAGTGTCCAAATAATCGTGTGGTCATTGTGAATGACAATGGAGAATATGATTCACTAGTGAAGAGGAAGTTGAGGAAGAGTATGTTGATGAAGCCCATGAAGATGAGAAACATATTGGATGTGAATTTGAGCACGTCTTTGCTCTTGTAGTAGCTCAAATCTTGAGTGTTCGGATGAAAGAAGCTGAAATTGGGCAATACATAATCTTTTTCAAACCAGAGCCAAGGTGCAAGATAAAGTGGTGAAGGTGATCATTGATGGCGGGGAGCTGCCATAATCTTGCTAGTCGTGAGATGGTTGACAAGCTTGGTTTGAAACTACAATGACATCCTCATCCATATCATGTCCAATGGTCAATGATTCAGAGATATTAAGATTGGATATAAGGTGAAAGTTCCATTCAAGATTGGTGAATATGTTGACACCGTTGAGTGCGATGTGGCACCTATGTCCATGTGTCACATGTTACTTGGAAGGCCTTGGCGATGATCGATATACTCAAGATTGTGGGAGAACAAATCAAGACACACTAGATTTGAAAGGGAAGAAGTTTGTACTCAAGCCTATGACACCCCAACAAATCATGGTGAGCACTTACAAAAGAAATCAAATTGGTCCAGTGATTACAGGAGGAGCAGAGCAAAAGAAAATGAGTGCCATCCACAACTCGGTGAGTGAGAGCCACAAGCCAAATTTGAGAGAAAAAAAAGGAGAGGGAGAGCATCTAGTTATGCTAACCACAAAATCTGAATCGAGAGAAGTAAGGAACAACCTAGATCAAGTACTCTTTGTACTTGTGTGCAAAGACGTTTTAATTTCACCTAACGATATCACCTCTCTTCCTAGTGTTGTGTCTCATCTTTTACAGACTATGAAGATGTTTTTCCAAAAGAAACACCAAATAGGACTACCTCCAATTCGTGGGATTGAGCATCAAATTGATCTCATTCCAGGGGCTGCACTCCCTAACCGTCCACCATACCGAACCAATCCAGAAGAAACCAAGGAGATACAAAGGCAAGTACAAGAACTTCTTGACAAAGGTTTTGTTCGTGAAAGCTTAAGTCCTTGTGCTGTTCCTGTGATCTTAGTACCTAAGAAAGATGGTTCTTGGAGGATGTGTGTTGACTGTAGAGCTATAAATAATATCATCATTAGCTATCGTCATCCTATTCCACGGTTAGATGACATGCTTGATGAATTGAGTGGTTCTATAATTTTTACTAAAATTGATTTGAGAAGTGGTTACCATCAAATAAGAATGAAAACGGGGGATGAATGGAAAACTGCATTTAAAACAAAATTTGGGTTGTATGAATGGTTAGTTATGCCATTTGGTTTGACTAATGCTCCTAGTACTTTCATGAGATTAATGAACCATGTCTTGAGAGCTTTCATTGGAAAATTTGTTGTTGTCTACTTTGATGATATCTTAATTTACAAAGAAGTCTTTTGATGAGCATATGAATCACATTCGTCAAGTTTTGGATGAGCTTCAAAGGAGAAATTATTTGCTAATCTTGAGAAGTGCGCTTTTTGTACGCACCACGTTGTGTTTCTTGGTTTTGTTGTTTCGTGAAAAGGAATCAAGTGGATGAAACCAAGGTGAAAGCCATCAAGGATTGGCCAACTCCAACGAATGTAAGTCAAGTAAGAAGTTTTCATGGCCTTGCCGGTTTTTATAGAAGGTTTGTGAGAGATTTCAGTACCATTGCTGCTCCTTTGAATGAATTGACCAAGAAGGGGGTTGATTTTAAGTGGGAAACTCACAGAAAATGCTTTTCAAGAATTAAAGAAACGTTTGATCAAGCACCGCATTTGTTCTTCCCGATTTCACTAAAACTTTTGAAGTAGAATGTGATGCTAGTGGAATTGGGTTAGGAGGAGTTTTAATGCAATAAGGAAAACCAAGAGCATATTTTAGTGAAAACTCGAGGTGCTCAATTGAATTATTCTGTATGACAAAGAATTGTATGCTTTGGTGTGTGTGCTTGAAACCTGGCAGCACTATTTATGGCCAAAAGAGTTTGTTATTCATTCCGATCATGAAGCTTTGAAGTACTTGAAAGGTCAAGCTAAGCTGAACTGTCGCCATGCCAAATGGGTTGAGTTCATCAAAATATTTCCATACATTGTGAAATATAAGAAAGGTAAGGACAATGTTGTTGCCGATGCTTTGTCTCGAAAGAGTGTGTTGTTGAACCAACTCGAGGTAAAGGTTTTGGGTCTTGAAAGTTTGAAAGGTATGTATAATAATGATCCTGAATTTTCGTAACCATATAATCATTGTAAAGATGGAAAAGGTTGGGAAAAATATCACATACATGATGGATTTACATTTAGAGAAAACAAGCTTTGTGTTCCAAATTCTTCTTAGATTGCTTTTGTTACAGAATCACATGGAGGTGGACTAACAGGTCATTTTGGACAAAAGAAAACTTACGAACTGCTAGGTGATCATTTCTATTGGCCCAAGATGAGGAGAGATGTCATCCGATTTGTGGAGCGATCGTCACCGTCACAAAGCTAAGTCAAAATCAACCCTCATGGCTTATACACTCCTTTACCTGCTTCTAATATCCCTTGGGAAGACATAAGCATGGACTTTATTTTGGGATTACCTAGAACTCGAAAAGGAAAGGATTCTATTTTTGTTGTGGTTGATAGATTTTCAAAGATGGCTCATTTTGTCCCTTGCAACAAGACCGACGATGCTTCACATATTGCTAATTTATTTTTCAGTGAAATTGTGAGGCTACATGGGATGCCCAGACAATTGTGTCGATCGAGATGTCAAGTTCGTGAACTATTTTTGGAAATCATTATGGGCCAAACTTGGAACTAAGCTCCTATTCTCCACCACTTGTCACCCTCAAACCGATGGACAAACCAAGTGGTGAATCGAACATTATCAATGTTGTTTGCGAACAATGGTGAAAAAGAACTTGAAGATTTGGGAGGAATGCTTACCACATGTGGAGTTTACTTATAACAGAGCGAGACACTCTACCACTAACTTATGTCCTTTTGAAATTGTATATGGTTTCAAACCTATTGCTCGATAGATTTGTTGCCCCTTCCATTGCGGAGAGGACCAACATGGAAGCTTCCAAGCGTCTTTGCATATGTAAAGAAGATACATGAAAAGACCAAGGAAGTAATTGAACTCAAGGGAAGACGCAAGGTCGCAAGTATGAACAAACATAGGAAGGAAGTGTTATTCGAGCCCGGGACTTGGTGTGGATACACTTGCGCAAGGATCGCTTCCTCATCAACGCAAATCAAAATTGTTGCCACGAGGAGATGGTCCATTTCATGTTCTCGAGAAAATCAATGATAATGCATACAAGATAGATCTTCCAGCAAGTTATGGTGTGAGCAACACCTTCAATGTTGCTGACCTCTTACCATTCACAAGTGAAGACACTTCAGAGTCGAGGACGACTCCTTTTCAAGGGGGGAGGATGATATGACCACGCTATCAAGCAAGATGTTACAACCTCCAAATCAAGCAACACCAACTCAAGTCTCACCTACATCGACACCAACCCAAGTCATTGATGGACCGATTACACGTAGTCGAGCAAAGAAGCTACAACAAGAGGTGAACGCGCTACTTTGTGAGAATCATTTTAACATCAATGAGAATTATATATTGCCTAAGTCGTGTACATTGATATTGCTTAGGTTCACCAAGAAGGATGACAGGAACATACAAAGAGATGACTACAGAGAAGGACCACACTCGAACCGCACCAGTCCAGTGAGCGATTCGAAAGAAACAGTCATAACTTTTGATTTCCAAAGGCTATGGAGGTCCATGAGGACATTTTGGAAAGCTTATTAAGTCTAGTTTTCAATGCCACTAGAGCCGAGCTGTTTCGAATTTCCATTTTGAGAGCCGACCAGCTTTAGTGAAGACTGGTCAAGGTCAACGACCGCCACTGCTCAACTTCCCATGCAAAACTGTACCATTCTACATTATTTCGTGGTGCATACTGCACATGGTGTAAAAGCTTATCAAGTTAACTTTCCAACGCAACTGACGGCACATCTTTTATGCTTTCTTTTGCCTTATCTCACTTGCCTATACTATTCTGATGCCAGCTTGGTCATTTACATTGCTTTTTCTTGCTTATGGACCAAGTTGTGCCTTTGTGCGAAAACTGCGAGTAAACTCGTTTTCAAACCTCTTACTTACATTTTCTGGATAATTGCCAATGTGTTCATCAAGGGGGAGATTGTGGATATCATGGGGATATGTTCCAGATCTTAGGATGATGTGACAATTGGCAATGGTGTTTACGGTTTGTCGTTTCACGGGTTTTCGACAAAGCTACAGGCATACTGGACAGGGGCGGTCCGACCGGTCCTAGCACGGCGGTCCGACCGGTCCCAAATCGGTCGGACCGGCCATGTGGGGCGGTCGGACCGGCTGTGATCTAAAAGTGGTCAAAACGAGCTGGGCCAAAAATAGGTGTTGTAGGCAAGTGAGGGGATCCCAATGCACTTGGTCTCATGATTTTTGGAGTCTCCAGTAAGAAGTTCTATTGGTTTAAAGTTTCCAGTAGGTTTCGGATTTTCAGGGGTTGAAATTCGGCTAAGTCCCTGGTGGCGGTCCGACCGGCTCACAGGGAGCGGTCCGACCGGCCAGAGGGCAGTCCGACAGGCTCTCAGGGAGCGGTCGGACCGGTATTGACTTGAACGTCGGCCAACTTCGTGGCGATGTTGATTTGTTAGGTCAAAGTCATTGGTCTCGTGGCATATGGTTTGCATGATGCATGTTTTGACTAACATGGGTCAAGTTGTGAAGAACTTATTCCCGAATTCGTGTTTGCTTGTCTATGGTTGTGCAGGTTGCTTGGTGGTCAACGACGGTCAACGGCGAGGAGGATCGGGACTAGACTTGGAGAGTTGAGGTCCAGAACGATCGACGATGTCGGGTGAGGTCAATGACTCAAGTGTGACACAAGATGGACAAGGGTGACCTATTGGCAAATCCATGGCGCATGGTGAAGCGGTTTAGGTCAAAGGTTAAAGATGGCGCTTTGCGGCGCGTGCGTGTGTGACCCGCTTGTTAGTGGGCCTTAACGGAGCCCAATGGAGTCAAACCCTAGGAGTCTAGGCCTCTACTATAAATAGGGGAGGTGGTGGCTGCACCATCTAGCTCTTTTCTCTCTCGCCTCTTTTGTTACGAAACCCTAATTGGCTTAGGGGAGTTGAGGTGGAGGCTAGGGCTCTTTATGGTTTGAGGTGAATTTCGTGATCTTGGATTGACCACTGATCCATGATGGTGTGGGTGTAATCCAATGATTTATCACGTTCTTAATCTATGCAAGGTTTGCTTGAGATAAGTCTCTTTTCGTTCTTGCTTTCGATTTGGTGATTTTAGGGCTTTCTTTGATCCGCGAGTTTGTGATTGATTCTTTCACGTGAATTAGCTTGCTGTGAAATGTGTGAATCTATCTAGCATCATATTGATCATCAATCTCTCACGAACAAGCATTAGGATCAAGTTTTCGTTCTTGCCCGGTTTTAGACCTTCTGTTATTCAATTGGCAATTGCTCAAGATCTTTCCAAGAATTATCATAATATTCGATTGGAATAGGTTCTCAATAGCATAGAGAAGGTGTGTGCAAAGTTTTGTAAAGATTGGAGTTGAGAATCAAAAGTTTGACCTAATTGCAACTTCGTCATCGGGCCGATTTTATCATGCGGATCGGTTACGAGTCGGCCGGTCGATCGCCCGTCATCACCGGTCGATCCGATTTTGAGCGGTCCGACCGCCAAAGACAACAATGTCCGACCGCCCGGCAATCGGTCCGACCGGTTGGGTCCAGAGGTCAGACCGCCCGTGCTTTGAGTTTTTGCAATCTTAGTTGATTTTGTGATTTTGCTTAGGGATTTAATTGATTCAATACTAGTCTTCCATTTGATCGGTATATTGATCTTCATAGCTTCCTAATAGCTATTGGAGTGAAATTGTGTTGAATTCATTATTTGGGAAAAAGTGAGCGTGCTCCTATTCACCCCCTCCAGTCGCCTTTTCGGTCCAACACATTCTCTTGTTGTTGTAGCTGAGTTATTGCACTAAGCAGCCCCGCATGCCGATCATGTATGACGTATATGTCTGGATGGCGATGTACAACAGAAATCCTCAAATTCCTTAGAAACCACAACCAGCTTTCTGTATTCTCTCTTTCAAAGAAAGCGAATGCCATGGGAAGAACTTGATTGTTTTCGTCCATCGCTGTTGCAGTCAGTATCTGGTCCTTTACTTTCTAGTCAGGAATATGCTATCCAAGAACAAGATTAGATGGTAGTGCCGAAACGCATTGATGCATGGACCAAAGACGAAGAATGCTCGCTTTAGTACCATTTTATTGGCCCACTTTGGATGTGTGAAATCTTGAATGTCGATATGAGTGCCAGTATTCCTGTCTTGTATGACGCGGAGTAGCCCGAGGAGATTGTGGTAGGAGTCCTTGAACATACCGAACCTTGATTTCAACGCCTTCTGTTTTGCCCTCCACATCTTAGCATAACTGACTGTGTACTGGAACCTTACCTCAATCGCCTGAATGATGGATCGTGCCTCAAAATCTAGATTATCCACAATCTCACCATACATGAGGTTGGCGATGAAGCCTGATGACAGGTTCCTGTTAGACCGTATTGACTCAGTGACGATACATGTGTGAGGGACCACTATATAGCATTTCTAGTTGGCATTTCACTTAGGCTGAAATGTGTGCACTTCACATCATAGCATCTTGGGTTGGACTTGACGACTGTGAATGTACGCCGCCTACCGTTTTGCGACTTCACCTACTCCAGTTGCCTAAACCTACCGCCGCTCCACCACCTTGGCTAACCTCTGGTATCCCTGAGCCACCCGATGTGATCCTTGAACCACCACCGAGCTCGTTCTCACGCCCTCTTCCTTCATGCGCCACCGTGTCATCGCCGATGCCGTGTGCCCAAGTGTCGTGCCGCCGCCGTTGACATAGCCATTGCCACAATGCGTCTCCGGCCAAGTCGCCACCAGCCAGAGAACCATCTCATCACCAGGGTTCCATTTTTCCACTCACCGGTCGCTCCCTCGCCACCTTTTGCCACTGCTGCAGTATGCCCGAGCATGCGAGCACTTCCTCTATTCTGCTTGTGCTAGCTCCTCTCTTTTTCTCTCTCTTGCATGTCGGACCCTCTCGTCAGTCTCTCTCTTCCTTTCTTTCTCTCTGTCAACCCAGCCCCACATATCAATCTCTTTCTCGCTCTCTTTCACTTACAGGTGGACCCCACTTGTCAGTTTTCTTTTTCTTTTTAGTCAAAGGAATATTCCCTGAATATTCTTTCTTCTCTCTTTTTCCTTTTTCGATAAATCTTCCGAGAGTCTGTTCTCACCCGTCCTAACTCCGATTCAGTCAGTTCAAATTCATAAATTCATCTAAAATAGAGATATTTCTTTTAGAGTTGGTTTTTATGTTTTTGGATTTTATTTGTTTTTTTTGGATTTATTTGTGCTTTGTCTATTATTTTCTCTCTCGTTAGAGGATGTGTTTCAAGGAGCAGGAACAGAAGCAAGCTTTGAAGATCCAAGTGTGGTAATTGAGAAAAGCCAAGGTAAGTCATAGACCTTTGATCATGTTGAACTTATGATTTCAAAATTATATTGTTTTGTATTAAATTGCATGCTATCTTTATATCAATTACTTTTGAGAATAGTTAATCACCTATTTGTCATTACGTCTCCATTGATTATTTGAATACCATAAATCATTTGTCACCATGGGATGGTCAATATTAGTTGGACATATTTTATCACCAACATGGGTATCGTAGAGATGCTTAGTCATGCTTAGTTATAATGGGCTCATGATCACATACTCAATATTGATAATTTGACTTTAATGATATATGAAATTGTGGTGCGATGCCATTATTGTGCAACTATGGTGTGATGTGATTGTTGTGTTGATTGTGGTGTGATGCCACAATTATAAAATTTTGTGACATGGCAAGGATTGTTATTGGTTTGGGTGAACAAAACGATTTATGTTCAGGCGAGTGACCATCAATACTGTTTTCTGCAAAAAGAACCATACAATTAATCCTTTGTTCAAGCCTTGAATGAATATTAATTGCATACTATTTCCTACGGCTTGTTGATTACTTTATGTACTCACGGCTTTAAACTTTGCTGCTCTCTTGAAGAATATCAAGCTGCTGAAGAGTTCTACGAAGAGGAGTTCTTTGAAGGTTTTGCGAAATAGGATGTGGTCTCCACTCGATTGCTTGTGGGCATGTTGATTGTCCTTTCCAAGTTTTCTCGTTCCGCTACAAGAGTTTATTTGTTTCTTTAATTATACGTGGCATGTTAAGTAAACATTGACCATAAGGTCCAGTTATTATTACTATCTTTTATTTTGATATCTTTTTGGTTAAATCGATAAATGGATGGTATTCCATTGATATTTCCTGTGTGAGCTAGCTATTGATCTGGGACTAGTTCAGAATACATAGAGTGTTTCAGATGTGTAAATATGGGTCCCGAAAATATTTGTCAAGTGCTCTTTATAAATTCTATTGCAAGCTATTACATAATGTTATTGTAAATAAAACTTGCTTAATGCTGAAAATAACTTATAGAGAGAGCCTCATCCTTTGATAGCCTTGCATATATAATTATGTTGTGATACACTACAAGTCTTAATGAGTACAAAATGTACTCAATCTTGCTTAAACTGTTGATTAGAGTATGATGATGAGCCGATTTCGGACTACACCTTCTTTGCAATTGGTATAGGAGGGTACGGGAACAGGTCTTGATTGGGTCTTGTCCTTGTCGGTTGCCTGAGGGTTTGGATGGACATAGCGCTGGACTTTTGTGTTTTGTTTAATATGCTTTGTCTGTTTAACTTGATACTTCTAATACTTGTCTTTTAATTTGGTCAGTCGACCGTGTAATATACACTTGTAATGTAATCGCTTAGGTTAAGTACTATATTTTGTTTCATGTTGTATGTATATTGTGTATGGATGTGTATGCTAATGTTGTCGATATGTGTACTAGCCACTGATCATGTAACTAGTATGGTACACACACACGAGTGTTTCGGGTATTCCACGCCCAGGGTCCGACAACCACCAGGGTGAAATACTTTCATTTTGTGCGCGAATGAAAAGTTAGAGTTTCTTTTTCCTTCTTTTTTCGTAGCAAAAGCTCATAGGAAATATAGGGAGGTGTTTGTCAACACCTGATGCACCGGATGGTGATGTAACATCCCATTTTTCAAAGCCTTTTTGAAGCTTTAAAAATAAAAAAGAACAATTTGCAATTTATTAAATTAATTTAAAGTGTAATTTGAAATTTTTAAAAAATGAAAAACATTTTAAATGATAAAAAATAAACTTAAGTTAAATTCAAAATTATTTTATTCAATCCTTCATTTTCGTCCTGAGAACCACTTGTTCTTTCTTTTCTTTTGGAAACCAGTAGCACCACCACCCAACTTGGCGGCACCACTACCGACCGCCGCCCTACGCGCCACCCCAGCTCCCCTCCCCTCGGCCGCCCGCCAGCCCGAAACTCCAACTCACTACCGCCATGGCCACCACCACCTTTTCTTCGCACTAAAGCCATTAAATTCAATTCAATTTGAATAATTATGAGCCTACAACTGTCGCCCTCGTTATACCTCCATCAATTGCACGTGTCCTCCATCAATATCATTCAATTTTACGTTTTCCAGTCAACGTTCATTGCAAACCCAAAACTGTCCCATTTCTCCCGCGGCGTTCCCCGTCGATTCGAGCACCGCTTTCACATTATAAAGTGAGCACCATGTGTTCCCATCTCCCCTTTTTGATTCACCCGAAGCCACATTGTCCACCTCCTCACTATTTACCCAGAACGCACGACGCCACCCGTTGTCTTCCCGAAGTCTGGCGACGACATCTTCCCCTATATCTCTCTCCGATGATCCTCCGACCAAACCAACCTCTCCACGTCGTGTTCCCAGTATCACTCTTCAAATCCCCCACCTCAATTTCATGTTCACCATCACCAAAGTATGTTGCCACCGACATCGCCATTCTTGCACCACCGGCCGCTGTTGTGCCGCATCCTCAAAGCGTCTCCGTCTTACCCGAGCATTGCTGCAAATACCCCTCACCTGACCGTAGCCCATGCTCACCCGATTTTCCACGGAGTGCTGCCGGTTTTCCAGAGCACCGCGCCACCCGCCACCGCCATGCCCCCTGACGGTCGATGCCACCGCCTTTCCCTGTCTCCGACACCGCTGCCACCACCGGTGGGTAGAGAACTTCGTTGGCGTTCCATTTTGCCCGTTCACCAGTTGCCTCGCCACCTTCCTCGCCGACACCAGAGCCTTCCCCATGCACCTAGGAGCTACTGCATTTTGCTTCTGTGTTGCACTGCACTATTGGTTGTCTTGAGTTAGAGTCAATGACAGTATGGGACCACATGTCATTAGCTCTTCCTTTGCTCTCTTTCTTCTCTGTTGATTCACTAGAAAGTGGACCCATCAAGTGATATCCTCAATGCTTCTATTTTGCTATGTTAAACATCAGCAGAATGATTCCGGAATAGTTAGTTTCTGTATTTTTCCATCATTTCATGTGACGAACAAACTTCTGGATGTTCGTTCTCCTTCATACTAACTCAAAATCCGTCGATTCTTGCTCCTAAATTCTTATCAATTCAACACCTTCCATTGAACATTCTGTACCCATAATTTTTTAATATTGTTTTTATTTTTAAAGTATTATGCATTCCTATTTCACCTAAAATGATGAGTTTAAATTGTATAATGTTAGTTAAACCTAAAATTGTTAAGACCTTCCTTTGATGATTGTTATCCTATACCTTTGTGGCCCTAGCATAGTAATTCCACAATGTTGATTACAACTTTGTGGAATAGTTATAAACTATAGAATTGCTTAGACATGCTTTGCGGTCTTGTTCAACCTTTGGGGAAAACCATTATTACCTTTTATACTTTATTTGAAAAATGTATGACAGTAGGTAATGTCAGTATTGGGAAAATAAAATAAAATAATGAAAATATATTTAGACTTGAGCGGATGGTAAGATCATGTGGGTGCAGCTAGAGCATAAGAACTTGTATTGTGTTAAGTTCCGCCCAAGTCATATTAAGGACCGACACTTGTGACTATCCAAACTGAGCAATACCGTACAACCACATGTCCTTAATGGGAAGGACCTGTCTAAAAAATTCACTATATTCTAGCATTATGCCCACAGGCTATAGATAGTATGAGTTACCTGGGTAGTGTAGACGATGATAATTGACGTCCATCTTTGTCGGGGCTCATGCTGGTCGATGGTAATTGACATCCATGTCCGGGTAGGTTATCCCCCACAACGGTGAGCTCTAGGTCAATAGTAAATGACGTCCATGACTTGTGGTTAAGCTCATCGGGCAGGCTAATGTTATGGTAAAGTATTGTAAAAGTCCTATGATAATCGCTGAGTCGTTCACCTAAGAAAGTGTGTCACGGCCGACATTATAGGCTAATTATCTCGTGTGGGTCAAGCTGTACAACCTCTGCAAAGTGTAAAACTATTCGAATAGCCGTGACCATGGTCAAGGGCGGGCATGGTGCATTTTCACATGGTAGATTTTGGTTTTGATTTCAAAAGAGTAAATTTTTTGAAAACAGGAGCAGTTGGAACTCTTGGTTTGTTGTTCTAGCAGTTAGCGCCAGTGGGACAGCTAGCGCCCTATTATGAAAACTTTGGCAGCTAGAGCCTGGATACTAGTGGTTGGTAGCTAGAACCTGCACTAATGTTTAAATTATTTAATCTTCATTTGTCAAATTTGCTTTATGTAAAATGTTTGAAATATAAAATATTGCTTTATGCAAAATAACCTTATAGGCCCAATTGTTAAACCTATGCATATCCACATTTTCCAAAACTCGTAGAGTACTTTATGTACTGACATGCTACACTCAAATTAAATCACAGGAGCCTTCAATGTGGCCGAGGACGATTACGACTTATATGCCTATGGGATTGACGATGGACATCCAGAGTACTAGGCCGCACTCCGCGTTCGAATTGCCAGTGAGCAATTTGATGGGTCACCACTCAGAGTTTACTCTTTTGCTGTTTTCGCTGTTGTAAGACTCAGGGTCTTTTGACCACTTTTGTAATAAGTGGCCTTAAGACTGGTACTTTGTTATTACTTTTATGTTAATCGTGATTTGAACTTGTTATCGATGTTGTTTTCATTGTGTGCATTAGCTACTGATTTGGGTCTGGTGGAAAAATACACAGAGGGTTCGGATTCAGAAATATGAGTCTCGACAAAGTTGGTATTAGAGCCAAGTTGACTGTAGGACGTGGCCTAGTTAGAATGGCCGCTAGTAGGAAAAACTTCAAAATTTATTTTATAAAAATAAAAAAAATATTGTGCTATCCTCATCTTTTGATCCTTACCTTCTTCGCGGAATTCTTTCTTACCTAGTTCTTCCTTCACCGTTTTACAATGTCAAATGGACCATCTTTCCCTTGTAATTTCTATAGCTGGTCAACACGACTTTTACCATTACGTTCAAGACTACAAGAAATGGAGTCATCAAAAGAGCATCGTAAAGTCGTTAGTCATCTCTACCATCCAAGAACAACAGGTAAGATTCATCAAAGACCGTGAGCAGAAGATGTGATGTCAAACAAGCCATATATTCTAAATTTCCAAGGCTCATTATGTACTGAGCTGTTTCGCTAGCTTAAGAGTATCGATCGAGTAGACAATTTTATTTGAGTTGTTTTCTGTTGCAAAAAGTAATTTGCTATTTTGTAAAGCATTTGGATCTTTCGGGTTGTCGCAAACTCCTTTGTTTTTCTCGTATTTGCTTTTCTCTCTCTTCCCCTGCAAACCTTAGTCTGCTCAGATGGAAAACCTGTAACACCCTGACTATAAGGAAGTCAAGATGTCACCTACAACCACTAATCTTTAGGAGAATAACAACAATACGCATAACCAGATGTTGCATACAACAAGGATATACGGAAATAGGAATTTATCAACAAGTTTAAACAACGGGGTGGAGATAAACAACTCAGGGAGATATAGTAAATATGGCCAAGTTGGCTTATTACAATTCAACACAAGGCATAAATAGAAGACAATATTAAGTTCTCAAATGTTTTGGATTATGGTAGTGAGTGCATCGTGTTGAACTACCCTCCACGATACTGTTCTTCCTTGTCATTTACCTAAATAAAACAACAAAGCAAGAATGAGCCAAAGACTCAGCAAGTACTTGAAAGTATCAATCAATATCCAATGAACAATATACACTATCATAGATTGAACATTTATCGGAAACAAATTTTGTATGAATGGATGAAGTGAAGTGATGCAATGAAGGAAATGGACATATCACAGCTTATACCGGTATAGCGAGTGAAACACCCGTCGGTGTTCACTTTAAAGTTACCGTATGAAGAACGTTTCATACGGCCGTCAACGTGGCCCACATTGGAATGGTGGACAAGCGTACCCATTCGGAATTGATGGGGTTTTCGGATGCCCATCTTTGGAATTGATGGGTCTTACGAAGGAAATCCACTTTCGTGGTCATTATGAATTTATGCATGACATGATGTGATCTCATGGTAAGATTGAATATCACGCATTAATGGAAAAATACACATGGCATTCAACTACATATACAAACAAGTATAACCATGCATTCACACATCAGATATTGTATCAATAATAGCATACAAGTTACTTGCTGCTGTGTGCTGCACATGAGGTTAGGAGGTAATCGAGGTACCCCTCCACTCACAAACTTCACCCTACAATATAGAATAATCGAAATAAGGACAAACGAGTAATACAGTGCTACACGTGCCCTCCCACAATCTCTAGCCAAACCAACCAAACAAAAGGTTCAATTTGATCAATTCACCCAAACATTCCAAATACCCCTAAACTGGCAGTTTTACTAGAAAATTCACCAATAAATAACCGTAGCTCCAAAAGACCTGAAACCAGTGCTCAACTTCTCTTAACGTAAAAGTCTACGAAACTCTAGTTGGCGGTAAACTCTAATTCGGCCAAAACAGGGGTCTAAACATCCACTGAAAACTATATCCACAGTCTGTCCAGAATTCAGAACAGCCCCAAAGAAAAGGCTCTAACTTTTAGACCACTGATCCAAATAAAGTGATCTTTATCAGCCTGGAAACATTCTAAAATTATCTTCATAAACCTAGTTGGGTGGCTGACCTGGTTCTGAATCTAACTAGATCAAAACCTAGGTGCAACCGACTGTACCCAGAGTTTCTGTCAGACAGAGAAGTACGTGGTTAAACAGTCATAACTTTTAAACTACTGGGTAAAAATTCGTGATCCAGGTGCCAAAAGAAAGCTAATGAAACCAGGAGCATATCTCCAGAAGACACAGATATCCAATTCGGCCTCTACGACACCCAAAACTGAGGTACAACGTACTGGACAGAATCAATCTACAGACAGAAATAAAACGATACTACTAAAACCATTGAATTTGCAACTCTAAAGATATCCAACAGCGATAGGGTCTCTCGTTACCCTTGTAGACCCGAAGAATGACGAGGATCAACTTCCCAAAGGTCTCTCCTCTCCTCCTTTGGCCGGCCCCAACACCGCGAACCCGAGGGGAACGCAAAAGCCCGGCGGAGGAAGAACCGAAGGTGAACGCGTGGAAGATCGGGAGTGCAGCTCTGGGGGAACACCAATGGCAGCCACCAATGGAGGAGGAGGCGCCTGGGAGGTGGGGAGGTGCCGGGTGGAGGAGGAGGTGGTGGCGGCTCAAGGGGGGAGGAGGTGGTGGCGGCTAGGGTTTGGGGGGGGGAAGTGGTGCCCCCCCCCCTTTTTGGCCGGCCCCTACATGGGCCAGCCGGCCCTCTCTTGGGCCACCTGGGTCGCGGACTGCGGCCCAAGTTGACAGGAAATAACGTTTACCCCCTGATTGGAATTTCCGACGAAAACTGTTTCTTTTACTCCCTCCTACTTCTTTCTTTTTACCGAACCGGTTCCGGAGTATTACAAAACCCTATAAGAGGTCGTGGTAGAGATCGTAGAGCAGCCCGCAACCACCTCAAGTACCGCAAGAACATCAAGTTCAGCCGGAGCAGCTCTTCGAAGATGAACCCTTACCACCACCAACCCCTGGTCAGCCCCAAATGAACATGGAGCAGATGAGGGCCATACAACCGCAACTTCTTCAGGCACTTGCTCAGAACCAGATCAATCAACCTGCACTAGCTCCTGCCCTAGCTTTCTCACCTCTGTCCTTACTTGGAGAGTTCATGAGAACTAGGCTGCCAACCTTCGCCTATTCAGTTGATCCACTAGAAGCTGATGACTGGCTTAAGGATGTCGAGAAGAAACTTATTTTGGCTCAGTACAATGACCAAGAGTAAGTCTCATATGTTGCTCACCAACTTCAAGGCACTGCAGGAACTTGGTAGAAAAATTACCGCATAGCTCACCAGAACGTCCAGGACAATACTTGGCATGAGTTTTGTGCTGCTTTCCGCATGACACACATTCCTATGGGAATGATGGAGATGAAAAAGCGAGAGTTCCAAAAGTTGCAACAAGGCAACCTCAGTATATCAGGATATCTTAACCAATTCACTCAATTGTCAAGGTATGCACCGGGAGATGTTTCAACTGAAGGAGCTAAGATCTAGCGCTTCGTGGAAGGACTTGACCCCAACCACAAAGTGCAACTGGTGTCAAATGATTATCCCAATTTTCAACAATGGTCAACAAAGCTCTAGTGCATGAGGATGCTCAGCATTAATTGTTTGAGCCCCAAAAAAGAAAAATGGTTTTTCAAGCGCGGCATGGAGCCAGTAGTTCCATACCTCGAATGAACCAGCCATACTATAGCCTACTGCCAGCGGACAATGCACCCAGGACTCTAATGTCAGGATCCTGTTCAGTCATGCAAGGATTTTGCAACAATACTGGTGTTCAACTGCAACAGAACAGGACATTAGCAGCAGGAATTCAATGCTTTCATTGCCATGAGATGGGGTATTATGATAGCAATTTCCCTCACAAACGCCGAGCTGTGACTCCAGTTCCATTCAACTTGGGAGCTACACCAGCCAAAACCCCTACTTCGGAGGCCTGGTTGTCAGACCCGGGAGTAACACCCCAGAATCCTCTGTGCATTTCTGAACTAGTCCCATGATCAGTAGCTAGTTCACACAGTAAACAAATATGGTAGCATCCATAATTCGCATAACTTTATTAATAATCAACAGATTTTATTACAAAAGAGGTGTACGGGCCAACAATAAACAAACACAGTGGAAGACGAAGAAGTAGTGGAGTCCAGCTGATCTGCCACAGGCAATCGACTGGGGTAGCGGCCTAGTCGTCGAGATCCGAAGTCCTTCTCCTCTGAAATTTATTTGTATGAAGCAAGGGTGATCACAACTATCGTGCTCGCAAGTTACACCCAATAACAGAGTTAATGCATGCATGGATATATCAAATGAAGGCTTATTGGTTAAATTTGCATAAAGCAATGTTTTCTTTAAATATTTATACTAAGTTCCAAAGCAGTTATTTAATAACTAAAATTCATTTTTATAAATTCTCAAGTTTTATAGTAGGATAACCTCCATATGAAACATGGTGATGGATACCGTCCTATCACATGGCTATCCGCTCAATTTTACCACAAGGATTAACCATCCTCAAAATATTTGCAAAAATTATTTTAAAACAAAATCAAAGTCTAACTTTGAGTGGCTTTGCTTAGCATATCCATGACCGTGGACACGGCTATTCGAATAATTTTACATTCTGTAGAGGTTGTACAATTTTACCCACAAGACATGATTTCTCTAGTTTGTTTGGCATCCGTCGATACCACTGCTTACTACCTTAGGTAAGTAGTCTAGAGCATGTGTCAAGGCCTTTACAATGCGCTATCCCACCGTAGTCCCGCCTCGCTAAGGTTTCGCTTCCATTGGGCTAACCACCCGCTGGACTCAAGCCCCCTCTTGCGCCATGTGGGAATATATATGAAAAGTAGGTCATCCTGACACCTACACATCAACATGGCACAACTACGGTGGAATGTTACAAATTATTTAGCCAGGTCTCTCCCATTCGAGACATGTGGAAGTACGATGTGGCTTAGCAAGATGCGGCTCGAAGACCGGTCCTTAACTGACTTGGGCGAATACCAAAATAACCTCTAGGCCTCAATCCTACCCAGATTGAGTCCGTGCATAAACCTGCACCCACCAAGCATCCATTTCTCCCAAGTACAAACCAACTTTTCCTTTTTATTTTTCAAAATCATTTGCAAAATCTTCCATGACAAACCAATGCCATAGACTTTTAAATAATAGTTAATCATTTGGCTAAAATTTCCTAAACTAAATATTTTTGGTCTAAGCATGTCTTTACATAATATTTTCAAATGATGCCAGTTCATACTATCGTATCAACTAGGTTTTTATCTATGGTGACAATATATTTGATTCAAATATCAACATTAGCCATACAAAGGATTTAGGCATATCTATAAATTTAAAACAGATATTTAAATTACATTGAATAAAAATAAGCATGCAATAATAATTTAAAACAGAATTTAAATAATTTGAAATAATGGGATCAAATATGATCAAAGGTGTAACTTGCCTTGCTTGGTTAATCGATGTTCTCAAACGGCGTCGAAATCCGGTTGTCCGAAGTCGTCGAAACTATACGTGTAAACGATCCAAATTCAAATAACATTAAAATAAAATCCAAAAATTATAAGATAAATACTGGAAGTAAGATATTGACTTTATATGAATATAGGAATTTAAATAGACGGAATCGGAGTTCGTATGAGGGACAACGAAATTCTGGAAGGTTGAAAGTCACATGAAATTATGAAATTATGAATAGTGCTAGTTCAGGAAAAAATGATGGCTTTGGCGAGGAAAGGAAGGGGGAGGTCGGCCAACTAGCCAAATGAAATACTGGCAGCGAGACGGACCCAATGGTGGTGATCGCGTCACTCGCGGAGGTCTAGCGCGACGGTGACGCGCAAAACAGTACAAGGTGAATAGTAGCACCAGAGAGCCGATAATGTTTTAGAGAAAAGGAAGGTAGCACAACGTAGAGCATCGTGAGGTGAAGCTAACGGTATTGATGACATCGCCGGCGGATCAAAGACGGTGCCGAAAACGACGACAGAAGGTGGTAAGGTCTCCGGTGGAAAATTCTTGGTTGCGGCGAAAGGAGAGCGGCGAACTCCATGGATAGAAAGGGGAAACCGAGGGGCATGTGGCGACGCAGTCAGTTCGGAAAAAGACTGACCGAGGAGGCATAACGGAGGTGGTGAAGTTTGGCACGTGCATGATACTATTTATCCCATGCAACATGAATCGTGGAAGAATTGGTCGTGCAGTCGATAGGAAGGGATAGTTGACCGGCAAACAATAAAAATGGAACCCCGGCGATGTGATCTACCCGATGGTGGCAGTTCGGCCGGCGACGAGTGGTGGCGGCGGCGACGCGCAAATAGAATAAACAGCTAAAATAACATAAAAACTAAAAATTACAAAATAAATACTGAAAAATAAAGGATGATTTTACCAGCAAGAATTATCGGATTCGGAGTTTGCAATAGAGAGTAATGATTTTTGGAAGGAAATTTCACTTCTCTTTAATTTGCTACAGGAGGCAGACTAATAAGCACATGCACTGTTCTTCGTTTCTTTTCTTCAGCCGAATGGACAAAGAGCAAGCAATGGCCATGGCGCCGGGTGGCGGAAGAGGAAAAGTGGCCGGCAAGTTACCAAAATGGGTTGCTCACCTCGAGACGAAGCCGATGGAGGAGGCGGCGCGGTCGGAGATGACGCGACACCGCGGCGACGGCGTGCACGGCCGACGGTTGCGCACGGGGGCGGCGGTGCTCCGGCGATGTTCCGGTGAAGGCGAGGTGAGCACCACGTAGAACGTCACGAGGCGAAGCTAGGGGTGGTGGAGATGGTGGCGGGGATGCATTGTAGGCGACGCAATCGGCCGATGAACGGAGTTTGGACGGCGTCGGAAAAACTTCGATTGTGGAGAGGAGAAAGCGATGGAGAAGCTAAGATTTTTGGGGATGAATGAGGGAGAGGAGAGGCACGCAAGGCTCTCTTATATAGGGGTGGAGGTGGACCAGAGGAGGAGATCAAGGAACGGGTGTCATGGCTGGATATGTCGCGTTCCCATAATTTTGCGCAATAATAAGGGGAGGAATGGCCGGGAATGGAGGTGTCTTCGTGAGGGGAATTAAATGCAATTAATTTTGGGAGGAACGGTGGAGAAAATCATAGGGATTGAGAGCTTCATTTGGTTACTCATGCGTCGGCTCTCTGGAGATGGAACAGGTAGGAAGAAATGACTTCACGTGAGGAAGAAAGAGAGAGAAAGGAAGGAATAAAAGAAAAAGAGGGAAACACAAATCAATTCACATAAGGAGGCAAGTTGGCAATGTGTGTGATGTTAACTGAGTCGGCTACAGGAGAAATTACCAGGATGGGTGACCGGCCGAGGGGTTTTCAAAAATTTTCTTTTATTATTATTATTTATTTATTTCCGAAATACATTTAAACCATAAATTTGAATACACTTTAGAATAAAGCAAATAGAGTCCAAAAATTCTAGAAAATTCCTAGAATTATTTTTAACTTAATAAAAATAATTCCAACTTAAAGTTGGCTTTTATTTTTAATTTTCTTTTCCAGAAAATAGGAAAACCCTTTTTAAATACCAGAAAATTTCAGAAATTAATTAAAATTTTATTTTTCACTTTAAATCCAAAAAATCCCAAAAAATAATAAATTTTCTTTTTGACTTTAAAACCAAGAAATTAAATAATTTATTTTCCTTTTTTTCCTTTTAACATTGAAAACTCTTTTTAGGTTATAGAAAATCGAGAAAAAAAATATTCAGCAGTCAGAAAATCCAATAAAATAATAAATTTATATATTTTTTATTTTGGTAACCGAACTTTGGGATGTTACAAAGAACAATTTGCAATTTATTGAATTAATTTAAAGCTTAATTTGAAATTTTAGAAAATGAAAAACATTTTAAATGATTAAAATAAAATTCAATTAAATTCACTTTTTTTTATTCAATCTATTTAGGTTCCAAGGATTTTTGTGGAATTTTATTTAATTTTCCTAAATTTATTTTATTTTGGGTTTTTTCCAAATTTTCTTTTCTTGTTTTATTTTTCTCTCTCTTCCTTCGTCTTCTTCCTGAGAACGACTTGTTCTATCTTTTCTTTAGGAAACCAGCAGTGCCCCTCCCCTCGGCTGCATGCCAGCCCGAGCTCACTGTCGCCATGGCCACCACCACCTTTCTTCACACTCAAGCCATTAAATTCAATTCCATCTGAATAATTATGACCCTACAACTGTCGAACTCATTATGCCTCCATCAATTGCATGTTTCCTCCATCAATTGCATTCCATTTTATGTTTTCCCGTCAACATTCATTGCAAACCGGAAACTGTCCCGTTTTTCCTATGGCATTCCCCGTTGATTCGAGCACCGCTTTCGCATTATAAAGTGAGCACCACATATTCCCATCTCCCCTTTTCAATTCACCCAAAGCTCCATCATCCAACTCCTCACCGTTTTCCCCGAACGTGCGATGACACCCATTGTCCTTCCGAAGTCCGGCGACGACATCTTTGCATTGATCTCTCTCATGTGATCCTCCGACCAAACCAACCACGCCACGTCGTGTTCCCAGTATCACTCTTCCAATCCCCCACCTCAATTTCATTTCCCCGTCGCTGGAGTATGTCACCACTGACGCTACCATTCTTGCACCACTGATCGCTGTGGTGCCACCTCCTC
Source organism: Hsuehochloa calcarea (assembly GCA_036346395.1). Lineage (NCBI taxonomy): Eukaryota > Viridiplantae > Streptophyta > Magnoliopsida > Poales > Poaceae > Hsuehochloa > Hsuehochloa calcarea. Next base: position 25,341,833 of record CM070608.1, on the reverse strand, counting down.
AGAGAGTCTCCGGCTTACCTGAGCATTACTGCACCTTCCCCTCACTTGGCCGCAGCCCGTGCTCACCCTATTTTCCCCGGAGCACTACCGGTTTGCCTAAGCACCACGCCACTCGCCGCCACCGTGCACCCCGACCACCGCTGCCGCCGCCTTGCTCCGTCTCTGGTGCTGCCACCACCACTAATGGGTAGAGAACCACGCTGGGGTTCCATTTTACTCGTTTGCCAGCTGCCTCCCCACCTTCCTCACCGGCGCCATTACCTTCCCCATGTGCCCAGGAGCTACTCTATTTTGCTTCTGTGTTGCACTTCTCTATTGGTTGTCTTGAGTTAGAGTCAATGACAGCACGGGGCCACATGCCATTAGCTCTTCCTTTGCTCTATTTCTTCTCTATTGATTCACTATAAAGTGGACCCATGAAGTCATACCCTTAATGCTTCTGTTCTACTCCATTAAACATCAGCACCGTGATTCCAAAATAGTAAGTTTCAATATTTTTCCATCATTTCATGTGAAGAACAAACTTGTTATTTATTTTGGTTCAACTCGCGCGTGTAGAATCCGACATCACCAACACCAGCTTGGACCAACAGGAAATGTTAACCTCCAATATCTACGAAGGTGAGTCTCCATTGAACATTCTGTACCCATAATTTTTTAATATTGTTTTCATTTTTAAAGTATTATGCATTCCTATTTCACCTAAAATGACGAGTTTAAATTATAGGATGTTAGTTAAACCTAAAATTGTTAATACCTTTCTTTGACGATTGTTATCCTATACCTTTGTAACCCTAGCATAATAATTCCGCAATATTGATTACAACTTTGTGGAATAGTTATAAATTTTAGAATTGCTTAGACATGCTTTGCCATCTTGTTCAATCTTTGGGGGGAAAACCATTATTACCCTTTATGTTTTATTTGGAAAATGTATGACAGTAGGTAATGTTAGTACTTGAAAAATAAAATAAAATGATGAAAATATATTTAGACTTGAGTGGATGGTAAGATCAGGCGGGTGCAACTAGAGCACGAGAACTTGTTTTGTGTTAAGTTCTGCCTAAGTCATATTAAGGACCGATACTTGTGACTATCCAAACTGAGCAATACCGTACAACCACATATCCTTAATGGGAAGGACCTGGCAGAATAATTTACTACGTCACTACTACAAAACAAGCTATAGAAGACGCCTCATCACAAACGGTTCCTTAGGAACTGTCTGTGATAAAATTATCACAGACGGTTCTTCGGTAACCGTCTGTGATATGCACCTATCACAAATAGTTTATTAATACAACCGTCTATGATACTTGAGACGCGGTTGTCGATAACCGCTCGTGATGATACGAGTCATCACAGACGGTTCTTGGAAAGCTCCGTCTGTGATACTTCACAGACGGTTCTTGGAAAGCTCCGTCTGTGATACTTCACAGACGGTTGCATAAAAGAACCGTCAGTGATGACTGTATCATCACGACGGTTCTTGTCTCCAACCGTCTGTGATAACGGTTGGAGACAAGAACAGTCTGTGATGATACGAGTCATCACAGACGGTTTTTTTATGCAACCGTCTGTGAAGTATCACCGACGGTTCGTATCAAGAACCGTCTATGATATATAAGTATCACAAATGGTTCTTGTAACGAACCGTCTGTGATATGCAGGCCTTATAAATAGAAGCTCCCGACATGCCCCCCTGCCCATTCCCAAGCCGCCACCCTGTTGCCTCCTCCCCCATTGCGCCACCCTACTGCATCCTTCCACATTAATTGCTGCCCACTCCCAGTTGAGCTGTCACGCCTACTGCCTCCTCCCCCATTGCGGCACCCCTGTTGCCTCCTCCCACATTGTGCCACCTTAGAGAGGAGAATGAAGGGAAGGGGCAAGGGGAAAAGGAAAGAGGTCCTTGCAAAAGAGAGGAGGGAAAAAGTGAGTTTCGAGGATAGCGATCTGTAACCCTTTATATTTGCTCTAGACTAGTCACTAATGTGTTTCGTCAATATAAAGGGTACTTGCGGTTTATTAATATAATTTAACACTAATTAATTTGTTACGTGTGTATACGTGTAGATGGACCAAAACTGGATGTACGTTGAGAACCGTGTGAGTGAAGAGTATATTAATGGTGTATTTGCTTTTAGAAGAGCCGCCGAACAGGATATGTTGAAGAAGTGGATAAAAATTATGTACTGTCCATGCATTGATTGCGATAATATGAAAATGTTTAACAACCCGGCGCAGATCGAAGCTCACTTAATACGAAGGGGTTTCAAGAAAAAGGATATACATGTTGGACCAGTCACGGTGAAGAGCAGATTATACCGGAAGTCAGTAATGACGACATCACCGAGGAAGTCAACAATATGCAGGACGTGGAATGTGCTTTTGATGAGGATAGGTCACATGATGACAATCTGGATCAGATGCTACGCGATGTAGAAGGGAACTATGGTGAGAGAGAGTTTTGTAAATTCGAAGGCTTAGTGGAGGACTCGGGAAAACCTTTGTTCCCTAGCTGCAAGCTGGAATACACAAGGTTGTCAACCGTGCTTGAACTGCTGAAATTGAAGGCAAGCAATGGTTGGTCCGACAAGAGTTTTACGACATTGTTAGGTCTCTTAGCTGACATCCTTCCGGAGGGAAACGTGTTGCCCAACACGACCTACCAAGCCAAGAAGGTTCTTTGTCCATTGGGAATGGAAGTAAAAAGAATACATGCATGTCCGAACGATTGTATCCTGTACCGTATAGAGTATGTAGACATGCATGTATGTCCCGTTTGCAAAGCATCCCAATACAATCGTAAGAATACTGCTAAGGCGAAGCAAGGACCTCCTGCTAAGATGTTGTGGTATCTGCCTGTGATCCCACGTTTGAAGCATTTATTTGCGAACTGAAAGGAGGCAAGATTAATGTGTTGGCACTCGAAGGAGCGTAAGAAAGATGGAAAGCTCGGACACCCTACTGATTCTGCCCAGTGGAGAAACTTCGATCGGAGCTTCAAAGAGTTCAGTGCGGAATCAAGAAATATAAGGTTAGGGTTGAGTACAGACGGAATGAATCCTTTCGCTAACATGAGCAGCCGACATAGCACCTGGCCTGTGAATCTATGTATGTACGACATTCCTCCTTGGTTGTGTATGAAGCGGAAATACATTTTGATGTCACTACTTATCCAAGGGTCCAAGCAACCTGGGAATGATATTAATGCGTACCTAGCACCATTGCTGGAAGATCTTGTGACACTTTGGAACTAAGGGTACAAGTATGGGATGCGTACAAACGAGAGAACTTCACTTCACGCGCCATGTTATTCTGCACCATCAATGATTTTCCTACCCTTGCTAACCTATCCGGGTTCAGTACAAAAGGAGCCAAAGCCTGTAAGCACTGCTTAGATGGTACCGAGAGTGTATGGCTGAACAACTCATGCAAAACTATGTATATGCATCACCGTAGGTTCCTTCCCAGGATTTACCCATACCGCAAGATGAAGAAACAATTCAACGGAAATAAGGAGGACGGCTCAGCTCCAAGGGCTTTTAGAGGGAAAGAGGTCTATGATATGGTTAAGGATATCGATGTTGTGCTTGGGAAGGGACGTAAATTAAGGACCCCTCAGAAAAACATCTGGAAGAAGCGATCAATTTTGTGGGACTTGCCTTATTAGGAGCACTTAGAAGTTTGCCACTGCATCAACGTCATGCACGTGGAGAAGAATGCATGTGATAGCTTGATTGGTCTCTTACTGAACATTAGTGGCAAAACAAAAGACAGTGTTAACGCACGACGTGACTTGGTTGATATGAACATAAGAACCGAGTTAGCACCGAAAGAGACCGATAAAGGATGAACGTACCTTCTCCCAGCTTTCTACACTTTGTCCAAGGCTGAGAGATATGAACTGTGTGCCTCGGCCGGAGGGCGGTATCATCTAAGGTTATGCAACCGAAGAGGTCCTTGAGTTCTGCATCGACTACATGGCTCAGGTGGAACCGATAGGTGTGCTTCTATCTCATCATGAGGGGAGAATGGAGGGTATCGAGACCATCAGAAGGAAAGCAATCACTTCCGATCTAGATACGTACGCGCAAGCCCATTTCACGGTCTTGCAACACATGACCCAAGTGTCCCCGTACATCGACGAGCACAAAGACATGGTACGCCAACAGAATCCAGACCGGTCGGAGGTTTGGATCACGAGAGAGCACAACCGTCGGTTCAACGAATGGTTAAAGGTGTGATTCACTAGGAGGTCATCAAGTGATGAAACGCTGCTATGGTTGGTAAAAGGGCCAAAATTACAATTGTGACATGGCACGGATATGACATAAATGGGTACACATTTTATACGTCAGCTCAGGATAGGAATAGCACAGTCCAGAACAGCAGTGTCCGCATAAATGCATTTCACAAGCAGTTCAATACCGCCAGGGCACACGGGTTGAACTCCTACTATGGGTTCGTAGAGGAGATTTGGGAGCTCGACTATATACTGAACTCCTACTATGGGTTCGTAGAGGAGATTTGGGAGCTCGACTATATACTTTTTAAGATCCCCCTGTTTCGATGCCATTGGGTTAAACTTCCGTAGGGCGTGAAGGTCGACAAGTACGACATCACTACTGTGGACCTCAAACATGTCGGATACAAGGACGAACCATTCGTACTCGCTAAGCAAGTTGTTCAAGTTTTTTATGTAATGGACCCGGCAAATAAGAGCCGTCTTGTAGTTCTTCATGGGAAAAGAAGGATTGTCGGAGTTGAGAATGTTGTGGATGAGGAAAAGTACAATCAATTTGATGAGTTTCCACCTTTCGGAGACGGCGTCAGACTGGAGGAAGAACCCAGTGAGGAAGCTAGCTATATGCACGTCGATCATCATGAAGGAAAATATTTCAATTAAGAATGTATTCCATTGTAATTTGATGTTAACATTGAAACGTCACGTGTTATGGACTTGTTCTTCCATTGTAATGTGATGTCAACATGGAATTATCGTGTGTTATGGACTTGTCATCTCTAATGTTGATGTTAATGCGGACTTCATTGTATCGTGTAGTATCAAATTTGGTTTCACTTGATTTGGAGTTAATTAAGTTGAATTACATATGAAATTTTGAAGTCAAATTAATGATTTGGAGTACTTGTCAGCATATCATCTGTGATATGCATTATATATGTGTTTGTCAGCATATCATCTGTGATATGCATTACATATGTGTGTCTGTTCATATCACAGACAGTTATTTTAAGGAACCGTCTGTGATAACTATCATCACAGACGGTTCGGTAATGGATCCGTCTTTGATGACTCACATCACAGACGGTTCCATTACAGAACTGTCCGTGACATGAACATATCACAGACGGTTCAGTTATGGAACCGTCTGTGATGTTAAAGATTAGGGTTTCTGTGATAAGTCATCACAGACGGTTCCATAACAGAACCGTCTGTGATAGTTCATATCACAGACGGTTCTGTTAGGTAACTGTCTGTGATGACTTATCACAGACGGTTCGATAATAGAACCGTCTGTGATAGCCCTCTATATAAGTGGCCGAATCGCAAGGGTTGTGCACTCTGCCTTAGTCTTCTTCCCCAGAATCGCAAGGGTTGTGCACTCCTTACTCTTCTTCCCCCACATCAGCGCCCCCCGACCACGATCCCAGCGCTGCCCTCGGTCTCCTCCATTAACGGCACCCAGCGCCTCCGACCAATGCCGCCTCCCTTCGTCCCTGCATCCGATCGAGGTAAGCCTCGATCTCCACCACGATCCCGGTGCTACCCCTCCGACCTCTTCGGTGGCTTCGATGCTTGGCTATGTCAGCGGTTCCCCTCTACCCTCTACTCTTACTACTTTTTTGCAATGCCGATTAGCCCTAGTTTGATTTGCTGCCGGTTGGTTCTCCGGTTTCGATAGTGGTGAGGTTTGGTTGGTTTTGGTACTGATGGCATGGTGGGCTTCGAGGGTGATGTTCTCTAGGGTTTCGGTGGTGATAGTATGTTGGTGGCATGATGCTGCCATGGGTTCTGGTGGTGATGGCTTGGTTGTGCTTGTGGGTTTTGGTGGTGATGGCTTGGTTGTGCTTGTGGGTTCTGGTTGTGATGGCTTGGTGGTGCTCTTGTGGGTTCTGGTGGTGATGGCTTGGCTGTGCTTGTGGGTTCTGGTGGTGATGGCTTGGTTGTGCTTGTGGGTTCTGATGGTGATGGCTTGGTGGTACTCTTGTGGGTTCTGGTGGTGATGTCTTGGTTGTGCTTGTGGGTTCTGGTGGTGATGGCTTGGTTGTGCTTGGCAACAGTGGGCTTCGGCCTCGGCCTCCACACCTTACTTCAGATTATTCATGCACTGTGAGATATATGAAAGTGCATTATGTGGGCTTAATTTTGCTCTATGATTTAGATGGTCTAATACTGAAATTGGTAGGATTACTAGTTCAGTTTTGAGCTCTAATAGTTTGCTTGCTGCTATCAAAGTAATCACCAGTTGTCTGCTGCTGTCAAATTGTATTTACAAGTTCCATTACTTTTGTTTCAGTAAATTCATTCAAGGTTTGTTGGCTTTTTATTTGAAGTAATGAATTCAGTGATTCTTGTCATATTCTAATAGTTTGCTTGCTGCTATCAAATATTCTTGTCATATTTTGTTTCAGTGAATTGCATGTGATTGTTCTGTCAGTCTAGCTAAGCATTGATTAGAGCTCAAAATCTAAATTATAATTTTCATATCCAATTTGTGAAAAGTATAGACTAAAGGGTTGAGATGGCAAACGTTGATTCTTTTGCAACTCGCCTTCTGAGAGCACTCAAAATCATCCATTATTACAGCTATATGTTGATTTCTTTCATAAACATGTGGTATGTGTTGGGCATTTCATTCAGTTTAAATGACTTAGTAGATTTACATTTGTATATGTTGATTTGATCATTTAAATGCTAGTGGATACATGCTTTATTGTCTTATGATTTTGTTAGAATTAATTTTGATTGTTTGTTAAAACCGCACTGTTTACAAACACTTGGCGTCTCGGCATTGCCTTCCTTCTCCTTACCTCCCCCCTTCTCTTCTAATCATCTAAAAAACCAACCTGATCAGCAGTCCGACCGAAAAAACCAGGACCAAACCAACAATCCTAATCTTTCACAGTCATATTCAACTGTGCTTTATTCATGTATTTTCCAGTTTTTTTGTGCAATTTCATATATTTTCTTTACCACGTATCCTATATTTAGGTTCAATGGGTAACTTCTATTTGTTTATGTAATCATTGCGTACGTAACTTATATAGATAGCAAGTAAGCGGGATGGCAAAGGCACCATCTTCGCCGCTGTCAGCGACATCGCCGAATGCGCCTGGATCTCCGATCAAGGTGGTACACAAGTGAGATGGCAAAGGAATCTCCAAATTGCCCCCAAGCCGTATGACTATCACGGATGTCAGCGATGTTGGGATCCCTCTGAGTCCAAAGAATGCAGCTGCGAGATTCCAGACCGTCTGCTGGGTACTTGGAAGGGAACGGGTCCCCATCACCAACCCAAGCTGGAAGTCTCTGACGGATGTAGAGAGAGCTCAGCTGTGGACTGAAATTTCTGCCTCATTCACTTTCCCAGAAGCAAACCAGGCACGCGTGCGATGGCAGGCGTTCCTCGCGATGTGCCACGCATGGAGGACCTTCAAGAGCACACTTATCACGAAGTACGTGAACACGGGTCGGACACCCTTCACGAAGTATCATTTCTTATCGCGGGATACATGGGATGCCTTCGTGCAGATGAAGACGACGGCCGAATTTCAGGAGCAAAGTGCGGCGCACAGAGCTCTCCAGGTACAAAACACTCACCCCCACAAACTCGGCACTGCTGGGTATGCGGGTAAAGCCACGCAGTGGGTGGCGGAGGAAGAGACCGCTACCAGACCGTTTGCTGAGATCTCAGACGAGCACGCTCGAGCCTAGTTAAGAGCGCGGGCATCAGCCACGTCTTCGGGTAGCATCTCTTTAACAAAACCGGCAGACGAGGCAGTGTCCCAACGCCTGGTAAATATGTCGAATCACTTAGTTGTTAATAAGTCTATAACTTTACGGTGTATATAATAACATGATGTCCTCTTGCAGAAAGCACTGACTTCTACATGTTCCCAAGGTTCCTTCCAAGTAGACAAGGAGAAAAATGTACTATCTACGGCCCTGGGAAACAAGGAGCACCCGGGTCGCACGTGAGGTGTTGGGGTTTACGTACCTTGGAGGGATGGATTCTGACAAGACTCCGACACATATAGGAGTAGGAAGAGATCCAAGGACCAGCACGACACCCGGTTGGAATATGTGCTTACTGAAAAATTTCAAGCACAAATAACAATCTTGCAGAACCAAGTAAATCAACTCCTCCAGGCGCAAGCCGCCCCCGTTAATTTGGGAGAAAGTCCTCCTCGACATCGGAGTAGCGTCGCGTCCACACAAAATTCTGGACATGACGACGTTCAATTACCGATCAACGACATAGAGGTAATGTACATCTCTGGAATGCTCCAAAGATAGACCTATAGGACGCTCTAGCTAATTGTGTATCATTTTGTAGGAGTTGACGCCTTGCAAGCTCCAAGTGAGGATGGTCGGGTCCATTCCTATTGAAGCTGGGCGGGGTATGGTGTATCCATACCAGGAAGGGGCAGTGCAGCTCAGTGCCCAGCTAGCGCAGAGTTACGCCAGGGTCCAGGTGGACATAGTACTTGACAATTTCATAGCCATCCCACTGGAGATTCGCCCGAACGAAGAAATAAGAACACTAGGGGATGCCATGTACACTTTTATCCAGTGGCCCAAGTACGACATCGCCCTGGACCCTGCACTGACGCGATATCGATATGACCCTGCCTCTGCAATAGGACCCTCGATGAGTCCACCTCAACCTTCGCTTCCGAAGGACGCCTCATCGGTTCCCGTCGAGAAGACGCCGAAGGGACAAGAAAAACGTGTCACCATATCGGTCTCTGGGTCATCTCACAGGTAGACATGACGCAGGCAACTCGTAAAGGTGAAATCGATATCGAAGAACATTCAGGCACCTGCCAAGCCCGGGAAATACTCCCTCGAAAGTCCATTGGTCTCCGACACAAAACTAGATGGCTCAGGACTAGCTTGTCAATCTTTGCATGATTGGTACCTGCGCAAGACTCGAGAGGAGGGGGATCATACTGGAATCAGCTTTAGATATAAGAGGGAGCATTTTCTCCACGAGCCGGGCCACTTCGTCGTGGGCTTCGACGACTTATTCGACCTATACAACCTCAATGCCCTCGACACATCACTTCTACGATGCTGGACACTGTAAGTGTGTACAATCAAGTTCTACACTCATGTGATACCGATAAATATCACAACTCATTGCTTATGTACATATACATTATGAAATGTGCCCATCGAATCAAAGAACCGATGGATTTCCTCGACCCACACGTGATCTCCAAGCAAATAATCAACCAAGACGCATCCTACGTTGAGAATTACATAAAAAGGGGATTGCTTGCTCTGGACGATAGGGACTACATAATGGTGCCCTACAGCAAGAAGTAACTGCTTCACTACTTGTTATACAAATTTCGTTTCAACATAGGTTTATAACTATAGCGACATACATGGATTCTTCTAATCATTGTACCAAAGAGGAACACTGTATTGTACCTTGATTCCCTACTCAACAAAAACCACGACTTCACCCTTCTTAAAGGAATACTCAACAGGTATGTTCATTTCCTCCGCACATAACTCTATTGTAGTCTTCCTTCGTTTGAAATGGACGAGGATAACTTTTTGGAATCATGTAGGTCGTTCATCGGCTATGTTACCGAGGGAGGGTCATACAAGGGATCGAGCGCCACACTGAATCACAAGATGCGATTTCCGGTACGCGCTACAACACAATAATCCTATATCATACTTTGTAATAATGCTTCTCGAACTGACTGTACCTATATATGTAATTCTATTTTTGCAGTGTTGCCAGCAAAAACGAGATCACCTATGCGCATTTTACGTATGCCATCATATGCAGCTATTGATTGGTTCTAAGAGGCACGATCCCCAGGTTTGTCAATCTCGCAATAATTATTTCCTAATTATAAATTTAAATATATATGCTTACTACTTTACTCCTGCTGTCGACAGGTCATGGATATAGTGTTAGATGCACTCGACGTGCAAGATGTCTTGTGGGTTCGAGGGGTGCTCTGCGGCTTCATCAAGGCGAACATCGTTAACCCCGATGGAGAGTTTTACACCATCGACACCGGTGAACGACCTTCGAACAATTAATTCAATATTGTAATTCACTTTGAGTAGTTGTAATTCAATTTGTAACTCTACCGACAATACTTGAAATATTCTTTTGTAATTGATTTTGAGTTAAATGATCATTTGAGTTGTCTACAATTAAATGATTCATTTGTGATGTAGCTGTTTTCTGCTTGTAAGTTTTCAGAGGGCATAGCTAGCAAAAACCGTCTGTGAAGGTTGACTATCACAGACGGTTCTTGACGAAAACCGTCTGTGATACGGTTATATCACGGACGGTTTGTACATAGAACCGTCTGTGATACACAGTATATCGCAGACGGTTGTAGTTACAAACCGTCTGTGAAGGGTCACTATCACATATGGTTTTAACCAAGAACCGTTTGTGATAGACTACTATCACAGACGGTTTGAACTAAAAACCGTCTGTGTTGAGCCTTATCACAGACGGCTCAAAACCGTCTGTGATAACGGCCTGTTATTACAGATATAAAAATTCAGACGGTTAAAAAACCGTCTGTGATGACGGTTCTGAACAGTCTGTGATGAGCTTTTGTGTAGTAGTATGTTCTAGCATTATGCCCGCGGGTTGTAGATGGTAGGAGTTAGCTGGGTAGTGCAGACAATGATAATTGACTTCCATGTCGGTCGGGGCTTGTGCCGGGCGATGGTAATTGACATCCATGTCTGGGCAGGTTATCCCCCACAATGGTGAGCTCTAGATCGATGGTAAATGATGTCCATGACTTGGGGTTAAGCTCATCGGGCGGGCTAATGTTAGGGTAAAGTATTGTGAAAGTCCTATGATAATCACTTAGTCGCACGCCTAAGTAAGTGTATCATAGGCGACATTATAAGCTGGTTATCTCGTGTGGGTCAAGCTGTACAACCTCTGTAGAATGCAATGCTATTTGAATAGTCGTGCCCACGGTCAAGGGCGGGCAAGGTGCGTTTTCACATTGTAGATTTTGGTTTTGATTTCAAAAGAGTAAATTTTGGTAAACTGGGAGCAGTTAGAACTCTTGGTTTGTTGTTCTAGTAGTTAGAGCCAGTGGGGCAGCTAGAGCTCTATTCTAAAAACCTTGGCTGACTCTGACCTTGATACTAGTGGTTGGTAGCTAGAACCTCCACTAATGTTTAAATTATTTAATATTCATTTATCAAATATGCTTTATGTAAAATATTTGAAATATAAAATATTACTTTGTGCAAAAGAACCCTATAAGCCCAATTGTTAAAGCTATGTATATGCATATTTTCCAAGACTTGCGGAGTACTTTATGTACTCACATACTACACTTAAGTTAAATCTCAGAAGTCTTTAATGATGCCGAGGACGACTACGACTTCTACGCTTGCGGGTTTGACTAAGGACATCTGAAGCACTTGGCCGCGCTCCCCAGTCGAATGCCGGTGAGCAATTTGATGTGTCACCACTCAGAGTTTACTCTTTTTACTGTTTTCGCTATTGTAAGACCCAAGGTCTTTTGATCTCTTTCGTAATAAGTGGCCTTAAAGCCGGTACTTTGTTATTACTTTTATGTGAATCGTGATTCGAATTTGTTATCGACACTATTGTCACTGTATGCACTAGCTACTGATCTGGGACTGGAGCAGAAATACACAAAGTTTGGATTCAGAAATCCGGATCCCAACATGTGATAGGCAAAATAGGGAGTGAAGATGCACAGGAAGGTTTGGACCACACTTTCAGTAGTGAAAGAAATTACACCTTTGTTCTAAGATGTTTCTGGACCTAAAACCTTGTTATCAATATATTAATACTCTTGTGTGTTCTGCATTCGTTATTTCTCTTGCATTTGCCTAAACATCGTGGCCGAAGAGGTAAGTTTTAATTTTGCTAATGTTGCTTGTTTGGTTGCATGCCAAACTCTGTAATTTTTGTTTGATTATGTATCTCTAAGTAGTTAGGTCGGATGTGTTGTAGAGTGGGAAGTTGTTTGTCCAGTTCATGCTGAGGCGGAGTAGTGTGAGAGTATGTACAATATAGGTGTTTAGAGAGGTGTTTAGTAAAGAAAAACTGATTTTTCTTGCCTTGTAGGACAGATAATGTCCTTATTTTGTAGCATAGATGCTTGATTAGATACCGACGCTTAAAAGGTGCTTATGTGTATGACAATATATAGTTAATAGATAATACAACATCTAAGCACCTAAAAAAACAGATGGTTGCATTGGAGGAAATAATTTTTATATAGGTATTCGATGACATAGCTATATTCTTTTTCTTTTAAGTACTCACATATAAACATCTGGTGTTGTGTATGCCCTTATTCTCCAATTTCTATGCCCTGTTGTAATATAGTCTAATCAGAGATGGACTCCAAGCAGTGGCGAAGCTACGTTCAGCCATCGGGGTCTGCCGACACCGACGGTTTCCTGCGAATGTCTTATAGGTACTAAATTTTCACCATTGAAGACCCCAGTAAAAAAATCATACGACCCCGGCAGCCTGGCAGACCAGCATCCGTAGCTCCAGCCCATCGTCCATCACCAAGTCTCCATGCACATTAGCTTGCACATTCAGGCTAATAAGCCCACCAAGGCCCATTTTCCACTGCCCATGCCCATCGTCTGAGTCTATAGCAGCTAACCAAAAGTCCAAAGTCTTCACCTCGACGCCTCCGACTCTCTTCTCCGACGCTACACTGCTACAGCTCCCATCGCATGATCGCAATTTGACCTAGTGCGGCGGCGATCGACAGGCGAAGACGACGCAGACCAAAGACGCAAAGAAGGCAAAGACGCGACGCATGAGGCGGCGAGAAAGACGCGACGCAGCGAGCGAAGACGCACGCACAAGCGTAACGACGCAAAGACGCAATGGCGATTGAATCTCCTCTCTTTCATTCCAGCAAGATGCCAGGTATCTATCTAGTATTTATAATGTACACATACCTGTTGTTTGCTTTAGTTTTTTATTATGTGACTAATTTAGTAACTTGATAGGAAATCAGAGCACTTTGGAAGGATTTCTTAAAAGGAAATTACCCCCAGCCGGTGATAATGAGAATAATCATGGAGACACTTCAAGAATAAGAAGAGATGGAGATGGCACTGCATCAAACATTAATTGTACTATTCAAATACTTCACGGATCTCACGGGAGGAGGTAAATTTTGAGGAGCTTCCATATGATCCCGCAGATAGAAGAAGAATATCAGATTACATAGGCGACAAATTGCAAAATGACATAAGACGAAAATATTTGACTAGAGGTCCTTGTAAGCCACCACCTGGTTTTATGTTTCCAACGACAATGATAGCGGGTTTTCCACGACGATGTCAACATGAATGGTTCACTAAATATGGTTGGCTAGAGTACAGTGAAAAGATGGATAGGTGTTTTTGTTTATATTGTTACTTGTTCAGAGATTGCAACAAGGGCCAAGGTGGGAATGATGCATTTGTAATAGATGGTTGGGATGGCTGGAACAAATCTGATAGGCTTCGAGATCATGTAGGCAGCAAATGTTATAGTTTTCATAACACGGCTGTGAAGAGATGCGACAATTTGTTGAAGCCCGGCCAATCGATTGGTGATGCTTTAAACAAGCAGAGTGATATCACTAAAGAGCAGCATCTACTTCGGTTGAAGACATCTATTAAAGCTGTCCGATATTTATTGCATCAAGGTTTAGCTTTTCGTGGTCACGATGAATCAGTGGATTCCACCAATAAGTGGAAATTTTTTGAGAGTTAGTACAACTTTTGGCAGATGAAAATGACAAAGTAAAGAAAGCTGTTGGAAGTAATGCTCCTAAAAATAATAAGATGATTGCTCCAGAAATTCAAAGGGATATTGCGAATTGTTTTGCTGAGGTAAGAAAAGGCTGTCGTATTATTTTTGTTTTACAAACTATGTCATCTCTCATAGTCTATAATGATTTTTACTTGTTTTTTGCAGATCATCGTGAAATCTATTATTGAAGAAATTGATGGTGATGTGTTTTGCCTTTTAGTGGATGAGTCGGTGATGTGTGCAGGAAGGAGCAGATGGCGCTTGTCTTACTGATGCGTTGATAAGCTTGGGGTAATAAAGGAGAGACTTATTGCTGTTGTTCATGTGCAAGAAACGTCGGCTTCATGTCTGAAATCTAACATTGACAATTTGTTTGCTAAGTATGGCTTGAGCATAAAGCAAATCAGAGGACAAGGTTACGATGGAGCAAGCAACATGAGAGGTGAATTCAATGGACTATGGGCTTTAATCGAGAGAGAGAATAGCTCAGCATATTATATCCACTGCTTTGCTCATCAGCTACAATTAGTCATTGTCGCAGTGGCTAAAAAGAATGATGATGCTAGTGACTTCTTTGACATGATATCTCTATTGCTTAGTGTGGCAGGAGCTTCTTGTAAACGTAAAGATATGATTTGAGAAAGTCAACAGGAGAGAGTTAGAAAAGCCATAGGCACTGGACAACTAACTAGTGGAACTGGATTAAATTAAGAACAATCCCTTCAAAGAGCTGGAGACACACGTTGGGGTTCTCATTATAGAACCCTTAAGAGCGTAAGCAATCTATTTCCTGAAATTATTGAAGTTCTCCAATATGTGGAAAAAGAAGGTCCAAATGATGCAAAGAGACGCCAAGCCCGTGGTCTCCTAGACTATCTCAAGGATTTTGATTTTGTGTTTCACTTGCACTTAATGTTGCTTATTTTAGGCCATGCAAATTCTCTTTCACTGTCCTTGCAGAGGAAAGATAAAGACATCCTAGAGGCCATGTTAGAGGTGAAGTTAACCAAGCAGAAATTTCAGCAAATTAGAGATGATGGTTGGGATTGTTTGTTGCAGATTGTATACTCCTTTTGTGAAGAGCATGGCATTCCTAAGTTGGATATGGATGAGGAATATATTGATCGCCATAGGCCAAGAAAAAAGACCAATCGCACCAACTATCAACATTATAGATATGATTGCTTGAACCCAATTATTGACTTGCAGCTTACAGAGTTTAGTGATCGTTTCAATGAGGTAAACTCTCAGTTACTTACTCATATCGCTGCTTTCAATCCCAAGAATTCTTTTGAGGCATTCAAATATGAGAGTCTAATGGAGTTGGCTAAGTCATATCCTGATGATTTCAACTCAACACAACTTGAGGATCTTGATCGAGAGCTTAATATTTACATTGACAATATGCGAGCTGATGAAAGATTTGCCGACTTGAACACTATTTCTGAGCTTGCTAGGTTGATGGTGGGTACAAAAAAACATTTGGCTTTTCCTTTGGTTTATCGGCTTCTCAAGCTAGTACTAGTTCTTCCTATCGCCACTGCATCAGTGGAGAGGTGCTTTTCAGCAATGAAAATTGTGAAGACAATACTGAGAAATCGTATTGGAGATGGATTTATGAATGATTGTATCATATGCTTCGTGGAATCGGAATTTCTATCCGCAATTCCAATCGAAGATGTGATAGTTCGGTTTCATAAGATGGAGGATCGTAGTCGTAGAGGGAAACTGTAAGAGGTAACTACTCTTGTGAAACCTTATTTTGTCACAATATGCATTGTTATTTTATCAATTTGATGTTATGTATGGTATTATATTATCGGACCCTATAAATTAGCACTTGGTACTGTAAGTACCGACCCCAGCAGCCATTTATCCTGGCTTCGCCCCTGACTCCAAGTGCTGGGAAATGCCAAGGCTTTTGTCAGGGCAAAGTAAGTCAAAGCGTCATGATCGGTATCCGCGCGCGAAGCATATCAGTCTTGTTTCGCTCCCCTCTCCAAGATGATTTGGCATTTTGTATTTCTTTCTAAAATAATTAGCACTAAAAAAACTCCAGTTTTGGCGCCCAAAATTGCAGGCACTTTGGACGCTGACGTGTCATTGGATTGGCCAGGTGTAGCCGAAATGCATCTCTAAAACAACATTAGTGCTGCGGATGAGCACCCTCCAATTCCTGTGCCATGATGCACCCACCGCGCAAGCTAATGGACTTGCAATGCAATTTACTCATCTTAAAAAGCTTGCAGCGCAATTTACTCATCTTAAAACATAGAAATGGTAAAATCACAAGAAAGTACTGAACCTTCGCAATTTTCTTGAAAGAGAAATATAGTTGTACTGTAGTAGAGACCGCGGGAGAGCAGGCTCGTTTAAATTTCAAAATGACTTGAAAGAAACAGTTCCAAAGAAACACAAACCACCAAAATTTGTGTACAAAGACTAATCCAACCGGGACCTCAATTTGCACTCATTGCATTCCAAGACTAGACTCCGTGCCTTCCCAGACGTGGAAAAGGTAGGAGATATGCTCTAGAGGTAATCATAGAGATACTTATATTTCGTTATGTTCATAATTTATTGGATAATATGTAATTTTGTTCTGAGAATAATATTGTTAATATTTATTATCAAGTATGTGACTTGATTGTGAAACTCTATATTTATCTTTGCGATGATTATTCTAAAGAGATCCCTAATCGAAAACATATGATGACGCATATGAATAGACTAGCATATGTATTGGTTAATGACTATGTTTCACGGTTCATAGATATGGAGATACCAAACCAATAATATGGACACATGTTAGCGAATATGGGGTTGGATCGACCCACCGTGAGACACTGTGAGAACATTGTATTCTTATATGTCATCAGTTGGTCTCATTTACAATGCGTATGCTATATCCTTAGACTTGAGGTCGTCGCATGTACTCGAGATGTATACTGACTTACTTAGGGGTTGCCAAACGCTACTCCGTAACTGGGTAGTTATAAAGGTAGCTTTCGGGTTTGTCATGATACTTGTGTCGAGGCATGGTCGATCAAGATAGGATTTTCTCCTCCATGTAACGGGAGAGATATCTCTAGGCCTCTGAAGTGATCACATTCCAGAAATGCATGGCCACGCTACTCGCGGTTAAAGAGTTAACCATAGTGGGGGAATTCGAATCACGTGATCGAGAATGAGTGGTCGAGCTAACCAACAAGGATGGCACGTAATCGCCTTGAGTTTGACTGATACCGTGAGGCAAAGGGAAATACATAGGAGATTTGTTAAGGTTCATCCGATGTGATCTTTACGTATACTCAAGAGTCGACATGTTCTGCAAAGGGCCAGTACTGATTAGTGGACGAGTAGGAGTACGCAAGCCATGTCCAAGTGTACGTGAACCTATAGGGTCGTACGCTTAAAGGGTTGGGACACATTTGTATAGTGATCCGAATTCTTATGGGCCACAAATTCCTAATGGGCCTAAGAGTTCGAGACCTATCATGGATGCCTATATATAGAGGGGTGGTGGCATTGGGTTAAAACGATTTTTGGAATTCCTGAAACCCTAGCCGCCACACCTCCCTCGCCCAAAACCGAACAGCTGGTGCTAGCACTCCGACACGTGGTGTCCCTACCCCGTACGTGTGGATACCTTGGAGGCATTGTTGTGAGGCTTCAACGCTAGGACGATCCGCAATTTGTGACGGTCACAATGAGCACTTGGAGGAGGCGCGAGGCTAGTACGACTACAACCGCACCAACACGCTACTTCGACTCTTCTTCCGCTGCAAGTCTGCGCGTCTAGTGGTAATCCTGTGATCTATTACTAGCGAAGGTTCCTTGGTTGCGCGGTAAATTTTTAAAATTACGCTAGTGTAGCCTACCCGTGTTCCTTCATAAAAAGTATCTACCATGCACCTAGCAAATATTATTGTTCCAATATATGAAAAACGCATTATGTTAACGGATTTGCTATTTATAAGTCGCTTGAAATTTTCTCAAGTCTTAATTAATTTTTGTGACTATTGAATTTTGCGTAGAAATTGGTATGTCATATGATTGGATGTTGACCTAATAAATAAAAAATGTGACTTATGCTTTAGAAAAATTAATCACCTTATAAATAGACAACCCCATATGTTAATTATTCATACTTTATTTTGAAACTTCGTACTGTTTTTAATTAAATTTTGAGCTCTAATTGAGTTTCGGCCTTTCCATAATTATATTCCTTCTTCGATGGTATAAAATTAAAGATCGATCAATACTAATAAGTGAGACGGCAGACATGGTTGAAATCCTTTTACAAACAATGCAATCATATATCAACACAGATGACACACAGGATGGTAGAAACAAAAGGAATACTCAGAGAAGCCAAGTTAAAATTACTGGAAATGTTATCTTATTTCTTATATTACACTACAAAAATGTAGAATTGATCAATATTGTGTACTTGCAAGTGTATTCCGCAATCCACTATAACAAATAAACGAAAAAAGAAAGTCAACCCATGTCATGTGTCACTAACTAATCTCTGGTTCTTTAGCCTTCACCCACTTGTGACTTCAAATATGGAGCTGACGGCTCTCAACATGTCGAGGCAATTTCCTTCGTCATCTGCCGAGCTCGTGCTTGTCCCCGCCGGCGGCCACCACCGGCAGCTGCTCGTCAAGCACGAGTGCGTCGTACACCGGCAGCAACACGAGGATGGTCAGCGCGGCCGCGGCGGCTACCCCCACAGCGAGGAACCCGACGAGGCCGACCGTCGGCGACGTGTACCGCGGCGTGTCCCACACGGAGGTGAGCGCGAGCGCAACCACCTGCACGGGCAGCGGCAAGACGACGAGCGCGGAGAGCGCGTACGCCCTCGCGCGCACCCGCCGGTTGATGGCGACGGCGGCGACGCCCCAGCACGCGGACGCGAGGAGAGGCACGTAGACGGCGGCGAGCGCGAGGAGCAGCGTGGCGGCGTACGCCGGGTACGCGCAGTGCGCGGCTCCGTCCACGGCGTGCGCGAGCTGGCCTGGGTACGCCACGACGGTCGTCGGCGTGACGAGTACGAGGACGTGCGCGGTGAGGAAGGGCAGGCAGGCGAGCGGCACGGCGAGCGCGGCCGCCGGTAGCCGCGCGCTGCCGGTGGACGAGCGCAGCAGCAGGAGCACGACGGCGAGCAAGCCCGGCTCGGCGATGCCGTGGGCGACGAGAGGGTACGCGAGGCACGGCATGACGTGCCGGCGCGGGAACATGACACGGCGGAAGAACGGGAGGCGGAGCATCTCGGCGGCGGCCATAAGCCCGGCGAAAAAAGCCAACAACAGACGAGGACCCCGGAGGGAGGGGCCGAGATTGAGCATGCGGCGGAGCCGCCCTTGCCGCGCGCGCGCGTCGAAGGAGACGAGCACGAACGACGCAGCGACGGCGAGCGCGGCGACGGCGACAGAAAGGGCAGCGACGGCGAAATCGACCCCGCCGGCGACAGGGGCCGGCGAGAGCTCCCCGGCCTTGATCGCCTCGGCGACCGCGACGCTCGGCTGCATCGTTTCTCGGTTGCTGCCTCACCTCGCTTTCCGGCGGCGGCGGCGGCGTTGTCCAGCGGGAACCTCAAGGTGCACGCGATCTTGCTGCTGCTGCAACAGCTCGATTTCATATCAAATTGGATCAGAACGTTGGTGTCTGCATGCTTGCAAAGACACCATGATCAAATGCGAAACTAAAGAGGCGCATCTCCCATGGTTTGGACCTGTCTTGCCTAATCTGTTGGCATCAAGAAGAAGCTGATGGTTAATTACTGAGATGGCAAAGCCAGGAGATCATCTGATTAATTAGGCAACAGTACAGACGAGGTGTCGCGTGGGACACTTGGAATTTTGCTTAATTGAGCGTTGCCCGTCAATGATGACAGTGGATTAGTCGTCCTTTTGGGGACACCATGCATCCAAAAATAACTAGCTCTAGCTGTTGCAAACATCCAAACATGTGAAATGTAACTGTGCATTTCTCATGGAAAAATACAGGTAGGCAACGGTTAGATTTCCAGGTTCAAACGGACGAACGGTTAGGGCCTAAAGGTTGGATCCTGAGGAATGCTAAAAATAGGAGCATAAATGAATCTCATAAATAGTTGTCTCTGTCTCCACACAAGTTTGCCTCAGTACTCCACTTTTACAAAGTACGGATTTTAAAGCAGATCAAGAGTTGAGCTTAAAATTTTGAAGTTACAAGATTGTCTAAGAACAAGACCCCATCTATCATTTATTCATATGCTTTTTGAAGAGTGTAATATTGAAATCATGAGCGCAATTAAAATTGCTCATGCTTTTATAATAGAAACAGAATACACGACCAACTTTTCTTATGAAATTCATTAGAATAATAATTTTTTTGGTTTGTTAAAATATTCAGTCTTGTACTCTGGTTTGTAATCTCAAACATGTGTGTACGTTGTGCCCTGCGTGGCCCGAGTCTGTAGGCGCTTATATGCGTACTGATCCCCTCTATTCTGTTATCAGTTGTAACTACTATTCACCATATGCGAATATAAAGAAACAGAGTGCCTGTGCCCAGGTGCGTGAGATCTCTTTATCAATTATTTTCTTCAACGTCAAACTTCTTTATGGTATTAGAGCCCTAATCCATATCTATAATGTCCACGGGAAGCACTGCGATGAAGATTAGCACCGGCACGATGAGCTCTTTTGCACCTGGTCTTCTTCTTCCCACACCAACCTTGGGCCATCTCATCAATGTGAAGCTCACGGAGGAAAACTATTTGTTGCTCCCCCCTACCTCCGAGGACAACTCTTGGGCTACGTAGATGGAACGATGCCCGACGCCGACCATTAGCCAAATGACGGAGAACAGAACACCCCTGCTGTAGCCCTGCCCAGTCCCTTGCGCCCTTGCTGTCCCCAGCCGTTGCCATCGCCCTGCCGCAGCTTGCCGCTGCCACCTGCTGTTGTCATGCCGCTTGCCGCTGCCACACCAAGCTTTCCTTTTTCGATTGTGCTGCTGCTGCCAAGGGGAAGGCAAAGAGGAGACCAGCAATGAGAAGTAGCCAAGGATAAGCAAGGAAGAAGGAAGAGGAAGAAGGAAGAAGAAGAAGGAAGGAGAAGGGAATGAAAGAGGAGAAATCAGGGTTTCGTGACCCAGTCGTGTTCATCATCCAAATTCATGGGGTAACGATCTGGACAACTCCGTTTAGTGTTAGATTTATGTTTATTCAAGGTTTAGCATAGATTGATCGCGAGAACTGAGTAATTCGTTATGCCTTGCTTCGATTAGTTGAATTGCATAACCTTGTGGGGGGAGTTTTGGGTATCTCCGTCTAGTTTCATAACTTTGACATTCGTAGGAGAGTTCTAGATAATTCTCCAATCTTTCCAGAGAGTTTAGTATCAATAAATTTTGATAAGTGGTTGAAAAGTTATGGCCTCTGGAGTATTGATGTCCAGAATTTCGTTGTAGTTAACAACAATTGTGTAGGTTGCTCTTTTTTGTGCAGTAGATGGTAGAATTAAATTATAATCATAACTAGGTTTATTTAGATAATTCTCTGTAGTTTCTAGAAGTGGTATAGTTTGCTAGTTTTCATGTGGTAGAAAAATATTAATAAAATTGTGAAGTATGTTGTTCTGTAAAGTTATAGATTGACCTTCGGGGTTGAAAACGGAGAACTAGATAGCTTAATAAACGGGGTCTACCCTTGACTTTGTGTAACTAGGAACATATAGTAAATTTTGTGTAGATTCTAGAAAATATAGGGTTTGCTATATTTGGATTCTATAAGTAAAATCTATGGGTATTTGATCACTGTGACAGCGCGTAGGTTGTCCTACGAAGAGGGGTTATTTGTGTCGAATTTGTGCGTATGAAAGATCTTGAGTTGCTTGATGTTTGTGTACTGTTTGTGGCGTGTTTTTCAGGTGGATTATTGATCTTTGTCCAGTGAGTGTTGCTTAAGTTTGGTGCCGCTTTTGCATCGTCCCGACTTTTGTAGCTAAAAGGCAAGTGCATGGTAGAGCGGTAGACGTCAGTTTGTCTACCCTTGTCTTTACAATTGACTTGTTATGTTATTTTTTTTATTTATTCTTATTTAAATGCCATAATTTAATGATGATGATATGACATGATAATAACATGATATGTTGATGACATGATATGGTAATGACATGGTAATGGTGATAATGGATTATGTTAATAGATAATGAACAATGTTGTGTCATTTACATTCATCATGACAGGATTGCAGAAGCTAGGTCGGTGAGGAAGCTATGTAACTATTCCAGTGAGGTCGGTAAGAACTGTTACATGGCTATTGTGGAGAGCTCTAGATAAAATCCTACTTTGGTAGGTACTTCACGGGAGTGAGTGAATAATAGAGTGGTTCATTAACGGGTGATCGCTCCATTATACCAGTATCAACTGATTGAGATGCATATAAGTATGAGCATATTTGAGCATTGCATGCATGAGAAGTTAATGGTGCTAATTAGCTACATGAAAGAGGATATGGTTAATTGAGTATGAGAATGACGATGAATAATGATTTAATTGAATGATAAGATGTTTGTTTATTGTTCTATGATGTACTTGTCAGGTCCTGGATTTACTCTTGCTTTGTTGTTATTTTAGGTAATTGTTGATGGAGATATGCATGAGATGGAATAGCACACCTCCATCAATCATAGCACAAACATTATGTATTTTAGTGCGCTTTCCTTAAATCTAGTGACATAATACTTTCCTTTTCGGATTTATTATTAGACTTGGTTATTATTTAGTTCAATGTGCATTCTCCTGCACGTGATGCATTCTGTGGACATATGACATCCTGGCGCTCCATCGCGAGATCAGGGACGCAGGGCGATCGAGCACAGTCCCACCCGTGAGCGAGCGCGCACTGGCGATTTGGCGTTTGTCCCCCCTCCCCCCAGATGAGCTCCCGTCGCCGGTGATGCCTCCGCTCCCTAGGCTCCTCCATCACCACCTCTCCCTCTCGCTCCTCCGCCGCCACTCCCCGCGCCAACCCTGCCCCCTTGTGGCCTACGTCTTGCTCCACCGCGGGCTCGCCTCTTCCTCCTCCCCCGCACCCGCCGCCCCCGCGGGCCGGTAAAAGAGCTCGAGGCGGACGCTGGCTCACCTGCTCGACGTAGCGGCGGCGATGGTTAGCGCCTCCTACGCTGCTACTCTACCACCGCTTCTGCCAGGCCACTGGCTACGGCGGCATCGTACAATGCCACGATGTATGCCTTCCCCTCTCCCCCTTGTTCGATTTGGTTTCAATTTACTTGGGGTGTTCTGAAACTGCGCATTGTGCAGGGATCGCGATTAGGTTGCGGTCGAGTTTGGTTAATGCTAATATCACAGCTCCATGATTGAGTAGGGTTTAGTTCGAAACACTGCTACATTGCTATGCTATGTGTGGAAACTGTTATGGAGTCATGGAAATGTACCACATGCAAAAGTGATCAGTCATTTTTCTCGAAGGATGCAAAAATGTGGGCATGGAAGTGCAACATTTGGTCATCTTGTATACCTCGTCAACAAGAAGAATTGAGAATTGAGAATCGATCGACTAGAAGTATGAATTTGTAGTAGTTCTATGTATGAATTTGTAGTAGTCCTCTTATTTGTAATAGTCCTATTTATGAATTTGCAGACTCTTTGTCTTAAGCATTAGGATCTTGTACATTCGGTTTACATGCTGTTGAATTCAACTTCATGAGAATTATATATGACACTGCAGTTTTGATGGGATGAAATTATGTTCTTGAATGTAGTAACACTGTATTTCATAATTTGTTCCGGTTTGTTTCCAGAATTTGTTAATGTCCAAATTGTTTTAAGAAACAAGATCCCTAATTGTTAATGTCCAAACTGATCTGAGGAGACATTGTATTGTTCTCTCAGCTGTGCTGAATAGAAAGATATTGCAAGAGAAAGACTGGAAACAAGCTGCTGCCATTACTACCATAGGTGCTGCTAGCTCATGCACATTCACATATGATCCAAAACATTAATTCAGAAATAGTTCCTCAATCATTATTTATACATGGATCATCTAATACACAGCATAATTCATTCCTATCCATTACCATGTTGTACAAGAAGTGAAAATGGAAATGTTAAACTGAAATTTTACAATTGTTAAACTAAAAAATTCCATATGTCAAGCTGATGCACTTGATCATTGTTGTAGTTTGTGATGCCAACATCGAAGAAGCTCTGAATGCCCTCAAATCTGGTTCTCATATTTGCTTTGTAGGGCCTCCAAGGTGGCTAAGCAGTCCAGATTGTTCCATTTTGCTTCTTCAAGTTTGTTTGGATGCCTACATTTCTGAATCTATGTACCTACACAAAACCATGCATTGCTCAATCACAAAATCAACACTCAATTCAAAAATCAAATTCAGACAACGAAATCATAATGTCGATTAGCTCAGGAATAAGCTTACACATGGCTCTTCTGACTGGAACATGTATTCAGAATCTATATTGCCATCCAAGTTAAGTTAAAGCTATCATTCAAAAGGCCGATTGGGTCTATTAGTATTTTTTGGCACAAGTTCATGGGTTGTCCTATACCCAGCGGTGTAGTAATCACTAGGATGGAACATACTGAAGTTTTGTCCACAAAGATTGAGTACATAGCTTCAAGGGATGCAACAATCACAGGAAGGTCGTGCACACTAAGCAAAAAGGGGATGTAGAGGAATTTCCAAAGAAGTTCAAATGTGCTTGAGAAATGGACAGTACCTTGAAGAACTTCTCAAAGAAATTGGTGTAAGTGTATCACGGCATGCATTAAGCACCACGGTGGGGCAGGGACTCGGGCGGGCACAGGGGGGCTCAGGTGGGGTGGATGCAGGTTGCGGTGCAGGGTGGAGGTGTAGGGCAGCGCAGGGGGCCGACTCAGGTGAGACCCTACGCAGGACACCAGTGGAGGGGAGGTGCGGCGCAGAGCGCCGACGGAGGGGTGGCACGGCGTAGGAGGCCGACGGCGAGTCGGGGCCACTTGGCGCTGGAGGAGGTGAGCGCGGGGGGCGAAATGAGAGAGTAGCGTCGGGTGAGGGGGTTTCCGCAAAGTGGCGGTGGGTGGGAGGGAGGCTCGATCGTGGCCGCATGTACAGAGATGCACCCTTGTGCACCTGATTTGATCCCACATATAGACATCCTAGAGATTAGGAAGTATAGTCCATAGAATCAGGATCCTGTCTGTTGTCAGATACAGAACAGTGCCATCTGGCACGCTATATATATTACAGAGCAAGGTGACAGCGTTGCTTTGCGCGCTTCCTGCTATTCCGATCTCTTCTCCTTGTTTCTTCACAGACCCCCCTCTATTCCGTTGTTAGTTGTAACTACTATTCACCGTATGATAATATAAGGAAACAAAGTATGTGTTGGTGCGTGGGATCTCTTCCTCAATTATTTTCTTCTACTCAAAACTTCTTTAGCGCCTACCAATATTCCATATGACGGCGGTCAACAAAAAACAGCTGGATCTCAAAAGGCCAAAAGGTTGAACTTTAAGTGCTTCACTAACTCACCAGTCACCAGTCATCACTGTATTAGATCTAAACTCTCTGCACCACCACAGGAGTGCAGGATTGGCAACAAAAAAACTAGCATGAAGCATATCATAAGCCATTCTAAAATAACCTTAATTTAGATACGAGTCACATTAATCGACATGGTAACATCTAACAACGATGCCAGAGTTACAGCTACCATGGAAGTCATGTAATCTCCTCTTGAGTCTTGACACCTAAACTTCTGTCAAACAACGGTATTTCAGTTGAGAAGGCGAACATCTACCAACAGCTACAGATGAACGCCATACCATATATCCTTGTCAGAGCACCAAAGGCTAACGGCCTGGATAAGGCATCGAACTTTGTTGGAACTCTGACCCTGTGCTCGACTCAAAGATGTGGTGTGTAAGGACAAAGTCGCCATCCTCAAATGCTGTATCATCGTCGGTGCCATTGCCCCTCTGTCTCTTGACTGGGCGCTCATGCTTTGGACTGAGAGTTGGAGAACCAGGCCGGCAGCTGGAGTCAGGCGTTAGTGGTTCACTGTGGGGTAGAGGATCATCGTGTGAAGGGCTCTTTGTCGGCTCAACTCTGTTTCCATTGTCCTTGCTAAATGGTAGACCCTGAACTGGAGATTCAGATGTTGGTACAGGAGTTGACGGGTTAGTTCTCTCAGAGTCGGGCATTTGTTCGCTTGATGTGGCTCTCGAAGCTCCTGCAACCGTGATGCGCTGCTGCTCTTCGATGATCTTCTGGAGATACTTGCCCTGTGCCTCAATTCGCAGCTGCAGCTGCCTTTGTACCTGCAAGAGATTGTCAGGTCAGATTACGCAGACACGATTTCTTAAGTAGAACTGTTGCCTGGTAAGATAAACATCTCTAGATGCACGCCAAAAAGATAAATCTTCCAAAAGCACAGTTCAATTCATTAACAAAGCTTCATACTTGTCCTCCAAATAGATTTATAAGCATTGTGACTTGAATACACAAACTACTATTAGAATTAGGCCTATAAGTGTAAAGGTTCATTTATTTCTGAAATTCCAAAGCATACATAGTTTAGTCCTATATTGCCTAGCCAAGTGGTGGAACAACAATTTATAAGGTGGAGTCCTTACTACCCATTGAAACATGTGATGCATGACATAGGGTAACATGAGGATTATAGGTAAACTCACACACACGCATGTACACACGCGCGCGTATATTTCGCGTCGCAATCGCGTGACTTGCGACCGTGAATGTGTCGTGAACTTATTCCACCTTTCTTTTACTAACCGTGCATTACACTCCTTTTAATGTAAGTCATAGACCAGTGTGGTCGAAACACTGTTGTCGAAGCAATAGACCAGTGTGGTCGACATAAAGTGGTCGAAACACTGTGGTCGAAAAATAATGGTCGGATCTATAGACCAATGTGATCGAAATACACTGATCGAAGCTGTAGACCAGTGTGTAATCAGGATCTGATAAACACTACTTAATTACTATTAATTGTTTTTGAATTAGCAATTACCAATGATTTAATATGTGTTTTATTAAGCAGTTACTACAAAGTAATTGTCTCGACCTTCAAAGATTTAGAGACATCCAGACCTGACGAGAATTCATACACTTCCATTTTCTTCTTCTTCCTCTTTGTTCTACTATGCTGAAAAATTGTGTTGTCGAATCAAGCCATCCCTTCTCCTTGATGAGCACTAGGAAGAAGGGTGAGTGAGTATCTCCGAACCAGTGTCGCAGAGTTCACCTACACAGGGCGATAATAAAGTTTCTGGGCAACACATCTGCGCGACCGCTCACTGTGTTGCTACATTTACGATTTGCACTGCTTCGAGTCTGCCTTACTTCTTCCTATTCTTTATCAAGGTCAACTGTAAGTTGGTTGTACAACCAAACTATTATGCTATAATCCTATTATTGTGTATGTTTAGATGTGCAATGAGTTGGCTATTGTTAATATTGCTTTATGCATCTCTAGTTTTATGTGATCTTTGCCTGTTAAAATCTGGAATTCCATCTCTAACAACTACTGCCTCCATTAGGACCATTAGATACCAACATCATCGCCTGGACTATGCATGCAACATCTCCGAAGTCATGAATTTGTGTGTTTCTGCATGTGCAAACCTCTTTTGACATGAAGGTGGCTCCATGCATGGTAGAGAAGTGTAGTAAAGGCGGGCAGGCGGCATGGAACAGAGTAGGGCAACAACACAATGAGAATGCTTCATAGGCATTCTGATAGGGTTCGGGTTTGTAAAAGATCTTGATTGGGTCTGATTTAAACTCATATCAGTTACATACCTAATCAATTGTCGCAAGTACAATTCTAATCTTAACTACTACCTTCAAGATTTGTAACTAGTACCATCACTACCAAGTCCTTCTTTTATAATAGTAAAGATACTTTTTTTATAATAGTAAACATACGTTGCACCTCAAATGTAACTGCAGCAGCGTAAGCTTACCTCTAATTGTTCATGCAACCGCTTCTGGACCTCCATCTGCAGCTTCAGGGCTTCAGATATCTGCATACCACTGCAATAAAAATAACATAACATAAATATGCTTCATGATAAACGATGATCATCAATGTTTTCTAGAAATTCAGTAAAATGGGAGGGAAAACCATCTGAAAGATAATACTATTTAATGAAGTAAAGTGAACTGAACAATCTCAACATGCAGACGACCAAAATAATCAAATGGCCTATTGTCACGAACCCTAGTTCATAACGGGGTAAACACTACCAGGAAAAAGGTCGGGTGGCGTTGGCTTGGTGGGACAAGATATTAGACTATAGACTGGGATGATAAAACCTTGAGAGGGAGACTGGATTAATTAATTTTTCTTGTTTGATTAATAATGCATACATGATTCCCCTTTTATTGGGATGACTCGACTTGAGCTACAAGAACAATCTCTATTTATAAGAAAACATCTCTCTAATAGATAGAATATATCTATAAGGAAGTATACTCAATTAACAAGAAAACTAACTATTCTTATCTCTATTTCCCAACTACTAACGCACCCACGAGCCCAGCATGAACAGGGCGCTGTTGCTACAGTACCTCAGGTGCTATTCCCACACATGAACAGTATCCCTGTACGAGACAACTTCTCCCTCCCTTCGCAACAACTCGCTCTCAAGCTGTGGTGGCGGCCACAGTTGCAACCCTTGAAATCCCCACTTCGATGAGAGGTTATGCCGACGTGATTCCTTGGAGACCGTTGCCTCCTTGCGCGATTGTGGCAAACTCACCGATCGCTGCGGCAAGCATGGGAGCAGCCACGGTAGCGCCTTGGTAGGTTTTGACCGCACCTCGGTAGGCTGCAACAACCATGGCAACACTTTGACAGGTTTTGTCCCTAACGCAGTAGACCCTGGCAGCGCCACGGCGGCCACAACAGACTTCTAGGTCGTGGGCGCCACGGTAGGCTCCGGTCGCCATGATAGGAGCGGCAACACACGGCGAGTTCCAAGCGTCAGGCAAAGATTCTTGGAAACGCTGGCGCCACCTCTTGTTGCGCCTTCTACTCTTCTGATCCACAGTCGTCTTCTCTAAAGTAACATGCATGTCGAGGAAGATGGCTGTCATGTGGGGACTCACGTATACGAGAAAGAGATCAAAGTGTTCAGTTTAGTATTTGTTTTCTAGATTACAAAATTTGTTATTTAAAGAGTAGTTAATTTAGTACATTCTATTTTGAGTAAGTCTTGGAGATAAAATTGAGTTTAGATAAGGAAACATAGTTATAGTAGAAGATTGTATTAGGAGACCGAACCCCTATTTGAAGGGCTACGACAGTATCAATGAAATTAGGCAAAAACAATCTCTCTCTCTCTCTCTCTCGTATTCTCTGTTTCCCGTCATCTTCTCTCGCCTGCGCTCCTCTCCTTGCACGTCTTCTGCTGCAATTCCGACAGCACAGCACCGGCACGGCTCCTCCAAGGAGGCGCAAGGGCCCCGACAAACGTCCTCCGGTGTATCACGACTACCGCCTATGATCCCGAAACCCTACACACGACAATTTGGTATCAGAGCCAATGGCAAAAGGTTCCGAACTGACTGACTTAACAAATCAGTTTGCGGAAATCACGGTGGCCATGATGCAAAAGTATGATGAGATCAAGTCTGATTCATAAAGGATCGAATTTCTATCCTGGAAAAACGATCTGGAGAAGGTTTGTTGCAGATTCCGCAAGGGTTAGCGTCGTCCATGGGCGCTGCACAGCGGAGCACCTCCAACGACGGCCATAGCGCCCCACATTTTCATAAACTATCGTTTCCCACTTTTGATGGCAAGGAAGATCCTCTGAATTGGCTCAACCGCTGCGAGCAATTCTTTAGAGGGCAAAAAAACTCCGGAAGGCGGCAAGGTTTGGTTGGCTTCCAACCATCTGACGGGTTCGGCGCAACAATGGTATTACCAATTGGAGCGAGACGAGGGAGAACTGTCTTGGCACGAATTCAAGGATAATTGCAATCTTCGTTTCGGACCTCCAATCCAAAACAATTTCCTGGGAGAGTTGGCCAAGCTTCAAGCAACATGCTCGGTTGAGGAGTATCAGAAGTTTCTTGCCCCGCTCTAGCATGCCGATCCTCTTCCAGTAAGGCAACAATTGCAGCTCTTTACTTCGGGTCTCATGCAACCGATTCGGGCTGACGTCTAATTGCAACATCCGACCAATTTGTAATTGGCAATGGCACTTGCCCGCGCTTATGAGAAGAGGCATACATTGGCCAGTTTTGTACCAAAACCTGCAACGCGCTTTGGTTCTTCGGGGCCACCAAGGGCCACATCACAAGCTGGAGGCACCATCGTTAGTGTCGCTGCCACCACAATTGGGCCAAGGGCTTCGACACCTTCGGAGGGTCTCGTTGCTACCGGCTCGACGACACTGGCCAGACGTCGTCTGACCGCTACAGAGATGGTAGAACACCGCCCAACGGGTTATGTTTTAACTGCGATGAGAAATTTGTTCCAGGTCATCGTTGCAAGAGGCTCTTCATGCTCGAGTGTGTCGCATGAGTTCGATGAGTAGACTTCAAACTCAATCACCGAGGATGAGCCGACCATATCGCTTCACGCCTTAACTGGGTTTCAACCGCGTGCGACTCAAACAATGTGTTTGCCAGTTTTCTTGGGCGATAATAAGTTACTAGCTCTCCTTGACACAGGTTTAACTCACAACTTTATTGCTCATGGTGCAACGTACAGCGCTGGAATTAGAGTGCAACCTCAATAGGGATTGAAGGTAACTGTGGCTAATGGAGAACAAGTCAGTAGTGCTGGAGTTTGTCGCGATTTGGAATTATGCATTGCTAATGAAACTTTCAGGCTGGATTGTTATTCTATTCCATTGGAGGGGTTTGATGTCGTCCTTGGGCTTCAGTTGTTAAGTTCCTTGGGACCTATTTTATGGGATTTCAGTAACAGAACCATGGCATTTCAACATAAGGGGCGGTAGATCACTTGGACAGGGATGACATCGCGCTCAGCGCATGTTCATACGTTGTCTGGAACACCTGATTTAATGACAGAACTGGAGGAAATTTTTCGATTTCTTTTTGGAGCCATAGGGACTGCCTCCCAAACGTGTTCAAGATCATCGTATTCGGCTCATAGCTGGGACAAAGCCCATTGCGGATTCAATTTCGGTAGTTGAGGAATTATTAGATGAACTCTAGGGCGCCTGCTATTTTACTAAGTTGGACCTTCAGTCCGGATATCATCAAGTGCGTATGCATCCTGGTGATGTGGAGAAAACGGCCTTTCGTACACATCAAGGACTTTTTGAATGTTTGGTAACACTATTTGGATTGACTAACGCTTCGGCAACGTTTCAAGCTTTGATGAATTCGGTTCTTGGCCCCTACCTTCGCCTATTTGTTCTAGTCTTTGATGGTATTTTGATTTACAATCCGTCTTAGTCGGCTCACCTCTATCACGTACGTAGGATTTTTTGCGTACTGAAGGACCACAAATTTTTTTTCTCAAGAAGTCAAAGTGCTTATTTGGTGAGCCTTTTGTTGCTTGTCTTGGGCATATTATTAGTAGCAGGAGTGTGGCTATAGACATCCAGAAGATACAGGCGGTAACTGATTGGCCATGTCCGCGTATTGTACGTGCTCTTTGTGGATTCCATGGATTGGCTGGCTATTATCAACGATTATAGTTTGTTTGCGGCTCCACTTACCAAATTATTGAAACGGGACAGTTTTTTGTGGTCGGATGAAGCTACCAAGGCTTTTCAAGCTCTCAAAGATGCTTTATCTTCTACTCCGGTATTGCAACTTCTAGATTTTACTAAAGCTTTTATTGTGGAATATGATGCTTCTAGTTCAGGTTTTGGAGCAGTTCTTTGTTAAAGTGATGGTCCTCTCGCTTTCTTTAGCTGACCAATTGCTGCCAAGCATAAACACTTAACAACTTATGAGCGTGAGTTAATTGGATTAGTTCAAGCTATGCGACATTGACGACCATATTTGTGGGGACGAACTTTTCTAGTTCGCACCGATAATTATAGTCTGATTTTTTTTACTTATCAACATCTTGCTACTATACCACAACATCATTGGGTCAACAAGCTTCTTGTGATACGGATCAACGTGTATTGATGCACAATATGGTCCACTCTTTCACGGTACTTGCATTTCAATCTTATTTGAAGCGAAACCCCAGCTTTCCTCCTTGATTCAGCAAAAAAGGAAGAATATCTCCAAAGCAAGTAATGATACATGGTTGATGTTGAATCAATCTGAAGAGAAAAACAAAATCAAACCCGAAGAACAACACCAAACCGTAAGCAATTGAGGATGCTACGAATTGGTGAGATGATACACAAGGAATCACAGATCTTGGAAGATAAACCACCCTCCAATATTCACGCAATCACAAAACCATAGATGGGAATTTCCGAAACCCATGTATTCATTATGAGTCACATAAATATGTGACTTTTATGAAACACATGTATTCATTATTCTAACTTGCTTACAATGGGACTCTACCCGTAAATATATAGCCTGATAAACAGTAACCGACTCGCATTATATTGTTGAACTTTCGGTTGCATCGTCGTGTCCTTTGCTGGTCTTAGTGTCTAGTACCTTTAGAGTTTTGAGTTCTGCTCACGTTGGTCTCACCGTTACGGTTGGATTCAATCTGCCACAGCAAGGGAATAAAAGGAGGAAAAAGACACCGACTTCACCCAGGAATCGGACACACCATCTAGGGAAGCTTTGCCCTAGTTGGTCTCGGATAAGGAAACCCTGCCCAATTCTGACACAACCAAAACAGCGTGGTGTTCGAAAAAAAACAAACAACTTTTGCATACCACCTCCGATTGGGGTGATTCTTGATCCGTTGGAAAGGAAACAAAAAGATACAGCGAAAAAGTGAAGTTCGGGCAATCCGAACATTTTATCATACACGTACGCACCCTGGCGCACGCGCGGAAACTTCGACCCCAAAAAACGTAGTTTAGGGCCTCAAAACGGTCCCGCAAACTGAGAAAAATTCAAGTTTCTCGGAATTTGCTCAAAATTAACAAAGCCCTTTTACAAGTGATTCTAAGGTTCCTCGTTAAGACGGCATCTTTTTTCGAGCTTCTGAACTCCGTGTGCAACATTCTATAGTTCTGCCGTAACGTGATTTCGTTTGTGTTCTAGGCTCGTGTCTCTAGTACGGTCTAGCCTAGGATCAGCACTAACCGGCGTTGAACGATTTTTCAGCTTGCTTTCTCTGATTAGATTATTGCTACTCCTTACTACCATACTTGAGCCTTCCCAGCTACACCTTTTCTACACCGTACAGGCTGAACTTCACCTGGCAATCACTTCATCCAATCTTCGGAGATACATTGACACCACTGGTTGACGATCACCCCTGTGTTCTTAGTAAGAATTGGTAAGAATTCGATAGAAAGCTTGAGTGTGAGCGACTTTTGAACCACCACATCCTAGTAGCTGTTAGAGACATTCTTGTGATTTGCTAACAATGGCAGATTTTGCAGAGCTTTCGGATGAGGATACATCTCATACTCCTCGTACGAAGGCAATACTACAACATTTCTGGCGCCTCATGAACCTTCGTACGGAGGGTCTTGAGGAGGATGTCAGGGTCACGAATGAGCAACTTGCTCAACTTGAGTGCGCCCAGATTGAGACAAACGCCATGCTCGCCGCGATGGGGAGAGCTCAAGGCGTCACTAACACTTCTTTGGCAGGTATTATAGTGCGCCTTGAGGAGATTGCCCAAGCATCCACTGTTGCTCTCCCTGCTGCACCGGTACAGGGACAAGATGAATTCGACTATGTGGCTGATACCGAGGCCGATGACATGGGTAACCACAACAACGATCGAGCTCATCGACAGTTGCGTTTTAATCGATAAGATATGCGACGAGGCCCCCCATGACGTGAGCTACATGACCACGATGATTCTTTTGCTAAGGTAAAATTCACTATGCCCTCTTTTAATGGTAAATATGATCCTAATTGTTATCTTAATTGGGAACTAGCTGTTGATCAAAAATTTGTTTGACATGACTTTCCTGAGATTAGACGAGTTAGGGTTGCTAATAGTGAATTTACCGACTTTGCTTCTGTTTGCTGAAAAGAATATTGCTATCAACATCCCAATAACATACCTAACACTTGGGAGGCTTTAAAATTGCTTATGCAGCATCGATTTGTTCCCTCATATTATGCTCGTGATTTGTTAAATAAATTGCAACGCTTACAACGTGGAAGATTACTATCAAGAATTACAAATTGGTATGTTGTGTTGCGTTTTGATGAGGACATCTCTCACATAAATACAACTGTGCCTGCACACACAACTCATCCACAGCAAGTGTTACAATGATCACTTACTCGAGCTCGTGCTCGCCAACTTAATTACCAGGTGAATTCGTTCCTAGGTTTATATATTACTAAGAATAGACCGCTACCTAATGCAAGTGATTTAATTGTGCTTAGGAACATAAGGATGAAGGAGAGGCATGTGGAGTCATGGACATACATGGAAGGCATAATGGAGGTCACCACGTCAATTTGGGTCCGAGTCAAGCAAGAGTTCGAGTTGGGCTCGTTCTGGATTCAGATTAGGACTGCGCGATAGTAACCTCTTCATAAGGACTCCGTTTGGGACGTTCTCAGGCTTCGTGGAAAGCTTATCAAGACTACTTTCCAACGGATCCAACCTCATCTTCAAATTCCATCCGAGTCGGCCACAATCATCAAAACAGTTCACGTCTGTTTCTGAGCCCGAGTCAAAATGGTGTTGCGCCACCTCCACTTGGGCCCATGGGCCTTGTAACCCTAGGGGCATGTGTCCACTTCCCTGGCCGCCACCCCTGGTCGTCTCCCCATATAGGAGCCGCCGCCTCCCTTTGCTAGAACTTGGATTTCGTTGAGTTTAGGTTTAGCCATTGTGCAAACTACTGTTCTTCGGTTGTGTTGGACGACCATCTGTCAAGACAGCCTTCAGGATCCTACCTTTGTTTTTCAATATCTACACTACAATCTTATTCGCAATATCAGATTGCCTACATCTTATTCTTACTAATTCTTCGATTGCTCGTAGGGATTGAACTTCGTGTTCAGGTTGATCGCGCTTCCAGTAAGGTCAATAACATCTCGGAGTTGGTTCAACAATTGCTAAGGTGCAAGCATCGTCGTACGGTTGTAGTTGGATCGCGAGAGTCACCTCTACCAAAATGGATAGTTATCAATCTCATCGAAAGATCGAGCACCTCGCCTGCATCAGTATGGGGCGTCATAATACGGTGGCAGATGCTCTTTCTCGCCGCAATTTTGGTGCTTCTACGGTTTGTGCACTATCAACTTCTCATCTTGCTCTTTTTGATGGTCTTCGGCTGGAAGTGTGCACTAATCCTGCGTTGGCTGCCCTTCGGGATCAAATTGTAGCTGGCACAGCTCAGTCTGTGTGTTTGTGCCATAGGATTCAAAGGACGTGTGTTTGTGCCACAGGATTCATCATTTTTATCGGTTGTTTAGGCAGCAGCCCATACTTCCGGACACGAAGGTATATAAAAGACAATTCATCGGCTACGGGCCGATTTTCATGTTCCTCGTGCTCGCCGAGTTGTTCAGGAATTTGTGCAAGCTTGTCTCACGTGCCAACATAATAAAATGGATCATTTACATCCCGTTGATCTTCTTCAACCTGTGGAGGTACCAACGCAAATTTAGGGGGGCATTGCTGTGGATTTTATTGAGGGGATGCCCAAAGTACATGGCAAGTCAGTTAATCTAACTGTTATTGATCGCTTTTCTAAGTATGTGCATTTTATTCCTTTGGCGCATCCTTGTTCGACTAGTTCCATTGCTCGGGTATTCTTTACTGAGATTGTTCTTCTTCGTGGAATTCCCTCTTCCATTGTAAGCGACAGGGATCCGATTTTTACAAGCAACTTTTGGGAGTTGTTTCGTTTGTCTGGGGTTCAACTCAATCGGAGTACTGCGTTTCACCTGCAGTCAGATGGGCAATCCAAGATTGTTAATAAAGTAATTACAATGTATTTGTGCTGCATTACAGGTGATCAACCTCGACAATGGTTTCACTGGCTTCCTTGGGTTGAATATTGTTACAACACTTCATACCATTCGTCTCTCAAGGATACCCCGTTTAACGTGGTATACGGTCATGATCCTCCATCTTTGCGCACTTATGATCTGGGGTGTGCTCGAGTGGCAATAGTTGATCAATTGTTATTGGACCGAGATGAGTTGCTTGTAGACATCCTGATGAGGGCATCTCTAACACTTATACATTTCATCCTATTCGTGGGGATACACATATTGATCTCCAAGCCATAAGTGAGGCTACAAGTAATACAAGTGCAGAAGTGTTTGTTGGTCCACTAACAAGAGCTAAAGCTAAACTTCTAAATCAACAGGTGCTTTTGTTTCTTAATGAATCTTCTGTTGTCATTGATCATAATTGGGTGCTACCTCATGCAAATGTGTTGTGCATTCTAAGGTTTGAACATTTTGAAGCCTTCGGAACCAAGAGGGACGCCGGAGCCAAAGTAATGGAGGAGAAGCTCGTGGGAGACAAGCAAGGGGGAGAAGCCCAAGAATCCAAGTCAAATTCGAAACTTCCACAAGCCCAACCAAATTCAAACTCGGAATCAACTCAATTCAATTGATTCGAATCACCTCAAATTCGGATTCGAATCAGCAGGACAGTCCGAGTAAAAAGGCCATAACTTTCTCATACGAAGTCCGATTGGGGTGTTTTTGGACTTGTTGGAAAGCTAACTTCAAGACCGATCCAACGGATGCTCACGCACTACGAAATTCCTTCGGAGTCAAAAGATATGACCGAAACAATATGACGGTTTTAAAATTAGAGTTTCCTTTTATTTTAGATTGAGTCGGAATTGGAGTAGGAGTTCTAATTCAATTAGAGTAGGAGTAGGGCCTCTTGGCCACCATGAGGAGGAGAAGGGCACTATATATTGAGGGTTAGACCCCATTGTAACCTCGCACAGGTTTATGCATAAGAATAGAAACATAGCTATTGCTTGTTCTTTCAAACCGAGTTCATGCGAGGACTTTGAGAGAGGACTAGGCGATCCATTGGTTAGTTTCGCAATTCAAGGTCAAGCCGTTGCTCCATTGGGAATTGGGGACTTGACGATCGTCGCTTGTGGTCTCGCGACGATCAACTATCCTGTGTGTTTTGGGCGATTCCAAAGAGTTGAGGGTTTGTGCATTGGCTCGAGTGTTCACTAGCGACATCGCCTACTTCGCATCGCTTATCCACGGTTCCTCACCGAGAAGATCGGGCATCCCCGTATCATATGGTATCGATTCTAGGTTTACTTGGTGAGAGCTTTTACCCTTAGTTTAGTTTCGTTTTTACGTGCTATAGTCCACTAAACCAAAATTGCAACACCAAAATTCCAAACCCTAGTTTCAATCATATTTCTTGTTAGTTTTGTTAGGTTTTAGTCCATTAGAATTTTTGTTTAGTGCTGATCTAAGTGTTTCCTTTGCGTACCTTGTTCCTTGTTTCCTTCAAAAAAAAAACCAAAAAATCCAAAATTCAAATTCACCCTCGAACTCAATTTTCGTTAAATCAGAGTTCAATTGGTACACTTTGTTGTAATTCGATCGTAACATTTGCGTCCGAGCCCGCTTCACTTATATCCTTTCATCTTGTGAGACTAGCTTTTGATATTGTATTAGGGTCGCTTATTGAACATTGTTTACACATTGCTGAATTTTTGGGCTTATGCACCCACGAGGGTAGCAAAACACTTTCTACCATTGAGAAAAGCAAAAAAAAAAAAGCACCAAGACAATAGCAAGAGCCACGGCATTAAAGAAAAGTATAAAAAGCGAGAGCAAAAACATAATTTTTGCGAAAGAAAAGAGAGGAAGAAAAAAAAATTTCTTTGGCCGATTGCTCTGATTATATACATTTTATTGGTTGCTACAAGATGCAAACCATCATTATTTCAGATTGTGTAGTCATTTTTTGAGCAATCTTGTGACCTACTATTTTCAATTGCAATTGGCTAGCGTCTCTCTTAGTACTTGGTGCAAAGCGAGCTAGCTTAATCTCTTTTCGGATCCCGCCTCGCTAGCTCATTCCTTTGTTTGCATTGAGTCACATTTGTCTTTGCGTGTGCGCTCATCCTTTTCACTTAAACCGATTGGATCAACACATAGGCAAAAGAATCTAGCTTGGATCATTACTTAGCATTACAACAACTTGAATATCGGTTTGTATAGGTTATACACATACCTTACCAAGCTCCACCTACACCCGTTCGTACTACCTTTGCTCTTGGTTACGCTCTTACATTACTGGGTTGAGGTTCGCTCGCCACAAGTGTCATTTTTGCCGTCCTTGATTCACTTTGGAACGGTAAGCATGTCTTGTTTGCGTAATGTAGAGTTGTGAGCGAGAGAGAGCACCTTCATTTTCCTAACCCGGATATAATCTCGTTTGCTATTTGTGAGTTGTTGCCATGTCGTTATCGTGAGGAGCCACCTAATCCGGAGGCACCAAGCACGTGGTTAGAGTACACTGCTTATGCGTGAGATGTTTGCAAAAACAGTTCATGAAGGCGACAATGGCGTGCGCGATGAGCTCGGGTGGTTCGACAGTGCCGACACACTCGGAGAGGAGGTCACGCACCGCGCACGAACATCAATAATAACTTCTAAGAACTTCGTGCCATGTTCGCACAACACAATCTTCATGGAGGTGCATGCGACGACACAAGTGTGCAAGGCCCTCCTACCGCCTTTGCCCAATGAGACCACGGAGGCACGTGGCATTCGTGGGGATGAGGAGCGACGCCAAGACCAGCGCGTCGCATGGTAGTGCCACCACACGCCGGAGTGGCGGTACCGTGGTTCGCCCTCATACGGGGGCATGGTCGCGCAACTCGACCACAATGGGGCCCGTGGTCGGGCGCACCATTGGGTGCCCAAGGAGGAGGTGTGCATGATGCACCTCGTAGTCGGGCCGATGAGGTCGAACTTTGGGGCGACGACGATTTTCCGGTCAACAACTATGACTACCGGCGCCCCACCACCACAACAATATGCATCGACGTCGACACGACGACGGTGAGGATTTTATCGCTAAGCCCAAATTTACTCTTCCTATATTTTCAGTGGTACTAATGTGGAAGAATACCTCACTTGGGAGCTGAAAATTGATAAGTCGTTTTGATGAACAACTACTCCAATGAGAAGAAGCTCGTACTTGCGTCCAATGGTTTGGATGGTTATGCCACACATTGGGAATAGCTTTGTTCGTATGGCGTATGGAGCGCCACGAATTACCGCTATTACTTGGGAGCGGATGAAGCGATTTGCGGGCGCGCTTTGTTCCCGCCATTACAAGCGTTCCCTATTTGAAAAGTTGACCGGCCGCGACAAGGTTTGAAATCAATTGATGAATATCATAAGGAGATGGAGACCATCATGATACATGCGGATGTTCGCGAAAATGAAGAGCGGATAATGGCGAGATTTCTAGTGGCATGAATTATGCCGCTCAGCGCATTGTCAATCACCATCCCTACCATGATATGATCGAGTTGCTACACCAAGCACGCCAAGTGGCGCCAAGTAATTGAAGATGCACGGTTTCTTCGCCTGTTCACGCTCTTCAACCATCGGGACATTCATATCACAAAAGCACTCCTACGGAGTAATTCAACGATCTGCTGATTCGCAAGTAAGAAGCCGAGAGTACACCACCAACAAGCCGATCGGTTCCGTAGAGCAAGACGGCCTGCGTCTATGGGGTCGACGGGCCGTTCACGGGATATCATTTGCCACAAGTGCAAGGGCATTGGCCACTTTCGGAGGGATCGCCGAATGTCGAACTATGCTTATAACAGAGGAGGCGGTTATATTTCACTAGTGATGACGAGTCGCCTTGATGCCCGCCTTGCACAAAGATGACATAGAACAATGTGAATGTGATCCGAGTTTCCGAGCACCGAGCAAGATTCCATTGTTTGCACACCTAAGGTGCTTAGTGTGATGTCATCACCGTCACTCGAACAACGGTGCAATTTATTTCGGACTTGGGCAAAGCTTGATCGAGGTAAGGTGTGCAAAGTGATTATTGATGGCGGAGTTGCCACAATTTGGCGAAGAAAGACATGTGTCATAAGTTGGGTTGGAAGTATTTGCGCATCCACATCCTTATCATGTGCAATGGTTGAGTGACAAAGAGGAAGTGAAGGTGAAATATATGGTGCGTGTGGCGCTTTCTATTGGGAAGTACATCGATAGTGTGGATTGCGATGTTGTGCCCATGACGGTGTGTCACTTGTCATTGGGATGGCCATGGCAATATGATCGTTCATTTGTGCACGATGGACGTACAAATCGCTACACTTTTAGATGGAACAATGTGGAGATCATCTTGAAACCGCTTACCGGGGACGATTGTGAACTCTTCTATGCGTAAAAATGAGATGCACGTGGAGAGTCCTCAAGAGCAAGCCAATCAATCAAAGAAACACGAGGGAGAAAGAACTTGGTCATGTTAGCTACCAAATCGAGATGCGAGAATTCAATGAGGATCCCAATTTGGTGCACTTTGTACTACTGTACAAAGACATATTGCTTTCAACTAATGACTTCACTGCTCTTCCTAGTGGTATTGCTTGTGTTTTGCAGGAATTCAGCGACGTCTTTCCAGAGGAGGTACCAGCTGGGCTACCACCAATCCGCGGGATTGAACATAAGATTGACTTGATTCCAGGAGCGTCGCTACCAAACCGACCACCGTACCGCACCAACCCCGAAGAAACCAAGGAAATTCAAAAACAAGTACACGAACTTCTCTCCAAAGGGTACGTTCGTGAAAGCTTAAGCCCTTGTGCTGTTCCTGTTATTTTAGTTCCTAAGAAAGATGGTTCATGGCGTATGTGCGTAGATTGTAGAGCAATTAATAATATCACTATTCGATATCGTCATCAATTCCTCGCTTAGATGGTATGCTAGACGAACTTAGGTGGTGTTGTTATTTTCTCTAAAATAGACTTGCGTAGTGGTTACCATCAAATTAGGATGCATGAAGGGATGAGTGGAAACTGACATTTAAAACGAAATTTGGTTTGTATGAGTGGTTGGTCATGCCTTTTGGTCTAACTAACGCACCTAGTGCTTTCATGCGCAATGAATCATGTTTTAAGGCATTTCATTGGTAAATTTGTGGTTGTGTACTTTGATGATATTCGATTCTGATCATGACCGAGTTTGAGCACTTTGACCATATTAGACAAGTTCTACAAGTTTCTGCGATGTTAGGCTTTTTGGTAACTTAGATAAGTGCACCTTTTGCAAAGATCGTGTTATTTTCTTGGGCTATGTTGTGTCTGCGCAAGGAGTTGAAGTAGACGAGTCTAAAATTGAAGCGATTAAAAATTGGCCAACTCCTGTAAACGTAAGTCAGATTAGGAGCTTTCATGGTCTCACCGGTTTTTATCGGCGCTTTGTTAAAGATTTTAGCACCGTCGCTGCCCCATTGAATAACCTTACTAAAAGGGTGTTGAATTTGTATGGGGGTAGCGCAAGAAAATGCTTTTCTTGAACTTAAGCGTTTGGTGAAGCACCGTTGCTTGTTTTACTGATTTCAATAAAATTTTGAAATTGAGTGTGACGCCAGTGGATTGGGTATTGGCGGTGTTTTAATGCAAGACGGTCGATCGGTAGCTTATTTTAGTGAAAAACTGAATGGTGCTCAATTGAATTATCCGGTCTATGACAAAGAGCTTTATGCGTTAGTGCGTGCGTTAGAAACTTGGCAACACTATTTATGGCCCAAAGAGTTTATTATTCATTCTGATCATGAGGCATTGAAGTATTTAAAGGGTCAAGCAAACCTGAACCGTAGACATGCCAAATGGGTCGAATTCATTGAGTCATTTCCTTACATTGTAAAATATAAGAAGGGAAAGGAAAATGTGGTAGCTGATGCTCTTTCGAGGAAAAGTGTGCTCTTAACTCAATTAGGAGTGCAAGTTCCTAGTTTAGAGAGTTTACGTGATTTATATGCTCATGACCATGATTTTTCTGTTCCTTATGAACATTGCAAACCGGGAAAAGGCTGGGATAAATTTCATATCCAAGATGGGTTTTTGTTTCGCACTAACAAATTATGCGTTCCAGAAATCCTCTGTGCGTTTGCTATTATTGCGGGAATCACATGCAGGTGGATTGATGGGACATTTTGGACGTGAGAAGACATTGTCTATGCTGAGCGATCATTTTTATTGGCCTAAGATGAGGCGCGATGTGGAACGGTACGTGGCAGCGATGCATTATTTGCCACAAAGCGAAATCGAGTTGAATCCACACGGTTTGTATACCCTCTACTGCTCCCAATGCACCATGGGAGGATATTAGTATGGATTTTGTTTTAGGACCGCTAGAACTAAGAGGGAGAGATTACATTTTTTTGTCGTTGTGGATCGTTTTGAAGATGGCACACTTTATTCCGTGCCATAGGAGCGACGATGCGTCGCATATTGCTGACTTATTTTTCAGGGAGATCGTGAGACTACATGGCGTGCCGCGAACTATTGTGTCGGACCGTGACGTGAAGTTCATGAGCTACTCGAAGACACTTTGGGAGTAAATCGGGACGGTTGTTATTCAAAGACAACTTGTCATCCCCAAACCGATGGTCAAGCGGAGGTGGTGAACCGCACACTTCGATGTTACTTGGACCATGATCAAGAAGAATCTACGCGAGTGGGAGGATTGTTTGCGCCGCGTAGAATTCGCCTATAATCGGCCGTGCATTCCACTACGCAGATGTGTCCTTTTGAGGTAGTGTATGGTTTCAAGCCCTTTACGCCGCTTGATTTGCTACCGCTTCCCGATCAACACCGTACTCACATGGAGGCATCCAAGCGAGTGAATTTGTGAAGAAATTGCATCTCAAGACAAAAGAAGAGATAGAGCGCAAGGTTAAGTACTATCTTTGAGAAGGCGAACAAGAAGAGAAAGAAGATGATTTTCAACCGCTTGATTTGGTGTGGGTACACTATCGCAAGGATCGTTTTCGAGCAACGCCGAAGTCCAAATTCTTTGCGCGAGGTGCGGGCCTTTCAAGGTGCTTGCGAAGATCAATGACAATGCCTACAAGATAGAGCTTTCAGCGATGACTATGGTGTGAGCCCTACGTTCAATGTCGCGATTTATCACCTTTCTTTGGTGGTGATGATCCAATACGAGGTCGACGCCTTTTCAAGAGGGGAGGATGATGAGGCATCTCTAACACTTATACATTTCATCCTATTCGTAGGGATACACATATTGATCTC
Organism: Hsuehochloa calcarea; assembly: GCA_036346395.1. Classification (NCBI taxonomy): domain Eukaryota; kingdom Viridiplantae; phylum Streptophyta; class Magnoliopsida; order Poales; family Poaceae; genus Hsuehochloa; species Hsuehochloa calcarea. The sequence goes on along the minus strand of CM070608.1, from coordinate 25,298,384 downwards.
CAAGCCATAAGTGAGGCTACAAGTAATACAAGTGCGAAGTGTTTGTTGGTCCACTAACAAGAGCTAAAGCTAAACTTCTAAATCAACAGTGCTTTTGTTTCTTAATGAATCTTCATTGTCATTGATCATAATTGGGTGCTACCTCATGCAAATATTTTGTGCATTCTAAGGTTTGAACATTTTGAAGCCTTCGAACCAAGAGGACGCGGAGCCAAAGTAATGGAGGAGAAGCTCGTGGGAGACAAGCAAGGGAGAAGCCCAAGAATCCAAGTCAAATTGAAACTTCCACAAGCCCAACCAAATTCAAACTCGGAATCAACTCAATTCAATTCGGATTCTAATCGACCTCAAATTCGGATTCGAATCAGCAGGACGATCCGGAGTAAAAATGCCATAACTTTCTCATACGAAGTCCGATTGGGGTGTTTTTGGACTTGTTGGAAAGCTAACTTCAAGCCGATCCAACGGATGCTCACGCGACTCTGAAATTCCTTCTGAGTCAAAAGATATGACCGAAACAATATGACGGTTTTAAAATTAGAGTTTCCTTTTTATTTTAGATTGAGTCGGAATTGGAGTAGGAGTTCTAATTCAATTAGAGTAGGAGTAGGGCCTCTTGGCCACCATGAGGAGGAGAAGGGCACTATATATTGAGGTTAGACCCCATTGTAACCTCGCACCGGTTTATGCATAAGAATAGAAACATAGCTATTGCTTGTTCTTTGAAACGAGTTCATGCGAGGACTTTGAGAGAGGACTAGGCGATCCATTGGTTAGCTTACGCAATTCAAGGTCAAGCCGCTGCGTTCCATTGGGAATTGGGGACTTGGCGATCGTCGTTTGTGGTCTCGCGACGATCAACTATCCGGTGTGTTTTGGGCGTATTCCAAAGAGTTGAGGGTTTGTGCATTGGCGCAAGTGTTCAGCTAGCGACATCGTCTACTTCGCATTAGTTATCCACGGTTCCTCACCGAGAAGATCGGGCATCCCCCCGTATCACATCCATGACCGGTTGCTTCTTGTGCAACAGAAGTATAAGTCATTATATGATTCTCATTATCGTGAGATTCATTTTGATGTTGGTCAATGGGTATGGTTACGCCTTCACCACCGCCCTGTTGTATCTTTGACATTTCGCACTTCTCATGAGTTGGCTCCACACTTTTATGGACCATATCAAATTCAGGAAAAGATTGGATCTGTGGCTTATCATCTTCAATTACCAGCTTAGGCTAAATTACATGATGTGTTTCATGTTAATCTTTTGAAACCTTTTCGTGGCGATCCACCATCAGCACTTCCTTTACCATCTTTACATAATGGCCGAGTTAGTATTGTTCCTGAAAAGGTCCTTTCTGCTCGTCGTGCTCGTGATCAATGGCAGATTCTTGTTCAATGGTGTGGATTGCTAGCATCGGAGGCATCTTGGGAGGATTTGGAGAAATTTAAGGCACAATATCCTTCTTTCCAGCTCAAGGACGAGTTGTTTGCCAAGGAGAGGAGAGATGTCATGTGGGGACTCACGTATACGAGAAATAGATCAAAGGGTTCGATTTAGTATTTGTTTTCCAGATTGCAAAGTTTGTTATTTAAAGAAGAGTTAATTTAGGAGAATCTACTTTGAGTAAGTCTTGGAGATAGAATTGAGTTTAGATAAGGAAACAGAGTTATAGTAGAAGATTGTATTAGGAGACCAAATCCCTATTTAAAGGGCTACGGCAGAATCAATGAAATCAGGTAAAAACAATCTATCTCTCTCTCTCTCTCTCTCGTATTCTCTGTTTCCCGTCATCTTCTCTCGCCTGCGCTCCTCTCCTTGCACGTCTTCTGCTGCAATTCCGACAACACAGCACGGCTCCTCTAGGGAGGCGCAAGGGCCCCGGCCAACATCCTTCGGTATATCACGAGTTCACGACTATCGCCTACGATCCCGAAACCTTGCACACGACAATGGTTGTCGTCTTCTTGTTGTTGTCGTTGGTACTTATGGTCATCTGGTTAGTGTTAGCCTTTATCATGGCCAACGACTCGATGGTAGGTCCGATGATCTAATATGTCGCCATCACCAAAATAGCAAAAGTAGTGGGAAGGGATCGACTGCTCTAATACCAAATATTACGAACCTTAGTTCATAACGGGGTAAACACTGCTAAGAAAAAGGCCGGGCGACATCGGCTAAGTGGGATGAGATATTAGACTATAGACTAGGAAGATAGAACCTTGAGAGGTAGACTAGAATAATTCATCTTTCTTGCTTGATTGATAATGCATGCATGCTTCCTCTTTCACAGGGATGACTCGACTTGCCATAAGAAAAACAATATCTATTTTTAAGGAAACATATATATAATAGATGGAATATATATCTAGGGAAGTAAATCCAACTAACAAATAAACTAATTATTCTTATCTCTATTTTCCAACTGCTGCTGCTACAGTACCATGAGTACTATTCCCTCACATGAACAGTGGTTCCTCTGCGTGTCACCTATGCACTATAATCGATTTATTTTTCTTTACTTCAGTTTTAGTTTCCCAAGCTTTAATATTTATGCACCCGAGGATGATGCATGCTAAAAAAGCTAAGCTTAATAAATACTCAGATTGGTATTAATAAATCACTGCTTTCATGTTATTGAAATTTAATAAAAATAAGGTATGTGTTAACTTTATTGCATAGTTATAAAAACCAGGATTGGATCGGCGGTTAATCAGGCCGGATACACTCACAAGACCAGAGATGCAATTGACCCAGAAAAACCCGGTCGACCCAACTGGATTTTCATCGACCCGACCGACCCAGCCGGTTTTGCTTGATCCGGCCGGGTTTTGCTCGTGAGTCCAATTTTCAAGAAACCCCTAAAATGAAAAAGTTTTTCGAGACTAAAGGAAATGTTCATACTTTGGGTGTTACTAGGTTTTAGTAGGAATCCCCTAATAAAATTTACAGATACACATAAATAATTTTCATCTTTCTCACTCTTTCACTTCGGTCGGCAACTCCTCTCCGTTCTCTGCCCAATACTGCCTCCATCAACAAGATATGATACATTTTCCTACTTGCTTGTTTTGCTTGTCTCTACTCTCTAGTCTTTGTTAGAGACTAGCTAGGGCTCGAAAGAAGTCATCGACAGAGGAGTCCTCTTGGCGAAGCGTCTCCAACTCACGCAGAAGTGAAAAGAACTGTGCATCGCTGCTCTGCTGGTAGCGTTCGCACAAATACTACCAGATCTGACGAGTGGAACGAGACCAACAATGTCTGGCTAGATGGAGTCGTCGACGCTGACCATCGGGATGGCTCGAACACGGGCCTCAACAGCACACTAACGCTAAAAACCGTTTATGGCATACTGAAAGACATCATTAGCAGTGTTAGCAGCGGCAGACTCTTCCTCCTTGGTGGCCTCATCGTCTGCAAGAGGTGCAGAAGTAGGCTATCTGGGAGGAGGCTGAACCGGCGACGATGAACAAGGTCGAGCACCAGTGACATATCCCCAGAGGCGGAGACCATCGAGCGTGATCTCTACGAGTGAAGACCACAACCTGGTTTGTTCTATGAAGCTTTGTTCCTGAGAATGGGATCACTGCTGATGGAATGAAGGCCATCGGTAGGTGACGCTGGATGGCGCGGTCACCAAGGCAACGAAGTCTAACAGGCGGCGCTGGACAACACGGTGGTTAGATCGACGTTCTTTTTTTTTGGATACACTCTGTTTTTATAGAAATAGAACTCGGTTTCTAACAGAGGTACTCGCTCGATACAATCGAGCGGATGGCGTCGGCAGGGGCGGCCGGGAACGGTGGCGGCGGCGATGTGTGTGCGATCGCTTCAACAGCGTAAGCGGCGGCGCGGACGTCAACTTCGAGCGGCCGGCAACGGCGATCGGCATCCTCGGTCGAACCGACGGCGGCCGATTCGTCATCAAGATGGCAACAGATCGGCAGGCGGCGATGGCGGCTTTGATTTGGCGTCGACGATGGCAACGGGTCAAGCGACGGCGGCCCGATTGAGCGTGGACTACAACGAGCCGAGCGATGGCGGCGGCGTCGGCGACGAGGGGCAAACATGGTGGTGGCCTCGAGTGGCGACCCGATTGCGTGGTCGGGACGGCCGGCGCACGTCCGATTCAAGGTCAACAACTAAGAACGGGATGGCGGTGAGAAGCTAGGTTAGTGCCCTAGTTTTGATACCATGTTATGAATATTGTGTATATATTCATAAGGCCCAATGGACAATATATGTAGAGAGTACAAGGAGGTTATACCATATATAGATAACGAAATACAAAATGCACAAAAGGAAATACAAAAGAATTCCTATTCTAACACTAGCAATGAGGCCCATCTTTCTTAAAAGTAAATACAAACAGAGTAGAATCATTTATACTTACGAGGAACCTTCAAGTGCTGCAAGCAAATCCCCTGGATCTTTCTTTTCAATTTTGTTGTCTACACGAGGGATATGAATTAGATGAAGTGAAACAATAATAGAGTACCATTATATCTTGAATGTACACATAAAAAAAAGAAAATGACCACCTACCATCAGTTGAAGGGTCTGAAATGTACTTTGCAAGACGGTATTTCTAGATAGTTAAAAGGAAAATGGTTATGAAGAAAAAAAAATAGATAATCAAGCTGACAAAGGGTCATTCATACAACACGAATAATTACCTGTAGGTGACTTTTCACATGGTATATTGTAAGTCCTGGCACACCCATAATTCTCATAACTCCTTTAGGAGTGGCTCCTGCCACATTGAGGAATTATACTATTGGCAGATGCGGCTACTTAATTAAATTAAACTAAGTAGTTTACAAAAGTGCTTCAATTACATCGTTACCTCGTAAAGTAGTATGTGTTAGGAATAGCAACTTGTATTCTCAGGTGGCCAATGGGCCAGTATATATAGACAAGTAAAATATGCAAATAACCCCTTATAACAATGGGGAATAACACAACTATATATATATATCTCTAACACCCCCCCTCAAACTCATGGTGGATCAACAACACTGAGTTTGGAGAGGTAGAAGCCGTGTTGTGCTCGAGTCTGGGCCTTCGTGAGGAAATCCGCTATCTGAAGCTCGGAAGGCACATACTGAAGAGCAATCATCTGATCATGCACACAAGACCTCATGAAGGAAGCATCAACACCAATATGCTTGGTGAGCTCATGCTTCACAGGGTCACGGGCAATACTGATAGCACCTGTACTATCTGACAAGAGAGGAGTTGGTGTAGTGACAGAAACACCAAAATTCTCAAGTAACCACCGTAGCCATGTAATCTCTGCTGTCAAGAGAGCCATAGCTCGTAACTCAGCCTCTCCACTCGAACGGGATACTGCAGTCTGTTTCTTCGTCTTCCAGGCAATGAGAGAACCACCAAGAAAAACACAGTAAGCAGAGATAGACCAGCGATCAGATGGATCGCTGGCCCAAGTAGCATCCGAATAAGCCTGAAGTTGTAACGAGTTGGAGTGTGAAAAAAAGAGATGGCGAGAGATAGACCCACGAAGGTATCGCAGAACTCGAAGAAGGTGGCTGTAGTGGACCTGAGTGGGAGCAGAGACGAACTGACTCAGAATGTGGACTGGATAAATGATATCCGGACGAGTAACAGCAAGATAGACAAGACTCCCAACAAGATGACGATAGCGAGTCGGATCAGAAAGAGGCTCACCATCAGAGGGCTGGAGATGAACGTTGAGCTCCATGGGAGTCTCAACAGTACGCTGGTCGGTGAGAGAAGCGCGATCAAGAAGATCCTGAATATACTTCTCTTGGGACATAAAGAAACCATCTGGAGTGGAAGTAACCTCAATCCCAAGGAAGTAACGAAGAGGACCAAGATCCACATAAGGAACCGCCACTCGCACGAGCCTTGACAAAGGCAATGTACTTAGAATCATCTCCTGATGATCATATCATCAACATATAGAAGAAGAAGAGTCCCACCACGAGGCGAAGTGTGGACAAAAAGCGGGATCATGATCACTAGCCGAGAAACCAAAGGAAGTGACCACGAGGAGAAGCGCTCAAACCAAGCACGAGGGCTTGATTAAGACCATAGAGAGAGCGGCGAAGACGACGCACCATACCCTCGAGAATGCAGAATACCCGGTGGCGGATGCATGTAGACCTCCTCACGCAACTCGCCATTAAGAAAGACATTCTTGATATCAAGTCGAGAAATGCACCAATGGCGAATGACGCCACCGAAAGAAGAGCGGACAAGTGGTCATGTGAGCCACGGAGCAAAAGTCTCGTCGTAGTCACGACCATACTCTCTTTGGAAGCCACGAGCAACAAGATCGCCTTATAGCGCTCAAGAGAGCCATCGAGCGAGTCTTAATCATATAGACCCACTTACACGTGATGGGGCGAGTGAGATGGAAAGGAACAAGATCCCACGTACGATGACGCCGAGAGAAGCAATCTTCTTCGCCATGGCATCTTGCCACTCGGGGTGAGTAACAACATCCCTGAGAGAGACAGCTCATGGGTAGTCGCACCAAGAAACCAAATCAGGCAGGAGTCGAATCGACCGACGATCGCGGAGGCCGTGGCGAGGAGATGATAACCCGTCGGGGAAGATGGAGCATCGGGAGAAGATGAAACATCGAGAAGATGGCTCATCCGGAAAAGTGAGGAGGTTGACGAGTGTAAAAGAGAGTGGGAGGAGCTCGAGAAGCCGCAGCGCAAGCGAACGGCGGCAATAACACGGAGAGGTCTCGGGAGTTATATGTGGAGACTCGGTGGGGCCAGGTGGGCGAGGCAAGACGGAGATGGGTGTATCTCGAAAAGTCAAAAAACGAGGAATCCACAGAGGAAACCGGCTGAGAGGCGGGGCGTGGGTAGAAGGGACGAGACTCGTCAAAAGTTACATCCCGAGAAATCCGCGATCCGTCGACCAGCAGGATCCCAAAGACCGGTAGCCCTTGTGCTCAGACGCAGTATCCCATAAAACACACTCAACGGTGGCGGTCGGTTGGTGCGTTCTCGAGGTGCAAGGAGAACGTGCAAACGCAACCAAATGCAGAGCGAAGGCGAGTAGTCCGGAGAAAGATCACGAAGGCGCTCAACCGGATCTCACCAAGAAGCGAGAGAGGTCGAATGTTGACGAGATAGGTGGTAGTGGAAACGGCCTCGGCCCAAAAGTGAGGTGGAATAGAGGCGACAATCATCAAGGCATGAGCGTCTCAAGGAGGTGACGATGCTTACGCTCAGTGACACCATTCTGAGCATGAGCACCCGGACAAGAGAACTGAGCGAGGGTGCCCTGCTCAGCAAGAAAGCTGCGCAGGTAAAGGGAGAGGTACTCGCCAGCAGAGTCAGCACGAAAGACACGAATAGGAGTGGAAAACTGTGTGCGAACCATAGTAGCAAATTTTTTATGGATAGACAAGACCTCACTAGAAGACATAAAATATATCCAAGTGTGGCGAGAGAAATCATCTATAAAAATGATATAATATCGATGGTCCCCTTTCGAAAGGAAGGGAGCCGGACCCCAAACATCTGAATGAACAAGATCAAATGGTCGCTGAGACACAGACTCACTATGAGAATAGGGAAGCTGAATCTGTTTCCCTAACTTACAGCCCTGACAATCTAAAGACACGTCTCCTGAGACAAACCCCAGAAGACCACGACGGACTAAAAATGACAAACGAGATCCACACAGATGACCAAGACGGTGATGCCACTGCTGGAAAGAGCTAATAGACGAGTGGCGTAAGAGAGAGGGCGGCGGCGGTGGCAATGTGGAAGGAAGGTGAAGCGGTCAAGCTCCCAGAGACATTGTGAGTCAAAGCGCCGAGGGCCGAACCAACAAGAGTCCGGTGTGGCGGTCCCGAACACAACAAGAGTCAGAGAAAAGAATGACCGGACAACCAAGGTCAGTAATCTATCCAGCAGAAAGAAGCTGCATGGTTAGGCGTCGAATTCTGGCTATCTCCTGCTCGGTGAGAGAAACTGCTGAAGGAGTCGATGCAGACGTCGATGTAGAAATACCGGTGTCAGTGCTAGGAGAAGAACGGCGTGAAAGATGCCGCTGCTTCTTATAGCACTGGGACTCAACGTGGCCGACCTTGTCGCAGTAGGAGCAGCGAGGACGGCCAACGCCAGATGGAGGCGCCACCACCACTGTGGTAGCCGGAGGAGGCGATGTACTAAAGCGTGGAGCGATCGGTAGCAGTGGACGGGCGGCGGCGAGCACGGAGGAGTGGCATCGCATCGGCGCCACTCGACGCAGTCTCTCTCGCGTATCTCGGTAAGAGCCTCTAAAAGAGTGACACGAGGGTGGCGTGCAAGAAGCTGGGCACGCCTTTGCTCGAACTCAGGACAAAGGCGAGTAAGGAACTCGTAGATACGTTGAAACTCCAGTCAAGACGCATGACCAGCAAAGACCTGAATGTGAGCGACAACCAAGAAGGCGAAGAGAGTCCACCGACGCTGCATGCAGAACTCGAGCGTAGAAGGCGTCAACGATAGCATCACCTGCTTTGAGAGTGCTCCGGCGAACCACCGATGTGTAGAGAGCATCCCTGGAGGGTTCAGAAGCGCCGACGAAGGTGAGTCCACATCCGGGCGGGAAGAGTCCCACAACCTCGTAAGAAAACCGAGGTCGAAATCGCGATGAAGACAAGAGCGGCTCGGCGTCGTCGTCACACCACTGAGTGTAGGCTGTCAATCGATCCATGTAGGAATCGAGGGCCTCTTGGTAGGCAGAGGCAACCTTCTCATCAAGAAGGCGGCCGACCTCGGCAAGACCTGCCACCGTGTCGGCGCAACAAGCAACAAACATAGGCTCCGTCGGAGGAGTAGGGCAAGGCGGGCAGGTGACATCGCCAGAAAGGACGCCTCAAAGACGAATACCACGCATGTGGATGCGCATGTGAGACACGAAGTCGGTGTAATTAACACCATCGAAGATCACCGGCAATGGCGAGGGAAAGCGGTGCCCATTGGTAGGCGGCCGACGGCGCATGATCGACCGACGTTTTTGGGGGGCCGCCGCTTTAAATATCGGCCGATTCATCCGATTCGCCCGCGGCGCTGAATCAGATGCTGAACGAGGGGTGAACTAGGTTCCCCTCGTTCTTCGATGGCGGCCGTGGCGGCGGCTTAGGGAACGGTGGCCAGCGTCCCGGCCAATGCGGCGGCCATCATCATACTAAGCAGCGGCCAGCGACAGGTCGCGGCTTTACGGCTGCGGCGCCGCAATCTACGGCTTTAAGAAGGCGTCCACAGCAGCGACGCAGACGGAAGGCGGCGTAGAAGACGGCAGCGCAACCAAGGAGAGGCGTCGGCGCGACACAGAGACTTCGGCGTCCGGAGATGTCCGGAGATGGCGGCGCAACCAAGGAGACGACGTCTGGAGACGGCGTCAAGAGCGCGGCGCCACACGGAGAGCGGGCGTCGACTGGATCGTTTACAGGAGGGACGCCGGCCACTGGAGACGCAGCGCAGCACGCAAGCGTTGATGACAGCGGAGAAGCCGCCGGCGGCGGCTAGGGTAGGGGAGGACGAGTTGCGCGTCCAGAAAGAGAGGTAACCCTAATGGGCTCTGATACCATGTTAGGAATAGCAACTTGTATTCTCAGGTGGCCAATGAGCCAGTATATATAGACAAATACAATATGCAAATAACCCCTTATAACAATAGGGAATAACACAACTATACATATATATCTCTAATAGTATGTACACACTTCAAACTTGATTACATTTAGCTATCAATTGTAAATAATTATCATTTAGCTATCAAGTGTAACTAATTATCACAAAAAATACAGACCTTCAGAAAAGCACATCTGCACATGCTCAGAGGAAACAAACCATTAGAGAGAGGTTGATTGTCCAGGTATTTGATAGCAAGGATCTTAAGGACTAGTTTTCGGTGGTCCGAGGAAATGCTTATTTATAACTCTACTGTAGCAAGCTACAATTATTTCTTAATGTTGACTCAATAGCATTGTGCTGTGAATTCCTGTTTACAAAAAACAAAAAAGCTTAAGATGGTATTTTACATTTTCAAAATGCCTGCAAATATTTTCTAATTTTCTAAGACGAAATGCCTGCACATCAATGTGCTGCATAGATAGCAATCTATGCTTCACCAGGATGCAGATCCTTTGCTGTGCCATTCAAACGGCACATAAGTGCAAGCTGTCCAATCAGCAGCACTGTACACCTAGCTGATTGGACAACGGATGGCATGCACACACCTGCTGTTTGAACGGGCACAGCTGAGGATCTATAATTCTGGATCCGTTGGACCAAAACTTCTACTAGGTGACATGCTTCGTGTCTACCACATGTCTATGACAAACATTTCTTTGACAGGTATGAGGTATCTGAGCTTTGAAGCTGGAGTTGGACCAGCTGTTAGCTACAGATTGTCAATGTCATGTTGACAGCTTGATTATTCTCAAAATATATATACACATCGTCAGCTAGATACTGTGCCAGTGTGGTGCCAACACCAGGTCCGAGAGACATATTGTTCCCCTCCAAAATGGCATTGACAGAACACTATCAACTTGAATAACCCAGCTAAATTTAGGCTTCTAAAGCCAAAGTTTCTGTACATTTTCTTTTAGATCTTAGTATGTTCACCTGTGCTACAATGTTCACATTTTTTAAAACACATCATATTATGAGATCAACATAGTCCCCATGCGGATGCATGCAACCTATAAGTAAACTGTGAATCGCCAAAGTCTAACAATTACATACCAAATCACTATTTCCAGCTAATACAGTCATATAATGTCACCTTTGAGAACTCAGATGTTGAGGAGCTATTCAGAAGGACTATGATCATTATAAACAATCCATGTAAGTCCTATTTGATGATTTCGATGGTGGAGTAAACACAAGTTTTGTGGTGTTTTTATGGTCTTGAGACAACATAGGCTGATACCCTTTTATATTCCATCCATTATCCGTTATAACTTCTTGAATACTATCATGCTAATGCTAGACCTCAGCTTCTTATTTTTCCGGGACATATACGCTGTAGTACTTAGGTTTCTCAGGAGCATCTATGAGCTATCTACTTCACCGTCAAATTTGAGTTTTGCACCAGCATAATAATGTGCTATTGTCATTTTGTCAAGATGCTATATTTATAGTTTCGTACCACAGTACAATAAATGCAGATCATTAAATAGAAAAACATTCACCCTATTTAGCAAACAAGCAAAGTAAAAGCTTGTATTAAGACTCTATAGGATCCACTTCTTTAGCTCTATACACTCAATAAAAATTAAAAAAGGAGCAACAAAAAGGAGAAAACAAAGTTGAAGCACTAGGGACATACTATCAGGCCCACCAAGTTGAGTAACAGCCTCCACGAACCGGTCATGAAGCTCATTTGTCCAGCGTAACCGTTGCCTTGCTGCCATGTTAGAGTTATTATTCCCTCCATTATTAGGGACCATACCGTTGCCCCCTAGCTCCATATGGTCATGAGCAGCAGGATCGCTATAAGTCAGACCAATGCTAGAAATCGGATTTGGCTGATACATTGCACTTGCCCATCACCTGAAAATACAGTACATCAGTAATCCAGGTCTTACATGATTTGGGACAACGATGTGGCATATCAAGATTAAACAAAACAGAAACTGGATATAACATCCGAATCTCATGAGTCGTTGTTTGCAAACATTGCTACAGACGATAAGGGCCAACAAGCATTTTTACGAGTTACAACTTTCTACCCTGCCATACAGCCCACAGATGCAAAAGGGCACCAAAATTATAATTTTCCCGTTATCAGTTCTTTCCACGTGAGGCCTTACCCGTCTTTTACTAATCCTGTATGACTAAATGTGTGAATGATACCAATAACATCTTTCAGCTAGGCCTGATTCCTCAGAATATCTTAAATCGGACAAAGAGGCTATAATCATAAAAATACAGCAAGATTCAAAACATTCGAAATAACATCTGCTAGCATACCATACAAGAACAAAACCTGCTTACTTCACTAGATGAGAGCATTTATTCACCCACTAGAGAGCGTGACAAATTAAAAACGAGGCCATTTCTTGAGATTGGACATGGGTACATGGCAAGCAAAGAAAGTGGGAGTGAAGCTTCCCACAAAGCGAGCCCACTTCTTGAAACTTGAGGACAACCTCCTCAGGGTGCCAATACGATCGACCGGGGGGAGGGAACCCCACCGAATCCCCATGCGCGCACGAGCTCACAGGCCGCTATACTGGTCGAAGGAAACTGAAACTAACCGACCAACCGATCAAGGCTCGCCAAGAAACCGAAGAATTCAAAAAGAAGCACCAACCCATGGAAAGAAAGAACGGGTGGTGGATCCCCGGAAGTGCGGCGCGCAGGGGGGGAGGAGGAGGAGGAGGAGGAAGGAGAGGGGACCACTGACCAGGGGAAGCGCCCGAGGAGGGGAGGAGGCTGCTCCTCGTCGTCGGTCCCTCTCCCTCTCGCTCTCTCTCTCTCTCTCTCTCTCTCTCTCTCAGTCAGTCTCTCCGTAAGCAAAGGCGGAGGACGAAGAGAGGGGAAGAAGGGGAAGGCCTCGGGCTTCTTTTTCTCCTACCTTGTTTGGTGCTGCGCTCGATCGGTTCGGTCCGAACGGTCGACGGGGGAGGTAGGCGGAGCCCACCAGCAGACTGGCGTGGTTGGCTTGACTCTCGAGAGAGAGACACTAGAGAGTTTTTCACTTTTGAGAGAGAGCGACAGGGGGGGAGGGATAGAGGGAGAAGCAAATGTGAAGCAAAGAAAATACTTGAGAATGCTCACTCCCTATATACAGCTCATCAGGTTCATACCACACTCTCTGAGGAGTGACGACAGCCGCCCACGGGCAGGCGCAGGGTGCTCTACGGTGATCTTTTTCACTTTGCACCTCTGCTTGATCCGATATTAGATACACAATTATCTTTTCCCCTTTTTTCAAGCTGTCCTTCTCGTGTCCTCAACCATGAGGTCAAATCCAGCTACGTGAGGATCAGTACGTGGACTTACGTTTCATCTTGACCGCCTCAATATCTGTTTAGGTAGATAAAATTATTCTGATGGTATTTTATATTACATGCAGTGTTTGATGATCCCAACCTGTTTAAAAATATCTATACTAACAAAACTATAGCAGCCATTATTCTTGTTTCCTCGAGGTTTATCTCTCTCGGAGGCTACGAAGGATTACATGACGAGCACTATTGCTTACGGAGCAGTTTATGTCCTTTGATAGTAGAGTACTTTTTCTGCGATGGTCATCAAAGGTTAGATTGGAAGATATTTGCGTCGTCGGTCGATTTAACCAGGTGTCAGTGGCGGATGTAGAATTATATCTTATGTATTGTTTCCTCGAAGAGCACCGTTTTATCACGTGTGAGGATTCGGAGTTAGCACTCTCAAATTTCCTGTGTATTACTGAACTAATCTCATAGTCAGTGGCTAGCTCACACACTAAATAAATAAAAATAGCATCTATAATCGCAAAGTTTTATTAATAAATATCAGAGTTGATGACCAGAAAGACTTACGAGCCAACAATAAAGAACACAGCGTAAGACGAAGAAAAATTGTGATACCCTGAAAATAATATTAATTTTAATATTCGCGTCTTAATGTTCGGAGAGTAATTAATTTTATGGTATCATTAAATAATTAATTAAAATCGTCTTAAGGGCTTTTGCGTAATTAAATAAAAAGAATTTATGGAAAATAGTATTTTCGGAATTTTTGGGACTATATAAATGAATTGTGGAGTCTTTAGAAAACCCTAGCCGTTCTTTTTTTTTTTCCAAGCCGCTAATAGTTTTGTTCCTCTTTGCGCCACATTGCATGTGGTGGCTACAGACCGCCTTGCCACCGTGGCGATGCCATTGTTTTTCTCTTGCTTGTTTCCTCTTGTTAATCATGTCTATTGTCGCTCTGTTGGTGAGCTTTGATTTTCCTGCCACAAGATTGGCCACGTAAATTTGCCGTGCCGCTTTATCGCCGCGCCGCCGGCGCTTGTAGGAAGCTGCTGCCATTGTTTTTTTTTCATTGAGTTGTCTTTGCGCGTGTTGTCGCATTCTTGATCTGTCTGGTAGATACCGGAGCCACCGCCGGCCCTACCGCCGCAGCTCGAAGTCCTCGCTTTTGTTCTTTGTCGCTAATCGCCGCCGACTCAAGCCGATCAATTATCGCTGCGTCTTGCATTCGCGTTGGCTTTCTGCGCCGCGATCAGGCTTGATTCTGCGCGTGTGTAACGGAGCCGGCCGATTGAGGAGGTAATTAGAAGTTCTACCTTGGTTGTTTTTTAATGGATTTAGCCGAACTAGACCCTGTTAATCAGAAATTATAATTGAGGTTAATTAGAGAAGATTCTTTAGTTTTAGTCTTTGTATCGATTAATAGATGTGTTTATCCGGCTGTTACGTTGTTCGAATTATTCGGATATCTTAATGGCGGAAATTGGAAATCTCATCTACTAGTTAATTGTAGATAATTTCGATATCTTTCTATAGTATATTTTATTACGTCAATCGGACAAGTAGATTTCTAGATATGATGTTCGAAAGGCCGCTGTTTTTAGGGTTATCGTCTTTAGGCGCTGTTTTGGTAGACTGTAGATTAAAAATAGTAAATGGCTTAATTAGAGTTTTTGATCTACATGAAAGATGTAGATAATTGTCCAATGGTTCTGTAGGATCTGAGAACGCGTATTTTGGTTGAGTAAAACAGAAGTTATGAAATTTGGAAGATCGCTGTTCCGAAGCGGACAGATCGACTTTCCGGGCTAAATACGGAGGGTTAGATGATTTAATTAGAAGTCTTCGTAATCTAAGAAAATGTGGAGAATTTTATAAAGAATCCAGAATGGGGTGGTTTGTGGTGATCGGACTTTCGAGTCAAAAGTTACGCTCTTTTTAGTAACCGGACAGCAATGGGTAGCTTTTCGATACCGGCGTAACGTGGTATATTTGGGGACGTGTAGGAGCGATGTATATGGATTGTTATTCGTATGATGCTGTAGCTTGTATTGAGATGTGTGTATTTAATGTAGGAGAAGCGTCGTACTTGTTGCCGTCTTCGAGTCAAATTGTGCGTCGCAACTAGTACAGGCAAGTGCATGGTAGACAGCGATCAATGATCGATCAATTGCTTTTCTTTATCTTCTATTACCATTATTGTTGTGCTTTTATTTGGTTTAATTGCAAACAATGAATTGGTACGTTTATATCTTTGTTGATGAGCATGATGGAAAGTTGGATATGTTGTTTATGATGGAGATTGCATGTTTGCATTCATAAGCATCTTTGCATAAGAGAAGGTGATCATGATTGATCACAACTCCACGGGAGTGGAGGAGGTCCCCGATCCTTTTGGAGGAACGGGCTTGAGAGTGAATGTTGTCGCGAGCATTCACTCACGCTATACCGGTATACGCGAAAAGAAGTGCATGTGGACATATAGAATAGAGTTGCATTGATATTTGAGATTGATGAATAAGAATGTGGATGGAAGTGCATGTGATGATAATGGAGTTATTGAATGCTGATGATTTATTGTTGTTCGTTGTATATCGATGTGTTTGCTGAGTCGTGGACTCACCCTTGCTCTATTGTTGTTTTTAGGTGATCTTCGAGGATGCCGTAGTTGAGAGCAGTAGAGCACATGGACATCACATGATCATTCGCCATGATAATCTTTTCATTCAATATTGGTTTACACTTGGACATGATAGTTAT
Source organism: Hsuehochloa calcarea (assembly GCA_036346395.1). Classification (NCBI taxonomy): domain Eukaryota; kingdom Viridiplantae; phylum Streptophyta; class Magnoliopsida; order Poales; family Poaceae; genus Hsuehochloa; species Hsuehochloa calcarea. The sequence goes on along the minus strand of CM070608.1, from coordinate 25,282,659 downwards.
TGAATAATGTTTAGAATATCTTTTGGACTAGACTATTTGCTTTATTAATTTGGATTCTTTGGTTGATGCTGCTTTGGATTATTTACTTGGTTATAATTTCCATTGCTTATTTATTGTCGCTTGATCCATATTTACATGTTCGTTTGTGATCCATTGATATGATTATTGATGATTTCTTGATGTAATTTTATAGTGTGTCATGAATTATTAGTTTAAAGTGTAGTGAGGTGGCATTCTAGGCTCAGTGTTGGGCTGGGGTGTTACAAAAATAGTAGAGCCCAGCTAATCTGCCAGAGACAGTCGACTAGGGTAGCAGCCTAGTTGCCAAGATCTTCAGCAGTTGCGAAGTCCTTCTCCTCTGAACAATATTTTATTAAGTAAGAGTGAGCACAAACAACCGTATTCCGCAAGTTACAATAACAGAATTATAATTCATGTAGGGATATATAAATGGAAGGCTTATAAGGTTGAATTTGCAAAAAAAAAAGTAATATTTTCTTTTTAAATATATGTACTAAGTTCCAAAGTAGTTATTCCATAATTAAAATTTATTTATGTAAATTCTCAAGTTTTATAGTAAGATAACATTCATCCCAGAGTAGTAAAGGAGACCTTCTTATCACCTGGCAAACCGTATAATTTCTCAGTTAGATAAAATATCTAAAATTATTTGATAAAGTATTTTGAAAACAAAACCAAAATATAACTTTGTTTTGGTTTTGCTAAGCATCTCCATGACCGTGGATACGGCTATTCTGAATAGTTTTACACTCTGCAAAGGTTGTACAGCTTTACCCACAAGAGATAATCATCTTATACTGCCTACTCACACACTTCCGATGGTACGTGACTAAGAGGTTATGACAAGACCTTTACAATGCACAATCCCACCGTAGTCCCGCATCGCTAAGGTTTCACTTCCTTTGGATAGAAACCCGCTGGATTTAAGCCTCCTCTTGCACCATGTGGGAATACATAAAAAGTAGACACTTGGACACCCACGCAACCGGATAGCACAACCACGATGGAATATTACAAATTAGTTAGCCAAGTTATGCCCATTTCCCGACTTGTGGTAGTACGATATGGCTTAGTAAGATGCGGCTTGAAGACTGGTCTTTAATTGATTTGGGCGACTTTTCAGAATAACCCCTACGCCTCGATCATAGAAATGACTCGATCCTGTGCATCAACGTGCACCATCCAAACATCCATTTCGCCCAAGTACAAACCAACTTTTATTTTATTTTTCAAAGTTAAATCATTTTCCAAAATTTTCATGGTAAAAGCAATACCATATAATCATGTTAAATCATAGTTAACCATTTGGCTAAATTCCCTAAATTAAACATTTTTTAACTAAGCTTTGTCTAAGCATAAAGTCTTTAACAAAAGTATCTTGTTAATATTATTGTATTAACTAGAGTTTTATCTAAAGCGGCACGGGGTGAGGGTTTGATGTCCAAGAATTGTCAATTCCAAGACCAGTAAGTAAACCATCAATATTACAATCATAATCTAATAATCCAATCTCTAGCAATTATATAGTCCTATAATCCAATATCAATTAGTCCTATATCAGTCTATTTTTATGATCCGACTTCTATCAATCCGACATTCAACACTACTCTAATTCTATAAGCTGACATCCATTAATCCATTATTTCTCAATAAATTATTTCTGAAAATTCAACATCCATCAATCCAATCTCCAATCAATAATCTATTTCTAATAATTCAACATCCATCAATCCAATGATTATGTAATCCCACAATCCAATTTCTGACAATCCGATATCCAATACTTATCTATTTCTATAATCCAATCTCCGATAATCCAATATCAACAATAATCTACTTCTAGAATCCGATATCCAACAATTATCTACTTCTAGAATCTGATACCCAACAATCATGTGTTTCTAATAATCCAATATCCAACGATCTCAGATTTGTCCAATCCAATATCTAACATTAATATAATTCCATAATCCAACATTCAACAATTATACATTTCTATAATCCAACAGTCAACAATCATGTGTGTAACACCCTGACCCAAAATCGGCTCAATGCCCAGCCCACCGTGGGGCGGACCCGCCCACACATAGCACCCCACTTACACTTTCGTCCTCGCTTCGTGTAAAAGGGTTAACCCGGAGGTGCTACGTTTAGATCCAACATGCATTATATACTACTACAACTCACTTGAGACAAGCAATGTGGGACTAATCCCACCACACAACTCCTCATGGGCCACATGGGCCACACTACAAGCAGGTCGGGGTATTACATTCACCCCCCTCAAGGGCTGACGTCCTCGACAGCATACCACATATGCGGCAAATGCCCTGAACCACCCCTCGGTACACGTCCGTGCGTCCAGTGCCGGCACATATGCCATGCCATGTGTCCACTCCGGGCCCACATGTGCCATGCGCCATATGCCCGCGCCTGTCCGCACGCGCCGTGCTGATGAAGGTTAATGCTCGATACCATCTGTAACACCCTGACCCAAAATCGGCTCAATGCCCAGCCCACCGTGGGGCGGACCCACCCACACATAGCACTCCACTTACACTTTCGTCCTCGCTTCGTGTAAAAGGGTTAACCCGGAGGTGCTACGTTTGGATCCAACAGGCATTATATACTACTACAACTCACTTGAGACAAGCAATGTGGGACTAATCCCACCACACAAATCCTCATGGGCCACATGGGCCACACTACGAGCAGGCCGGGGTACTACATAAGCATTAGGTAGAGTAGATGATGGAGATCGTGCAATAGCGAAGAATTGAATTTTGGCTCACCAGGGGCGACGAATTCGACGATTTGGGTGAAATGACCGTCGTACGGGAAAACAGAAATGCGAAGCCGATGGTGCTCTGGACGATCTGAAACTTGGAGGGAGTGCAAAGGGATAGATGAGGTGAAAACATGCCAATTTATGGCTTCATCCGTGAAACGAATCGCCGGGAACACAATGAAGCACATCGATGTCATTTGTGGCTTCGGTTTGAAACTTAAGGGAAAAGAAATTGAAGCACTGATGGCCTGCGGATTGAAGGCATTCACTGCTCTGGAGTAAAGGCGTGTTGATGACGGGGTCTTATTGCTTCAGACGTAATTGATAAAGATGAATCGAGTGAAGAGAATGGGGAAAAAAATGTAAACTATCGTTGCTGAGCTGTTGTCGGACTGAAAAAACGGAACTCACCAACGTACAGAGCCAGAAGAAAGGTAGGTGAGAGGGAAAAAAATGGAAAAGAAAATCCAAAAATAAAATAAATTCAGAAAAATTCAAAACAAATCCACAAAAATCCTTGGAACCTGAATAGATTTAATAAAAAAAATTAAATTTTATTAATATTTATTTTAACCATTTAAAATGTTTTTCATTTTTTAAAATTTTTAATTTAAGCTTTAATCTAATCCAATAAAAATTTAAATGGTTTATTTTAATTTTAAAACTGCAAAAAGATTCTTTGAATTATCAGGATCTCCATTTTAAAATCCAAATCTTTGAACATGATTGCAGTTCTAAACAATGTTTGGTGGTAGAGTGAAAAAAATATGAGACAGAGTACGGTTCCTTTCTCCCGTTTCATCACGAGTGCACGTGCCAAAACTTGATTCGTCAACTACCGGATAAAATGATTTGCACCATAGGAAAGAAAAATCTAATATGGGCTTTGTTGTGCGTTGATTTGATAACAAATATTCGCATAGCATTATTCCTTCTCCCTTATATTTGGTTCGACAATGAAAATGGTCGACATCAATGTGAACTTGGCAGATTTTATTGAGTAAAGCTTGTAGCAGCAGGTTTCTTCGAAAATCTTTGCTCTTTTAGTCACTCGGAAAACGAAAACAAAGTACACTAGCAAAAAAAAAAAAAAGTAAAACAAAGTTGAAAGCTATGATTGTTCCCTTTAAGAGATGAAGTGGATGGAATGTGTAATCCAGAGAGAAAAGTATAGCACCATGTAAATGAAAGCAATGTTTTAACTCCCATGCATGCATGCATTCGGAAATAGATCTCTCACATGTTTCAACAAGTGTGAACATGGCTTGATCTTCCTAATGCTAATTTTCTTAAAATATTGAAAACCCAAAATATTGAGGTGAGCTAATCTTCTTTATCAAAATGTTATTTTGCATAGACATTACCAAAAAATGATGAAACCACGAGAACGGTTCCGTAAAAAAGTGAAAATAAAGTTGTACCTGATGTTTTTTTTTCTTTAAAAAAATGTATTATGTACAAAAGTGCCGTATTGCAGAACTACCATCATTGGCTGGTGTGCCGGCTATCGCTAATTATTAAAATAAGGTTAGACTTTTTTTTTTCCTTGCACAAGATGCGCTAGTTTTGTAGTTGATGATGAGCTGCTCAATGTTGACAATAACCCAAAATTGTTGTAATTTCGATTTGGATGTTTCTGAGGCAAGCATTTTAGGAATAATTCGTGGAATATTCCCAGTTGATCCTCTCTTGGACGTGAGTGACCAAAGTATTTCTAGAGCCATAGGGTAGTAGTGAAAGGGTCTTGTTGGCCTTTGGAGAATAAACAAATGGATTAACGTGGCGATAAGGACTCTATTACAAGATAAAACAGGACAGATGGTCCCAGTTCTGCAAGATTTGTAAAGAAAAAGCAACTTTTTGGATGGGAGATGCTCAACACTTCAACATTTGAGAACACCCTTCAATTTGTGAAACATCATCAGAGCTTGCCGCGCCGTGCCGGTTAGCTCTTAAAATTTGCTTGGTTATGCCACTTCGGTGTATTAGTCAATCAAAATAATGTAACACCTTAGTCCCAACACTGAGCCTGAAATACTACTACTATCCACTTCACTCCAAATTTAAACCGCTATTACAATATTTCAGCAATATTTTTCCTTGATATACTATTCACAAAAGATAATTAACATGGTATTAACTATCTATATTATAAGAGATTCATGATAAGAATGGACTTAACCAACACATAGAAGTTTGGGACCTTGCGCCCAAGAACGCTTGGGACCTCGCGCTCAAGAACGCCTGAAAGCATGCGCCCAGGAGCGTTACCTTGCATAGGCAACCAGCATTAACACAAAGATAAACAACCGCTTTAGTTCGTTAATAGCTGTAAACCACATTATCCGCACATGACTAAGTATTACAATTAGGGTCATTATTAAAACTAACTAGCTAAGCAAACCATTAAAGTCTAAATATGTCAACTAAAAGTGATGTCTAAATTATTGAATGCACGTGAAATGAATGTGTTACTCCTGCACATGTGTGGCACCTTCAACATTCACCTAAAAACAACATAAGTAATATTGAGTCCAAAGACTCAGCAAATATATAATAAAATGATAGACATTAACCAAGCCATAAACGTAACATAACCATGTCAATATCTGTGTCTCTCTTTTTTTCATCTTTTCTTTCATTAATGAAATGCAATGACATCTCCATATGTGCACCTTTTAAGCTCGTATCGGTATAGCTAAGGGAACACCAGTCGATGTACACCCTCTACCTCCAACCCGTGGAGGTACCTACTAAAGTAGGTCTTTCTAAAAAATAATCTGTACTAGTCATATAATTTTCTCACTGACCTGATTCATTCACTTTGGACTAGTTATATGACTTTCTCACCGACCTAGCTCGAATGCTTTCCTTTCAAGATGTGAATGTAAGTGATGCAATTTTTTCCAATAATCATTTGCCATATTCCTTCATTACCATGTAACCATCCATATTATTTATTCATCAACATCATACAACACCATAGTGCACTAGAATAATAAAAAATATAGCATGATGAGCAAATTGTAATAATCAAGTAGCAAAAATAAACATTCGTCTACCATTCTACCATGCACTTGTCTTAATCGTTTAGAAAGACATGACGGCTGGCGATCAACCACTGAACGAAGTGATGGAACCCTAGGTGCGAACAGCGAGAACGACAACGATGATGACTTAGTCTCCTTCTACTCTCCCCTCTGCTCCGCTAAAGCCCTCTACCGCAGTAGTGAATTCCCTTGTCGTGGTAGAGTTGTAGCAGCGTTCTTCCTACGGTGTCAGCTCTCAGCAGTAGCAGCATCTAGGGCATGAGACCATGTTCTTCTCTTCTCTTACTCCTCTTCTCGCTGGACAAGGCTGTTAACATAGCAAGTAATCAGTTGTAAATGACACATATCTCTTTCCCTCTAATCTCCTTGTAAATCTCCATGTAATATGGATTGATTGTGTAACACCCTGGCTATTCGGAAGCCAAGATATCACGCAAAACTATCAAACTACTAAGAATAGCATTAAAGCTGGATTATACAGATTCAATCAACAATAATTTCTAAAGAATGACCATAAACGATCACCAGATTCATGGAAAAGAATGGATAAACAGATATAATACCACGAACAGTCAAGCAATACCAAAGTTGGATTATTACAAATCTGAAATTTATTTAACAAGTTGGCTTGGTGAAGGTAATAATAATTATTCGATTGGATAAAAGTGAAGTGCGATTGTGCGAACTACCCCACCAAATCACCTTGTCTTCTCCTCAATTACCTAATTAAAACATACAAAGCAAGGGTGAGTCGAAGACTCAGCAAGTACATACAAGAATAATCAAACATAGAGTGGACAACACAATCCAGGTTGAATTACGAACAAATCTTGGAACACATATATGATTGAATGTAATGAATACATGAATGGATGGAATGAAAGAATGCATTGAAGGAATGGACTAATCACGACTTATACCAGTATAGCGAGTGATACACCGTCGGTGTTCACTTAAGCCCGCATTTCAAATGCACGGGGACCCAATCACCGTATGAAGAACGTTTCATACGGGTGTCCAAGTTGCCACATTGGAATGGTGGTCAACACTACCCACATTGGAATGGTGGGTTTTCAAATGCCCATCTTTGGAATTGATGGGTCTTTCAAATGCCCATCTTGGAATTGATGGGACTTACTAAAAGAATCCACTCCGTGGTCATAATGAATTTTATGAATGAATATGATGATTTCTCATGGTATGAATGAATAACACACATTAGTGGAAAAGACACATGGCATTCAACAACATGTGTAAACAAGTATGAGTATGCATTCCCACACAACATAATATATCAAGGATGCCACACAAGTTAGTTGCATGTAATGGAATGCAACAACTGAAATGAATGTTAATTATTTAATCACAAGAATCATCTTCTTGAAATGAAATAAACATCAGGATGGATATAAAAAGGCATTCACAATTTATCCCAACATCAAGCAAACAATTGGAAACATCACCAAACAGCATAGGGTACTTGCCTTCCGCGATGTGACGTAATAGGAGGACACGAAGATGCTCCTCCACTCACCGCCTCACCGCCTACACAAATGTATAATTGAAATAAGAATAACAAGGTATGACATTGCTACAAGAGCCCTTCCATCCCCTCTATCTCTCCCACCCAAACAACGGGATCAATTTTTACCAAGTTTACCCAACAGCCCGATTACCGCTAAACTGGCAGCGATACTAGAAAAATCACCATTAATTATCTGTAACTTCAAAAGACCTGAAACTAGTGCTCATTGAATCTTAACAGATCAGGCTACAAAACATTAGTTGGCGAAATCCCCTGATTCGGCCAAAACAGAGGGCTAATTAACAGCTAAACACAACCCATCTACGTCTGTCCGAATACGGATCGAGATAAAGAAAATGGCGTAACTTTCAACCTATTGATCCAATGAGAATGATTCTTATCAGCTTGGAAAGATACTTTTAAGGGCTAAAATAACTTAGTTGGGTGAAGGTTCTGATTCGCCCCTAATTTGAAAAAAACCGAGGACAAACATCACGACCTCGGTTTTGACAGACCGGACAGTTCGTAATCAAAAATTCATATCTCCCAAAATACAGATCGGATTTTCCTGATCTCGGTGCAAAAAGAAATCTAACGTTCCCAGGAATAAAACTCTAGAAGGGTAAAACCCCAGATTCGGCCTCTACAGTAGTCTAAACAATAGATGAAAACACTAACAATTATCTGCCCAAAATTCAGAATAGTGGTAAAGAAAATATCATAACTTTCATTATACAGATCCAATGGAGATGATCTTTATCAGATTTGAAATATACTTTAAAGGTCTACAATAACTTATTTGGGTGGAGGTTCTGGAAATGCCTCTAACTAAATCAAAACCTAGGATCAAGCCGACAGATCTTTCTCGTCAGACAGACAGAATAGCGCGCACTAAAAAAAATCATATCTCCTAAACCGTATGGCGGAATCACGTGATCTCGGTGTCTATGGAAAGCTAAGAACAATACCTACAACTTTCTAAGAGATGGACAGGACAGAAAACGAACGCATCTTACCCAAAAGTGACGTACAAGGCGGTGCACAGCAAGGGGGAAGGGGGGCGGCGGCTCCAAAGGGTGGGAGGGGAGAGAAATGTGGAGTTTAGGGTTTGGGGGGTTGGAACCCCCCCTCTTATGGCCAGCCACCACATGGGCCCCTCCTGGGCCATGGCCCGAGCCCAGTTGCCATGAAATCACGAAAACCCCGGTGAAAAGATGATTACGGTTTTCGATTAGCTCCTCTTAAAACTTTTCTAATAAGTCAATCACCTTGGGTATTACATTCTACCCCCTTAACGAATTCGACCTCGAATTCTAACCGCAACTAATACGAACGAATTTCTAAGGAGTTGAATTCAACGGATTTAACATGTACCGAAACAAGCGGTTGCGATCTTTCGCGCATGCGAGACTCTATCTCCCAAGTAGCCTCTCTCTCGGAATAGAGAAACCACAAAGCAAAGATGTGAAGCGGCGTCGACCTAACAATCAACTTGAACTTTCTAGGTACACTCATCGAAGAGGATCGAAGGTAAGACCTTACTCGATGGTCAACGTGTTTAACTTAATCTCAAACTTTGAATGGTCTGCTGCTCTCTCAAGACCAAGACGCACCTTATGTTGCGTGCTTGGCGTATGTACCGTGACGGTCAAAGCGATAAGCCGACTTCCTAATTTCTTCTCTCACGGAGATGAAGAGAATCCAATCGAAAAATAGAGAGTTCTCATCGCAACCACGCAATGTTAACTCTTCACCAAAAAGGTTAAATCCCAAATGTGACTATTCATCAGTAAAGCAATTCCACTTCCAATGAATCAATTTGCGAAAGAACACCACGAAAACCAAAAGAGAAATTTGCTTGAATACTCAAATCAAATATTTCTTTTACTCCGATTGAATGGAAAGATTCATCCATGCCAACACTGACCCCAACTCAAAGTGCGAAAACACTTATCAACGGCACAAAACCCAAGCGAGAAGCAAGGAAACACATCATTTTCCAAGAAACATCCTTTCTTCCGCTTCTCTCTTGAGGAGTAAAACTTCTCTCAATATTGGAATTGAATTCATCGCATACTTCAAGAGATTAAACCTCTTAATTGAACATTATCAAATTATGCTCAAACTGAAATACATCATCCACACCATCTCGCAATGCTATCCAATTGCGTTACTCTAAAAAATTCAATGAAGGTTTTCATACCTCCGATAATCACCAACCTTTTAAATCCTGAATTGAAGTTCTAGAATTTCACTATACCAGGTGTTAATCAGCCGTAACACTTTTCAGACTTACTTCGAAGTCAAACATCTCGGTGAATCAATTTCCTCCAAGGGATACAGATCAAAACCATTTCACATTCTACTACTCCTCCGCTAACTTGGTAGCAAAATATCATTACTACGATTACTCATCCACCACCAAGCAGGTTGCCAAACTTTCACCTTGCAAACACTTCGCAACACAAAGCGTGATCCTTTCTCAAAAGGAAGAGGTGAACAAAAACAAGTTCATTCATACAGAAAGCGTTGCTCACCACGGCCAAGAAACCAAAAGAAATATTACGCTAAAGGTGATCTTGGAAAGCGAAAACTAAGTTCGCGATTGAGGCACACATCCTCAAGAGAGAATAGCAAATAACATCCGATCTGAAAGAAAGACATTGCGATTGAAACTCGACATCTCTTGAGCGGAAAGAGTAAGAGGTTTAGAACGATTCAAATAATCACAAGTTACAAAACTTGACTCAAATTATCAAATACTCTCTCGCACTCTTTCCTTTAACACAACAATTAGTTCTTGAAGTAATAACACCTTGCCACATGAACAAAGTAAGTTCTTCAGTTCAACCCACGTAACTACTTAAGAACAAATAAAATTTTTCAACACGCCAAATTTGTTCGAAACAGTTCATCTACTCATGAAACATGTAATCCAAATGACCTCAGCCACAAAACAAGCATTTTCCTTTACAGGACTTCACGAAAAGCAAACGGATTCTCAACGAAAGCAACAAAAATTTCTTTTGATTGCAACCTCACTTTGCGAACTCAAACCAAGGAGCCTTTAGGACTAAATCACACGAAACTCTTAAGAAGCAATAGGATATCTCCATGCACCCTTTTACTTAAAACAATCTCGCTTACGAATATTCACGAACTCCAAAGGTCACGGAAACTAAACTTGAAGTATTCTCATTTAGGCGGTATCACGAGGTGATTATTTTTACTACAAGTTTCAACATCAATCTCACAACGTCAATTAGAAAACACCTCGAAAGACTCATGCGAAAATAATGGGTGAATATTTCTCAAAAGAAGAGGCACATGAAAGCGATTTTCACCAACTAGAAAATCATTTACCACTCGCCACAAACAGGACCAAGGAGAAAACCAATTAAGCAATGAACTCATTGAACATAAGGAGTCCACGATTGAAAGCATAAGCCTCAAAAGAAGAGAATGTCGACCTTAGCAGATAAGAACAACGAGCATTCAATATCAAAGCGCTCGCATCATCAAAGAACTATTATAACTTTACAACAAATTGTTTTACGCGGCAGACTTCGTTTACCAAAATAAACTTGAACCCCCAAAAGGTCATGAACACAAAACTTGAAATTGGATTATTTTAGAAACAACAAGAAAGGTGGTCAAACTTCTTTCTCTATAACAGAATCAACCTTACTCTCACATTACTGATCGTGTCAATAAACCTTCTAAAGGGAACATGACAAATCGGGTCATAAAAATTTTCAGCATCAAATGGAATTGTAATAACAACTTATTCTAGAAAGAGAATTCTGGTACGAAAACCACAAAGTTGAACAAACGTCACACCCAGTACTACAAAACTCTAGAGAAAGGGGATTTCGATACTTTTCTTTTCAAAGGGAGGTTCTAAACTCCAACACTCCAAATATTCCAAAGAAATGAACATAGTCGAAATTTTTTTCAATGAACTTTGTGAAAGAAAATTTTCATTCTCCGAACTGTCAAACGGATAACCGAGCTACCCTTATCAACAAGAGAGATAGGGCTAACATAAAGAGAATGATCTTGTCAAGAATAACGTTCACCAACAGCAATGAGAGCTCCGCAGCCAGAAAGGCAAGAAACTATTTTGAAAAAACAAATAAGGTATAATAGAAACACGTAGCCCACAATCTTTGTTTGGGTGCAACCCCCGACTTAAGCATAACCAAGCACTCCAAAAGGGTTTTAACGCTTTTCTTCAGAAAAGAGATGCATCAAATTTCAACAAGCAGAGGGTTCCAAAAAGGAATACATTGAGCCAATGCTTTCTCGTGTTAACGATCTTGCAACAAGAATTCTCATTAGGCAAACCATCAAACGAGTAAATGAGTCGCTCTTTTCCAATGAGAAAGAAAGAACAACTATGAAAATATCAATGTTGCCAATTTACAAAGATCATTCGTAGTAAAAGCAATTCGACAATCGAAAAATAATAATGTTTTCGGAGTGCCATTAAAGGCCTATTTAAACTCGTCTACCAACATCATGAAGCCAAGAGAAATTCATCAATCGCCACCGGACAAGAATTTGTCAAATTCGAAAATCAAGGAAGAGAACGACGTACTAAAGCAGCCCAAGAGAAATATGCAAGATCAATACACACTTGATAAAGAACTTGCAAAAGAAATCTTCAATACCGAGATTCCAAGCGAGCGAATGAGGTAAATTTCCCAACAGGTAAAACAAGTCTTTGTGAAAAGAGAAATCTTGCATTTGAACTATGCTCACGTGGAGCAGAAATATCACAATAGTCTAAAGGGCAATATTTGTTTCAAAGATCGAATCAGAGAACTGCTGGAGCTTACCTTCTTCATTAAAACCCCAATTTCAAAAGAATTCACGAACTGCCAGGAACCACAACCAGGAAACCAGATATCAGTTCGAGAAAGGCAACAAGTTCATCAATGAGCTCATGCTCAATACTGAGCTTATGGAACAGAGGTAAGAAGTTCTCTAATATCATACTACAAGCAAGGGTGTAGCCCGCAAAACCTGGACATCAACCACGAACTCAACTGATCAACGCCCGCTAGCGAAACGCATAACTAATGCAATCAATTATGAATATGTATATTTATATCGGATCATCTCATGACGATCATAGAATAATTTCATAGATAGAGGTTATCACATCATATCATGGATTAACACTTCATAGCACAACACAATTTAACAACGACTCAATACTCGAGTCACCACAATTGAAATACTGAAGCAACAGTTTACCCAACCCCTCCTAATGTGCACAAGTGTCAATTTAATATGTTTGAATGAACCACGGACCTAAAGCCCGCTCGATACCAATCTGTAACACCACGCTATTCGAAGCCAAGATGTCACGCAAAACTATCAAACTACTAAGAATAGCATTAAAGCTGGATTATCTGATTCAATCAACAATAATTTCTAAAGAATGACCATAAACGATCACCGATTCATGAAAAGAATGGATAAACAGATATAATACCACGAGCAGTCAAGCAATACCAAAGTTGGATTATTACAAATGGAAATTTATTTAACAAGTTGGCTTGACTGAAAGGTAATAATAATTATTCGATTGGATAAAAGTGAAGTGCGATGTCTTAGAACTACCCCACCAAATCACCTTGTCTTCTCCTCAATTACCTAATTAAAACATACAAAGCAAGGGTGAGTCGAAGACTCGGCAAGTACATACAAGAATAATCAAACATAGAGTGGACAACACAATCCAGTTGAATTACGAACAAATCTTGGAACACATATATGATTGAATGGAATGAATACATGAATGGATGGAATGAAAGAATGCATTGAAGGAATGGACTAATCACGGCTTATAATGGGTATAGCGAGTGATACACCGTCGGTGTTCACTTAAGCCCGTGCCATTGCAAAGCACGGGACCCAATCACCGTATGAAGAACGTTTCATCACGGTGTCCAAGTTGCCACATTGGAATGGTGGTCAACACTACCCACATTGGAATGGTGGGTTTTCAAATGCCCATCTTGGAATTGATGGGTCTTTCAAATGCCCATCTTTGGAATTGATGGGACTTACCAAAAGAATCCACTCCGTGGTCATAATGAATTTTATGAATGAATATGATGATTTCTCATGGTATGAATGAATAACACACATTAGTGGAAAAGACACATGGCATTCAACAACATGTGTAAACAAGTATGAGTATGCATTCTCACACAACATAATATATCAAGGATGCCACACAAGTTAGTTGCATGTAATGGAATGCAACAAGCGAAATGAATGCTAATTCTTTAATCACAAGAATCATCTTCTTGAAATGAAATAAACATCAGGATGGATATAAAAGGCATTCACAATTTATCCCAACATCAAGCAAACAATTGGAAACATCACCAAACAAAGATAGGGTACTTGCCTTCGCGATGTGGCGTAATAGGAGGACACGAAGATGCCCTCCACTCACCGCCTCACCGCCTACACAAATGTATAATCGAAATAAGAATAACAAGGTATGACATTGCTACAAGAGCCCTTCCATCCCCTCTATCTCTCCCACCCAAACAACGGGATCAATTTTTACCAAGTTTACCCAACAGCCCGATTACCGCTAAACTGGCAGCGATACTAGAAAAATCACCATTAATTATCTGTAACTTCAAAAGACCTGAAACCAGTGCTCATTGAATCTTAACAGTTCAGGCTACAAAACATTATTTGGCGAAATCCCCTGATTCGGCCAAAACAGAGGGCTAATTAACAGCTAAACACAACCCATCTACGTCTGTCCAGAATACAGATCAGAGATAAAGAAAATGGCGTAACTTTCAACCTATTGATCCAATGAGAATGATTCTTATCAGCTTGGAAAGATACTTTTAAGGGCTAAAATAACTTAGTTGGGTGAAGGTTCTGATTCGGCCCCTAATTTGAACAAAACCGAGGGACAAACATACTGACCTCAGTTTTCAGACAGACCGGACAGTTCGTAATAAAAAATTCATATCTCCCAAAATACAGATCGGATTTTCCTGATCTCGGTGCCAAAAGAAAGCTAACGTTCCCAGGAATAAAACTCTAGAAGGGCAAAACCCCAGATTCGGCCTCTACAGTAGTCTAAACAATAGATGAAAACACTAACAATTATCTGCCCAAAATTCAGAACAGTGGTAAAGAAAATATCATACCTTTCATTATACAGATCCAATGGAGATGATCTTTATCAGATTTGAAAGATACTTTAAAGGTCTACAATAACTTATTTGGGTGGAGGTTCTGGAAATGCCTCTAACTAAATCAAAACCTAAGATCAAGCCGACAGATCTTTCTCGTCAGACAGACAGAACAGCGCACTAAAAAAATCATATCTCCTAAACCGTAAGGCGGAATCACGTGATCTCGGTGGCTATGGAAAGCTAAAAAAAATACCTACAACTTTCTAAGAGATGGACAGGACAGAAAACGAATGCATCTTACCCAAAATTGACGTACAAGGCGGTGCACAGCAAGGGGGAAGGGGGGCGGCGGCTCCAAAGGGTGGGAGGGGGAGAGAAATGTGGAGTTTAGGGTTTGGGGGTGGAACCCCCTCTTATGGCCAGCCACCACATGGGCCCCTCCTGGGCCATGGCCCAGGCCCAGGTTGCCGTGAAATCACAGAAAACCCCCCGGTGAAAAGATGATTCTGGTTTTTCGATTAGCTCCCTCTTCCGAAACTTTTTCTAATAAGCCGAATCACCTTCGGGGTATTACAGATTGATTCTGTCCGGTTTAGGTGTTGACCACGGTCGGACAAATCGAGTATAATACGAGACCTACACTGCTGCTCTTTGTACAGTGCACCAAACCCAACACTTCTTTTCACATGGTATCAGAGCCTTTGAATCTTCACCTAGATGGTAGGCTTGTCTTCGTCTTCCGCAAGCACTATCGCATCGGTTACCAAAATCTCTGCCGGAGTTCACAGCCAGACCACCGGCCTCCATGTCTCTACAAGAACACCCAGTCAGTTTGTCGGGCTTTACCCTAGCATTCTTCCCACACCAACGTCCACCTTCAACCTCATCAACATCAAGCTCGCTAAAGATAACTATCTCCTGTGGAAGGTGCAGTTCTTACCCTGTCTTAGGGGGCAACAGCTACTTGGCTATGTCGATGGATCCATTGAGAAGCCCGATATGCTGGTCACATGTGAGGAGGAATACAACACAACTGTGGTGCCGAACTTGACATGTCAATGGCTGATACAACAAGACCAATTTGTCTTGAGTGCACTGTTGTCTTCACTATCATCCATAGTCTTGGCACATGTGTTGTTCTTCACAACAGAACGTGAAGTTTGGGTGGTGCTAGAGAAGATGTATTTGATAGACCCATTTTTATTAAGCTGAATTATTATGCATCTCACGGGTATGCATATGATTTCTGGAGCATTTGCACAAATTATTGCATTTGTAAAGTTTCAAATCAAAACATATAACTCCCATCAAAGCTCTAAATAAAAATAATAATAAATACTTATTAAATTCTCTGATAAATAATTTATTTAAACCTTACAATATTTATCATGAATAAATATGAATTTTATTAAATTTTTAGACCTGAAATCAATCTTGAGAAAAATGCAATCTCAATCCCTAAATATCTATTGTAAATGAATTTTAAATAAGTTCATAATTCATGAATAATATTTTTAGAAAAAATTATATGAGTTCTAGCTTGTCCCAGGAAACTCTCTGAAAAAATTTCAAATTTTTATAAATTTATTTGCTATGTTTAAACCTCAATCAAAGTGGGAGATTTGAATTTCAATTCCGTCAAATGTCCAGGCTGACCCGAGCCCAATGTGATTGTAGCAACCCGAGCCATTGGACTTGATCGCCTGCATGAGCTTTGTTTCCATCGCTGCATAGCTCATACAAGTTCGCTCGCGTCGCTTTGCTGTCTGGCGGTGACGGGTGGGCCCCACTCGTCAGCACCGTCTTCTTCTCCTCGCCGCTTCGGTCGCGCGGCGCCGGCACAACGCATGCACGCCATGACTCCTCGTGTTGGAAATATGCCCGAGAGGCAATTATAAAGATGATTATATTTCATTATGTTCATAACATTGGATAATATGTTATGTTGTTCCTATAGTAATATCAATAATATTTATTATCAAGTATGCGATTTAATTGTGAAACTCTATATTTCTGCGACGATTATTCATAAACGTTTCCTAGTCGAAAATAAATGAGAACACATATGAATAGACTAGCATATGTATTGGTTGATGACTATGTTTCACAGATCATGGATATGGAGATACCAAACCAATAATATGGACACATGTTAGAGAATATAGTGTTGGAAAAGACCCACCTTGAGACACTGTTGAGATTGTTATGATTCTATGTATCATTAGTTGTTCTCAAGCAATGATGACGTATAATCCTTAGACCTGAGATCAGCATGGTTTCCTACATGTGTAGTAGCACTCTTAGGGGTTGCCAAACTCTACTCGAAACTGGGTAGTTATAAAGGTAGCTTTCGGGTATGCTATGAAATATGCGGAGGAATGTGACTGGTCGGATATGGGATTTGCCCCCCCTAACATAACAGTAGAGATGTCTCTGGGCCCCTTGTTATGGTGAGATAAAGAAAGTGCATGGCCATGCCACTAGTGGTCGAAGTGTCAACCACATGAAATTATTCGACACTTGATCGAGAAAGTATTGAACAGTCCATGTATGATACAACATCTCACCTAGACTTCAACCAGACATCGTGAGGCAAAAGTAGAATACACGAGAAGGTCTTTCAGTTCGATCAGATACAGACTAGTCGTATGGAGATATGAGCTGGTCGTAGGCTAGTCGAACATGGTCATTAAGTGGCCGAAACCTGGTCGTAAGGAGTTACGAATTGGTCGAGACCAAATATGGACTTGTTGTATAGAGATACGAGCTGGTTGTTAGTGATATAGACCTGGTTGTAGATCATATTGCATTAAGGTTCGTCCGATATATTCTATGTGTGTTTGGGAATCGTTATATGCTGCTAGGTACAACTAACGACTAGTAGTCGGAAAAAAGTTTCTGAGTCACAACCGATTACACATGAACCTATAGGGTCGCACACTTAAAGGACTAGGATTTGATTTGGGTGGTGATCCGAATTTTTGTAAGCCACAAGTTCCTAATAAGCCTCGAGTACGAGACCCATCATGGATGCCTATATATAGAGGGGTGCTGGCATGGGGTGATGATGATCTTTTGAAGAACTCTCGAAACCCTAACAGCCACACCTTCCTCGTATCACGCTACCGGCGCTAGCACTCCAGCACGTGGTATCCTTGCCCCGTACGTGTGGAGATCTTGGAGGTGTTGTTGCTAAGCATCAGCACTAGGACGATCCGCAACTCGTGACAATCACAAGAGTTGAAGAAGAAGTTATGAAGCATCAACACTAGGACGATCCACAATTCGTGACGATCACAAGACTTGGAGAAGAAGTTGCGAAGCATCAGCACTAGGACGATCCGCAAGTCGTGATGATCACAAGACTCAGAGAAGAAGACGCGCGGCGAGTACGACTACAACTGCATCAACTCGCTACATCGACTCTACTTCTGTTACGAGTCGACACGTCTAGTGGTAATCTCGTGATCTATTACTAGCGGAGGATCCTTGGTTGCGCGGTAAAATTTTGTTTTGTGCTATCGTAGCCTTCGCATGATCCTTCACCTCGCACTGGCCACCTCATGCTACTATGACCACCCTTGAGGCATCGCCTGGGCTTCATGAAGTTTTCGGGACCACTCACTTCCCTCCTTTTGCTCTCTCTCGCCATCCCCGCCCTCTTTATTGTTTCAGCCGAGGTTGAAGACGAAGGGAGCTCCGCCACCTCATCGCCTCTAGCGAGCCTGCGACCTCACCTCTGGATTCTCCTCTCGACGCTACATCTGTTTTTGCCAGTCCAAGCTTTTGTCGTCCACTGAATAGCCGAGAATGACTTCGTCGTCCTCAATTCTGGCGGCCATAGTCCTGAAGCTCAACGACGTTCCAGTGAGTATTTCTCAATGCCACTTTGTCCATAAGGATCGCATGCCTCACTGAATATTTTGGCGAAGTTAATTGGCTTTTGGTGCAATACCGAGGACATACGACCTCATCTTCTCCAGCATCGGTGAACCGCCGCCGTCGTGATTCTGGGTGCCACCGACCTCCATCGCTGACGTTTGCTTGTGCACTGCGTTCCTGAAGTCGAGGCGACGCTGACACGCTCCTTCATGAAGCTTCTCAACCACTGTGGCGTCTTCTCCTTATGCGCCGCTCCTTCGTCTCCGCCTCCGACCGTCGGGAGCTCACCGCCGGCAACCATCGGACTCCGCATCACCGCCAACGAATTCGCAAGGACTCCCAGCAGCTGGTGGTGTCGATCCCGAGTCTGGAGCGCCCCTTGTTCGTCGAAGAGCCTTCCTCGCCGCGCTGCTCACGCATTGGAGCTCCAGTGAGCCACTGGTGTAAAGAGGTTAATGACAGTCATTAGTTTTAATTACGCTCCTTAATTATTACCGTGTGACATGTAGGCCCCACCGTTAATGAATGTGATTACGTTTTTGTTTAAGACTCTGAGTCTATTTGTGGATATCGTGAGGATATGTGCACAATCTCAGGATGATGAGTCAATTGGCAATGGCTTTGTTGGTTTGCAAAATGTCGCGTTTTCGGGGTTTGCTTCAGTCTGTCAGACCACAGGCGGTCTGACCGGTTGTGTGGGGCGATCAGACCGCCCGTGGAGAGGTCGGACCGGCCGTGGTTTCCGGTCGGACCGGCCTGACCTAAAAGTGGATTTTGGGGCTAATCCAAAAATAGGTTGTACATGCAATTGAGGGGAGTCTCCTAGATGTGGTCACATCATTTTTGGAGCTCCCAGTCAAAAGTTCTATTCAGTTGAAATTTCCAGAAGGTTTCGGATTTTCACGCTGAAAATTTGGCTAAGTCCTTTCGGGCGGTCCGACCGCCGTTGTGGGATCGGTCGGACCGGCCTGAAATCGGTCGGACCGCCTTGTGGGGCGATCGGACCACGGTGACTGGAGGTTAGCCAAGTTGGCATTGAGTTGATTTGAATGTGTTTATTGTTTGAACTTCAATGCTTTATTGTTGTATATTGCATTGCGGAACTAACGTGGGTCAAGTTGTGAAGAACTTGTTCCCGGAGTCGGTTTGTTTGTCTATTGATGTGCAGGTGACTCGCAGGTCAACGACGTCAACGGTGAGGTGGATCGGGACTACGCTTGGAGAGCTGAGGTCCAGAACGATCATGGATGCCGGGTGAGGTCGTGTGACTCAAGCATGGTGCAGAATGGGCAAGATGGATCGAACGGGTGGTTCGGTGTAGCTGGTTGGATCAGGTGGTGTGGATGTCGGTGCGAGTCTCTGGGAGGTTCCGATGGGATTCGGACAGAAGAGACTTGACGACAGGATGAGAGCCGCTGATCAACCTACACGTGGTGAAGCAGGCGATTGCTTCAACAGTTTGAGTTGTATGTGTGTGTGGGTACCATGTGTGAGTGGGTCCCAAATGTGTAACCCTAGGCCTCTCCTATAAATAGAAAGGGGGGAGATGGAAAAATGGGAGAAGCATTCATTTGGACTTTCCTTAGCCTTTTCTAGGGTTAGGGTTTGGAGAGGAGAAGAGAGGGAGAGATTGTGGTTGCTCCTTGGTGAGCTCTTGTCCTCCTTGTGTGGAGTGGCTTTGTAAGCATCTTGTGAGATCAATCAATCTTGTGATGCTTGCTTGAGAGATCAATTGTCCTCTTTGTGTTCTTCTCTCTTTTGGATGAATTTGGTGCTTCCTTGATTCAAGTGTTTAAGCTTGGTCTCTTGACCCACTTTGTCTTGCTTTGATGTGTGGGAATACTCTTAGAATCATCTAGACCATCAACCCCCACAAGCAAGTCTTGAATCAAAGTTTTTCATATTTCTAGGGTTTGTGCACTTCTTTGGTAAAACCTTGAGAGATCGATTCTGTGAAGTGGATCTGAAGGATCGTCGCTAGAAATAGGTCTCTAATATCCTTAGGGAGGTGTGCTCGAAATTTGGTCAAGTTTCATTGGTTGAATCAAAAGTTGGATCAAATTTCGTTTTGGATTTGGGCTTGGTTTTTCGGTTCTGGACAAAATCGGTCTGACCGATTTCTATACGGCGGTCCGACCGCCAGCATTCAGACCGCCAGTGGAAGGCCGGTCGAACCGATTTCAAACCGGTCAGACCGCCCTTGGTAGTCGGTCAGACCGCCTATGCCCAGATCAACCCTTTGAGTTTAAGTCTCCACATTTGTGTCGTGTGGCTAACGGGGTTATCGAATTCAGCACAAGGCTTCCTCTGTGCGCTTACTGATCTTCTTAGCTTTCATAGCTAAAGGAGTAAAGTTCGTGTTGAATTTGATTAAGGCGAGAAAGTTTTGAAAGCGCCTATTCACCCCCCTAGTCGCCTGTACGGTCCTACAAGTGGTATCAGAGCCGGTTAGCTCTTATCAATAGATCTTAACCGGTCTTTGGAGCCATGGCGACTGACAGATATGCAATCAGGCCACATGTTTTTGATGGAGTTGATTTTGCTTATTGGAAGGCCCGAATGCAGGCCTACATCGAGGCTCAAGGGCACGCAATTTGGCTTAAGGTGAAAAACCCTTATGTCGTGCGGTAGATGACAATTTGATCACTCGGATGTGGAGAACAACAAGCGGGCTCGAATTTTTGATTCAAGGTCTTAGTCGATCGGAGTTTGAGCGCGTCGCTCATTTGCTGTCTGCTCATGAGATCTGGCGGACTCTTTGTGATTATCACGAGGGGTCCACTGCGGTCAAGGAAGTGAGACAGAACCAGCTTAGGAAAGCATACTCTAAGATCGAGCAAAGGCCTGGTGAATCTTTAGATGAGCTGTGGGGAAGATTTTCAAAGATTCTTCATGATCTCCGCGCTGTTGATCTTATTTTCACGAAGTCTGAGAATGCACGCCAGTTGTTGGGTGCACTTGATGTGAGGGTCTGGGGGATGAAGATCACTGCCATCAATGACAACACTGTCATGAGTGAGCTTACCATGGATAAGCTTTACTCGAGGTTGAAGACGCATGAAATTGATTTTATCTCGCGTCTCCCCACGACAGACCCGATGGCTTTAGTGGTCGAAAAATCTAAGGGTAGATACGCTGATTCTTTTGATGTTAGCTCATCTGGTTTTTCCTTGTCTGCTTTGCATTCTTTGAGCGATGAGCAACTTGAGAGACTACCTGAAGATGATTTAGCCCTCCTATCCACAAAATTCACGAGAGCTTACAATAATATGAGAAATAGGAGAGGTGGACCTATCACTTGTTTCGAGTGTGGTGAGTCAAACCACATTCGCTCTAGATGCCCCAAGCTGAAGGGCAAGGAGGAGAAGGAGTCACAAAGGCATCCTCAAGCGAGGGATGCTAAGTCCAAGAAAACAAACTATCGTAAG
Source organism: Hsuehochloa calcarea (assembly GCA_036346395.1). NCBI lineage: Eukaryota > Viridiplantae > Streptophyta > Magnoliopsida > Poales > Poaceae > Hsuehochloa > Hsuehochloa calcarea. Next base: position 25,260,781 of record CM070608.1, on the reverse strand, counting down.
TTTGTCAGCAGAGTCCTTGAAGCTCTAGAGGATGTGAGCATGGATGATGTGGACTCGGAGGTGGAGGACGACAAGAGTGACTCCCGTGGTAAGAAGAAGGCTCGTGATTTTACGGGCATGTGCTTCATGGCTAAGAACAGCCACGACAGCGAGTCCTCCAACAACGAGGATCCTTTCAGCGATCCCGATGAGGTATGCCCTTCACTTCCTGACATGAAAAGGGCTTTAGTGCTTGCTGAACAAAAACTGCATAAGCAAGCTAAACTGATTAAGAAACAGGATACTATGATTGATAATTTGAACCTAGAAGTTGTTAGGCTCAAATCCATTAATCCTGATGATTTCTGTGATTCATGCTCTAGCTTGCTTAATGAATTGTCAAGCTTAAATAATGCTCATTCCTCTGTTGAAAAACAGTTGAAAAATGCTCTTGTTGAACTAGAATCTTTCAAGGCTAGTTCTGTTTGCATGGATGCCATTCCGCTTGGTGTGATTACCTTGGATGCTATTCCTTTAAACTGCTCAAATTGTGCTTTGCTTGAATTAAAATTGGATAGCTCCTTGAAAGAATTGCAAAAATTTGATGCTAGTCACACTTGCTCTCATTGTAAGAATAACATGATTAAAATGCAAGAGATGACCGAAATGGTTGTTTATTCTAGAGCTGCCTCTTGTGAAAATTGTCCAAAACTTACAATTAAGATTGAAGCTTTAAACAAGACTCTTGAAGAGAAAGCTAAAATTGAAAGATCTATGTCTCTTACTGCTTCCAAGAAAGTCATTGATTCTTCCTCTTGTATGTTGCATGCTGAAATTGAAACCGTGGTTGGTAAGATACAAGAGGCTTTTAGAGTCAAATTTAAGGAGCAGTTGAATAGGATTGGAGAGTCCTATTGTGTGTCTTGTGAGGCTCTAAAAGTGGAAGTGGACCTTCTTAAGAGCAAACATGTTGAGGCAATCAATTCTAAAAAGTGCTCTAATTGTGGAGTTTTGGCAAAAGAGAATGATTACCTCAAAATGACTCTTGAGAAGTTTTCTAGTGGGAAAAAGAAACTCAACTTGATTTTAGACCAATCCAAGGTGAGTGTGAAAAACAGTGGCCTAGGCTTTACATCCCTAGAGCTTTCCAAGAATCACCCACCAAAGATTGCTAGAGTTGTGAAAGGTGGTCTGTTTGAGCAAGAACCTACTAAGACCTCAAAGGTTGCTTTTAAATTTGCAGGTTCTGCTCAAACTCTTTCTAGCAAGAAAGGTGCTTCTGTGTCACCAGTACGGACCCCTCAAAAGGTCAAGTACCATTGCACCTTCTGCAAGAAAGAGGGCCACACTGTTGAGTTTTGCTTTCGGAGAGCAAAGATTGAGAGGAAAGAGAGAATGAGCACTTTGAGATCCATTAGAGGAGTCTTTTCGCCAGCTATAGTCTCTAGAGCCAGGCAGCCTATTCATCGTACCTCATATAGGCCTAGGTTTGTAGAGAACTTTGTTGACTCTTTTGGTGGGTCCAGGCAGCATTGTGGTTTAGGACATCGTGAGGAGAGACCACGGGTAGCACCTAGACAGGGGGAGTATCGGTCTTTTGGTAGATCGTTTTGGAGAGGTCCAGGTGGTGCTCGTGGGCATTCTTATGATTTTGTTCCTGATCATTTTTCTGTTGCTTCTTTTGTTATTCCCAGGCATCGTACTTCTCAGTACTGGACTCCTAGATCGTTTATCTCTAACCCCAGTACTGAGGCATGGATGTTTTGAGGGAATTTGCTCTTTTTGCATTCATTGTATCATAATGCATGTTTCATTTCAAATTATCTTGCATTGTATAATAAAATTTATGGAGCTTTGATTATTATCTTTGTATGGCTTGATTTCATACTCTATTCCTTGTCATATCAAGTGATAGTCTGCTAGACTTCTTTTATGACTCTTCTTGTGTAGCTCAGCTTTTACCTTACTAGCTTTATATCTGTGAGCAAATTGAATCAAATCATGTCTTGTTGGATCTTGTGACTAGTTTTGCTCTAGTGATCCTCTTATGATTCTTACCATGTCTTATAGGTTGAATTGAGTCTTGAACTTATTTTGAGATGAAAATGAGCTTTTTATCTTCTTAAGTCAAGCAAATGAAAAATGAGATTTTCTGTGCGAAAAAACTGATCTCACCAATCATTTCTCATGAGACGGCTTGCCATTGCACTAGGCATGAACTCAGGGGGAGTTTTGGATGACCTAGACCACTCTTTTAAGCTTATCGCTTGAGATGGTCGCAAGGCTTGAGATCTAGCACAAAAAAATCCTTTTTAGGAAAATGCTCAAAATGCTAAGTGCTTGAGTTTTGCTTCAAAAGTGTACTCTTAATGCTCAAAATGCCTCAGTTCTTGTTTTGAGTCTCTTTTTTACTTATAGACATGGCTTGACTCATTTTTGGTTGCTTTTAGTGAAACTATGATATTGAGCAACCTTTCATGGTTTTAATTATTTTAATCTCAGATTACTGCTATTTTGGTTTTAGCTTTGCAGTACATGTTTTGCCATGATTGAATATAGTTTCTACACTTTATATGGCTTGGTATAATTCTTGTACTGTCTACTTCGATAATGGTCATGGCTCCTTTTCCTAAATTTCAATTAAAGTCATTTCATCTTCTTTTTCTTTTCCCTTGCATCTTGATGAATTCATTGTCAAAGGGGGAGAAGGATTGAAGAAAATGTTGTTTTGGAGCTTTTGGTTTCATACATAAGGTTTCATATAAAAGAACACATATAAAAAAAATGAACCTTTTGAAAATTTGTGATCATAGTGAGTTGAGTCTCTGGGTTTTATTGCCTTTTTCTGATTTGAATTGCAATTGAAGAAGACTCACAATGATCAAAGGTCAAATAGAATATTTTGTCTTTCATATGGACCTAAGTGAGATTTTTGGCTACTTTCTGGAATTTGAATACTTTTGTGCTTTCATTGCCTTATCTCACTTGCCTATACTATTCTGAAGCCAGCTTGGTCGGTTCCTAGGTTTTTTCTTGCTTATGGACCAAGTTGTGCCTTTATGCGAAAACGGCGATTTGTTTTTTACTTTTTAATTTGGAAAACCACATTTTCTGGGAAATTGCCAATGTGTTCATGAAGGTGGAGATTGTGGATATCGTGAGTATATGTGCACGATCTCAGGATGATGAGTCAATTGGCAATGGCTTTGTTGGTTTGCAAAATCTCGCGTTTTCGGGGTTTGCTTCAGTCTGTCAGACCACAGGCGGTCTGACCGGTTGTGTGGGGCGGTCAGACCGCCCGTGGAGAGGTCGGACCGGCCGTGGTTTCCGGTCGGACCGGCCTGACCTAAAAGTTGATTTTGGGGCTAATCCAAAAATAGGTTGTGCAGGCAAGTGAGGGGAGTCTCCTGGATGTGGTCATATCATTTTTGGAGCTCCCAGTCAAAAGTTCTATTCAGTTGAAATTTCCAGAAGGTTTCGGATTTTCACGCTGAAAATTTGGCTAAGTCCTTTCGGGCGGTCCGACCGCCGTTGTGGGATCGGTCCGACCGGCCTGAAATCTGTCGGACCGGCCTTGTGGGGCGGTCAGACCGCCGATGACTTGGAGGTTAGCCGAGTTGGCATTGAGTTGATTTGAATGTGTTTATTGTTTGAACTTCAATGCTTTATTGTTGTATATTGCATTGCGGAACTAACGTGGGTCAAGTTGTGAAGAACTTGTTCCCGGAGTCGGTTTGTTTGTCTATTGCTATGCAGGTGGCTTGCAGCTCAACGACGTCAACGGTGAGGTGGATCGGGACTACGCTTGGAGAGCTGAGGTCCAGAACGATCATGGATGCCGGGTGAGGTCGTGTGACTCAAGCATGGTGCAGAATGGGCAAGATGGATCGAACGGGTGGTTCGGTCACCGTGGTTGGATCGGTGGTGCGGATGTCGGTGCGAGTCTCTCGGGAGGTTCCATGGGATTGGACAGAAGAGATTTGACGACAGGATGAGAGCCGCTGATCAACCTACACGTGGTGAAGCAGGCGATTGCTTCAACAGTTTGAGTTGTATGTGTGTGTGGGTCCCATGTGTGAGTGGGTCCCAAATGTGTAACCCTAGGCCTCTCCTATAAATAGAAAGGGGGGAGATGGAAAAATGGGAGAAGCATTCATTTGGACTTTCCTTAGCCTTTTCTAGGGTTAGGGTTTGGAGAGGAGAAGAGAGGGAGAGATTGTGGTTGCTCCTTGGTGAGCTCTTGTCCTCCTTGTGTGGAGTGGCTTTGTAAGCATCTTGTGAGATCAATCAATCTTGTGATGCTTACTTGAGAGATCAATTGTCCTCTTTGTGTTCTTCTCTCTTTTGGATGAATTTGGTGCTTCCTTGATTCAAGTGTTTAAGCTTGGTCTCTTGACCTACTTTGTCTTGCTTTGATGTGTGGGAATATTCCTAGAATCATCTAGACCATCAACCCCCGCAAGCAAGTCTTGAATCAAAGTTTTTCATATTTCTAGGGTTTGTGCACTTCTTTGGTAAAACCTTGAGAGATCGATTCTGTGAAGTGGATCTGAAGGATCGTCGCTAGAAATAGGTATCTAATATCCTTAGGGAGGTGTGCTCGAAATTTGGTCAAGTTTCATTGGTTGAATCAAAAGTTGGATCAAATTTCTTTTTGTATTTGGGCTTGGTTTTTCGGTTCTGGACAAAATCGGTCTGACCGATTTCTATACGGTGGTCCGGGCCGCCAGCATTCAAACCGCCAGTTGAAGGCCGGTCGAACCGATTTCAAACCGGTCAGACCGCCCTTGGTAGTCGGTCAGACCGCCTGTGCCCAGATCAACCCTTTGAGTTTAAGTCTCCAGATTTGTGTCGTTTGGCTAACGGGGTTATCGAATTCAGCACAAGGCTTCCTCTGTGCGCTTACTGATCTTCTTAGCTTTCATAGTTAAAGGAGTAAAGTTCGTGTTGAATTTGATTAAGGCGAGAAAGTTTTGAAAGCACCTATTCACCCCCCTAGTCGCCTTTACGGTCCTACACTATTACTTGTGGGCCCAAAAACTTAAGTGCATAGTAACAGCAGGATGTAGACCGTGGACCGAGTCCATGAACCTCTGGTCCATGCATTGTGCGCATGGACCGAGCTACTGATGTGTGGGTCCCGCGAGACTGTAGCCCAGTCTATGTTGTCCGGGTCAGCACTGGCCCCGGTCCCACTTGTCATTCTCGGTGGCTATGTGCACCCGCGTATAAAATTTGTAATCCGGTTTTAATTTCTGAAATAAATTACTTTTACACTAAAATTGTTATAAACTTCAAAAATTCATAAGTAATTCATTTTAACTCCAAATTGAGTAAACTCAATTTTGTTAGTTTACATTTTTGTTGTACTTTAATTTGGAATAGGTTTTGAACATGTTACTGTTATAGAAAGTTTGATAATTAAAATACATGAACACTAATGACTTTAACCTTGAAAAATCTATATAAATCGATATGAACTCCATTTAAACTAAAATTATCAGCTAAATGAATTTAAAATCATATTATTACTAATATGTAAATATCATGCATTTTTTAGCATTTTGGATTTTTTTTTTGGCTTTATCAGTGTTTATTCGCTATTGTGTTTTCTCTTTAGATTCCAAATGCACGAAGTGAACAATTATACCTCTGAGAGTGAACAAGTGGACGTCCAACAAGGAAAGCATCCTCTTTCATCATGTTGATCCCAGATTTTGATAATCTAGTATTTTGAATTACAATTATAATGCTTGCATGCTATTTTGTTATATCTATAATTTGTGAGTTTAGTTAGCTATGTCCTAACTCTTGTAGGTTATCCTTGATAAATTCATATAGCTATGCTTAAGTTAGTTATCATGTGGTAATATTTATTAATTATATGAATGCTTAGCCATGCAAGTTAGTAGATTCGGTAGTTTTGGTTGACTGGATTATCTCGTCAATCGTGGGAAACACTGAACAAGTTTTATATTTATGTTTTTAGTTCAGATCTTCAAATCTGATTTTTGAGTTTAAATTTGTTTAATTAAAACTGATTTGGGTCTGGACAAGTGGTTAGTAGTGTGGGTGCCTTCGCGCACGGGATTCGGGTTTAGTGGAAAGACTTATCCGGACGATTAAGGACCGAACTTTGGGCTGTTGCTTGGGCAAGTAAGGGGAAAGTCGTATTGATTTGAAACACAGGTGGTGTGAGGACATGGGACTGTGAAATCTCATGTTCCTTAGGAACCCAATGTAAGGATATAATGTGCAAGTGAGCGCTATTTTTATTTTGATGTTGGGCGGTCGACCCACATGTTGAATCCTTACATTGGCCCCTCCGATACAACTTGCATGCCCGGTTAGTTAGTAGGCGGTATAGCTAGCACTAAGCGGGATTTTATCATACATGGGTGGTTCACTTCAATATAGTTTTCTTGCTGAAAAATACCGAGTATTGATTTCCCCGGCTGACACACCAAAGGAAGTGTGTTATTATCCGGAGACTTATGGGTTAATCAAGTCATGTGGGTAAAGATGTACTCCACTGTAGGTTTATAAACTATTCGAATAGCCGTGTTCACAATTACGAACAACACTTGGTTTTGACTGAAATCATTGTTATACTCTAAACTAAAACTGGATATGGGGACGACTTGGTATCGACATGACAGGTATGTCATGCAGTTTAGTTTACCAAAGTGGGCTGCCACTTTGGTATTGTTGATCTATATTTATATCATTGTCATTTAAATTTATTTTGTCAAATTTTTGTTTGATAAATGGCATTTACAAATTAGTATGATGAAAACTTGTGCGTTTTATACAAAACTTAAGCCATTAAAGCCTCTCCTTTGGTAAACCTTTAGCATGTATAAATTCTTCTCCTTTGGATAGTGTCTATCATACAATTTCTTTTATTAGTTTGTGTAATACTTGCGAGTACTTTTTGTACTCAATCCAGATATATGCTTGTTTAGGTGAGGATGATTGCGGCAGGTGCAGCGGCTTTAACCCTAGTTGGTTGCTTGTGGGTAGGGGCATGCCAACCTGGTATTCTTCTTTTATTTTTAAGTTTATGTTCCATTGCGATTTATTTATTTCTGATTATATTTAGCCGGTCGGCCACCTTATGAAAAATCGGGCCATAAGGCCCTATTTATCAAAATTGTAATATTGATTCTAATAATATTTGCATATTTGACTATAGTTGTGATCAATGTTGTTTGGATATGTGCATGTTAGTCACTGATCCTTGAGATCTAACATGAGACGCATATCCGAGAACCTTGAAATTGATTTTGTTTCATGTTTAGGGTTGTGCCTTCTGTGCAACCACTTGACTTGAAACGGATTTGATTTTGGAATCCCACATGTATTCGTCCTAATCTTGGGTGAAGATCATGCAAATTCGCATCCAGCTCGCTAACATCCAGAAGAAAGATGACTCGACGAGTGTCTACTTCAACAAGGTGAAGGGACTGGCCGAAACCCTTGCTACGATTAGCCAGCCATTGGTCGTAGAAGTATTCATCATCTACCTTCTCGCCGGTCTCAACGTGGATTATAATCTGCTTGTCACCTCCATCACCACTCAGGTGGAACCCATGTCGCTTAGTGATGTGTACACACATCTGATGAGTTATGACGTTCGCATGGTGAACCAAGATGGTGGCGTTCAATCACCATGGCAAACTTCACCAGTCGAGGGAATAAAGGTGGCAAAAGTCATGCACGTTCTTGTAGGAAGGGACAACAGCAGTAGCACCACTACGCATGTGAAAATCAACACATTGGAGGTTGTAGGATCAAGGATAACCGACTAGAGGGGGTGAATAAGATATTTTAATAAATATTCTGTGGATATCGTGAGGATATGTGCACGATCTCAGGATGATGAGTCAATTGGCAATGACTTTGTTGGTTTGCAAAATCTCGCGTTTTCGGGTTTGCTTCATGCTGTCAGACCACAGGCGGTCTGACCGGCGTTGTGGGGCGGTTAGACCGCCCTTGGGACGGTCGGACCGGCAGTGGTGGCCGGTCGAACCGGCCTGACCTAAAGTTGGATTTTGGGGCTAATCCAAAAATAGGTTGTGTAGGCAAGTGAGGGGAGTCTCCTGGATGTGGTCCCATCATTTTTGGAGCTCCCAGTCAAAAGTTCTATTCGTTTGAAAATTCCAGAAGGTTTCGGAATTTTGTGTTGAAAATTTGGCTAAGTCCTTTGGACCGGTCCGACCGCCGTTGTGGGAGCGGTCCGACCGGCATGAAATCGGTCGGACCGGCCGTAAGGCTATCGGGCCGAATGGCTTGAAGGTTAGCCAAGTGTTGCATTGAGTTGGTTGTGATTGTGTTGTTATATGAACTTCAATGCTTTATTGTTGTATATTGCATAGCGGAACTAACGTGGGTCAAGTTGTGAAGAACTTGTTCCCGGAAACGATTTGTTTGTCTATTCTTTGTGCGGTGGCTTGCGTCAACGACGTCAGCGGTGAGTGGATCGGGACTACGCTTGGAGAGCCGAGGTCCGAGCGATCATGGATACCGGGTGAGGTCGTGTGACTCAAGCAGGTGCAGAATGGGCAAGACGGATCGAACGGGTGGTTCGATACAGCTGGTTGGATCAGGCGGTGCGGATATCGGTGCAAGTCTCTGGGAGGTTCCGATGGGATTCGGACAAGAGAGGCTTGGCGACGAGATGAGAACCGCTGATCAACCTACACGTGGTGAAGCAGGCGATTGCTTCAATAGTTATGTGTGTGTGGGTCCCATGTGTAAGTGACCCCAAAAGTGAAACCCTAGCTCTTTAGTATAAATAGGAAGGGTGGAGATGGAAAACCTTCTAAGCACTCATTTGGCATTCCTTCTTCCTTTTCTAGGGTTTGGAGGAGAGGAGAGGAGAACTAGGGTTTGGAGTGTGCTCCTTGTTGAGCTCTTGCCCTCCTTGTTGGAGAGGCTTTGTAAGCATCCTGTGTAATCGAACAATCTTGTGATGCTCAATTGAAAGATCGTTTGCTCCCTTTTGTGTTCTTCTCCCTTTTGGATGATTTTGGTTCTTCCTTGATTCAAAGGTTCATGCTTGGTCTCTTGGCCTACTTTATGTTGCTTTGATGTGTGGGATTACTCCTAGAGTCATCTAGATCATCAACCCCCCACAAGCAAGTCTTGAATCAAGATTTTCACATTTCTAGGGTTTGTGCACTTCTTTGGTAAAATCTCGAGAGATCGATTCTGCGAAGTGGATCTGACGGATCGTTGCTAGAAATAGGTCTCCAATATCATTAGGGAGGTGTGCTCGAAATTTGGTCAAGTTTTATTGGTTGAATCAAAAGTTGGATCAAATTTCGTTTTGGATTTGGGTGGAGTTTTTCAGTACTGGACTCTACTGGTCCGACCGGTCTTTAAACGGCGGTCTGACCGCCCGTGTATTCAGACCGCTGGTTTGCCGGGTCGAACCGCTGTCCACCGGTCCGACCGCCAGTTAGTTGCCGGTCAGACCGCTGGTTGACCGTCGGTCCGACCGCCCGTGGTAGCCGGTCAGACCGCCAGTACCAAGTAAGGAACAGTGAGTTCTTTTCTCCGTTTGTGTCGTGTGGTTGAGGGGTTTATCCAATCCAACACAAGGCTTCCGTTGTGTGCTTACTGATCTTCTTAGCTTTCATAGCTAAAGGAGTAAAGTTCGTGTTGGTTTTTGTTTTAGGCGAGAAAGTTTTGAAAGCGCCTATTCACCCCCCCTAGTCGCCTTTCCGGTCCTACAAGTGGTATCAGAGCCGGTTAGCTCTTCTCATAGATCTTAACCGGTCTTTGGAGCCATGGCGACTGACAAGTACTCAACCAAGCCACACTTTTTTGAAGGAGTTGACTTTGCATACTGGAAGGCTCGTATGCAAGCGTATATCGAGGCTCAAGGGCACGCTATTTGGCTAAAGGTGAAAAATCCTTATGTCGTGCCAGCCGATGACGATACGATCACTCCCAGTGGTGGAGGCCAACAGCAAGGCTCGGAATTATTTGATCCAAGGCCTTAGTCGATCTGAGTTTGAGCGTGTTGCTCACTTGCGGTCTGCTCACGAGATCTGGCGGACTCTTTGTGACTATCATGAAGGGTCCACTGCGATCAAGGAAGTGAGATAGAACCAGCTCAAGAAAGTTTACTCAAAGATTGAGCAAAGGCCTGGTGAGTCTTTGGATGAGCTGTGGGGACGATTCTCTAAGATTCTTCATGATCTCCGCGCTGTTGACTTGGTATTTTCTGAGTCTGAGAATGCACGCCAGCTTCTGGGTGCTCTTGATGTGAAGGTCTGGGGAATGAAGATCACTTCCATCAATGACAACATCACATGAGTGAGCTTACCATGGATAAGCTTTACTCGAGGTTGAAGACGCATGAGATTGATTTTATCTCGCGTCTCCCCAAGACAGAGTCGATGGCATTAGTGGTCGACAAATCCAAGGGTTGTTCTTCAGAGTCTCTTGATTGTAGCTCATCTGGTTTTCATTATCTGCTTTACATTCCTTAAGTGATGAGCAACTAGAGAAACTGCCTGAGGATGACTTAGCCCTCCTTTCCACCAAATTCACAAGAGCGTATAACAAGGTGAGGAATAGGAGGAGAAGTGGACCTATCACATGCTTCGAATGTGGTGAGCCAAACCACATTAGCTCCAGGTGCCCCAAGCTAAAGGGCAAGGAGGAGAAGGAGACACGAAGACATCCCCAGGAGAGGGATGCGAAACCCAAGAAGACAAACTATCGAAAGTTTGTCAGCCGGGTCCTTGCCGCTCTTGAGAATGTAAATATGAGCGATGTGGACTCGGAAACGGAGGACGACGAGAGTGACTCTCGTGGCAAGAAGAAGGCGCATGACTTCACCGGCATGTGTTTCATGGCCAAGAACAGCCACGACAGCGACTCCTCCAACAATGAGGATCCTTTTAGTGATCCTGATGAGGTATGCCCTTCTATTGCTGACATGAAAAGGGCGTTGGTGCTTGCGAATGAAATTGCATAAGCAAGTAAAAATGATTAAGAAGGTGATATCATGATTGATAATTTGAACCTAGAAGTTGTTAGGCTTAAATCTATTAATCTCGATGATATTTGTGAATCTGCACTAGCTTGCTAAATGACTTGACAAGCTTGAAATCGCTCATTCCTCTGTCACTAATCAACTTAAAGATGCTCTCGATGAACTAGAATCTCTCAAGTCTAGTTCTGCTTGCTTAGATGCCATTTCACTTGATGTGACTGCCATGGAAGCTATCCCTTTAACTTGCTCAAATTGTGCTTTGCTTGAATTAAAACTGGATAGCTCCTTAAAAGAATTGCAAAAATTTGATGCTAGTCACACATGCTTTCATTGTAAGAATAATAAGATTAAGATGCAAGAGATGAAAGAAATGCTAGTTTATTCTAGAGTTGCATCTTGTGAAAATTGTCCCAAGCTTACAATTGAGATTGAAGCCTTAAACAAGACCCTTGAAGATAAGGCTAAAATTGAAAGATCCATGTCTTTTACTGCTTCTAAGAAAGTTATTGATTCTAACTCTTGTGCTTTAAATGTCAAGTTGAAACCATGATTAATCGATTCAAGAGGCATTTAGAGTCAAATTTAAGGAGCAGTTGAATAGGATTAGAGAATCCTATTGTGTGTCTTGTGAGGCCTTCAAGGTGGAAGTGGCCCTTCTTAAGAGTAAGAGCAATGAGGTAATCAAGTCTAGCAAGTGCACTAGATGTGAGGGTTTAATGAAAGAGAATGATTACCTCAAGGTGACTCTTGAGAAGTTTTCAAGTGGGAAAAGAAACTCAACATGATTCTTGATCAATCCAAAGTGAGCGTGAAAAATAGTGGTCTAGGTTTCAATCCCCTAGAGCATTCCAAGAAAAACCCACCTAGGATTGCTAGAGTCGTGAAGAATGGTTTGTTTGAGCTAGAACCTCCTAAGCCATCCGGGTTGTTTTCAAATCACTGGTTTTGCTCAAACTCTTTCGCAAGAAAGGTGCTTTCACTCATTCTCATGCAGCACCTCTCAAAAGGTCCAGCACCATTGCACCTTCTGCAAGAAAGAAGGCCATACTTGTTGAGTTCGCTCCGAGAGCAAAGCTTGAGAGAAAAGAGAGGATGAGCGTCCTAAGATCCATTAGAGGAGTCCCTTCTCCAGCTGTAGTCTCTAGAGCTAGGTAGCCTGTTTATCGCACCACACATAGGCCTAGATTTGTAGAGAACTTTGTAGACTCTTTTGGTGGGTCTAGGTAGCGTGTTGGATTAGGACATCGTGAGGAGAGACCACGGGTAGCACCTAGACAGGGGGAGTATCGATCTTTTGGTAGATCGTTTCGGAGAGGTCTAGGTGGTTCTCATGAGCATCCTTATGATTTTATTCCTGATCATGTTTTTGCTATTTCTACTGTTGCTCCTAGACATCGTGCTTCTCAGTACTGGATCCCTCGATCATTTATCACTAACCCCATCTTCGAGGCACGGATGTTTTCTCGATTGTGCTTTTAGGTCCGTCGTGCGAGGAAGGAGGACATATGGCTTGTTGACTCGGGTGTTCTCGACATATGACCGAGATTCTAGATGGTTCTCCTCCCTCACACGTGCATCCTAAACGAATTAATTACATTTGGGGATGCTTCTACCGGACCGTGGATCGCAAAGGGCACTGTCGCGTCAACGACAAGTTCATGCTAAAAGACGCCGCTTTGGTAAGTGTGAGGTATAATCTTCTATCTGCTTTCTCACCGCTTGATGAGGGTCTAGAAGTGAGGTTTAAGAGAGGTGAGTGTAGAGTTCTAGATTCCTCGGGTGAGCTCATTTTGAGATCTCAGATTTGAGAAGATCTTCAGGCAAATTTCAAGATTTCTTCGCCTTCAGTCCTAGGTGTCTTGTAGCCTCGATTCTCATGACCTTGTTTTGTGGCATCGTAGACTTGGGCATATAGGTTTTGATCATTTGTCTAGAGTCGATTGCAAGGACTTGATTAGAGGTTTGCCTAGGTCAAGGTCATAGAGATCTTGTGTGCTCACCTCAGAGACATGGTAAGATGGTGTCCGCTTCCCACCCACCTCTTACTTTGGTAATGACTGATGGACCGTGACAGCTTCTTCACTTAGATACTGCTTGGTCCTTATAGAGTTCAATCACCGGTGGGAAATGGTATGTCTTGGTGGTTGTGGATGATTACTCTGGTATTCATGGGTTTACTTTCTTGCTTCTAAGGACGAAGCATTTGGATTCTTTAGAGATTTGGTCCTTAGAATTCTTTGTTGACATACCGGAGCTTTGAGAGCCATTAGGAGTGACAATGGGACAGAGTTCAAGAATTCTTCTTTTTCTACCTTCTCGACCGATAGGGAATTGAGCATCGCTTTTCTTCTCCTAGAGTTCCTCAATGAGAATGGTGTTGTAGAAAGGAAGAACAGAACCCTTGTAGAGATGGCTCGGACCATGCTAGATGAGCATTCTACTCCTAGGAGATTTTGGGCTGAGGCGATCTCTCGCTTGTTATATTTCCAATGAGGTTTTCTTGAGATCTATGGTTGGAAAGACTTCTTATGAGCTTAGATTTGGTCATTCTCCCAAAGTCTCTCATTTCAGATTTTTGGTTGCAAGTGCTTTATTCTTAAACATGGTAATCTTGATAAATTTGAGTCTAGATGTTTTGATGGCATATTTCTTGGATATCCTGCTCATTCTCGTGGTATCGTGTTTTTAATGTTGACACTAACAAAATTGTTGAGACTTGCAAGTCACTTTTGATGAGGCTAGTCCAGTACTAGACCCGATGCTTGAGTACACAGTTCCCGAAATTCAAGGAAGCATTTTCGTCGATGATGACTCGAGGATGAAGAACCAAACCATCCTCCGCCTACTTACGAGAGGGGTGGAGAGCACGCTACTACTACGTCGGTTTCAATGAGCGACCTCCTCCTATCCCCACCGACGATCCGAGTGGCTCTGCTCCTACCTCCACAACTCATGAGGTAGAGGCCACGCTCGCACCAGAGCACCACTTCATACAAATGACAACATCCACCGAGCGGATGATTGGGGATCTTCAAGAGCGAGTCACTCGCTCGAGTTTATTTCTCCCGATTCTCATGCACATTCTTCTTTTGTCGCTTCTTTTGAACCCCGAGATATCACCCATGCTTTATCGATGCCTCTTGGGTCAATGCCATGCATGAAGAGCTTGAAAATTTGAAAGAAACAAAGTCCGGTTTTTAGTTGAGCGACCTTCCGATTCTCATGTTATTGGAACAAAATGGGTTTTTAAAAATAAGCAAAGTGAGGATGGATTGGTTGTTCGCAATAAGGCTAGACTTGTAGCTCAAGGTTATTCCTGTGAGGGCTTAGACTTTGAAGAGACGTTTGCTCGGTAGCTAGATTGGAAGCCATTCGCATTCTTTTAGCATTTGCAACATCCAAGGGTTTCAAGCTTTTCAAATGGATGTTAAAAGTGCTTTCTTGAATGGCTTCATAGAAGAAGAGGTCTTTGTCAAGCAACCTCTGGTTTTGAAAATCAAAATTCCCAAATCATGTTTTTAAACTCTAAAGCCTGATGGATTGAAACAAGCTCCTAGAGCTTGGTATGACAGCTTAAGAGTTTCTTGCTTGAAAATGACTTCAAAATGGGAATGGTTGATAAAACCTTGTTCACTCTCGTGCATGGCGTTGATTTCTTCTTTGGTTGATTTATGTGGATGATATTATTTTCGATGGTTCTTCCGATGCTTTGGTGTCTAGATTTTGATTCGATGAGCGGTGAGTTTGAGATGAGCATGATGGGAGAGCCGACATTCTTCCTTGGCCTACAAATCAAGCAACCAAAGAAGGCACCTTCGTTCACCGAGTAAGTATACAAAGGACCTTCTTGGCGCTTCAATATGGGAAGCGATGAGGCCAATGTCTACTCCCATTGCTACAACCACCGTCTTTGGACCACGATGAGGATGGAGAGTCCGTGGACCGGAAGAGTACCGCAAATATGATTGGCTCCTCCTCTATCTTACAAATACGAGGCCGGACATACAATTCGTCGTATGTCTGTGCTCTCGATTTCAGGCTTCCCCTCGTGCTTCTCATCGTCAAGCAGTACGTCGCATATTCAGGTATCTTCAAGATACGCTTGACTTTGGACTCTGGTATTCTTCTTCTTCTGCTCTTTCAATTCGAGCATTTTCTGATGCTGATTTCGCCGGGTGTAGAGTGGATAGGAAGAGTACTTCTGGCACTTGTCATTTCTTGGGCACATCTCTTGTTTTGTTGGACCGAAAAGGCGACTAGAGGGGGTGAATAGGAGCACGCTCACTTTTTCCCAAATAATGAATTCAACACAATTTCACTCCAATAACTATGATGAAGCTATGAATATCAATATACCAGTATAGCGGAAGACTAGTATTGAATCCAATTAAATCCCCTAAGCAAAATAACAAAATCAACTAAGATTGCAAAGACTCACAGCACGGGCGGTCTGACCGCTGTACCCAACCGGTCGGACCGATTGCCGGGCGGTCTGACCGGCGTTGTGCTGGCGGTCGGACCACTCCAAAATCGGTCGGACCGGTGATGACGGGCGGTCTGACCGGCTGACTCCAGAACCGATCTGTAACAGTAAAATCAGCCCGATGACGAAGTTACAATTAGGTGAAACTTTTGATTCTCAACTCCAATCTTTATGAAACTTTGCACACACCTTCTATATGCTATTGAGGACCTATTCCAATCGAATATTATGATAATTCTTGGAACGATCTTGAGCAATTGCCAATTGATTAATGTAAGGTCTAAAACCGCAAGAACGAAAACTTGATCCTAAAGCTTGTTCGTGAGAGATTGATGATCAAGATGATGCTAGATAGATTCACACATATCACAGCAAGCTAATTCACGTGAAAGAATCAATCACAAACTCGCGGATCAAAGAAAGCCCTAAAAACACGAAATTGAAAGCAAGAACGAAAGGAGACTTATCTCAAGCAAACCTTGCATAGATTGATTTCGTGATTGATGCTGGATTACATCCACACCATCATGGATCAGTGGACAATCAAAGATCACGAAATTCACCACAAACCATCAAGAGCCCTAGCCTCCACCTCAACTCCCTAAAGACAATTAGGGTTTGAAACATAAAAGGCGAGAGAGGAGGGTGCACCACCACCTCCTCCTATTTATAGTGGAGGCCTAAAACTCTTAGGGTTTGACTCTCTTGGGCTCCTTTTAAGGCCCACTAACAAACGGGTCACACACGCACGCTTCGCGAAGCGCCGTCTTTAACCTTTTGACCTAAACCGCTTCACCATGCGCCATGGATTCGCCAATAGGTCACCCTTGTCCATCTTGTGTCACGCTTGAGTCGTTGACCTCACCCGGCATCGTCGATCGTTCTGGACCTCAACTCTTCAAGTCTAGTCCCGATTCTCCTCGCCGTTGACCGTCGTTGACCACCAAGCAACCTGCACAACCACGCATAAGCAAACACGAATTCGGGAACAAGTTCTTCACAACTTGACCCATGTTAGTCAAAACATGCATCATGCAAACCATATGCCACGATACCAATGACTTTGACCTAACAAATCAACATCGCCACGAAGTTGGCCGACGTTCAAGTTAATACCGGTCTGACCGCTCCAGGTGAGCCGGTCGGACCGCCCCTTGGCCGGTCGGACCGCTCCCTGTGAGCCGGTCGGACCGCCCCTTGGGACTTAGCCGAAATTCATACTCCCAAAATCCGAAACCTTCTGGAAATTAAAAACGAATAGAACTTCTTACTGGAGACTCCAAAAATTATGAGACCAAGTGCATTGGGATCCCCTCACTTGCCTACAACACCTATTTTTGGCCCAGCTCGTTTTGAACACTTTTAGGTCACCGCCGGTCCGACCGCCCCACATGGCCGGTCCGACCGATTTGGGACCGGTCGGACCGCCGTGCAAGGACCGGTCGGACCGCCCCTGTCCAGTAAGCCTGTAACTTTGTCGAAAACACGTGAAACGACAAACCGTAAACGCCATTGCCAATTGTCACATCATCCTAAGATCTGGAGCATATCCCCATGAAATCCACAATCTCCCCCTTGATGAACACATTGGCAATTATCCAGAAAATGTAAGTAAGAGGTTTGAAAACGAGTTTACTCGCAGTTTTCGCACAAAGGCACAACTTGGTCCATAAGCAAGAAAAAGCAATGAACATGACCAAGCTGGCATCAGAATAGTATAGGCATGTGAGACAAGGCAAAAGAAAGCATAAAAACTTTGATTTCCAGAAAAGGGTCAAAATTCTCACATGAGGTCCATATGAAAGAACAATTGTTCAATTGACCTATGATCATTGTGAGAATAAAAGAATGCAATTCAAGTTCAGAATATTCAATAAGACAATAAGAATGCAACTCAAGAACTCCCCTCACTATGATCCTCAATTTTCAAATTTTCGCTCCCTTTGTATAAACTTCTCCCCCAATAAAGAAATATCTTCTTATTCACACATCTTCTCTTCTCATTTAACACATCTTCTCCCCCTTTGACAATGGATTCATCAAGGAATCACGCCTTCCTCTCATCCAGAGATAATAAATATAGAATAAAGGAAGAAGCAGAAACAAAAGAAGCATAAAGAGGAATATGCATGAAGTGCAATGGAGTGGCTTCAATTTTTGTATTTTTCAATTTTTGATTACAAGAAGCTTTGGAGATTACCCAAAAGAACAAGCTAGTATCTCTAATATTGCACAAACAACATATCAAGCCCGACAAATACTTAGTAAGATCATGGTAAGACATATATATCAAAGCTAAGCACAAAGGCTCAAAAGTAAAGCGATGAGATTTGATCAATTTAAGCAACGCTTTAAATTCAGCAAGTTCATCAACAGGGATCCTAAAGTGAAATTGGCCATGTCAAAATGTCAAAGTGAGATCAAAAATCTAACAAAGACCACATTAAGAGTCAATCAAGTCCCGTATTGAATCATTTTGCTCAATATTTTGTAAACGCCCATTTGTCAACATTTTTCTCATTTGCATTGAATATTGAAGTTGACTAATGATCTAACTTAGTGACAAGATCTGGACTAGGAGCCATCCACAAACTCATCCTAAGCTTCACCAAAAGTTGATTAAAGGTATATCTTAGTAAAGAAGATCCCGGACTAGGAGCCATCCACAAACTCTTTCTAAGCTTCTACAAGGCGACAAATCTTGAGGTTCATGTCATTTCGACAAGCGGTCCCCATGAGATCATCTGTTCATCAAACTATCTCCAAGTTCATGTCATTTGACAAGCGCCTCGTAAGAATAGTTTGGCACAATTTAAGCATAAGACAATCTTGATTTTCATTTTTCACATGAGCGCTTTTAGAATCTCAAGAACACAAAAGCTCAAGTAATGGTCAATTTTAGATCAAAGAGCTAACAAAGCAATTACAGCGACAGGCCAATGTCACAAGAGGAGCACTAATTGCAACTCGCTAAAACATCCACAAATTGCAATTTCTTAGTTTGAGTTGTTTAAAAGTTCTAGCTCATATAGCAAAGACTTAGCTACACATGTAAAAGCATGATAATTCTAGCAAGTCAAAGAACTAGACATGACATTGAGCAAGAATTGAAATACAAAAGCTCTAAAGGGTAATAGGCAAAGCTTCATCAATTTTTAAAAATAGCGAGAAAATCTTATATTACAATGCATCTTTTGGATTTTTCATACCATTTGTTGTAACCACTTGTTGGAGTTTTCATATGAATGCAATATGACACAATGAGATGCAATTAAAAAGCCTAAAACCTAAAAAGTTCAAAAGATCACTAAGTTCGAAAAAGAACAATAAAAGATCAAAAGAACAAGGAAAGATAAGAAAAGATCAAACTCCCCTCAAACCAACCCATAAGGATAAATTACCCCTAACTCGCTTCTTAAGGAGGAAAATCTGTTTGATCTAAAGGCTTGGTAAGAATATCCGCCAATTGAGCTTGGACTCTCTGAAGTGCATCACAATATCACCTTTTCAACATGATCTTTAAGGAAGTGAAAGCGAATGTCTATGTGCTTAGTCCTAGAATGTTGCACCGGGTTTTTAGCAATATTAATAGCGTATGTTATCACGAAAAGAGGAACACTAGCAAAGTTTAACCCATAATCTTTCAAAGTGGACGCCATCCACAAAATCAAGCTCTGACAACTAGCAAGCAGACTACATACTCCGCTTCAAAGAAGGATTGTGCAATGTAAGACCGCTTCTAGAAGACCAAGATACAAGAGAAGTGCCTAGGAAGTGACAGTGCGAGGTACTCTTCCTATCTAACCGACACCGCAAAATCGAAATCGAAAAACCCTAATGGACAAAGCTGAAGAGCATGAATACCAAATGCCATATAAGAGGGTAGAGTGTAAATACCGAATATGCGCTTAACGGCTTGGCGATGGGAAGTTCTCGGAGACGCCTGAAATCTTGCACAAAGGCATACTGTGAAGTGAATGTCCGGTCTCGAGGTCAAATACGTAGGGAGCCGATCATGTCATGCGGTACTCACGTTGATCCACGACTTCTCCTTCCTCATCCGATCCAAAAGCGATCGAAGTTGCCATGGGAGTGGAAATTGGCTTGCAATCACCCATGTTGAAGCGTTTGAGTAGATCTTTAGTGTACTTCGCTTGATGGATGAAAGTTCCTTCCTTGCATTGCTTGATTTGAAGTCCCAAAAGTAATTAAGCTCTCCCATCATACTCATCTCAAATTCCTGGACATAGTGTCGTAAAAGTGAAACAAGAGCATTAGAGGAACCACCAAAGATAATATCATCCACATAAATTTGAGCAAGCGAGAAGTCATTGTCACGCCTAAGAATGAATAGAGTTTTATCCACTTTACCCATTTCAAAATTATTTTTAAGCAAGGTCTTAAGTCTATCATACTGTGCTCTAGGGGCTTGTTTAAGACCATACAATGCTTTAGATAGCTTGAAAACACGATTTGGATATTTAGGATCCTCAAAACCGGGGTTGCTTAACATACACTTCCTCATCTATGAAACCATTTAAAAGGCACTTTTAACATCCATCCGATATAATTTAAAACCTTTTGATGCAGCAAATGCAAGCGAGAATCGAATGGCTTCTAGTCTAGCAACAGAGCAAATGTCTCATCAAAATCTAACCCCTCAACTTGGTCAAACCACGAGCTACCAATCGGCCTTGTTTCTAACCACGTAACCATCCTCACCTTGTTTATTCTTAAACACCCAACGGGTTCCTATAACATTATGACCACTAGGGGTTCTACTAGGTTCCAAACTTTGTTTCTTTCAAAATTTTCTAACTCCTCATGCATGGCATTTACCCAAACTAGAATCGATAAAGCATGTGATATATCGCGGGGTTCAAAAGAAGCAACAAAAGTCGAATGAGAGTAGAGATTTGGATCATTATACCGAGCGAGTGACTCGCTCATGTAGATTACCTATTATCATTCCGAGGATGCTGTCTCTGAATGCGAAGTGGAGCGCCGGGTGAGATACTGCTTTCTTCGACCTCATGATCTGCGATGATGAAGATGCAAGCAGAGCCTCAATCAAGGTGAAGTAGATGTAGCGTGTTCTTGTATCAATATGGGCGCTTGAGCAAAGCAGATGAAGGAATGATATTAGCTTCGTCCTCATCTTCCTCCACAAAAATGCTCTCACACCAGAAATCATCAGTAGCAATTGATCTAGCTCTAGGCTAGTCTCATCAAAAGTGACATTACAAGTCTCTGAATAATGTTAGTCTCGAGATTAAAACCCGAAAACCCTCGAATGAGCAGGATAACCTGAAATAACCCATCAAAAGTTCTTGATTCAAATTTATCTAAGTTGCTGTCTTAAGAATAAAACATTTTGATCCAAAACTCAAAATGTGAAGCAGAGGGTTTTCTACCAAAACGAAGCTCATAAGGAGTCTTGCCTAAAGAAGGTCTCAAAAAGACATGATTTGCAATATGACAAGCAGTAGCAATAGCTTCGGCCCAAAATCTCCTCGGTGTGTTATACTCGTCTAGCATCGTCCTAGCCATTTCGACCAAGGTCCTATTCTTCCTTTCCACCACGCCATTTTGTTGAGGGACGTGTGGAGAGGAGAACTGATGCTCAATACCACGCCAAAGACAAAAAGAAGCAAAGAAGCATTTTTGAACTCCGTGCCATTATCACTTCGAATCGCTCTCAAAGCACCAGGAAGTTCATAAGCCAAACGAAGAACAAGGTCATGAAAATAACCAAAAGCTTCATCTTTTGAAGTAAGAAAGAACACCCAAGTATATCTAGAAAGATCATCGACTATGACAAGAATATACCATTTTCCACCGATCGATCGGACTCTAGCAGACCAACAAGATCCATATGAAGCAACTGTCCCGTCAATCCGTCATAACCATAGTCACGAGAAGGGTGTGAGGCGGCAACTTGTTTGCCATGCCTACAGGCGCACATACAAAGATCCTTGATGACTTTGAGTTTGGGCAAACCTCTCATGAGATCAAGGTTGCTAACTCGTGTCGATGATCAAAACCAATGTGCCCCAAACGTCGATGCCAAAGCCGTCGATCAAGAAGATGTAAGCAAACATTTAAGAGATCCAAAGAAGAGATTCGAAAAATCACCTCAAAAATTCTACCAACTCTAGAGATTCCAAACACAAGCTCACCAAGAGAATCAAGCACACGACAAGCATTTTTCTTAAAAACAGTCTCATAGCCATCATCAAGAAGTCGAGATACGAAAAGGAGATTATACCTAAGCTTGTCCACAAGAGCGACATCCTTTAGAATGAATTTGTTGTTCACCCTAATTGATCATGTTCCTTCAATTCGCCCTTGTGTATCATCTCCAAAGGTGATGAAGTCATCACCGTTGCTGCGCGTGAAAGAGGTGAACCATTTTGAGTTTCCGGTCATGTGGCGTGAACATCCGAGTCGACGAACCACGTGTTCTTCCCTTTCCACGGTAATCCCGAAAATCAAGGAACAAAAGAACGATGTGTCTCAACATCAAGTTAGATAAACAAGATTTAGGAATCCAAAGATCTTGAGACACACGTCTGCAAGGAGTATACAAACGTAAGTACTATCCTTGATTTCATCTAACATTCGGTTATGAGCAATGTTTAAATTAACATGAGACTTAAATCGTCCATGGGCGGTCGGACGGCGTTGTCTTGGGGTCGATCGGCGACCAAAACGGTCGACCGGTGACCACTCAAATGGTCGATCGCCATCGATAAACATTAGAATTAGGATATCTAGAAACATAATGATTTGCATGAGAGAAAATCCTAATCCAGGTTTATTCTTTTCAGTGTTACCATGTCTCACAGAAGCTCTAGGTTGCATGAATGAAATTCTATCAAAATTTTTCCTATCATTTTTCAACCTACGCCAACAGAATTCAATCAAATGCCCACCTTTCTTGACTTAAGTGCAATGATACTTGGTACCACTAGAAGAAGCACCATTTGAATTAATACAAGGTTGGGCAAAACCTGCAGATTTAAAAGATGTTTTTGCAGGTTGGGTTTTGAATTCAATTAAACCTTTTTCCAAGACTTGAATGACTTTTGGGTTTGAATTGTCTTGAAAAGAATTGAATCCTAAACCTTGCTTCTTATAAGGGGTTTTAGACTTGTCAAGAATCATGTTTAATTGTTTCTTACCTTTAGAAAATTTCTCTAATGTATCATGAAGGTAAGCATTTTCTTTTCTCAAGTTAACACAAGCATCACAAGTTTTATCCATAGATTTTTCCTTATACAAAGCAATTTCAAGCTTAAGAGCGGAACAAGAAGCACAAGTAGTATTTTCAATATTGTCCTTAAGCTTAGCATATTTGACTCTAGCGACTTCTAAGATATCTTTGATTTCACGCTCTTTTCTAAACATGAAGTGCAAGGGCTAGAATCAAACACATCAAAAGCAATCAATTTACTAGATTCTAAACATTTTTCACAAGGAGCACTTTTAATTTCATTTAGTTCAGATCTAGCATTCTCAAGTTGTTGTACGTAAATATTATGAGCGATTGTAACTTGTAATTTCGAGTGCATAGCATGACAAGATAAACATTCATCGTTTCAAGAGTCTTAGCATTTTTAAGCTCTACTTTCAGTTTGTTAATCTTTGACTCTAATTTCTTATTTTTGTCATAACAAATTCTAGCGCTTCATCTTGACTAAGCAATTGCTCAACTATAGAATCATATTTAGCGTAAAGCTCATCATAAGAAAAAGATACCTCATCATCATCAATGTCGTCGGTGTCCCATGAAGCACATGCCGTGAAGTCTTTGGCCTTCCCTTTCTTTTGCCTTGAGGATCTCCTCCTCCTTGTCCTCCTCACTCCCGGTATCCACATCGCTCAAGGATTGATCCTCAAAAGCGGCAAGGACCCGGTGAGCACCTTCACAAGCTTATTAGCCTCATACCTTGATTTGTTGAAAGGAGGCTTCTTCCAAGTCGCTTTCCTTCCTTATGATTGCTCTTACCTTTCAACTTGGGGCAATTTGCGGATATGATTGAGCTCACCACATTCATAGCATGTCACCGACCACCTCTCTTTTGTTTCTCACATTATTGTAGGCCCGTGTGAATTTTTTAGCTAGAAGAGCTAACTCGCTTCAGAATACTTTCAAGCTCCTCTTCATGAATAGCGGATAAACAAGCAAATGAAAATCCGTAAGAAGATTCAAAAGAGTCATCAAAAGCCTTTTGAGAGGATCTGCTACCAAAGCTAAATTATCTTTCTTGGGATGATCAACTCTTTTAATTTCATGAGTCTTGAGTTTACTATAAAGCAATTCTAAAGTAAGACTTGAAAGATCAACATTTTCCTCTATAGCAAGAGCCTTCATCTCCCACTCCTTGGTGTTGATTGCACCAAGAGATGGGTGGCATTTTCAGATTGAGAATATTCAATATCAACAACTTTCATTTGATTAATTACTTTATTAAAGCGATCGAAAATGTCATCGATGCTCTCTCCAGACGCATCTCGAATTTATTGTATTCACGCTTGTAAACTGCTTAGCGCACCTTTTGATTTGGGACGAACCCTCATGATATGTTTCGAGAGTGTTCCAAATTTCATGCGCAGTTGAAAGATTGCAAATTCTATCATATTCTTGTCTACCAAGTGCACCATATAAAAGATTCTTAGCCTTATTGTTGTTAGCTAAAAGAATTGCGTAAGCGGTGTAGCAATTTCAGAATAACCAATGGGCTCTAACAACATCCCAAATAGCTTGTCCTCGCTCTCAAGAAAGACGCGCATACGATTCTTCCAATAGGCATAGTCGTGCCCATCGAAGATATGCGGTTTAGTAGAAAACTTATCCATCGCCAAAGTTCGGTGGACCTGTTAAGATCAAGATTGAACTAACCGGCTCGATACCACTTGTTGGACCGAAAAGGCGAGTAGAGGGGGTGAATAGGAGCACGCTCACTTTTTCCCAAATAATGAATTCAACACAATTTCACTCCAATAGCTATGATGAAGCTATGAAGATCAATATACCAGTATAGCGGAAGACTAGTATTGAATCTAATTAAATCCCCTAAGCAAAATAACAAAATCAACTAAGATTGCAAAGACTCAAAGACGCGCGGTCGACCACTGCACCCAACCGGTCGGACCGATTGCGGGCGGTCCGACGGCGTTGTCTTTGGCGGTCGGACCGCTCAAAATCGGTCGGACCGGTGATGACGGCGGTCTGACCGGTGACTCGAACCGATCCGAATAATAAAATCACCGATGACGAAGTTGCAATTAGGTGAAACTTTTGATTCTCAACTCCAATCTTTATGAAACTTTGCACACACCTTCTATATGCTATTGAGGACATATTCCAATCGAATATTATGATAATTCTTAGAACGATCTTGAGCAATTGCCAATTGATTAACGAAGGTCTAAAACCGCAAGAACGAAAACTTGATCCTAAAGCTTGTTCGTGAGAGATTGATGATCAAGATGATGCTAGATAGATTCACACATATCACAGCAAGCTAATTCACGTGAAAGAATCAATCACAAACTCGCGGATCAAAGAAAGCCCTAAAAACACGAAATTGAAAGCAAGAACGAAAAGAGACTTATCTCAAGCAAACCTTGCATAGATTGATTTCGTGATTGATGCCGGATTACATCCACACCATCATGGATCGTGGACAATCAAAGATCACGAAATTCACCACAAACCATCAAGAGCCCTAGCCTCCACCTCAACTCCCTAAAGACAATTAGGGTTTTGAAACATAAAAGGCGAGAGAGGGAGGGTGCAACCACCACCTCCTCCTATTTATAGTGGAGGCCTAAAACTCTTAGGGTTTGACTCTCTTGGCCTCCGTTAAGGCCCACTAACAAGCGGGTCACACACGCACGCTTCGCAAGCCGTCTTTAACCTTTTGACCTAAACCGCTTCACCATGCGCCATGGATTCGCCAATAGGTCACCCTTGTCCATCTTGTGTCACGCTTGAGTCGTTGACCTCACCCGCATCGCCGATCGCTCGACCTCAACTCTTCAAGTCTAGTCCCGATTCTCCTCGCCGTTGACCGTCGTTGACCACCAAGCAACCTGCACAACCACGATAAGCAAACACGAATTCGGGAACAAGTTCTTCACAACTTGACCCATGTTAGTCAAAACATGCATCATGCAAACCATATGCCACGATACCAATGACTTTAACCTAACAGATCAACATCGCCACGAAGATGGCCGACGTTCAAGTTAATACCGGTCTGACCGCTCAGGTGAGCCGGTCGGACCGCCTTGGCGGTCGGACCGCTCCACGTGAGCCGGCCGGACCGCCTGGGACTTAGCCAAATTCATACTCCTAAAATCCGAAACCTTCTGGAAATTAAAAACGAATAGAACTTCTTACTGGAGACTCCAAAAATTATGAGACCAAGTGCATTGGGATCCCCTCACTTGCCTACAACACCTATTTTTGGCCCACTCGTTTTGAACACTTTTAGGTCACCGCGGTCCGATCGCCCCACATGGCCGGTCCGACCGATTTGGGACCGATCGGACCGCCGACTGCAAGGACCGGTCGGACCGCCTGTCGATAAGCTCAGAACTTTATCGAAAACACGTGAAACGACAAACCGTAAACGCCATTGCCAATTGTCACATCATCCTAAGATCTGGAACATATCCCCATGAAATCCACATGTTTCTTGGTCTTCTAGAAAATGTCTTCATTGCCTGCCTCATACCGAGGCCGAGTATGTAGCTGCCGCCAGTGGCTGCTCTCAGGTTCTCTGGATTTTATCCACGCTGCGGGACTATGGGTTATCTTTGGGAAGTGTTCCTCTTTTCTTTGACAACACTTCTGCAATTAATATTGCCAAAAACCCAGTGCAACATTCCAGGACTAAACACATTGATATTCGATTTCATTTTCTGAGAGACCATGTTGAGAAAGGTGATGTTGTGCTTCACTTTGTAGAGTCCGAGCAACGACTTGCGATATTTTCACTAAGGCTCTTGACTCTTCGCGTTTTGCTGCTTTGCGGGGAGAGTTAGGGGTTATTAGTCCTATTGGGCTGTTTTGAGGGGGAAGTTGCTCTTTATGCATTCATTGTATCATAATGCATGTTTCAATTCATTTGTCTTGCATTGTATAATAAAATTAGTGGAGCTTTGATTATTATCCTTGTATGACTTGATTTCATCTTCTATACCTTGTCATATCAAGTGATAGTCTGCTAGACTTCTTTTATGGATCTTCGTGTTTGGCTTAGCTTTTGCCTTGCTAGCTTTATATCTGTGAGCAATTTGAATCAAATCATGTCTTGTTGGATCTTGTGACTAGTTTTGCTCTAGTGATCCTCTTATGACTCTCGCCATGTCTTACAGGTTGAATTGAGTCTTGAACTTATTTTGAGATGAAAATGAGCTTTTATCTTATTAAGTCAAGCAAATGAAAATGAGATTTTTGTGCGAAAAAGCTGATCTCACCAATCCTTTCTCATGAGACGGCTTGCCATTGCACTAGGCATGAACTCGGGGAGTTTTGGATGACCTAGATCATTCTTTTAAGCTTATCGCTTGAGATGGTCGCAAGCAAGGCTTGAGATCTAGCACACAAAAAAAAAAGAAAAGGAATTGCCCAAAAAGGGCTAAGTGCTTGAGCTTTGCTTCAAAAGAATTCTCTTAATGCTCAAAATGCCTCAATTCTTGTTTTGAGTCTCTTTTTACTTATAGACATGGCTTGACTCATTTTTGGTTGCTTGGAGTGAATCTATGATATTGAGCAACCTTTCATGATTTTAATTACGTTAATCTCGATTGTTGCTATCTTGGTTTTAGCTTTGCGAAAGTACATGTTTTGCCATGATTGAATATAGCGTCTACTCTTTATATGGCTTGGTATAATACTTGTACTTGTCTCCATGTATAATGGTCATGGCTCCTTTTACTAAAGTTCAAAATAAAGTGATTCCTTCATGCTCTTTCTTTTTCATGCATCTTGATGAATTCATTGTTAAAGGGGGAGAAAGATTGTGAAGAAAATGATGTTGGAGCTTTTGGTTTCATACTCAAGGTTTAATATAAAAGAACTTCATAAAATAAAAATTTTGAACCTTTTGAATATTTGTGATCATAGTGAGTTAAGTCTTGTGGTTCTATTGTCTTTTCCTGATTTCATTTGCAATTGAAAAATACTCACAATGATCAAAGGTCAAATAGAAAAATTGCCTTTCATTTGGACCTAAGTGAGATTTTTGGCTACTTTCTGGAAATTTAATCCTTTGGTGCTTTCATTGCCTTATCTCACTTGCTTACACTATTCGAAGCCACTTTGTGGGCCCTAAGCTTTTTCTTGCTTATGGACCAAGTTGTGCCTTTATGCGAAAACGGCGAAGTTTTTACTTTTCATTTTAAAAAACCACATTTTCTTGATAATTGCCAATGTGTTCATCAAGGGGGAGATTGTGGATATCGTGAGGATATGTGCACGATCTCAGGATGATGAGTCAATTGGCAATGGCTTTGTTGGTTTGCAAAATCTCGCGTTTTGGGTTTGCTTCATCTTTGTCGCACCACAGGCGGTCTGACCGGCGTTGTGGGGCGGTCTGACCGCCCGTGGGACGGTCGGACCGGCAGTGGTGGCCGGTCGAACCGGCCTGACCTAAAGTTGGATTTTGGGGCTAATCCAAAAATAGGTTGTGTAGGCAAGTGAGGGGAGTCTCTGGATGTGGTCCCATCATTTTGGAGCTCCAGTCAAAAGTTCTATTCGTTTGAAAATTCCGGAAGGTTTCGAATTTTGAGTTGAAAATTTGGATAAGTCCTTTGGACCGGTCCGACCGCCGCTTGTGGGAGCGGTCCGACCAAGCATGAATCGGCCGGACCGCCCCGTAAAAGCGGCCGACCGCAATGGCTTGAAGGTTAGCCAAGTGTTGCATTGAGTTGGTTGTGATTGTGTTGTTATATGAACTTCAATGCTTTATTGTTGTATATTGCATAAGCGGAACTAACGTGGGTCAAGTTGTGAAGAACTTGTTCCCGAAACGATTTGTTTGTCTCATCATTGCGCGCGGTGTGGCTTGCGTGTCAACGACGTCAACGGTGAGTGGATCGGGACTACGCTTGGAGAGCTGAGGTCCAGAACGATCATGGATACCGGGTGAGGTCCTGTGACTCAAGCAGGTGCAGAATGGGCAAGACGGATCGAACGGGTGGTTCGATCATACCGGTTGGATCAGCGGTGCGGATATCGGTGCAAGTCTCGGGAGGTTCCGATGGGATTCGGACAAGAGAGGCTTGGCGGCGAGATGAGAACCGCCGATCAACCTACACGTGGTGAAGCGAAGCGATTGCTTCAATAGTTATGTGTGTGGGTCCCATGTGTAAGTGACCCCAAAGTGAAACCCTAGCTCTTTAGTATAAATAGGAAGGGGGGAGATGGAAAACCTTCTAAGCACTCATTTGGCATTCCTTCTTCCTTTTCTAGGGTTTGGAGGAGAGGAGAGGAGAACTAGGGTTTGGAGTGTGCTCCTTGTTGAGCTCTTGCCCTCCATGTTGGAGAGGCTTTGTAAGCATCCTGTGTAATCGAACAATCTTGTGATGCTCAATTGAAAGATCGTTTGCTCCCTTTTGTGTTCTTCTCCCTTTTGGATGATTTTGGTGCTTCCTTGATTCAAAGGTTCATGCTTGGTCTCTTGGCCTACTTTATGTTGCTTTGATGTGTGGGATTACTCCTAGAGTCATCTAGATCATCAACCCCCCCACAAGCAAGTCTTGAATCAAGATTTTCACATTTCTAGGGTTTGTGCACTTCTTTGGTAAAATCTCGAGAGATCGATTCTGCGAAGTGGATCTGATGGATCGTTGCTAGAAATAGGTCTCCAATATCATTAGGGAGGTGTGCTCGAAATTTGGTCAAGTTTTATTGGTTGAATCAAAAGTTGGATCAAATTTCGTTTTGGATTTGGGTGGAGTTTTTCAGTACTGGACTCTACCGGTCCGACCGGTCTTTAAACGGCGGTCTGACCGCCCGTGTATTCAGACCGCTGGTTTGCCGGGTCGAACCGCTGTCCACCGGTCCGACCGCCAGTTAGTTGCCGGTCAGACCGCTGGTTGACCGTCGGTCCGACCGCCTGTGGTAGCCGGTCAGACCGCCAGATGCTCAAAGAAGGAACAAGTGAGTTCTTTTCTCCGTTTGTGTCGTGTGGTTGAGGGGTTTATCCAATCCAACACAAGGCTTCCGTTGTGTGCTTACTGATCTTCTTAGCTTTCATAGCTAAAGGAGTAAAGTTCGTGTTGGTTTTTGTTTTAGGCGAGAAAGTTTTGAAAGCGCCTATTCACCCCCCCTAGTCGCCTTTCCGGTCCTACATATTCTTCTAATTAACAATTTTATCACAATTAAGAATTTATCAAAACTAGATACAATTCTAACTAGGCAATTCTACACAAGTAAAAAACTTGAATTGTAAATGTGAAAGAGTAAAGATAAGAAATAAACCACAATAGAGACAACGATGTTTTTCCTGTGGTATCGAAGACTTGCCAATCTTCAGTAGTCCACGTTGAGAAAGCTTGAACGAATCAAGCCGGCTCCACGAATTAATCCTCAATCTCGATCACTAAAGTTGCTCTTCCTCCGCTTCGGAGTTGGTGAGCACAACACCAATCGCAAATCCTTGCCAGGTCACTTCACAAGCTTCTTTGAAGTGTCCACCGCGCAACTTCTTCTCCTTGCCGTCTAAGTGTCGACAAGCACCAAGAGTAACAAATCACAGCGCTCGCTTGAAGACAATCAAGTGCCAAAAGATCAACTAATAATGTAATGCACTTGACTAGCTCTCAACTACCTCAAAGTGTGAATTCAATACAAATGAGTAGAAGAGAGAGCACCAAAACTTCAAGTGTATTACATATGGCCAAAGGTCTTAGTCTTGGTGCAGGTGGGGGTGTATTTATAGCCCCCAACCATAAATATAGTCGTTGCAACCATTGTCCTGAAAAAATAAGAATTTTTGGTAGTACCGCCATTAAAACCCGGTACTTCCGATTTTCAGCTCAACGGTCGGAACAATAGCATTTAATGCTCTGAACTAGCGGCTACACATAAAGTTGCGATACTACCGTCAACTAGAAATTGGTACTACCGCATCACGATGGTACCGCTCGGCTAGAACGGAGCTATTGTTTTTCAGAGCTCAAGATGTCTCAAAAACACCTTCCCTGGAAAGCACGAACCGCCATGTAAACATCGGTACTACCGTACACTGGTAGTACGGCTGAAGAGATTGTGGTCATACCGATTATCAAGGGAGATCAAAACTATCAAAAACACGCTCTTTGTAATTTTTGTGCCGCCACATAAATATCAGCACTACCGACCGACGGTGGTACCGAAGTTGAAGTACGGTCGTTCTATTTTTCAGAGAGGATCAAAACACTCAAAAAACACACACTTTGTATTTTACGTATCACCATATATTTTTTGGTGCTACCAACCTACGGTAGTACTGCAGTTCAAATGCGGTCGTTCTGATTATCAGAGAAATTCGAAACATCCAAAAGACATGCTCTCTGGAAAATACGTACCATCATATAAATATCAGTACTACCGACCAGCAGTTCTACCGCTTATCAACAGCGGTCATACTGATTTTCAAAATAGTTTTTAATAAGCTCAAATCATGACAATGAAAAAGAATTCAAAAAAGAAATCTTATTCAGTTCATCGCTAGCATGGATCAATTGCACATTGACATATTCAAAAGCTTTTATTTCAGCACATGGACATGGAATTAAAACAGGAGAGTCAAGTTTAATTTCTAACTATGTCAAAAATTTATGTAATAAATTAGCACACAACTCATTCTCAACACTCAAATCAATGATGTCTGAATTCTCTACTTGAAATATGTGCATATCAGAATTATTTTCCTATAATTGTTACTCTAAAATAGCATGTATAGTGGACAATTGTAGTTCTTCACAAGCATACTCACCTTGAGTGATGATAACACCATGATCTTTACCTTTTTGGCTGTCCTCAGATGATGTAGGTGCATCCATCTCCTCATCTTCCTTCTCAACCAATGGAGTCGGTGGTTCAATTAGCTTATTCTCATCTTCGGCATGGTTTTCAATTTCCTGCAAGTTGTTAGTCACAGAAAAAGATACAAACAAATGTTTGTTCTCATGTTTACTAACATCAAATATTCTCAATTTCTCCTTAATCTAAGTTTCAACTTTACACGCAAGTATAAACAAATGAGAGAGACAATTATATTCTTTGTGAACAAGAAGGTCCTGAATTTCTTGATTAAGCCCACTTAAGAATCTATTCTCTGTAGTTCCAGCATGTTGCTCTAAGCCACAACGCAACAAATGAGTTTTTAATTGAAGATAATATCCGCTTACAGTTCTACTACCTTATTTTAAATATTGCAATTTAGCTAGCAAATAATCGGCATGATATTTAGGAACAAATGCATCTCTCAAAAGTTTCTTTAACGTCTTCTAAGTTTGAGGCATTCTTCCATGTCTACCAAGATACTTCCACCAAAGTATTACATCATCGTTGAAAATACTAGTGGCGCTCTAATCTTTTGCCTATCAGACCAATCATAATATTCAAATTCTTTGTCTAATGCTATCTACCAGTCAACATAAGCATCAGGATCAAATCTACTAGCAAAGGATGGCACAGTGAGTTTATTTTTACCAGACATACTATGACAATCATGTTCCTCCTATGGTAGACAATCTCATCTCAAGCTTGCATCTTTCTCTCGGACTTTCTTACGCTCCCGTTCAATGGATTGAAGAAGACGTGGATCTATCTTGTAATCATTCATGAACATGCCATAGTTAGTAGAAAACAAGGAAATAAATCATAAGAAAATAAATCATAAGTATATATTCCTTTCAACTACTAGGATCTAGAGGCTCAAAGTCAATCACACTCAAGCTCATACCAAATTCTTATCAATTCTTTCTGAGCAAACAGGAAGTGACAGACTACTAGTGTTGGTATCAAACACTCTCCGAAGATTGACAAAGCGATTGCAAGCAATTGGTACCTGTGCAATGGTAGAGGGTGGAGCTAGGATAGGCTTCAATATAGTAGTAAGGATTAGCAACAATCAAATCAGTAAATGCAAGTTGAAAAATTATTCAAAGTACTAGTAAATTTTGCTGATCCTAGCCTATTCAAAGATAGCTAATCAAAGCCTATCAAGAGAAGTGTATGAACGCACACACAAAGATCAATGTGACTTGATGTAAGCAAAGAAAAATATCACACCAAGTGCTAGAAGATACACTAGCTAACTACTTAAACTTCTATGTAGGAGCACAAGATTATTCACATGATGTAGCGCACAAAAACGAAATAACGTCCAATGTAAACAACCCTCTATTTTAAGCAGTAAACAACAATTAGTCTCAAAAGATGAATAAGAAAATTTTTATATAGCTTATATATACTTGTTTGAAAGGTTTCGATGAGATCTAAAACTTTTCAGTTGAGACGAACCCCAAATTCTGAAGGAAAAACCGAAAGAAACATAAAAAACAAAACCCAAAAACTTACGACGCGAATTCGGGCCATAAGATGGCCAATTTTGGGGCCCCTGGAGGGTGACATTAAGCTTACATGGAAATTATGCGTCTCGTTGTTAGCTTTCAAACAAGTACAGGAACGTCCAAAACGGACACCGTATGCATAAGTTATGCCCATTTTACTAAAGATGTCTCGGAAACAGAATCGTACTCCGACTTGAATTTGTATCGGGTTCAAAATTTAAGCTGCTATATATTTCAACCTCGTAGGCCAAACTTGCTGAATTTTTGTGTGGAAGATGGTGGATATATGTAGAAGGTCTTCACTAATTTTCACTAATTTTGGTGAAAGTTTAAGGCATATTTCAACTTTCTCTACCGCGGCTTTTGTTCTATGCGGTTGCCTCTTTCTCCTTCTACTATCTGGTCAGCCCTAGGGTTTGCCGCAAGTCGCAAATAACAGTAAAGGGTGGAGGCTGGACTCGGACACCAACTCTCCCAAAAGATCACAACAATCCTCTCAGTTTCGTGATGAAATCGGCTTGAACTCCAACAATCAATTTGGATTAGATGAAGGGGTTACATCACAAATTTTCTATTTTTGGTGTGGGTTACAGGAGTTCTAACTAATGAATTGTCTTTTTTAGATGCAAAAACTAAGAACCCTAAAAGAACGATCAAGCGACGCAAAGAAAAACACCAGATGCAAACTAGATAACGACCAACTAGACAATAACTATAACTAAAGACCAGCAACTAGACAGGACGATGCAACCAGTGATTCAACAATGCAAAAACCGAAAAGAAAGTAGCAAGGCATAGATTGGTTTGGACAATGTGAACTAACCCTAAATTTTCTAGGATTTTCGCGGACTGTAGGTCGAGGGAAAAAATCTCACTGATCAACTGTAGCTCTGATACCACCTGATGCGACAATGGGTGTCCCGATCTTTCGATGAGAACGAAAACTCGATTTTGGTGGGGACAACTCTCACGATTTAGCTACCAATCGCACACGACCAATATGCTCGCAATCGCTAAACCAACTCCGTGATTGTTATCGACCTTACTAGAAGCACGATCGACCTGACCACAAAGATTTATTCTTGCATGCAATCGAATAACATGCATGTAACACCCCAGCCCAACATTGAGCCTAGAATGCCACTAAACTATTCTAACCATTTAATTTATATCAACTTACTATAAAATTACAGCAAGCATATCAAGCATAATACTATGACAATCATAGATAATTTAGTCCTAGCAGCATAGCAAGGTAATATATCCAAGATTAACGCAAACCAAGCATCTAAGGTTATTCAATACCATCATGTCCTAGATATAAATCATTATATTATACTAAAACTTTCTCATGTCCGATGAATCAACTAATTGGGTGTAGTGTATGATTCCAAGTGCGCTAGCCCTTCTCGAGTCAAACGTCATCAACGGTCACCTAAAAATAACAATAGAGCAAGAATGAGTCCAAGACTCAGCAAATACATAATAAAGCTATAAACAATAGTTTATCAACCATAATCAAAGTTATCATCATCATCTATCTATTTAATGCCATTCTCATTCTCAAACAATCAAGCCAAATTCCATATAGGAAAAGCTGCACATCTTAACAATTTACTCATATGTGAATGCACCATCATGCTCATGCTCATATTCATCTCATTAGCTGATACCGGTATAGCGGAGTGTTCACTCATCGATGACACACTCTATCCTTCACTCCCGTGAAGTCCCCACTAAAGTAGGATTTTACCTAGAGCACTCCGGAATAGTCGTGTATTTTTCTCACCGACCTCACCAGAATAGTTACATGACTTCTTCACCAACCTAGCTCGTGCAACTCCTGTCATGATGAATGTAAATGATGCAACATCTTTAATTATTCATCTCAATATCTCATTCTCGTTAACTCAATATCACAATCTCATTCACTCAAGGTCATCAATATCATATATATAAATAAGCTTAATGAAAGCATAATAAATAGCATGATAAGTAATATCAATGATCATGGCGAACAACCCGTTGTTCACCACTCTACCATGTACTTGCCTTAACCGAGAGACAGATGACGACGGAAAGGCTCTAACCCCGGTGCTCACCACCACTTGGCAACCGTAAAGTACACTAAATATATCATTCAAAAGTACACAACATAGCAATAGAACGAAATGAAATCAATCGCTCTTAATCGCAACCCGAGACTTAGCGGATACACTCCCAAATGTCAATCTGTCCAAATAGACAGCTATCAAAGGAAAATCCATAAATTTTGAG
This sequence comes from Hsuehochloa calcarea, assembly GCA_036346395.1. Lineage (NCBI taxonomy): Eukaryota > Viridiplantae > Streptophyta > Magnoliopsida > Poales > Poaceae > Hsuehochloa > Hsuehochloa calcarea. The sequence goes on along the minus strand of CM070608.1, from coordinate 25,225,451 downwards.
TAAAAACTCTAAAAGTTATTAATCCAATTTTCCTGGAATCTACACTAGCATATCTACAAGTTCTCAGGAGACCAAAAGATCAAATAATCTCATCTAAGCCTTTGTTTTTAATTACCAAGACCGTTCTGCCATTTTCAGTACTACTGACTTGGGAATTTCGTAAACTTTATTTGGTACATCCAAATTCAATGTTCTAGGACGCTATGGAAAGATAACAAAATTATCTACAATAACTTACTTGGCCAGATTCTCTAATTCTACCATTATCATGATTGAATTTATAGTTGAAAACTTGAAGTCAGAATCTGATAGTTTGAAGGAACAACAATACAAGAAAAATTTATATATTTCAAATGACTGAACCAAAATTCATGATCTTTATCAATCTGGAAAGATAATAAAATTTCCTACGAAAGTTGTGTTGGAAGACCCCCCTGAATCGGCCATTATCTAAACCTTATCTATTAAACAAGACGACTGTTGTAATCTCGTCAGAGTTTATTGACAGAAGTAAAGAAGCTAAAGTATCTCCCAATCTACAATTCTGAATTAGGTGATCTCAGTGCGTATAGAAAGCTGACGACAAACCCCACAAATCTCTAGCAGACGACATATCCAAAGTTTGCAATTAAGGAATCCAAAACTATAGAGCAATACTATCAGCAGAAAACCGATCTGTTACCCGAAACTACAGTTCTGTCCCCATCGATTATTAAGTCATATCTCACAAAACACAGATAAGAATTGCATGAAAATTGGTAAAAATATAGATACGCAAGTTCTTTACAAGCTGTAAAATTTCAGCCCAAGCGTGATGGTTTGACCACTCAAACAGATCACCTACCAACACTACTTTGTGCTAAAACTAAAGTAGTCTAGGCTGACAAACCCCCCTGAAAACTGATTCTTCTCTCAACTAATCATCAATCCAACCGTGCAAATCTAAGATTGACAAGTCAAGAACATATTGACCAAGTTTGAGCCTGATCAGATGACGTTTGATGCTTCGATCGATGTCTTGATGAAAAATACGCAGGATCAGCCGAGATGTAACATGGAGATGGTGGGGTGGCGGCTGATTGGGGGGAGAAGGAGGGGAGGGGGCGCAAGGGAGGGGAGACGGAGCTAGGGTTGGCCGCTCCTCTCCCTAAAACCAGCCCCCTAATAGGCCAAATGCCGTGGGTCGAAAGCTCACAGCCCAGGTTCTCTTACTTTAGCGAACAAAACCTTCTAAAATCTCAAATTCTGACCTTTTTCCTCTTTTTATTCCCTTAATTCCACCTCTAATGTTATTGCACTCACTAATGATAGTCGGGATATTACAATCCAAGAATATGGCAATAAGCAATCTAAAATTGCAAATTGGATTGAAATATTTGATAAAGTTGGGAATCTGAAGTAGTATTATGGTTGGTCTAATTGACACGAGCGAATACACGAAGTTGCAATGAAGCTAACTTTTAACTAAACAAAATCCAAGAAAACTAGAGGGGTGTGACCACCTTAAATAGGGAAGGAGGAGACGCACATAGCTAAGATAGAAGAGGGTGAGACTATTCATGGCACTGTTCACACGAACAGTACAGCTATGAACAGTATGGGCCAATAGGGGTGCGCCTTCCTCTTAAGCCTAAGCATTACAAGACCCAAATTGGGCTAAACAGGTGACATAACACCTTCTTTTGATGATTGCGGTGTGATAGGAGGAATTTGGAGGTGAAGTGAGATCCGTTGGGAAGAGCACAAGATAAGCTTTCCATCTAGTACTCGTGGAGCTCCAACGGACTTCGTATCTGAAAGTTTTGCACGTTTGAAGACATTTTTGTCTCCGAAGGCCGAATTGGATTCCAAAACATGTCTAGCTTGAACTCTTGCTTGGATTGGACAAAAAGTGATGTGGTGCTGCACAAATATATATTTTTTAATCATTCGGTAGCATCATATAGTTCATATAATATAAAGACGCTTCTAAAAACGAGCTCACCTGATAATTTAAGTAAAGCGTACGGGCTCTTGGAATTGGAATAACAAGCATAGTAAATATGGTTGTGTGTGGATATCGTGGGGATATGTGCATGATCTTAGAGTGATGAGTCAATTGGCAATGGCGTTATTGGTTTGACGAATCTCTTGTTTTCAGAAAACTTCAATGCTGTCAGGTCATTGGCGGTCAGACCGACCGTGTGGCAGTCCGACCGGCAATGCTTGACGGTCCGACCGGGCACAAGTGATGATGGAGTTTGCGGCTAGGCCAAATATAGGTTGTGTATGTAGTATTCTGAAAAAATAAATAAATAATAATAATCTCTTAAGGGCCTGTGCGTAATTAAAGAAATTAGATATGTGAAAATAAAATAATTTAGAATTTTGTGAAGGGGCTAGACTGTGCGAGGTATAAAAGGAACGTGGAAAAAGTGGATTCTAGAAACCCTAGTAGTCTTTTGTTTTTCCACCCAGCCGCCGCCTGCGCCCTATTGCGCCGCTTCAAGACCGCCTCTGCCAGACGCTTATGCGCCATCGCATTGTCTGCTTTGCTCTTCTTGCGGCGTGGAGGCCATCCACCTGCCATTCGGCCAGCGTTTCCCGAGCGCCTTTTCTATCGGCTGCTACTAGCTGCTCTACGCGCATGTGTAGTGCTAGCTAGCAGTGTATTGCCGCATGCATGTCCCTTGCTGTTGGCTGCATGCCGTAGCTAGTATTGCATCATGTCCTGCCGAAGCAAGTGGAAAGAAAAAACAAGGAAGAACTAGAAGGAGAAAAGAAGAAGGAAAGAAGGAAAGAGAAGAGAGAAGAGAGAAATTTAGGAAGTTGGGATCTGGTTTTCATCATGTGGTAACGATCTGGTTTTCTCCCTCTTTTTGTTAGTTTAATTAGAGATTAGATAGGGTTTTGTAATTTTTAGTCGAAGGGCCGATTATTAGATCTATTTAGCCTGCTGTTCTGTTGAATGATTTATTCGGATATCTTAATGGCGAATTTTGGAAATATCATCTACTAGTTAATTGTAGATAATTTCGATATCTTTCTATAGAATATTTAATCATATCGAGTGGACAAGAATAATTCGAGTTATGAATTTTGGAAGACCGCTGTCTTTGTAGTTGTCGTCTTTCAGCGTTGTTTTGGTAGACTATAGATTAAAAATAGTAAATAGACTAATTAGAGTTTTTAATCTACATGAAAGATGTAGATAATTGTCTAAGGGTTATGTAGAATTATAGAACTTGAATTTTTGTTGGGTAAAATAAAAGTTATGAATTTAGTAAGACCCACTGTCCCGAAGCTGACAGATCGGTTTTCTGGGTTAAAAACGGAGGGTTAGATGATTTAATTAGAAGACTTGGTAATCTAATAAAATATAGAGAATTTTCTGAAGAATCCAAAACTGGGTGGTTTGTCGTGATTGGACTTTTGAGTCAAAAGTTACGTTCGTTTTAGTACCAAGACAGCATTGGGTGTCTATTCGGTACCGGAGAAGCTTGGTAGATTTGGGGATGTGTAGGAGCGATGTCGATTGATTGTTGTTCTTATGATGCTGTAGCTTGTACTGAAATTTGAGTATTTAATGTTGGAGAGGCGTCGTGCTTGTTTCCATCTTCTAGCCAAATCGTGCGTCGCAACCAGTAAAGGCAAGTGCATGGTAGACAGCGATCAATGATTGATCACTGTTTTCTTTATCTTCTATTACCATTATTGTTGTGATTTTATTTTATTTAATTGCAAACAATGGAATGGTATGGTTATATCTTTGTTGACAATCATGAGGAAAAGTTGGATTGATGTATATGATGGAGTTTGCATTTTTCATACATAAGCATCTTTGCATATGAGTAGGTGATCATGAATGATCACAACTCCACGGGAGTGGAGGAGGTCCCCGATCCTTGTGGAGGAACGGGCTTGAGAGTGAATGTTGTTGCGAGCATTCACTCATGCTATACCGGTATACGCGAAATAAGTGCATGTAGACATGTAGATTAGAGTTGCATTGATATATGAGATGATTAGGTGTGAAACAACCACAAGATAACAGCATGATAATATTAATAGAAGTACCTGTGATGATAATAAAGTTACTGAATGCTGTTGATTTGTTATTGTTCGTTGTATATTGATGTATTTGCTGAGTCGTAGACTCACCCTTGCTCTTTTGTTGTTTTTAGGTGAACCTCGAGGACGCCACGACTGAGAGCGAGTAGAGCACATGGAATAGATTCATACTTTGAACACATGAACATTTGCCATAAGAACCTTTTATTCATTGCAGTGTTACTCTAGGACATGTTAGAGGTTAAATAAAAGTTAGGTCATCATTTTGGACTAGACTGTTTGGTTCAATGCTTTGTATTTATTAGTTGGTGCAATTTTGGATTGGCTACCTGGTTATGTTTCCCCTTGCTCATTTGCTATTGCTTGATCCATATTTATTCATGCTCTTTTGTGATCCATGGATATGTCCATTGATGTTTTCTTGCTGAATTTTGATGTTTTCTTGCTGAATTTTATAGTGTGTCGATAATTATTAGTTTAGAGAGTAGTTTAGTGGCATTCCAGGCTCAGTGTTGGGATGGGGTGTTACAGTGTAGGCTTGACAGGGGAGTCTCCTGGATGTAGTCAAATAATTTTTGGAGCTCCCAGTCAAAAGTTATATCAGTTAGAAAATTCCAGAGAGGGTGCGGATTTCCGAGTTGAAATTTGGCTAAGTCTTTTGGGGCGGTCAGACCGCCAGTATGGAATCGGTCCGACCGGCTTGGTAGGGCGGTCAGACCGGCTTCCACTTGGACTTCGGCCATTTTGGCATTGTTGTGTTTTGATGATATCTATTGTATGAGTTTCAATGCTTTATTGTTGCATATTGCATTGTTGAGTTAATGTGGGTCAAGTTGTGAAGAACTTGTTCCCAGAGACGATTTCTTTGTCTATTGCTGTGCAGGTGGTTTGCAGGTCAACGACGTCAACGGTGAGGTGGATCGGGACTACGCTTGGAGAACTGAGGTCCAGAACGATCATGGATGCCGGGTGAGGTCGTGTGACTCAAGCATGGTGCAGAATGAACAAGATGGATCGAATGGGCAGTTCGTTGCAGCTGGTTGGATCTAGCGGCGCAGGGGTCGGTGTAAGTGCCTTGGAGGGTCCGATGGGATTCGGACGGGAGAGACTTGCCGACATGATGAGAGCCGCTGATCAACCTACACGTGGTGAAGCAGGCAATTGCTTCAATAGATTTGTATGTGTGTGGGTCCCATTTGTGTTGGGCCTTAATGGGAGCCCATGAGAGAAACCCTAGCCTCTCCTATAAATAGAAGGGGGGATGGAAAAAACCCCCAAGCACTTAGGCATTCATTTGCAAAAACCTTAGTTAGGGTTATGGTTTGGAGAGGAGAGGTTTAGAGAGAAATTTGTGTGTGCTCTTGGATTGAGCTCTTGTCCTCCTTGAGGGAGTGGATTTGTAAGGAACATCTTGAATCAGTCAATCTATGGATGTTTGCTCAAGGGTGAAGTCTCATTTGCTTTCTTCTCTCTTTTGATGATTTTGGTGCTTCCTTGATCCGGGTGTTTATGCTTGGTCTCTTGACCGATTTTACCTTGCTATGATGTGTGGGAATACTCCTAGAATCATCTAGATCATCAATCCCCACAAGCAAGTTTTGGACCAAGATTTTCATATTTCTAGGTTTTGAAACACTTCTTTGGTAAAACCTTAAGAGATCGATTCTTTGAAGTGGATCTGGACGATAGTCGCTAGAAATAGGTCTTAGATATCCTTAGGGAGGTGTGCTCTAAATTTGGTCAAGTTTCATTGGTTGAATCAAAAGTTGGACCAATTTTCGTTTTGTATTTGGGCTTTGTGTGTTGCCTCTGGACTAAATCGGTCTGACCGATTTCTCAGCGCCGGTCCGACCACCCGACAATCGGACCGCCAATTGAGCGCCAGTCCGACTGCCAGGCAGTCAGACCGCCAGCACTACACCGGTCCGACCGGTCCAGTGAGATCAACTCTCCACTATTGAGTCTTGTGGTTAAAGGGGGGTAATCGAATTCAGCACAAGGCTTCCTTTGTGCATTTACTGATCTTCTTAGCTTTCATAGCTAAAGGAGAAAAGTGCGTGTTGAATTTGATTAAGACGAAAAATCGAGAAAGCGCCTATTCACCCCCCTCTAGTCGCCTTTACGGTCCTACATTGTGTCTATAGGGGTTATATCCTCATTAGAAGCATCAACATATAGTAGAAGTCGGCCTAGCCCTCCTTGCGCATGTATCTGTTCCTCTCCATTTTTCGGATGAGACGTTCAAAACAGCATGCCATCTTATAAGCAGAATTCCTAGTCGCACCATTAATCACCCTACTCCTTTAGAGCACCTAATGGGTATAAAACCAAACTACAATTCGCTGAGAATTTTTGGGTGCGCCTACTGGCCGAATTTGCGTCTCTACAATGCTCAATGACTTCAATTTCGCTTTAAAAAGTGTGTTTTTCTTAGTTACAGCAACTTACACAAAGGTTACAAGTTCCTCCTTCAACCGGTCGTGTTTTCATCTCTCACGATGTCATCTTCGACGAAAGTCTTCCCTTTTCCCCTTAGCTCTGAAAATCCCAGTCGTCATACTGTTCCTAGTCAAGATGATGTGCTCCTTCCTTTGCCGAATGACCAGCTAGTGTATATTGACTATAATCCTGTTTCTACTGATGTGCTGCGTACTGTGTCTCCCCAAGTTTCAAGTACTACAGGTGCTGGTGGGAGCTCCGGTGGCACGGCATCTACATCGACTTGTGTCGTGCCGACTGAGCCTATTCAGGTGGAGTGTCGTGGCAGCTGAAAATGATGTCGCGACCACTGAAGCAGTTGCCATGACAGATTCCCTTGGAAATGGTTCCGCGACAATCTCTGATGACGCACAAGGTGTTCAGCCGACATACATTGTGCAGACTCGATTGAGGAACAAGATTGTGCAACCCAAGATATATACCGATGGCACAATACCATATCCAGCTGATCGTCGACGGGCACTTCTTGGCTACACACAATCTTAAGAAGAAGCAAAGCCCACTGATTTTTGGCAAGCACTTGAACAGCCACAGTGGAAATTGGCTATGGACGATGAGTAGCATGCCTTCCTCACGAATGGCACATGGCACCGTAAGATCGAGGATGCCGACTAAAGGGGGTGTATAGTCTTTTCTTAAAATCTCTAAGGTCAAAATCGATTTCTAATGTGGAAGCAAAAGTCAATTCAGTTTTGCACAATTAGAATCTAAATATTCTACTTTTCCTTAAGTGCACCAGCACCTAAGTCTTAGTCAAGTTTTGCAATTCTAATATGACATGCAATCAATTTAATTCTAGCAGTGTAAATTGCACAAAGTAAATAATAAGCGAGCAAACCACAATAGCACAAGGATATTTCATCGTTGTGTTTGGAGACTTGTCGGTCTCACCTAATCCACGTTGAGGTAAACCCAAACAAATTAGATCGGCTCTACGAATTAAGCCAACACCTCCAATATAAGCCCAAGAGAATTGGACTGTCTCACAATTTTAACCAACACCTCCATCCACTCGGGGTTGGTCTTCCTCCACTTCGGAAATGGTAAGTACCAAACCACTCACAACACGTCGGGTCTTCTCACAAACTTCTTGAGAAGATCACCGGACCACGACGCCTGCACGCCTTCTGGGTATCGGCAAGCACCAAGAGTAATAAATCGCAGGCCTTCCTTAAAGCTTATCAAGTGTCAAAGAGATCAACAAATGATGCAAATACACTTCAATGATCTCAACTACGGCAAAATGTAAAATATGAGCAAACGAGTAGTTGAGAATGCACCAATGGCTCTAAGGCATTCAATGAGGCTAGGGCTTAAGAGCTTGGTGCTGGTGAGGGGGTATTTATAGCCTCATCCCACAAATTTGACCGTCTAGGGTAAGATCCCCAAAAATTCAGTAGGTACGGTACTACCGCCATGTATCAGCTGGTACTACCACACCTAGTGTTCAACAGTAATATGTTGTTCATTTAATACTTCAGAATTAGCCGTTACGATCTGGTGCGGTACAATCACACTCACATGGGTCGACACTAGCACACGGTGGTAGTACCGCTCGGCTCAATCAGAACTACCATTTTCTAGGGAAGGAAAAAAAGCTAAAAAATATGCTCTTTGGAAATAACGTACCGCCTTGTGCGGTTATACCGCTAGGTGCTAGTATCGCAGTTACACTTGCGGTCATACCGATTTTACTGACAGCTATTTTTCAGATGCACTTCAAGATGCATGTATGTCTAAGTTGATCAAGATGGCATAAAATAAATTCTCAAGCTACTAGCCGTGAACCCTCTTTATAGTACAGTATTTAGCCTATAAATCCGGTCTTTCCACCAATCACCGTGACCGGTAAAAACTATAAAAGGGTCCTTGGGCTACATAATACCTTTGTCTTGATCCATGTCGATCTTTTATCGTATTTGCATGCTATTTCCATGTTGTTATCCAAAATCTGGGACTAAACTGTTGGCATACGCGGCAATGCTACGATTGCACAAACAAAAATTTACCGCGCAACCAAGGAACCACCGCAAGTAATAGATCACGAGATTACCGCTAGACGCGCCGACTCGTAGCGGAAGTAGAGTCATTGTAGCGAGTTGATGCAGTCGTAGTCGTACTCACGTCACGTCTCCTCCTTCGAGTAGTCGTACTCGTCACGCGTCTGCTCCTCCGAGTGGTCGTACTCGTCATGTAACTTCTTCTCCGACTCCGGTGATCAACACAAGTCGCGGACCGTCCTAGTGCTGATGCTTCGCAACAACACCTCCGAGGTATCCACACGTACGGGGTAGGATCACCACGCGCAGGAGTGTTAGCACTGGCAGCGTGGTTGAGAAAGCATGGCTATTAGGGTTTTAGGAGTTCTTCCAAAGATCATCCCTCCTTTTTATATTTTGCCCCATGCCACCGCCCCTCTTTATATAGGCATCCATGATGGGTCTCGACCTGGAGGCCCATTAGGAACTCGTGGCCTATACGAATTCAGATCACCATCCAAAACAGATCCTTGCCCTTTAAGTGTGCGACCCCACAGGTTCATGTGTAATCGGTTATGACTCGAAAACTCTTTTCCGATCACTAGTCGTTAGCGGTATCTAGCAGCACATAACGATTCCCAAAGACACATAGGAAAAATCAGACGAACCTTGATGTAATATGATCTATGATCAGGTCCTCATCACTTACGACCAGTTCGTATCTCTATACGACCAGGATGTAATTAGTCACGACCAGTTCATAACTCCTTACGACCAGGTTCTTACCATTCTGTGATTACGTTTGACCAGTCTACGACCAGCACGTATCTCCATACGACTAGTCCATAACTAACAAACTAAGCGACCTACTCATGCATTCTCCTTTTGCCTCATGATGTCTGGTTGAACTCCAGGTGAGATAATGTGTCAACCATGGACTGTTCAATACTTTCTCGATCGAGTGTCGGATAACATCATGTGGTCGACACTTAGACCACTAGTGGTATGGCCATGCACTTTCTTTATCCGATCACCACGAGGGGCCCAGAGACATCTCTCCTGTTATGTTAGGAGGGGCAAATGCCATCTCGACCAGGTACATCCCTCCACATGTTTCATAGCATACCCGAAAGCTACCTTTATAACTACCCAGTTACGGAGTAGCGTTTGGCAACCCCTAAGAGTGCTATTACACATGTAGGAAACTATGCTAATCTCATGTCTAAGGATTATACATCATCATTACTTGAGACCAACTAATGACACAAAGATTCATAACAATCTCAATACTGTCTCAATGATGGGTCTATCCAATACCATGTTCTCTAACATGTGCTCACATTATTGATTCAATATCTCCATATCCATGACCGGTGAAACAAGGTCATCAATCAATACATGTGCTAGTCATAGGTGTCGGGATACGCGGCAATGCTACGATAGCACAAACAAAAATTTACCGCGCAACCAAGGAACCACCGCAAGTAATAGATCACGAGATTACCGCTAGACGCGCCGACTCGTGGCGGAAGTAGAGTCGTTGTAGCGAGTTGATGCAGTCGTAGTCGTACTATCGACGCGTCTGTTCCTTCGAGTAGTCGTACTCGACGCGCGTCTGCTTCTTCAAGTGCTCGTACCCACCACGCGACTTCTTTTGTGTCTCTGGTGATCAACACGAGTCGCGGATCGTCCTAGTGCTGATGCTTCGCAGCAATACTTCCGAGGTATCCACACGTACGGGACAAGATCACCACGTGCAGGAGTGCTAGCACCGGCAGCGTGGTTGAGAAGGTATGGCTATTAGGGTTTCGGGAGTTCTTCCAAAGATCATCCTCTCACCTTACCCCAGGCCACCGCCCCTCTTTATATAGACATACATGATGGGTCTCGAACCTGAGGCCCATTAGGAACTCGTGGCCTATACGAATTCGGATCACCATCCAAAATAGATCCTTGCCCTTTAAGTGTGCGACCCCACAGGTTCATGTGTAATCGGTTATGACTCGGAAACTCTTTTCCGATCACTAGTCGTTAGCGGTACCTAGCAGCACATAACGATTCCCAAAGACACATTGAATATATCGGACGAACCTTGATGTAATATGATCTATTATCAGGTCATCATCACTTACGACCAGTTCGTATCTCTATACGACTGTGTTGTAATTGGTCACGACCATTCGAACTCCTCACGACTGGGTTCTTACCATTCTGTGATTACGTTTGACCAGTCTACGACCAGCACGTATCTCCATACGACTAGTCCGTAACTGATCAAACTAAGCGACCTAGTCATGCATTCTCCCTTTGCCTCATGATGTCTGGTTGAACTACAGGTGAGATGATGTGTTATCCATGGACTGTTCAAAACTTTCTCGATCGAGTATCGGATAACATCATGTGGTCGACACTTCGACCAGTAGTGGCATGGCCATGCACTTTGTTTATCTGATCACCACGAGGGCCCAAAGATATCTCTCCGTTATGTTACGAGGGCAAATCCCATCTCGACTACCACATCCTCCGCATGTTTCATAGCATACCCTAAGCTACCTTTATAACTAACCGCCACGAGTAGCGTTTGGCAACCCCTAAGAGTGTTATTACACATGTAGGAAACCATGCTGATCTCAGGTCTAAGGATTATACATCATCATTATTTGAGACCAACTAATGACACAAAGATTCATAACAATCTCAATAGTATCTCAATGATGGGTCTATTCAACACCATGTTCTCTAACATGTGCTCACATTATTGATTCGATATCTCCATATCCATGACCGGTGAAACAAGGTCATCAATCAATACATGTGCTAGTCATAGAGTCACTGGTGTTCCGACCAGTGACCTCCGACCAGGGATACATTTAGAATGACATCATATAAGTTAAAGAGTTCCACCAACAAGTCACATATTTATTAATCTATAACAAATGATTCATTCAGGGAACACGATAACATATTATCAAAATCATGAACATAATGAAATATCATCATCTCTATGATTGCCTCTAGGGCATATTTCCAACAAAAACCACGAAAATATCTTAGCACATGTGTTAGTCCCATAACACATTATTGTCATTAATTACCAAAATTATTTTTAGGGGCCTAGATGCTTTCAACCATTTGCAAATTATATTCTCATACTACAAAAAGTTAATACATGAGTTTCAACTATTTGTAAAACACATTCGCAAACAATAGCATCATACCTTGAAGAGCTAGAGCAAACGGGATCGAGCTATCAACACATGATGAGACTCAAGCTACTAGACAAGACTCCTCTTAATAGTACTGCAATCTATATTAGTAATCCAGTCTTCCAACCAAACACTGAGACCATTAAAAGACTAGGACCACATTCTTAGCCTATGCTAGTCATACCTTTGCTTTAAGCATCCATCTTGGAGTGATCACTTGATGACGAATATTTCCACTACAAGTCTGGGTTCTTGACTTGATAATCATCAACACCTGATGATTTTCTTTATTCCAAGTTCTTGACTTGAATATCATCAACACATGATGATCTTATTCACTTCGAGATCTTGTCTTGAATATCATCAACACTTAATGATTTTCTTTACTTCGGGATCTTATCTTGATACTCATCAACACATGATGACCTCCTTCATCTTGAATCTTGACTTGATAATCATCAACACATGATGATTTCCTTTACTCTAACTTCTTGACTTGAATATCATCAACACATGATGATCTTCTTCACTTCGGGAACTTGTTTTTAATATCATCAACAGATGATGATTTTTTTTTTACTTCGGGAGCTTGTTTTGATAACAATCAACTCACGATGCCACCCAAAATCATCATCATCATGGGACAAAAACTGTCTCACCAACTCATTGAAAATGTTAGTCTACATAATGATTGTCATTAATTACCAAAATACTCTATTAACTCATAACAATGGGACTAGATTCTTTAATCTCTCCTTTTTTTGGTACTTGATGACAATCCAATTGCAAATAATTGAAAGTGAATTAACGTGAGTATATATCTGTTGGACCGTAAAGGCGACTAGCGGGGGTGAATAGGAGCACGCTAACTTTTTTTCAAATAATGAATTCAACACAATTTCACTCCAATAGCTATGATGAAGCTATGAAGATCAATATACCAGTACAGCGGAAGACTAGTATTGAATCCAATTAAATCCCTAAGCAAAACACAAAATCAACTAAGATTGCAAAGACTCACGACAAGGGCGGTCGACCTCTGACCCAACCGGTCGGACCGATTGTCAGGCGGTCCGACCGGCGTTAGTCTTTGGCGGTCGGACCGCTCAAAATCGGTCGGACCGGTGATGACGGCGGTCCGACCGTGATCTACGAACCGATCCAAACAAGAAATCACCGATGACGAAGTTGCAATTAGGTGAAACTTTTGATTCTCAACTTCAAACTTCACGAAGCTTTGCACACACCTTCTCTATGCTATTGAGGACCTATTCCAATCGAATATTATGATAATTCTTGGAACGATCTTGAGCAATTGTCAATTGATTAATGTAAGGTCTAAAACCGCAAGAACGAAAACTTGATCCTAATGCTTGTTCGTGAGAGATTGATGATCAAGATGATGCTAGATAGATTCACACATATCACAGCAAGCTAATCCACGTGAAAGAATCAATCACAAACTCGCGGATCAAAGGAAGCCCTAAAATCATCAAATTGAAAGTATGAACGAAAAGAGACTTATCTCAAGCAAACCTTGCAGAGATTGATAACGAGATCGTTGCTGGATTACACCCACGCCATCATGGATCAGTGGTCAATCCAAGATCACAAAATTCTCCTCAAACCATGAAAAGCCCTAGCCTCCACCTCAACTCCCCTAAAGACAATTAGGGTTTTGAAACATAAAAAGGCGAGAGAGAGAGAAAGAGAGGTGCAGCCACCATCTCTTCCTATTTATAGTGGAGGCCTAAAACTCTTAGGGTTTGACTCTCTTGGGCTCCCGTTAAGGCCCACTAACAAACGGGTCACACACGCACGCCATGCGCCGTCTTTAACCTTTTGACCTAAACCGCTTCACCATGCGCCATGGATTCGCCAATAGGTCACCCTTGTCCATCTTGTGTCACGCTTGAGTCATTGACCTCACCCGCATCGCCGATCGTTCGACCTCAACTCTTCAAGTCTAGTCCCGATTCTCCTCGCCGTTGACCGTCGTTGACCACCAAGCAACTCGCACAACCACGCACAAGCAAACACGATTCGGGAACAAGTTCTTCACAACTTGACACATGTTAGTCAAAACATGCATCATGCAAAACATATGCCATGGAACCCATGTACTTGACCTAACAAAACAAGATCGCCACGGTTGGCCGATGATCAAGTGGATATGGTCCGACCGCTCCAGTGAGTGGCCGGTCGGACCTTGGCGGTCGGACCGCTCCCGTGAGCCGGTCGGACCGCCTGGGACTTAGCCAAAATTCATACTCCCAAATTCAAACCTTCGAAATTGAAAACGAATAGAACTTCTTCTTCGAGACTCCAAAATTATGAGACCAAGTGCATTGGGATCCTCACTTGCTTACAACACCTATTTTTGGCCCACTGCGTTTTGAACACTTTTAGGTCACCGCCGGTCCGATCGCCCCACATGGCGGTCGACCGATTTGGGACCGGCGGACCATTGTCAAGGACCGGTCGGACCGCCTCGCCCGTAAAGCCCGACACTTTGTCGAAAAACGCGTGAAACGACAAACCGTAAACGCCATTGCCAATTGTCACATCATCCTAAGATCCGGAGCATATCCCCATGAAATCCACAATCTCCCCTTGATGAACACATTGGCAATTATCCGTAAAATGTAAGTAAGAGGTTTGAAAACGAGTTTACTCGCAGCAGACAAAGGCACAACTTGGTCCATAAGCAAGAAAAAGCAATGAAAATGACCAAGCGGCATCGTAATAGTATAGGCATGTGAGACAAGGCAAAAGAAAGCATAAAACTTAGATTTCGAAAAGGGTCAAAATTCTCACATGAGGTCCATATGAAAGAACAATTGTTCAATTGACCTATGATCATTGTGAGGATAAAAGAATGCAATTCAAGTTCAGAATATTCAATAAGACAATAAGAATGCAACTCAATAACTCCCCCTCACTATGATCCTCAAATTTCAAATTTTCGTTTCTCCCTTTGTACAAACTTCTCCCCAACAACTTCTCCCCAAAGAAAGAAATATATTCTCATTAACACATCTTCTCTTCTTATTTAACACATCTTCTCCCCCTTTGATAATGGATTCATCAAGGAATCACACCTTCCTCTCATCCAGAGATAATAAATATAGAATAAAGGAAGAAGCAGAAACAAAAGAAGCATAAAGAGGAATATGCATGAAATGCAATGGAGTGGCTTCAATTTTTGTATTTTTCAATTTTTGATTATAAGAAGCTTTGGAGATTACCCAAAAGAACAAGCTAGTATCTCTAATATTGCACAAACAACATATCAAGCTGACAAATACTAGCAAGATCATGGTAAGACATATATATCAAAGCTAAGCACAAAGGCTCAAAAGTAAAGCGATAGATTTGATCAATTTAAGCAACGCTCAAATTCAAAGAAGTTCATCAACAGGGATTCTAAAGTGAAATTGGCCATGTCAAAGTGTCAAAGTGAGATCAAAAATCTAACAAAGACCACATTAAGAGTCAATCAAGTCCCGTATTGAATCATTTTGCTCAATATTTTGTAAACGCCCATTTGTCAACATTTTTCTCATTTGCATTGAATATTGAAGTTGACTAATGATCTAACTTAGTGACAAGATCCCGGACTAGGAGCCATCCACAAACTCATCCTAAGCTTCACCGAAGTTGATTAAAGGTATATCTTAGTAAAGAAGATCCTGGACTAGGAGCCATCCACAAACTCTTTCTAAGCTTCTACCGGGGCGACAAATCTTGAGGTTCATGTCATTTCTGACAAGCAGTCCCATGAGATCGTCTGGTTCATCAAACTATCTCCAAGTTCATGTCATTTGACAAGCAGTCTCGTAAGAATAGTTTGGCACAATTTAAGCATAAGACAATCTTGATTTTCATTTTTCACATGAGCAGTTTTAGAATCTCAAGAACACAAAAGCTCAAGTAATGGTCAATTTTAGATCAAAGAGCTAACAAAGCAATTCTGACAGGGCCAATGTCACAAGAGGAGCACTAATTGCGCAACTCGCTAAAACATCCACAAATTGCAATTTCTTAGTTTGAGTTGTTTAAAAGGTTCTAGCTCATATAGCAAAGACTTAGCTACACATGTAAAAGCATGATAATTCTTGCAAGTCAAAGAACTAGACATGACATTGAGCAAGAATTGAAATGCAAAAGCTCTAACGGGTAATAGGCAAAGCTTCATCAATTTTTTTTAAAAAAAATTAAGCAGAAAATCTTATATTACAATGCATCTTTTTGGATTTTTCATACCATTTGTTGGAGTTTTCATATGAATGCAATATGACACAATGAGATGCAATTAAAAAGCCTAAAAACCTAAAAAGTTTGAAAAGATCACTATGTTCAGAAAAAGAACACTAAAAGATCAAAAGAACAAGGAAAGATAAGAAAAAGATCAAACTCCCCCTCAAACCAACCCATAAGGATAAATTACCCCTAACTCGCTTCTTAAGGAGGAAAATCTGGTTTGATCTAAAGGCTTGGTAAGAATATCGCCAATTGAGCTTGGACTCTCTGAAGTGCATCACAATATCACCTTTTTCAACATGATCTTTAAGGAAGTGAAAGCGAATGTCTATGTGCTTAGTCCTAGAATGTTGCCTTTGGGTTTTTAGCAATATTAATAGCGTAAGTGTTATCACGAAAAGAGGAACACTAGCAAAGTTTAACCCATAATCTTTCAAAGTGGACGTCATCCACAAAATCAAGCTCAAAGAACTAGCAAAGACTACATACTCGCTTCAAGAAGGATTGTGCAATGTAAGACCGCTTCCTAGAAGACCAAGATACAAGAGAAGTGCCTAGAAGTGACAGTGCACGAGGTACTCTTCCTATCTAACCGACGACCCGCAAAATCGAATCAAAAACCTCTAATGGACAAAGTCAAGAGCAGAATACCAAATGCCATATAAGAGGGTAGAGTGTAAATACCGAATATGCGCTAACGGCTTGGCGATGGGAAGTTCTCTGAGACGCTGAAATCTTGCACAAAGGCATACAGTGAAGTGAATGTCCGGTCTCGAGGTCACAAATCGAGAAGGAGCCGATCATGCATGCGGTACTCGCGTTGATCCACGACTTCTCCTTCCTCATCCGGATCCAAAACGATCGAAGTTGCCATGGGAGTGGAAATTGGCTTGCATCACCCATGTTGAAGCGCTTGAGTAGATCTTTAGTGTACTTCGTCGATGGATGAAAGTTCCTTCCTTGCATTGCTTGATTTGAAGTCCCAAAAGTAATTAAGCTCTCCCATCATACTCATCTCAAATTCCTGGACATAGTGTTAGAAAAGTCGGAAACAAGAGCATTAGAGGAACCACCAAAAATAATATCATCCACGTAAATTTGAGTAAGGTGAAGTCATTGTCACGTCTAAGAATAAATAGAGTTTTATCCACTTTACCCATCTCAAAATTATTTTTAAGCAAGAAGGTCTTAAGTCTATCATACTGTGCTCTAGGGGCTTGTTTAAGACCATATAATGCTTTAGATAGCTTGAAAACACGATTTGGATATTTAGGATCCTCAAAACCGGGGTTGCTTAACATACACTTCCTCATCTATGAAACCATTTAAAAGGCACTTTTAACATCCATCCGATATAATTTAAAACCTTTTGATGCAGCAAATGCAAGCGAATGCGAATGACTTCTAGTCTAGCAACAGAGCAAAAGTCTCATCAAAATCTAACCCTCAACTTGGTCAAACCCAGAGCTACCAATCGGCTTTATTTCTAACCACGTAACCATCCTCACCTTGTTTATTCTTAAACACCCAACGGGTTCCTATAACATTATGAGCACTAGGGGTTCTACTAGGTTCCAAACTTTGTTTCTTTCAAAATTTTCTAACTCCTTATGCATGGCATTTACCCACTAGAATCGATAAAGCATGTGATATATCGCGGGGTTCAAAAGAAGCAACAAAAGCCGAATGAGAGTAGAGATTTGGATCATTATACCGGAGCGAGTGACTCGCTCATGTAGATTACCTATTATCCGCTCCGAGGATGCCGTCTCTGAATCGAAGTGGGCGCCGGGTGAGATATTGTTTCTTCGACCTCCAGTATCTGCGATGATGAAGATGCAAAGCAGAGCCTCAACGAAGGTGAAGTAGACGAGTGTGTTCTTGTATCAATATGGGCGCCTCGGCAGCAGATGAGGGAATGACATTAGCTTTGTCCTCATCTTCCTCCACAAAAATGCTCTCTCACACCAGAAATCATCTCAGTAGCAATTGATCTAGCTCGGGGCTAGTCTCATCAAAAGTGACATTACAAGTCTCTGAATAATTTTAGTCTCGATATTAAAAACTCAAAACCCCTCGAATGAGCAGGATAACCTGTAAATACCCCATCAAAAGTTCTTGATTCAAATTTATCTAAGTTGCTGTCTTAAGGATAAAACATTTTGATCCAAAACTCAAAATGCTAAACAGAGGGTTTTCTACCAAAACGAAGCTCATAAGGAGTCTTGCCTAAAGAAGGTCTCAAAAGACACGATTTGCAATATGGCAAGTCAGAGCAATAGCTTCGGCCCAAAATCTCCTCGGTGTGCTATACTCATCTAGCATCGTCCTAGCCATTTGGACCAAGGTCCTATTCTTCCTTTCCACCACGCCATTTTGTTGATGGACGTGTGGAGAGGAGAACTGATGCTCAATACCACGCCAAGACAAAAGAAGCAAAAGAAGCATTTTTGAACTCCGTGCCATTATCACTGTGAATCACTCTCATAGCACCAGGAAGCTCAGAAGCCAAACGAAGAATAAGGTCATGAAAATAACCAAAAGCTTCATCTTTTGAAGTAAGAAAGAACACCCAAGTATATCTAGAAAGATCATCAACTATAACAAGAATATACCATTTTCCACCGACTGACCGGACTCTAGCAGGACCAACAGTATCCATATGAAGCAACTGTCCTGGTCCGTCAGTCATAACCATAGTCACAGAAGGGTGTGAGGCGGCAACTTGTTTGCCATGCCTACAAGGCGCACATACAGCATCTTTGACAGCTTTGAGCTTAGGCAAACCTCTCATGAGATCAAGGTTGCTAACTCGTGTCAGATGATCAAAACCAATGTGCCCCAAACGTCGATGCCAAAGCCAGAAATCAGAAGAAGATGTAAGCAAACATTTAAGAGATCCAGCAAGAGATTCTGAAAAATCAGCTCCAAAAATTCTACCAACTCTAGAGATTCCAAACACAAGCTCACCAGTAGAATCAAGCACGACAAGCATTTTTCTTAAAACCGTCTCATAGCCATCATCAAGAAGCTGAGAAACAGAAAGAAGATTATACCTAAGCTTGTCCACAAGAGCGACATCCTTTAGAATGAATTTGTTGTTCACCCTAATTGATCCTATTCCTTCAATTCGCCCTTGTGTATCATCTCCAAAGGTGATGAAGTCATCACCTGTTGCTCGCGTGAAAGAGGTGAACCATTTTGAGTTCCCGGTCATGTGGCGTGAACATCCGGAGTCAACGAACCACGTGTTCTTCCCCTTTCCGCGATAATCCTGAAAATCAAGGAACAAAAGAACGATGTGTCTCAATACTGGGGTTAGATAAACATGATTTAGGAATCCAGTACTGAGACACACGTCTGCAAGGAGTATACAAACCAGAAGTACTATCCTTGATTTCATCTAACATTCAGTTATGAGCAATGTTTAAATTAAAATGAGACTTGAACGTCCATGGGCGGTCCGATCGCGTTGGTCAAGGCGGTCGACCGGCGACCAAAGCGGTCGACCGGTGACCTCAATGATCAGACCGCCATCGATAAACATTAGAATTAGGATATCTAGAAACATAATGATTTGCATGAGAGAAAATCCTAATCCGTGTTTATTCTTTTCGGTGTTACCATGTCTCACGAAGCTCTAGGTTGCATGAATGAAATTTTATCAAAATTTTCCTATCATTTTTCAACCTACGCCAACAGAATTCAATCAAATGCCCACCTTTCTTGCAATAAGTGCAATGGTACTTGGTACCACTAGAAGAAGCACCATTTGAATTAATACAAGGTTGAGCAAAACTCGTAGATTTAAAAGATATTTTTGCAAAGTTGGGTTTTGAATTCAATTAAACCTTTTCCAAGACTTGAATGTCTTTTGGGTTTGAATTGTCTTGAAAAGAATTGAATCCTAAACCTTGCTTCTTATAAGGAGTTTTAGACTTGTCAAGAATCATGTTTAATTGTTTCTTACCTTTAGAAAATTTCTCTAATGTATCATGAAGGTAAGCATTTTCTTTTCTCAAGTTAACACAAGCATCACAAGTTTTATTCATAGATTTTTCCTTATACAAAGCAATTTCAAGCTTAAGAGTGGAACAAGAAGCACAAGTAGTATTTTCAATATTGTCCTTAAGCTTAGCATATTTGACTCTAGCAGCTTCTAAGATATCTTTGATTTCACGTTCTTTTTCTAAACATGAAGTGCAAGGGCTAGAATCAAAAACATCAAAAGCAATCAATTTACTAGATTCTAAACATTTTTCACAAGGAGCACTTTTAATTTCATTTAGTTCAGATCTAGCATTCTCAAGTTGTTGTACGGAAATGTTATGAGCAGATTGTAACTTGGTAATTTCTGAATGCATAGCATGACAAGATAAACATTCATCAGGTTCAAGAGTCTTAGCAGTTTTAAGCTCTACTTTCAGTTTGCTAATCTTTGACTCTAATTTCTTATTTTTTGTCATAACAAATTCTAGCGCTTCATCTTGACTAAGCAATTGCTCAACTATAGAATCATATTTAGCAGAAAGCTCATCATAAGAAAAAGATACCTCATTATCATCAATGTCGTCCGTGTCAGCCATGAAGCACATGTCAGTGAAGTCTTTGGCTTTCCCTTTCTTTTTGCCTTGAAGGATCTCCTCCTCCTTGTCCTCCTCACTCCCGGAATCCACATCGCTCAAGGATTGATCCTCAAAAGCGGCAAGGACCCGGTGAGCAGCCTTCACAAGCTTATTAGCCTCATACCTTGATTTGTTGAAAGGAGGCTTCTTCCAAGCTGGCTTTCCTTCCTTATGATTGCTCTTACCTTTCAGCTTGGGGCAATTTGCCCGGATATGATTGAGCTCACCACATTCATAGCATGTCACCGGACCACCTCTCTTTTTGTTTCTCACATTATTGTAGGCCCGTGTGAATTTTTTAGCTAGAAGAGCTAACTCTGTTTCAGAGATACTTTCAAGCTCCTCTTCATGAATAGCAGATAAACAAGCAAATAAAAATCCAGAAGAAGATTCAGAAGAGTCATCAAAAGCCTTTTTGAGAGGATCTGCTACCAAAGCTAAATTATCTTTCTTGGGATGATCAACTCTTTTAATTTCATGAGTCTTGAGTTTACTATAAAGCAATTCTAAAGTAAGACTTGAAAGATCAACATTTTCCTCTATAGCAGTAGCCTTCATCTCCCACTCCTTGGTGTTGATTGCGGCCAAGAGATGGGTGGCATTTTCAGATTGAGAATATTCAATATCAACGACTTTCATTTGATTAATTACTTTATTAAAGCGATCGAAAATATCATCGATGCTCTCTCAGACGCATCTCGAATTTATTGTATTCACGCTTGTAAACAATTTGGCGCACCTTTTTATTTGGGACGAACCCTCATGATATGTTTCGAGAGTGTTCCAAATTTCATGCTGTGATTGAAAGATTACAAATTCGATCATATTCTTGTCTACCAAGTGCACCATATAAAAGATTCTTAGCCTTATTGTTGTTAGCCAAAAGAATTGCGAAGCGGTGTAGCAATTTCAGAATAACCAATGGGCTCTAACAACATCCCAAATAGCTTGTCCTCGCTCTCAAGAAAGACTCAGATACGATTCTTCCAATAGGCATAGTCGTGCCCATCGAAGATATGTGGTTTAGTAGAAAACTTATCCATCGCCAAAGTTCAAAGGACCTGGTTAAGATCAAGATTGAACTAACCGTGCTCGATACCACTTGTTGGACCGTAAAGGCGACTAGAGGGGGGGGTGAATAGGAGCACGCTCACTTTTTTCCAAATAATGAATTCAACACAATTTCACTCCAATAGCTATGATGAAGCTATGAAGATCAATATACCAGTACAGCGGAAGACTAGTATTGAATCCAATTAAATCCCCTAAGCAAAAACACAAAATCAACTAAGATTGCAAAGACTCACAGCAAGGGCGGTCAGACCTCTGTACCCAACCGGTCGGACCGATTGCCGGGCGGTCTGACCGGCGTTGTGCTGGCGGTCGGACCGCTCCAAAATCGGTCGGACCGGTGATGACGGCGTGATCGACCGGCGATCTGAACCGATCCAAATAATAAAATCAGCCCGATGACGAAGTTGCAATTAGGTGAAACTTTTGATTCTCAACTTCAAACTTCACGAAGCTTTGCACA
This sequence comes from Hsuehochloa calcarea, assembly GCA_036346395.1. Taxonomy (NCBI): domain Eukaryota; kingdom Viridiplantae; phylum Streptophyta; class Magnoliopsida; order Poales; family Poaceae; genus Hsuehochloa; species Hsuehochloa calcarea. The sequence continues at coordinate 25,203,295 of CM070608.1, read as the reverse complement.
CACCTTCTCTATGCTATTGAGGACCTATTCCAATCGAATATTATGATAATTCTTGGAACGATCTTGAGCAATTGTCAATTGATTAACAGAAGGTCTAAAACCGGGCAAGAACGAAAACTTGATCCTAATGCTTGTTCGTGAGAGATTGATGATCAAGATGATGCTAGATAGATTCACACATATCACAACAAGCTAATCCACGTGAAAGAATCAATCACAAACTCGCGGATCAAAGGAAGCCCTAAAATCATCAAATTGAAAGCAAGAACGAAAAGAGACTTATCTCAAGCAAACCTTGCATAGATTGATAACGAGATCGTTCTTTGGATTACACCCACGCCATCATGGATCGCTGGTCAATCCAAGATCACGAAATTCTCCTCAAACCATGAAAAGCCCTAGCCTCCACCTCAACTCCCTAAAGACAATTAGGGTTTTGAAACATAAAAGGCGAGAGAGAGAGAGAGAGTGCAGCCACCATCTCTTCCTATTTATAGTGGAGGCCTAAAACTCTTAGGGTTTGACTCTCTTGGGCTCCGTTAAGGCCCACTAACAAACGGGTCACACACGCACGCGCGCGGCACCGTCTTTAACCTTTTGACCTAAACCGCTTCACCATGCGCCATGGATTCGCCAATAGGTCACCCTTGTCCATCTTGTGTCACGCTTGAGTCGTTGACCTCACCCGCATCGCCGATCGCTCGACCTCAACTCTTCAAGTCTAGTCCCGATTCTCCTCGCCGTTGACCGTCGTTGACCACCAAGCAACTGCACAATCACGCACAAGCAAACACGATTGGGAACAAGTTCTTCACAACTTGACCCATGTTAGTCAAAACATGCATCATGCAAAACATATGCCATGGAACCCATGTACTTGACCTAACAAAATAGCATCGCCACGGTTGGCCGATGACCAAGTGGATACCGTCCGACCGCTCAGGAGTGGCGGTCGGACCGGCCTACGGCCGGACCGCTCCTCGTGAGCGGTCGGACCGCCTTGGGACTTAGCCAAATTCATACTCCCAAATTCAAACCTTCGAAATTAAAACGAATAGAACTTCTTCTTGGAGACTCCAAAATTATGAGACCAAGTGCATTGGGATCCCCTCACTTGCCTACAACACCTATTTTTGGCCCACTGCTTTTGAACACTTTTAGGTCACCGCCGGTCCGACCGCCCCACATGGCCGGTCCGACCGATTTGGGACCGGTCGGACCGCCGTGCAAGGACCGGTCGGACCGCCCCTGTCCAGAAAGCCTGACACTTTGTCGAAAACGCGTGAAACGACAAACCATAAACGCCATTGCCAATTGTCACATCATCCTAAGATCTGGAGCATATCCCCATGAAATCCACAATATCAACTACTAAAGCTTTATATACTCAAGGATACATTTCAAAGTATAGATCCTTAATATAAGTAGATGGAAGAATTAGATCAATACTAGTGAAATCACAAAATATAGAGTGAACTCCCCCTAAATGCATGCATACAAATATATGGAATGAAACTAAATGCACATCTTCATGTTTGACTCTTGGTGGAGTTCAATCTATATTTTGGATCCAAATAATGTAACAATTGAAGAATAATTCAGCTCATGCTCATGACAAAAATCCATAAACCATTTTGGGCAAATTGTAAATTAGTTTTCCTATATAATAGTTTACTCATTTTAAACAAAGCCCAAGAAGTTTTCTATTTTCACTAAGAAAAACCCCTCTTTAGGAAAACTCACCCTTGCACAAAGGTTGCACTCCCATCCAACCAATATCTCCCTCTTTGTCATCTCTTTGAAATATATCTATCCACAACTTATGATGTTTGAAACTCCCTCCTTTGACCACTATTTGCAACCAAATTATTGTGACAATAAGCACAATAAATGTCTATATGTGGATCGCACTTGAAAGATAGTCTTTAAACATTACTTGTGGATGCCACGTGTCGACAAGACTTTAAATTGCAAAGTGTTTGAACTTCTCTTGCAAAGATTCTCAAAGAAAGCATCCGAAGAGAAGAGAGAATCCACTCGTACATGGAAAGTACTTGAGCTTGGTCAAGAGAAGTATGCTCGGCGAGGAATAAGATTGACAGAGCAATTGCCGAGGTTAAGATGATCAAAAGAAGCTACCGCTTGCCAGAATACCACTTGAAGAATTAAATTGCATTTATAATCAAGGAAAACACTAGAGGGTAGCTCGCAAGGATAGCAATAAACAACTTGACCAAAGGAAGCAAACAAGGTGGTCGAAAGAAGCAAAAATCGACAAATAGGTCATCTACTGTTGCTAGCAACAGTGTCAGATCAGACCGATGCTCAACGGGTGGTCAGACCGGAGAACCAACAGAGGTTATACCAGTTACGCTTGGCATGAATTCAACAAATTTTGATTTGGAGCAATTTGAGCCAGGGGGATTCTACACAACTCCAAATCTTAACAAATTGCAATAGAAGCATGTTGGAGACTTTTAAATAAAGAATCAAGATTTGAAAAATATTTTAAACTTATTTCATTAAATTATCTCTATAATTGCCAAAATGAGCATATAAGGGTATTTTGAGCATTCTTTCACATGAATGAGTTTCAAATATCCTTATGAACCATTTTCATGAAGATTCTAAGCTCAGATTTTCAACCACTTGAAAATAAGCAAGATCAATGTCCAATTTTCTAAAAATAGACAAAGTAAAAAAGAATTATACGCATAAAAACTTGAGATATACATGCTCTAACAAATATGAGATAAATCATGGTGCTAGTAAACGAAAATACTCACAAGTTTAGTTTTAAGAGGCTCACCCAAATCCCAACTATTTTGAAGATATGAAAATCATAAAGATCCAGAAAACTGAAAGTTTTCAGGTTTTCATATTTTGACATACCAATTGAGCTTATTTTGACATACCAATTGAGCTTTGAAAGAGGGATGAAAAAACTGGACAAATGAACTTCAATAAATCGGGTAAAATTAGATAACAAATTTCAACTATGGAGAATCAAATCTTATTATAGTACGTTCCTTCAATTATGAACCCATTAAGAGATACAAAAATAACAAATCAGCTCAAAATCATGCAAAAGTCTGAATTTTCAGCATATTGATGAAAGAGACAAAAAGCCAAAACTTTTTCAAATCAAGCCCAAATGCTTTGAAAGTTTGTATAAATAAATTTTAGACTCCTAGGAAGCTTTCTCAAAAATAAGTTATTTAAAATAAAAGAAGTCTCCATTCAAAAGATATGTCAAATTTTGCATTGAATGCATGATTTTTGTTCCAAGAGTAGAAAAGTCAAAACATTTTCATACAAAGTCCAAATAATTTGAAACTTTCCAGAAAAGAACATTTGATTGCCTAAACATTTTACAATTTTTTTATAAAAGGAATTTTCTTTTAAAAGATAAGCTCATAAAGAGAATGATTTTACTTAAACCCCCAAAACACATCCAAATTTAAATTTCATGGAGTTTTTTTCACTTTCATGGCTTTTTATGGGTTAGAAATATTATTTCAAGAAAAGATACATGAGGAAATCCGGCTCAAATAGCCAATCCCATAATATGCAAGAATTGATCATTTTGGGTCAAAGCAAGAATTTTGACAAAATTTAAATGGCTATATTTTTCAAATGGTTGGTCCTTTGAAAATCCTATGAACTAGAGGTGAGGGGCAGCCGGAGGTGAGAATGAGGATGTTTTCGGGTTCAAAGGAGGTATGTCCGAAAGAGTAGAAACAAAAATGATTTGTGCCAGAGACAAAGGAAGTTCCACTCGATAGACCAGTCTGACCGCTAGGCACGGGCGGACGTGTAATGATGAGGAGAAGGTGATTTATGCCAATTGCAATAAACTGTGTATCATGTAATACTTGTAGTGCATGAAATATCGTCAATTTTGTGTATAAAAAGTTACATTGCACTCCATTGGAAATGTCGACACTCCTTGTCTCAAAATGTTGTGTGAGGATATGATTAAGCCTATTCTGTTATGAGTACTTTGTGTGGGAAATCATGAAACTCTAATTTCCGAAACCTACCATTCAAATTTTCTAGACTAAAACCCAAAATTTTTAAGATAATTTTAGAACACATATTTTTTTGAAATATTACAAAATCAATTCCACTGTGTAAGGAGCCTTCAAAATAAAATTCATAATTTTTGGAGCTCATTTTCTATATTTAAAAATTCTTACAAACAATATAGTTAAATGAAATTGCGAGAAAAATTCAAAATAAATAAAATTATGAAAAAAAATTACACAAGTAAGTACACTGTGTCAGGAGGCTTTACAAAAATTTTTGTAATTGTTTGAGCTCATTTGCTATATTTAAATTTTTTTTTACAAACATCACTATTTAGGAGTAGAGAGAAATCACTGATTAGTGCTAATTAAATGCTAATCATTGGAGACTGCAGGCTGGCCGTGCGGAGGGCGTCCGCACGGTCGTACAGTAGCTGTGCGGTACCTGATTTGTCTCTCTCATATCAAATTTGCACGATGATGATCGTACGATATCGCGTACTATTTATGTAAATACTATACACCGAGTGTTATTTGCGCAAATCCGATACCAAAACATGCTAATAAGGCTAAAAATGCGTGCGCCGCTGCTCTTTGCACAGACACTTCTGTTCACGAAGGCGTGGTGGCACCGATCTGGCAGAAGCAGTACGGCAGTACATGCTGCCTCCTCCTGTCTTCTCTCTCTCTCTCCCGCAGCAGAACCCAGGCAGCCGCAGCACCACACGGCAACATCAACCAGCACCAGCATGCACGGCTTGGCGGTGGCAGCGTGCACGCGCGCATGCCGTGCGGGCGACGGCCAGAACTGTCTCTTGGAGAGATCAACACGTGAAGGCAGCAGGCACATCCAATCCAAGTTCTCCCACTGTTGACCCAATAGGCCCAATTAGTGTAAAAAATACTTTTACATTTTCAACAATTGTTTTAATAATTTTTTTGGGATATTACAAATAAAAAAATTATAAAATGACGTGGTATGTCCTTTAAAAAAAAAAATTGATGTGGCGTAACAAGTGACAAGCACACAAGCTTACGTTTGGATCCTGGGCAAAAAGATTTATAGCCTTGTTTGGCTAAACTAGGCGTTTGGAACAGCAAAAATATCCTTGCTTTTAGAGGCTAGCTAGCATTAGGGCATCTCCAATGTTTTAATACCCACTAGAGCGTTAAGGTGGGATTCACTTTGCTTATTGCAATTTTACCACGTAAAAGAGCGTAGAAGTTCTGCGCCAAAAAACGGGCCACGGCGACAGCTTGTTTTGTTGTCGCAGGATCCGTGCGAGGCGTCCGATCTCCTCGCCACCGCCTCGACAGCTACTACCTTCGCCGCCGACGATGCCACGCCGCGCCGTGTCGTCCGTTCGACCGCCACATGGGTCCTCTACGCGCATAGGCACGCGCACCAGCCTAGCTACTCGCCACACGGGTCCTCTACGCGCGTAGGCCTATGTGCGCCAGGCTCTAGTTGCTACAATGTTTACTGGTAGGAGGAGGTCTTAAGGTGACCCCACATGTTAATAAAAAAAGCAAAAATCTCAATCGCTGCCCCCACACTCTCTCTCTTTTTCCTCCCTTCCCCTCCTAGACTCCCACCTCTTCCTCTCAGGCCGCCGCCGCGCCATACCACGTCAACACCGTGCCATCCCACCGCGTCGCCCCTTTCGCCACCACACCGGCTCGCCCCCTTCTTTTCGCTCTCTCCTCCCCCAGATGGCTAACCCTCTCTGCAACTGGCGATTCCCAACAGCAGCGACGTGTCTTCCCAAGCTCCACGCGATCGGATCTGGCAGCGACACACCTTCCTCGAGCTTCAAGCGGCGGCTCGTCTTCTTGAGGCTCCAAGCGGCCGGATCCGGCGGTGGCTTGTCTTCCTCGAGCTTCAGGCGGCCAAATCCGGTGGCATGACACATTCTCAGGCCTCCGTCCGGTAGAATCTGGTGGCGGCGGCTGACAAGTGCACCTTCATAGGCCTCTGGTGGCGCCATCCCCTTCGTCTACGTCTGTCGTCCCCAAGTGTGGCGGCAAGAGCAACGGTCACTGCAGTTAGGGGAGAGAGGACAAATATTACTATTATGTGTCGTCATCCTATTCCTAAGCTAGATGATATACTTGATGAATTAAGTGGCTCTATTGTGTTCTCTAAACTTGATTTGCATAGTGGATATTACCAAATTCACTTGAAGTTAGGCGACGAATGGAAAATAATATTCAAAACTAAGTTTGGGTTATATGAGTGGTTAGTGGTGCCTTTTGGGTTAACTAGTGCACCTAGTTCTTTCATGAGATTAGTGAACGAACTTTTGTGTGTTTTCATAGGAAAATTTGTGATGGTAGATTTTGATGACATATTGATATGTAGCAAAGCATTAGAGGAACATCTTGAACACTTGAGTGTTGTTTTTAATGCTATACATGAGGCATGTTTGTTTGGTAACCTTGAGAAGTGCACCTTTTGCACCGATCGAGTGTCGTTTCTTGGCTATGTTGTTACTCCACAGGGTATCGAGGTTGATCAAGCTAAGACCGAAGCTATACAGAGTTAGTTGACTCCTAATACGGTCACACAAGTGTGGAGTTTTCTCAGAATTGTTAGATTTTATAGATGGTTTGTCAAAAATTTCAGCACCATTGTTGCACCGATGAATGAGCTTACGAAGAAAGATGTTCCATTTATATGGGGGCTACATAAGAACAATCATTTCGGAATTTGATAGAGAAGCTTACAAATGCACCACTTCTCCAACTTCCTGATTTTATTAAGACTTTTGAGCTTGAATGTGATGCTAGTAGAATTGAACTTAAAGGTGTGCTTATTCAAGAAGGTAAACCTGTTGCGTATTTAAGAGAGAAATTAAGTGGACCTAGTCTGAATTATTCTACTTATGATAAGGAACTATATGCTTTAGTTCGGACATTTGAGATGTGGTAACATTATTTATGGTCCAAATAATTTGTTATACATTATGGTTATAAATCATTAAAGCATAATTGTAGTAAATCAAATCTGAACCGTAGGCGTGCTAAATGGTTTGAGTTCATTGAATCATTTCCACATGTCATTAAGCACAAGAAGGGAAATGATAATGTTATTGCTGATGCTTTATCTTGTCATTATACCATGTTATCTCAATTTGATATTAGAATCTTTGGTTTGGAGAGAATTAAAGAGCAATATGTGCATGATGTAGATTTTAAAGATATATTTTAAAATTGAAAAGAAGGCAAAAGTTGGAATAAAATTATTGTGAATGATGGATTTTTATTTCGTGCTAATAAGCTATGCATTCCAGCTAGCTCCATTCGTCTTTTGTTGTTATAAGAGGCGCATGGAGGAAGATTAATGGGACATTTTGGCGTCAAGAAGACAGATGATGTTTTGACTGGTCATTTCTATTGGCCTAAGTTGTGGCACGAAGTTGAGCTCTACGTGTTTCGCTGCACTATATGCAACAAAGCTAAGTCACGTCTTAATCCATATAGTTTATATATGCCTCTTCTTGTTCCTACCGTATCTTGGAAAGATATTTCTATGGACTTTGTTCTGGGACTACCTATGACAAAGAGGGGGATGGATAGAATCTTTGTTGTTGTAGATAGATTTTCTAAGATGACATATTTTATACCTTATCATAAGAGCGATAATGCTACAAATGTTGCTTATTTGTTTTTCAGAGAGATCATTCGACTACATGGAGTGCCCAATACTATTGTTTTAGATCGATTTGCGAAGTTTCTTAGCCACTTTTGGATGACACTATATGCTAACTTGGGGACGAAGTTGCTATTCTCTACTACATGTCATTCCCAAACTGATGGACAAAGTGAAGTTGTGAACCGCACATTGTCAACAATGTTGATGGCTGTTTTGAAGAAGAACTTAAAGAAGTGGGGAGAATGTCTACCTTATGTTCAGTTTTCTTACAACCGTTGCTACATTCTACTACAAAGATGAGCCCTTTTTAGGTGGTATATGGTTTTAACCATCGTGCTCCTATTGATCTGTAGCCTTTACCATCTTTTGAAAAAGTTATTTTTCATGCTAAGAAATGTGTTGAATTTGTTCTTAAGCTACATAAAACAACTAAAAAGAACATAGAGCATATGACTGAGAAATATAGACTTGCTGGTAGTCAGGGTAGAAAAAATTAACATTTGAACCTGGTGATCTTATTTGGTTACATTTGAGAAAAGATCGGTTCCCTGATTTGAGGAAGTCTAAATTAATGCCTAGAGCTGATGGTCCTTTAAAAGTTATTGAAAAGATAAATGATGACGTATATAAGCTTGATCTACCTTCAGATTTTGGGGTGAGTCCCACATTCAACATTGGAGATTTGAAGCCATACTTGGGAGAAGATGATGAGCTTGAGTCGACTCCAATTCAAGAGGGGGAGGATGATGAGGACGTCCCCTCTACTGATACAACTATACCTATTGCTTCTACTCCTCAACTTGGTGTGGAAGGAACAATTACCAGAGCACGTGCTTGTCAACTAAATTATCAGGTAACTTCGTTTCTAGGAGTTCATAATTGTCCTCTTGAGGATAGATTACTACCTAAGTCATTTGATGTTATTTAACTCAGGAACCAAGGCTAGGGTGCAGCACTACTACTACAATAAGTCTAGGCCAAACCAGTTTCAATTGCAGATCAATTTGGAGCCAGCCTGAGAGAACCGAATTAAAACATGCATAACTTTCACATACAGAGTCTGTTGGAGGTGCACGAGTACTTGATAGAAAGCTTACGACGAGGATTTTCCTATGGATCCGGCCTCACTTTCAAATTCGCTATCTACGCATCACAGTCATCAAAAGAATGTGTTATATCATCTGTTTGGGCCAATTTGGACCTTATAATTGTATCGGGCCAAGCCCAGGTTGGTGCGTCCCCCTCCCTGGCCACACGTACCTAACCCTAGGACGTCCCGAATACACCACTTTGTCTGCAACTCCTCTTATAGGAGCTGCCGCCCCCTTTGCTACAAGTTGGGTTTTGTTAGATTAAAGTTTAGTCTTTGTTACTTTATGTATTGTCCTCTTGTTCGACGAGTGCAACATCGATATTATTATTTGAAACCCTACTTTTCAATATAAATTATATTCCTATCCGCAATTTCAGATTGCTTATCTCTCTCGTTCTTGCTTGTTCTTCGATTGCGTGTAGAAATTGATCTTCATGATTAGGTTGATCGTGCTTCTAGCAAGGTTGATAACAATCTTGGAGCAGGTTCATTGATTGCCGGGCATATTGGTAGTGTACGATTGGTAGCCAAATCGTGAGAGTTGTTTCCTCAAATCGAATTATCCTTCTCATCGAAAGATCGGGACACCCATTGTTATATCAAAGTGCTTGTGATGGGACCTACAACTCTTTTGTCTGACAGTACATATGCTATCAGTATTGCCTGTGATCCAGTAAAGCATGAGCTCAACAAGCGCATTGGTGTGGATGTTTCATACACTTGCTCACAGGTGTAGGAGGAAGTACTTGCTTCACAGTTTGCACCCTTAGAGTTACATATTACTGACTTTTTCACGAAGCCGCAGACTAGGATACAACATTTGTACTTTCTCTCTAAACTCAGTGTATGTAATCCACCATAAGTTTGAGGGGTGTGTTAAAATAAGAATTTCATTGTATTTCTTTATATGTCTTTTGTATTTTCTTATATATGTATAGTATATTTCTTTGTAATATTCCCTTGTACTTTTTATATATATTGACCATCACATCTCATAAATATACACCCAATATTCAAAACAGTATGCAGTATAATACTTCTAGGGTTTGTGTGAGCCGAGGGAATAGGAGGGAAAGAATATGTAATCCTCGTGGATCCTGGTGGTCCACAGAAGATTGGTTTTCATCTACTATATCTCTGCAGCCTCTCCGAGCTATTCTCTCTCCACGGGCCTCCTAAGATGCTGCTGGGGGCAAGAACGACTGCAACGACTCCCTGGATCTGATAGCTTCCTCAATGCGAGTGTCCCATCCTCCTTTTTCAAGTCTACAAACATTACTTGCTTGTCTTTTTTTCTTGTCTGCTGATGTAGTTTTTCTTCGACGACAAGTGCTTGAAGTTGAAGCATCTCAATGCAAATATTTGTTCTTTTTACTCTTGTCTGTGATGCTTCCTTTCTTCATTTTTTTTTCTTCTCTGGAGTTAATAGTCTACATCGAAACACTAGTTGATTTCCCAAAGAATCAGTACTAATAATGTAACAGAGATACACAGAAAGTTATTCTTATGTTTATCAGGAACTTTTTGTTAAATGTAGTACTTTGGATCCCGAAAATAAAAGTTCGAGATTCTTAATTGCACCCGATCAAATAAGGAGAAATGAAAATAGAAGATTCTTTTTCTTTTCTTTTTTGCTGGATTACCAAACTGCTAGCCAGTAAAGCTTGCCATCAAAAGTAAATTAGCTGAAATGGGCTAGTTTGTCCAGCCGAGCTATATAGCTCAGCTTAGCAAAGAACCAAACGTATAATTACGTGCTAACATGGTGTGTCCTTATTTTCCATTCAAGGTTAGCATTGGACGTCCATCAATTAGTGGTTTCCTAAAGACATATATGGTGCGATTTAATATCAGGTTATTTGAGAGCGAATTAAGTTCATTTTTTGTAACTGAAATTAAGTTCAAAATTTGAATAAAAAATGAAAGAGTAAATAAAGTCTACTACATTAGACTATTAGAGCCATTCGGTGCTTTATAGCTTGTGGTAGTTTGCATGGACATAGTCTATATATTAACTTTCGAATCAGCCATCATTTACTTTACTAGCACTTTTGGATGTGACACACCGCGAATTTTCTAAATACATATGGTCCCAAAGGGATTGATATGTACGTTATTTCCAATCGGTGACTGTGACCCAGACAAAAATAGAGCAGTGTATATGGGGTGCTGTGATGCGGTGGTTATTCTACGCATTCAATTTGGACTATGTTGTATATGGTCTAAGATGGAGTTACCTCGCTAACCGAGCATCACATAGCACATATTGGGAGTTGGTTCAGCTAAAGAGAATAAGATCATGGCAGTCATATGTACGTAGGGCGAGGGAGGAACGGTGGGATTTGGTCCTTCTGGCCTAGTCATTTGCCAAGCCCACTCCTGCGTCGGCGGTTGAATAAGAAGGGGGTGGTAATGCCGAAGAAAAAGTCATTGACTCCAGCCACAGCGCAACACACATAATGGCCGAAGGTCCAGGAGTTCCTGATGCTGTCGATGAACATCATGTGGAAGGAGCTCCTTCAGTCAGGCAAACTAGTTGGGTTGCTGACGAGGGTGAGGAGCTGGAAGCCCTAGTCCAAAGAATGGATCTGAAAGACCAGGACCACATGGTATTGTCAGAAGATGAAGGATTTGAAGACGATGATATTGTGGAACAGCGGCGGTTCCATCCGAGTTGAACAGATACCAGTTCGACAACCTCGTCGTTAACAAAGGCTCCCGTGTGTTGTGGGAGTACGAGTAGAGCGAGGTCAAGCAAGAAGCTATGTACAAATGCAAGGAGGTCGTGCCGGAGGCGGTCAAATTCTAGGCCTTGTCGGTGCAGCATACATTCATAATCATCAAGTCTAACCCAAGAAGCTAAGGCATGAAGTGTGACATAGAGGGATGCCTTTGACGAGTGCACATATTTCAGCCTAAGTGGGACACTTACTGGAAATGCTATATAGTGGTCCCTCACATATGTGTCATTGTTGAGTCAGTGCAGTCTCACAAAAATATGTCATCAGGCTTTATCGCGAACATCATGTACGGTGAGATCGTGGATAATCTAGATTTGAGCCACAATCCATCATTTGAGCAATTGAGATAAGATTCTAGTACACAATTAACTATGCCAAGGCATGGGGAGCAAAATAGAAGGCATTGAAATCAAGGTTCGGTACGTTCAAGGACTCCTACCACAACTTGCCCAGCCAACTCGGTGTTGGAAATATGCCCTAGAGGCAATCATAAAGATGATTGTATTTCCTTATGTTCATGATATCGGATAATATGTTATCTTGTTCCTTGAATGAATCATCAGTTATAGATCAATGAGTATGTGACTTGTTGGTGAAACTCATTAACTTATATGATATCATTCTAAATGTATCCCTGGTCGAATGTCACTGGTCGAAACAACCGTGACTCTACGACCAACACATGTATTGATTGATGGCCATGTTTCACCGGTCATAGATATAGAGATATCGAATCAGTAATGTGAGCACGTGTTAGAGAACATGGAGCTGGATAGATCCATCATTGAGATACTATTGAGATTGTTGTGAATCTATGTGTCATAGTTGGTCTCAAGTAATGATGATGTATAATCCTTAGACCTGAGAACAGCATGGTTTCCTACATGTGTAATAGCACTCTTAGGGGTTACCAAATGCTACTCCGTAACTGGGTAGTTATAAAGGTAGCTTTCGGGTATGCTATGAAACATGCAGAGGGATGTGACTGGTCGAGATGGGATTTGCCCCTCCTTGCATAACAGGAGAGATGTCTTTGGGCCCCTCGTGGTGATCGGATAAAGAAAGTGCATGGCCATGCCACTAGTGGTTGAAGTGTCGACCACATGAAGTTATCTGACACTTGATCGAGAAAGTATTGAACAGTCTATGGATGACACCATATCTCACCTGGAGTTCAACCAGACATCATGAGGCAAAGGGAGAATGCATGAGTAGGTCACTTAGTTCGATCAGTTACGGACTGGTCGTATGGAGATACGATCTGGTCGTAGACTGGTCGAACGTAATCACAGACTGGTCGTATAAAGATACGAACTGATCGTAAGTGATGAGGACCTGATCATAGATCATATTACGTTAAGGTTCGTCCGATATATTCTTTGTGTACTTGGGAATCGTTACGTGCTACTAGGTGCCGCTGACGACTAGTGGTCGGAAAAGAGTTTCCGAGTCACAACCAATCGCACAAGAACCTGTAGGGTCGCACACTTAAGGGGCTGGGGATTTGATTTGGATGGTGCTCCGAATTCGTATAGGATATAAGTTCCTAATGGGCCTCGAGTAAGAGACCCATCATGGATGCCTATATAAAGAGAGGCGGTGGCATAGGGTGAAGAACGGTTTTTGGAGAACTCCCGAAACCCTAATAGCCACACCATCCTCAACCACGTTGCCGATGCTAGCACACCAGCGCGCGGTGTTCCTACCCTGTATGTGTGGATACCTCGGAGGTGCTGTTGTGAAGCATCAACACTAAGACAATCCGCAACTCGTGACGATCACCGGAACAGGAGAAGAAGTTGCGAGGCGAGTTCGACTACTCAGAGGAGCAGACGCAAAGCGAGTATGACTACTCGGAGGAGCAGTCATGCGGCGAGTACGACTACGACCGCATCTATTCGCTACATCGACTCTACTTCCGCTTCGAGTCGGCGCGTCTAGCGGTAATCTCGTGATCTATTACTTGCGGAGGTTCCTTGGTTGTGCGGTAAATTTTTATTTTGTGCTATCGTAGCGCTTACCCGTAACCCTTCAGTGGTATCTGAGCCTTCCCGTCTAGTTTTAGATTCGGATTAGATGCATATTTTGATATGTGGAAGTTATAGATGTGATCTATATCGGTTTCTGTTGGTAGCAGATCGTTTTTAGCGATGGTCGATAAGATCGTCCATGCGTTTTGGTGGTAAGATGGGTTCGTATTCGTTATTCCGTGATCGTGCTTTTATGGTCGTATCACGACTTGCCTCTACCGGTCGGTTTCCGCCATCGAGGCAGACAGTGATCGTAAATCCATTGGGGCACGCGAAGATCAATGTGGTTGATCGAATCGGAGATACGATCGAATAGTACTAGGTGTTTTATTGCGCTTGTTCACAACCACATTGCATGGTACTTCTACCAGTCGGAATTCCGCCATTATATGTCGTATATGTTCATGTCGCCCGATAGAATTGGATTCTATTTGTAACTCGTTTTTGCAGGGATTGATGTGAATAGTATGACCCATGATGTATGAGATGCATGGATATGTGTAATGTTCATTATCTGCGTGTCATGTTTATTGCAACCCAAAGGTTGTCTATATTTGTATAACGGCCTGCGTGTCGACTTGTGATGCTTCTTCACTCCCTGTAATTTATAACTAGTGCTGTTAGGAGTAATGGCTTAGTGGGAGTACTTGGAGGAATTGGCCACCTGGAGACATGTTGAATAGGAAGCTCGGCAATGGAGATCACCATGAGGAAGGGTCATACTGTATCACAATGCAGTTTGATTGTCTGTGAATGCCCTTATATTCCTATTCATTTATTTCTATGCGTGTTTAGTTGCTTAAAAGCTTTTGACATGGTAGAAATAAAATTCCCTCTCATAATATTAAGTTAAACTGATGCCCTCCCAATTAGATGCACCATCCAAAGTAATGTAGTTTAATAGTAGGTCTTGCCAAAGCAGAGTACCATTAATACTCCTTGACTAGATGGGTTTGTATCGGATACTTACATGCAAAGCATTGGTTTAACTTGACGAGGTCATCATAACGGTTATGGACCTTGGGGCATAGGGTTGGGTGCCGAAGCATAGAGATGCTGCCCAACAACAAGAGTCATATAGAGATATGATTAGCAAAGGGTTGTTTACTAAATTCACTAATCTTCTAGCAGTGATGCCAAAGCTCACTAGTAGATTAACTGATTATGGATCTTGAATCATTAAATATCATAAGAGGGATATGGTATTTAGTGGGAGTATCTTTATTAAATTGTTTAATAGAAGTTACTTTTTCTTGAACATATGTCTTAGTTTTGCATATTTCTGTTGTAGATCATGGCACCAACTGCTGTACCTACATCCAGTTTTGCTTTACGTTCGATACTTGATAAGGAAAAACTGAATGGAACAAATTTTGCAGATTGGTCCCGCAACCTAAGAATCCGCAACCTAAGAATTGTTCTTAGGCAAGATAAAAAGGAACATGTTCTAGAGGAACCAATTCCAGATGTGCCTGCTGAAAATACTGCTACTACTCTTAAGATAGCCTATAAAAGGGTATGTGATGAGTCCCTTGATGTTAGCTGTCTCATGCTTGCTGCCATGAACTCAGAACTTCAGAAGCAGTTTGAGAACATTGAGGTATACGATATGATCGTGGCGCTCAAAGGCATGTTTGAGACACAAGCAAGGACTGAGAGATATGAGATCTCAAAGAAATTATTTGGGTGTAAGCTAACTAAGGGTAGTCCGGTGAGCCCTCATGTGATCAAGATGGTTGGTTACATACAGAGCTTGAAAAAACTTAGTTTTCCACTTAGTCAAGAGTTGGCTACAGATTTGATTCTTGCTTCGCTTCCTGCAAGCTGTGGGCAATTCATTATGACCTTCCATATGAATAGCTTTGGCAAGAATCTCACCAAACTGCATATGATGCTCAAGACTGTAGAAGACAGCATTAAGAAAAGCAACAATCATGTGATGATGGTGCAAAAGAGTACAAGCTTCAAGAAGAAGGCTAAGACTTCGGTCAAAGGCAAGGGCAAGGCTAGAGTTTTGGATAGGATCCAAACTAACAAGCCTAAACCCAAGACTAAGTCCAGCCCGACTCAAGAGAATGAATGCTTTTACTGCAAGGAGCCAAAGCCATTGAAAAGGCGCAAGAAATACAGGCCGATCCGAAAAATGGTGGGACTAAACATTCCACTGCAGGTATTAATGATGTAGATATTTTTCTTGCTGATTCTTCTGTTAACTCTTGGGTATTTGATACCGGATCGGTTGCTCATATTTGCAATTTGATGCAGAGTTTAACAAAGAGTAGGAGAATTGCAAGGGGCGAGATGGATCTTCGCGTCGAGAATAAAGGAAAGGTTGCTGCATTAGCTGTCGGGACTTTGCCATTACTTTTACCCTCAGCATTTATTTTGGAATTAAATAATTGTTATTACGTTCCAGCCATGAGTAAAAATATCATCTCTGCCTCATGTTTGGTGGCAGAGGGTTATAAATTCATTATAGAGAACAATGGTTAGTCAATATTTTTTAATGAAATATTTTATGGCTATGCTCCCGTTTTGAACGGGTTGTATATTTTAAATCTTGATGATGCACCCATCTATAATATTAATGCAAAGAGGCTTCGGCCTAATGATATGAATTCCACTTTTGTTTGGCATTGTCGTTTGGGTCACATAAGTGAGAACCGCATGAAGAAGCTCCATGATGATGGAATTCTAAACTCATTTGATTTAGAATCATTTGAAACATGCGAATCTTGCCTAATCGGAAAGATGACCAAGACATCTTTCACTGGTCAGAGTGAAAGTGCGTCCGACCTGTTGCCACTCATACATACTGATGTATGTGGACCAATGAGCACGACAGCTAGAGGTGGTTTTCAGTACTTCATTACTTTCACTGATGACTTTAGTAGATATGGATATATCTATTTAATGAGGCACAAGTCGGAATCCTTTGAAAAGTTCAAGGAGTTCCAGAATGAGGTACAGAATCAACTTGGCAAGACAATCAAGTCCTTACGATCTGATCGTGGAGGTGAATTTTTGAGCCATGAATTTGGTGATCATTTGAAGCAATGTGGAATTGTTCCACAACTTACACCACCAGGCACTACACAATGGAATGGGGTGTCCGAGCGGTGTAATCGGACTTTGTTGGACATGGTCCGATCAATGATGAGCCAATCAGATCTACCATTGTATTTTTGGGGTTACGCTCTAGAGACTACCGCTTTCACTTTAAATAGGGTACCATCTAAATCAGTAGATAAGATACCATATGAGATGTGGACTGGGAAGAGTCCCAGTTTGTCTTTTCTAAAAATTTGGGGTTGTGATGTCTATGTTAAACGTCTGACGTCTGATAAACTCACACCCAAGTCAGATAAATGCTACTTCATAGAATATCCTAGGGAAACCAAAGGATATTATTTCTACAATCAAGAGGAGGGCAAAGTGTTCGTTGCCCGAAATGGTGTCTTTTTGGAGAAAGAGTTTCTTTCAAAAGGAGACAGTGGGAGAAAGCTGCAACTCGAAGAAATTCGGGAAGCACCTGAAAATGTTTCAACCCCTACTGAACATCTACAGAATGAGCAAAACGTTGTTGAATCTGTAGATGAGGCATCAGCCCCACGTAGATCTAATAGGCCACGTCAATTGCCTGTAAGGTATGGGCATGATGTATTATTATTGAATAATGAAGAGCCTAAGTCTTATGAGGAAGCGATCATGGACCCAGACTCTGAGAAATGGCTTGGAGCCATGAAGTTCGAGATAGATTCCATGAGTGACAATCAGGTTTGGAACCTGGTCGATCCACTTGATGGTGTTAAAGCCATTGAGTGCAAATGGATCTATAAGAAAAAGGTTGATATGGATGGAAATGTTCACATTCATAAAGCTCGACTGGTCGCAAAAGGGTTTCGACAAGTTCAAGGAATTGACTACGATGAGACTTTATCACCAGTAGCGATGCTTAAATCTATTCAGATCATTCTAGCGATCGCTGCATATTTCGACTATGAGATATGGCAGATGGATGTCAAAACGGCTTTTCTTAATGGAAACCTAAGTGAGGATGTGTACATGACACAACCTGAAGGTTTTGTCGATCCGAAGAATGCTAGTAAAGTATGCAAACTTCAAAAATCCATTCATGGGTTGAAGCAAGCATCTCGGAGTTGGAATCTGCGTTTTGATGAGGAAATCAAAAGGTTTAGTTTTATCAAAAACAAAGAAGAACCTTATGTATACATGAAGGTTAGTGGGAGCGCACTTGTGATTCTAATCTTATATGTGGATGACATATTATTGATTGGGAATGACATTCCAATGCTGGAATCTGTTAAGTCATCATTGAAAAATAGTTTTTCTATGAAAGACCTAGGAGAGGCAGTATATATCTTGGGAATAAAGATCTATAGAGATATATCAAGAAGGCTAATTGGATTAAGCCAAAGTACTTATATTGACAAGGTGTTGAATCGGTTCGACATGCATGATGCCAAGAAAGGGTTCTTGCCTATGTCACATAGCATAAGTCTTAGCAAGAGTCAGTGTCCTTCGACCACTGATGAGCGAGATCGTATAAATAGTATTCCATATGCTTCGGCCATTGGATCTATTATGTATGCCATGATTTGTACCCGACCAGATGTATCATATGCTCTAAGTGTTACGAGCAGATACCAAACTGACCTAGGTGAAGGTCACTGGACAGCAGTGAAAAACATTCTTAAGTACTTGAGAAGGACTAAGGATGTATTCCTAGTTTATGGCGGTGATGAAGAGCTCGTTGTAAATGGTTACACCGATGCAAGCTTCCAAACCGACAAAGATGATTATCGTTCGCAATCTGGTTTTGTATTCATTTTGAATGGAGGAGCAGTGAGCTGGAAAAGTTCCAAGCAAGAAACGGTTGCTGATTCCACGACGGAGGCCGAGTACATTGCGGCTTCTGAAGCCGCGAAAGAATGTGTTTGGATAAGGAATTTCCTTGCTGAGTTGGGTGTAGTTCCGAGTGCCTTGTGCCCATTGGATCTCTATTGTGACAATAATGGAGCCATTGCTCAGGATAAGGAGCCGAGATCCCATCAGAAATCCAAACACATACTCAGGCGTTACCATCTCATTCGCGAACTGGTCGATAGAGGAGATGTTAAGATATGCAAAGTTCATACGGATTCGAATGTTGCTGATCTGTTGACTAAGCCTCTTCCGCGGCCTAAGCATGAGGCGCACACAAGAGCTATCGGTATTAGATACTTAAATGATTGTCTCTAGTGCAAGTGGGAGACTGTTGGAAATATGCCCTAGAGACAATCATAAAGATGATTGTATTTCCTCATGTTCATGATTTTGGATAATATGTTATCTTGTTCCTTGAATGAATCATCAGTTATAGATCAATGAGTATGTGACTTGTTGGTGAAACTCATTAACTTATATGATAATATTCTAAATGTATCCCTGGTCGAATGTCACTGGTCGGAACAACCGTGACTCTACGACCAGCACATGTATTGATTGATGGCCATGTTTCACCGGTCATAGATATAGAGATATCGAATCAGTAATGTGAGCACATGTTGGAGAACATGGAGCTGGATAGACACATCATTGAGACACTATTGAGATTGTTATGAATATATGTGTCATTAGTTGGTCTCAAGTAATGATGATGTATAATCCTTAGACCTGAGAACAGCATGGTTCCCTACATGTGTAATAGCACTCTTAGGGGTTACCAAACGCTACTCCGTAACTGGGTAGTTATAAATGTAGCTTTCGTGTATGCTATGAAACATGCGGAGGGATGTGACTGGTCGAGATGTGATTTGCCCCTCCTTGCATAACAGGAGAGATGTCTTTGGGCCCCTCGTGGTGATCAGATAAAGAAAGTGCATGGCCATGCCACTAGTGGTTGAAGTGTCGACCACATGAAGTTATCCGATACTCGAACAAGAAAGTATTGGACAGTCCATGGATGACACCATATCTCACCTGGAGTTCAACCAGACATCGTGAGGCAAAGGGAGAATGCATGCGTAGGACACTTAGTTCGATCAGTTACGGACTGGTCGTATGGAGATACGATCTGGTCGTAGACTGGACGAACGTAATCACAAACTGGTCGTATAAAGATACGAACTGATCGTAAGTGATGAGGACCTGATCATAGATCATATTACGTTGAGGTTCGTCTGATATATTCTTTGTGTACTTGGGAATCGTTACGTGCTACTAGGAGCCGCTGACGACTAGTGGTCCGAAAAGAGTTTCCAAGTCACGACCAATCGCACAAGAACCTGTAGGGTTGCACACTTAAGGGGCTGGGGATTTGATTTGGATGGTGATCCGAATTCGTATAGGATATAAGTTCCTAATGGGCCTCGAGTAAGAGACCCATCATGGATGCCTATATAAAGAGAGGCGGTGGCATAGGGTGAAGAACGGTTTTTGGAGAACTACCGAAACCCTAATAGCCACGCCATCCTCAACCACGTTGCCAGTGCTAGCACACCAGCGCGCGGTGTTCCTACCCTGTATGTGTGGATACCTCGGAGGTGCTGTTGTGAAGCATCAGCACTAGGACGATCCGCAACTCGTGACGATCACCGGAACAGGAGAAGAAGTTGCGAGGCGAGTTCGACTACTCAGAGGAGCAGACGCAAAGCGAGTACGACTACTCGGAGGAGCAGTCGCGCGGTGAGTACGACTACGACCGCATCTATTCGCTACATCGACTCTACTTCCGCTTCGAGTCGGCGCGTCTAGCGGTAATCTCATGATCTATTACTTGCGGAGGTTCCTTGGTTGCGCGGTAAATTTTTGTTTTGTGCTATCGTAGCGCTTACCCGTAACCCTTCACTCGGGTCATACAGGACAGGAATCCCAGTACTCATATCGCCATTGAAGATTTCACGCATCCAAAGTGGGGCAATAAGAGGGTACTGAAACAAGCATTCTTCGCTTTTGGTCCATGCATCAATGCATTCTGGCACTACTGTCCAATCTTGTGCGTAGATGGCATGTCGAACCCCGGTGGTACATAACCATACTAGTCTCATGATCAGCGGCTAGTACACACCATCACAACATTGATATTCACACCCATACATTCATACATATAAAATAAGACAACTGGTGGTACATAACTTAAGCGGAATAAAAGTTATTACATCATAGGCCGACCAGTCAAATAAAAACAAGTATAAACAGAGTAACCGAAAGTCGCAGCGGAAATAAAAGTGATAAAAGCAGATAATTTCCAGTGGCATGCCCATCCAAACCCAAAGGCAACAGACAAGATACTAGCCCTAAAAAGACCTGTCACTGAACCACTAGTTCCAGGTGCGAAGAAGATATTGTCTAGCGCGGGCTTGCTTTCGTGCTCTGAATAATAATTTAAGCAAGATTGAGTATATTGCGTACTCAGCAAGACTTATAGTGTTATCGCAAAATTTATATAAATGCAAAGCAAACAAGAAATGGGGCTATATTCTACAAGTAATTTTCAGCATAAAGCAAGTTTCATTTGCAATATCATTATGTAGTATTTTTGCACCGGAGTTTAAAGAGCAGTTAAATAGATAAAGGACAACTAGTAAGTAATTGAATTAATAACGATAACAACTCGCAACCCTCCTTGGCTGCGAGCAACTTTTAACTTGTAGACATAAACATGGCACTCAATTCAAATAAGAAAAACAAAACTATTCCCACATTTTTCTAACAAAACTGTTTTTTTGAAAATCAAGACCATACTCGGCAATACTACACATAGCATGCTCATTGCCGCGAGCACGGCTATTTAAATGGAATTACACTCTGCATAGGGGTACAACTTACCCACAGCACACGAATTCTCTAGTTTGTTTAGCATTCGTCGATACTACCGCTCACTACCTTTGGTATGCAGTCTAGGGTACGTGTCGAAGCTTTTACATCATTTAGTTCTACCCTTGCACTAGCCCAGCGAATGAAAACCCTAACTTCGCCCGGGTACACCCTGTAAAGTGAGCATTCGTAGTTGTGTCGGAAAGCTTTGTGCCCAACACCTCAGTGAAGGGAGCCCCTTCAGACACTACACCGGTCATGGATGCACTACTATAGCCTACCAACGTGCAAGGCTAGTTTTCAATGACTTAATTAGCTATACCGTTCCATACAAGCACATGTGGTTGTTTGCTTACGCTTAGGTCAGACATACCGGTATTTGGTCCATAACTGACACAGGCGAGAATCTCCCCCTATCTACTTACGAGATACACCTCTCACACTTCTCATAATATAATATAACTCGCCCGTGTCGAAAACTATGTTTTTCATTTTTTTATTTTTATACAATATAATAAAGGTACACCCCTCTGGACATTCCTTTCAAAATTTCTCAAACTCATGTTTATCATATCGTCCTTTTACAAGTTTTACAAAACACTATCGCTCTACTAGGCATTTACGAGATCTTCGCACTTAAAACTCCCTTTTTGACATCATCTATTGCCTAAATCATATCTTAATGGCTACAACAGTAAGGGAATAAATATTTCTAGGAAATCCATGCATCAATTAGGATTACAACTACCGTTATCCCAAACATAGCAATTTTATATCAACATACACACATGCATAATAGATTTTACGAAACAACATACAATAATTAAAATAGTAGGATCCAAATGGTCAAAGGAGGTGCTTTACCTTGCTCTAGATGTTTTGAATATGGGGATGGATGGTCGTCGAAAATATCGTTTGAACAATTCACGTATAATCAAAAGAGCCAGAAACAAATTAAATAAGGCAAAATAATTTCAATAGTAACCAAATCCAAATATTTCTGCATATTCTAGTAGATAATGATTTTATATGAATTTATAAAAAGGAATCATCTCATTTGATGTTTTTTATGCAAAAGTTATTAAAGTTTCAATTTGGTTCAGTTTGAAAAATCTTGAAAAAGACAAACGTGACGTTGATGACGTACTTCCGATTTTTACATTTGCCAGCAGAGAAAGTGTATTGTCTTCTACGTTCTATTGAGGTTTACACTTTTCAATAGAGAACGCGTATTATCCTCCTAACTGAAAGCAACCTTTCCATTTTCTTCTGGTTTTCATTAATCTTACATGTGGGGTCTACATGTTAGTGACTCATCCGTTAATAGCGTTTAGAATTAGATTTTCATTAATCACTTCGGCTTGGTCACACATGTCATAGGCTGAGGACACCTAAACTACTGCAATTAAGTGCTAACTACCATTTAAACGTGCGAGTCCCACTAGCGCAGAGAGAGAGAGAGAGGGAGAGAGGGAGCGAAGGAGCTAGGTGCGCGCACATGGCCGAGTACCATGGCGAGCTTGTCGCCCACAATCGAAGCGATGGGAAGGCTCGGGAAGGCCACAAATGGAATCCTCTCTCGACGGCGATGCCACCAGGGGTGATGGAGGCCGGAGAGTTGAACGGAGGCTTTGCTACACCAGGGAAGGGCGACGGAGCTCCTCGGGCTCAAAGCAGTTTTCGCATTTGAACCAAATCGGCGGTAAGTGAGTGTGCTGTAACATCCCAAATTTCTGAGTTTTAAAACCTTTTGAGTACTTTAGTCCTTTCAAGAAATTCAGCAAAGTTTATTTTAATTTTTATAAAGCTTAAATGGACTTTTAAATAGCAAAATAATTTAATATGACAAATCTAAACATCAACTAATTCAAAAACTATTTTATTCGAGTTCCTTGTGCTTGGAAATATTTTCCAAATATTTCTAGAATTTTTCTGAGTTCATTTGCTATTTTTAATTTGCTATATGGATTTACTGGTATTTCTAAAATACAAAATCTACTTAAATCTCATAAATCCTTTTGGCTACTTTTCCTTGCTGTGGCCCATTTCTATTTTGCTTCGGCCTAATCCGCTAGCCCATTCCCGTGCGCGGCCCATTCCCTCTCTCCACACTCGGCCGCACACCTGGTTCCACCTGCTAGCCACATCCACGCCGTTTGCTATGCGGTTTCTCTCGAGCCACCCTCGCTAACGTGTGGGTCCCACTGAAGCACTGTTTATCATCCCTGACACAAACTTGTTACTCTCTCCTTAGACGCGTCGCCAACATTTCCGTTCAGGACTCTACCTCCCGAGGCTATTTAAGACCCCGAGGATCTTCGTTTTTCACACCCCGAGCCACGCCCTACCTTTTGCCCTAGCCACCTTAGATCGAATCGCGACATAGAGCCCTAGTCGTCGTCATCTTCTTCAACGCCGGTGGAGCAACTTTGTCTTCACCACCGTCGTTCCAGTGCGCCTCGTCGTCAGTGGGTGCCACTGTCGGACTCGCAAGGTCGAGATCTACGTCCTCGTCATCTTCGCATCGCAAGGGCGTCACTGGAACCGAATCTCCATCAAGCCCAAAGCCTAGTTGCCACTATGACCTCACCGCCAGCTAGCTCCGTAGTTCTCTCACCTTCGTGAGTACGTCAATGACCTCACCGTGACCTCAGCTACTCGTTGCGCACCTCAGTTCACCTCGCCTTGTCCGTAATCGCCAGTGACCCTCGGTT
This sequence comes from Hsuehochloa calcarea, assembly GCA_036346395.1. Classification (NCBI taxonomy): domain Eukaryota; kingdom Viridiplantae; phylum Streptophyta; class Magnoliopsida; order Poales; family Poaceae; genus Hsuehochloa; species Hsuehochloa calcarea. Next base: position 25,179,216 of record CM070608.1, on the reverse strand, counting down.
CCAGAGCCTCACCGTCGTCGAAGTCGACGTGGCTACCATCTCAGCACCACCTTAGCTACACATCAGCCCTTTTTGCTTGTGTGTCGCCTAGTCAATATCCACGTGTGCGCATGTGTGTCACCAAAACCCTAAAAATCAAATCCAATCTTAGCAGATCTAGTCCACCGTGAGCCAAGTCTCTGTCGTTTGGGTCCCACTTGTCGGTTTCACAGTGTTGTAGACCCATGAGCCATAGACCCATAGACCAGATCTGTGAACCTAGTCCATAGACCCCTGGCCCAGGTGTCAGCCACTATTCCTATTTTCTAGATTTTCTTTTAATTCAGAAATAGTTATTGACATCATGCTGACTTAGTAATTCGGGATTTCCAATATAAAGATAATTCAAGAAATTCAAAATAGAAATTGCTTTTTCTTTTTCTTAGGTATAGATCTTCCAAAAGACCGTTCTTCCTCATACGAACTCCGATTGGGGCCATTCAAATTCCTAAATTCAAGCTCTACCTTCCTGATATTTTCATTTAATTTGTGGAGTTTGTTATCTCTCTGTTTTGTATTTATTTGCTTCCATTTACGAGTAGACGTTGTTACTTTGGGAGCTTTCGAAGAAGAAGAAGTTGATCAAGCTCAGGACCAGTACCAAGACTTGTTCCAAGGCAAGTTGTACCTATGACCATGTTGAACCTAGTTTTCTAAAATTACCTTGATTCAAATTATTGTATTATTACTTTGAGTATTTATTTAAATATTTTGGGATTACCTATACACCATTTGATTTTATCTACTTTGCCTATTGTAACATCATGATCTTTTATCACCCTAACTTGGTTAATTATTAGTTGGTAATATCGTAGCTCCAACGTGGGTTGGTTAGATACGAATAGTTGCTTAGCCATGCAACGAGTCATTTATATCATTTGAGTTGAAAATATGAATTTGACTAAGTAATTATAGAATATATGTAAAACTGAGTGCACTATGATGTTACTTATTGATGCCATATGTTGCACTTAAACAACACGGTGGGGAAAGATTTAGACTGGGGCGAGTGGATGGTACCGTGTGATATGGTGGCTGTTTGATTGGGAAATATGAATCATGGTAATGTAGTTGGAAATTGGCATACTCGCCTTGGTTAATTAAGGACTTAACTTTGTGCGCCACTGAACTGAGCCATAACAGTGCAATCACATGCCTAATAGGATGGGTCTAACTTAGTAAGTTATGAAATCTTGGCATTGATTACTCAGGCATTAGGACACACTATGTGCTAGGGTGGCGGTGTGGACTACTCTGAAAGTCACATCGATGGGCGGTTCGCCGCTTCCAGGTCCAACGGTGTGCATCGTATCAGAGCGCTGTGTTAGAGTTGGTACGACGGTAAAACACATCAGGAGGGTCAATTATCGAGATGAAGTTTTGGAAAGGTTTTGTTGTGATCAGCTCTGATCCAGTTGATTGTATCTTGTGGGTAAAGTGTAATACCTCTGCAGAGTGTTAATCAATATATTCGAATAGCCACGTCCGCAGTCATGTACATGCTCGGGGATTTCACGCGAGGGAAATAAAAACAATGGGGAATAGACAGCTGTGTGGGATAACTTATGCAGTTGTGTGAAAGAAATTGATTAGGCTTAGTGTCTTTGTCAAAACAATTGTTAAAATTATTATTGTTTATTTGTTTTGAATTATGCTGTCAATCTATTATTTGTATTCAATTGCAAATGCCGCTTTATTGCAAAATAGCCACAAAAGTTATTTCCTTTGGAATAAGCCATCATCTATAATTACATTATGTGGTACAGCTTGTTGAGTACTCAGAGTACTCATTCTTGCTGCAATCATTCAGTTGAAGTGGAGGAATTGTGCCTGCCTTTGAGGAGGAGCTTTGCGTGGATGGTGATCGTTAGGTCTTGATTCCAGTAGGTTGCTTGTGGTGAGTCGATGGGTATTCGCTGTAGTTCTTTTCATTCCACTACCGCCTGTTTATTTAGTGTCAGCCCTACGTGGCTTAATAATTGTAAACTCGACCATAAAGTCAAAATCATTATTTATTTAATCAAATTAGTCGTTTATTCTTATATTCGTCTTGTGTGAAATGATATTCATCTATATTGATACTGTGTGTACTAGCGTGATCCTACACTAGTGCATCATACACAGAGGGTCTATAATTGCATTTTTGGATCCCGACAGAGATGGTATCAGTGCCATACTGACTGTAAGTCTCGACCTTAGTTAGATCAGCCGTCCTTAGAGTGTCAAAACTATTTTCTAAAGGAAAAAAATTAACTTGCAATATTAATGAACTTATTAACTTCTCTTATCTCTCTCTTGACTCATCTATTGCTGAAAATCTTCTCTCCGCTGATTTTAATTTGGTTCTTACCTTTTGCTTGTCTTTGGTAGATGGCTCGACTTTAGACCTATGGAGAGCGTTTCGAAGGTCTCGCTGCTGAGTTGTGGAAGATTTACAAATACTTGGAGGATTTAAGAGACCACTCTACCAAGGCCCAAGGCACCAACTGAATGGTGAATAGTCAAAATCGTGGAGTGCTTTGTCGGTTGATCATCTACGCCCGAAGGGATACCAGGGCCAATCGTCCCGTGAACATCACCGTTCGGAGGATCATCTTCGTTGAAGGGATTCAGGAGTCTTCACGTCTTGCCATCCTACGAGTGTGCAACATCTACGCCAACAAGTTGAAGGGCTCATTTTTTTGTCCTCATCCCCGTGCCGCCATCGTGGATCTTCTAGCCCACTACCCGTCCACCAATGGAGAACCAAATGCTACCGTGGTACACCTTCCTCACTTTGTCGATGCCTAAGAGGAAGCCTTGGAGACTACTACCACGAAGCCGCAAGAAGCCTACGAGACATTACAACTTGCAGAGGAGAGGATTGCAAAGCTAGAATAAGCTTTAGACGTGTTGGACGATCCCGAGGAGCTCGAGGAGCCAGAGCCAGACGTGCCTGCACTCGAGCCACATGTTCATGTTGCTTCAATTCCTAGACATCGGGATCAGTTCACGATGATGCATGCACGTCTACCAGTCTACTGCAGGAAGAGCGTCGTTGTGGTTGTGGAGGTTACCTCAGCGATTGAGTCAGCCAAGTTTTAGGTTTAGTAAGTTGAGGCTCAATGTGAGAGTCACGTCAGCTTAAGTTTAGAAGTGTCGTCCTTTAGACGGTATATTTGTGCGATAAGTTCGCTTTCATTTTCTTGTTTGTAGTATCAGTTGCAAAAGCCCTTAAGCATTTGATGCAGTCATACTAAGACATTTATTAATATATTTCAGTTGAGCTCTTTGTGTCATGTTTGTTGGGTTTAACCTACCCCGTGCTATTTCTTAACTTATCTTGTGCTTGCTAATTTATCTAATCATCTGAGTTTTCGCCAGATGGTTCAGACGCGCAACACCGCTGCTAGTGGATCAAGAACTAATGGAGCAAAAGGGATTGAACGGCCACCTGCGGGAGCAGTACCACCCCAAACACCGTCGATAGATCTACAGAACTTTGGAGCGTTCATGGCCGCCCAAACTCAAATGATGTATACAATGATGAAACAGATGAAGAGCACGAACAATAACCAACCAACAACAATGTAGCACCAGCTACTCATGGTCACCATGGACCATCTAAGTTAGCAGAGTTCATGAGGACTCGCCCATCAACTCTTTCTGGAGGTGTTTCGCTAGAGGAAGCTGATAATTGGCTTCGCGTGATTGAAAGGAAGTTGTTGATCACTCAATGCAACGACCACGAGAAGGTTCTTTATGCTACCCAATAGATGGAAGGTATTGCCTCCAAATAGTGGGAGAATTTCTGTGCTGTGCATGAGACGTCGCATAATATTACTTAGGAAGAGTTCTCGATAGCTTTTCGCCAGTACCATGTGGCGGAGGGTAGACCTAAAAAGGATGAATTCCGTGCACTTAAGTAAGGAGGTATGACCATGTCTGATTACCTCAATAAGTTCTCTCAGCTTGCACGCTATGCTATAGTAGATGTCACTACCGACAAGGCTTAGCAGAGTCGTTTGTTGAAGGGATTGAATACCGGACTGCAAGCCAGTCTGATTGCTCATACTTTTCTGGACTTTCAGGAATTGGTCAATAAGATGTTGATACTTGAAGACAAACGTAAAGAGTTGGATGACAACTGCAAGTGCAGAATGGCCCAGCAAGAAAGTCATCAGTCTCAGCAGAGAGCAAGGATAGTTCCTCAGCAGTTTACTCAATTTCCATCGCAGAACTCGTTTAAAATGTCTGCACCTATTTCAGCACCTCGCTCAACTGCTCAGAATTTTTTGTAATTCTACTTCGGTCAACCCTAACCCAAGAGGCCATAAGAAGAGTTGATCGAGAGTTTGCAATAGTTATCAGGAACCATGACATTTCGCTAACAACTGCCCGAGAAGGGAACAATGACCTCAGTTCGTTTCAACCTGGGAGCTACGCCAGCCAAGACGCCAATGCCAGTCAACAACTGAGGAGCACCTCAAGTGGTAGTCAAGCCAGAGGAGCACCGCAGTCCGTGGTTAGAGGCCGTGTCAACCACATCACTTTGGAAGGAGCTCAGGAAGCACCCGACATTGTACTGGGTAAGTCTCTGGTTAACTCAGTACCTGCATCATTTTTGTTTGATTCTAGAGCTTCTCATTCAATTGTTTCTCGAGTTTTTGCAAACAATAACAATTTGGAAGTTATGCATCTTGTGCATACCTTGTTAGTCCAATCACTTGGAGCAGAGTTAAGCTCTAGAGTGGGATGTTTAGGAGCTAAGTTACTCATTGCTGGAGTTGAGTTTCTAGCCAACCTCATTATCTTAGACACCCCTACTTTAGACGTCATATTTGGTCTGGATTGGTTACCCAAGCACAAAGTTGCGTTAGATTGTGGCCGAAGATCCGTAATAGTCAAAGGTACAGATGGAAGGAAAGTGGAATTTCTAGCCACTACAGTGTGTGATGGACAGTTAGTAATCAATATTCTAAAGACCATTTCTTTGGATGATGTACCTATTGTTAGAGATTATCCGGATATTTTTCTAGAAGATTTGCCAGGCATGCCGCTAGATCGTGACATTGAGTTTGTTATTGATTTTTCTGACGGGAACAACACTAATTTCTAAGAGACCCTATCGGATGCCAGCAGCTGAGTTGATGAAAATGAAGAAATAGATTGGACAAATTCTTGAGAAAGGTTTCGTGAGACCTAGTTCGTCACCTTGGGGAGCGCTAGATTGTTTGTTAGAAAGAAAGACGAAAGCATGAGAATGTGTATTGATTATCATGCCCTCAACGAGGTTACTATCAAGAATAAGTATCCACTTCCTCGAATTGATGATTTGTTTGATCAGATGAAAGGAGTTGGAGTGTTCTCAAAGATCGATCTGCGATCAGGTTATCATTAGTTGAAATTTTTTCCAAATGATATACTGATGACTATTTTTTTCTACACGGTACGGACATTATGAGTTCTTAGTCATGTCTTTTTGTTTGACTAATGCCCCCGCACATTTCATGAATATGATTAACAAGGTATTCGATACTTGGACAAGTTTGTGGTAGTGTTCATCGATGACATACTAGTCTATTCCAAGACAGAAGAAGAAGCACTTGAAAACAATATTAGAGAAACTTAGAGAGCATCAGTTGTATGTTAAGTTCTGCAAGTGTGATTTTTGGAAACAAGAAGTTGATTTTCTTGGTCATGTGATGACAACCAAAGGAGTACCAGTTGACCCCAGTAAGGTTAAAGCAGTGTTATATTGGGAGCTGCCCAAGATAGTTACTCAAACTCGTAGTTTCTTGGGAATGACAGAATATTATCGTCATTTCATTGAAGGATTTTTTTAATGATTGCTAAGTCTCTTACGCAATTATTGAAGAATGAGAAAAAGTTCACTTGGACTCCAGCTTGTGAGGAAAGTTTTCAAGAGTTGAAGAAATATTTGACATCAGCCCCAGTGCCAGTTTTATCAGATATTCAGAAGGATTTCGATATCTATTGTAATGTGTCGCGTCAAAGATTAGGTTGCGTTCTAATGCATGAAGGAAGAGTTGTTGCCTATGCATCGAGACAATTAAGAACTCATGAGCGTAATCACCCTACCCATGATCTGGAATTAGCTGTTGTTGTGCATGCCTTGAAAATTTAGCATTGTTATCTCATTGGTAATCGCTATGAAATCTACACAGATCATAAGAGATTGAAGTACGTTTTTACTCAGCATGACCAGAACATGACGCGGTGAAGATGGTTGGAGTTAATAAATGATTGTAATATCAGAATCCACTATCATCCCGGTAAAGCTAATGTTGTTGCGGATACTTTAAGCCGTAAGAGTTACTGTAATGTTTTAGAATTAAAAGCAAATTGCTCAGAAATTTTTGAGGAATTTCAAAAGTTAAAGTTAGAAGTTGTAACCGAAGGATTCGTGGCTAGTTTGGAAGTGCAGTCTACTTTGATGAAGGACCGAAATGGCAACAGAGGGGGGGTGAATGGTGCCTAAAAATTAATACTCCCCTTTACTGTATTTATAACCAGCCTACAAAGATCTCTGAAGATCTAAAGAAAGTAAATGAAGCAAGATCAAATAACAAAACCAAGTTTCAGTCGTTTTCCGAAATCGGAAGTTAGGAAGTACATCTGCGGTAGTTCCGCTTATGTAGTTCCATGATGTATAGCGCTGAAGTTCCGCTATGTACTTCCACGCCTAAAATCGGAAGTTCCGATTATCTGAGCTAAGAACGAGCGTTGGGTTTTGCTCAAAATCCAAACTACTTAATCTTGAATGCTCTTCTCGTGTCAAGTTTTACAGACATCATCCTAAACACCATCTTGACCTTATGGAGAAGAATCGCAACCAAAGATTCAATAATCGAACCAAAAACGGATTTCTTGAAGAAGGGGCAAGAAAGACCAAAACCAATGATAAGCGAGATTCTCAGATTCTTAGAGCATGAAACTTTGAGGAAGTAATAACAATACCAAAACGATTCTAGATATCAAGTTTCATGCTATTTCATAAAACGAAACAAAAGATATGCCAAGACCCTAGATATTCAACATGAACAGAGAGAGAGAGAGAGTTGCAAAATCAAGTAATCGAAACCTCAGATTTCATTGAATTGAAACATGGATTACAGAGGTAACACAAAGAGGAATGATTACAATGGGTTTCAGTTCATCAACTCCATAACTCAAAAAGCAAAACACACCCTTTTGGTGGAGCTAACCCTAATTTTCTCTATCTCAAGGTCTAACCCTAACTCCAGGGTTCTCCCCTATTTATAGCCTTGGCTAATGGGCCTCCAACCCATTAGACCCGCTACACCCGAACGGAACCGCCTCCACTTTTGCCGCTTTGCGAAAAGACCCTTTCGCCCCTTGCGCACCTTCCGGAAGCCTCCCGTACACCTTGTTGTGCACGACTCGCAACCGCTTCAAGATTCACGTCATCTTGACACATCCCGACCGTTCGACCTCAACGCCTCAAATACCTAGTCCGGTCCACGTGTCTCGCCACGACTCCATCTTGATGCCCCGCGATCAACATGCATAAAAAGCATCACATAGCATTGCACAATATCATAGCATCAATATTTGTATAAGACTCAAACTCATACAAAATCAAAATCCACAAAATAATCTTCTCTGCACAGTTCTGGACACAATCGGAAGTTCCGCAATTACCACAGCGGAAGTTCCGATTTCCGGAACATCCGCGATTTCGGTCAGAATATCGGAAGTTCCGCGCTCAACACTGCGGTACTTCCGATATCCGGAACAACCGACTTCCCAGATATTTAATTCCGATTTAAATTCTCAGAGAACACTTAATGTCAGTATTATCGGACACTCCGCTACCCCTTGTGCGGAAGTTCCGATTTCCTTCAGCCGAGAGCAAAACCCAGATTAATCGGAAGTTCCTATTTCAACACAGGTAGTTCCTTCCGATTAATCGGAACTTCCGCTCCATACACAGCGGTAGTTCCGATTTCCCTGACTCAGCCCAGAAACAGTCCAAACCGAAAACCTCAACTCTCAATCTAATCAACACACTTGTCAAATACTCATCACTCAGAGTGGAGGACCTCTCACATGGTCTCTCATTTGAAAAAACATATTTGTGCTGCCCTACCAAATGATCCTATGATTACAGACATTAAGCTCAAAATGGGAGAATATAAATTCAAGGACTTCGCTCAGGATACGTTTTGGATCAATGGGCATATCTGTGTGCCAGATGTTGATGGATTGAGATAGCTAATCTTAAAGGAGGCCCATGATTCGAAGTATTCTATTAACCCAAGAAGCACCAAAGTGTATCAGGATGTTAAGAATAAATTTTGGAGGCCAAATCTAAAGTGAGAAGTCATAGAGTTTATGGCCCTATGTGATGTGTCAGAAAGTAAAAGCAGAACATCAGAGACCAGCAGGCCTGTTACAACCCCTGAAGGTACCAGAGTGGAAATGGGAAGAGATTGGAATGGATTTTATCAGTGCGCCTTGTCGTTAGTGGCTGCCACCGTCGAAATCGCAAGGCCGAGATCTACGTCCTCGTCGTATTAGCATTGCCAGAGCGTCACTAGAACTCAATCTCTGTCGAGCCCGAGCCCTAATTGCCACTTCTACTCACCGTCGGCCAGCTCTGTCATCCTCCCGCCTTCATGAGTACGTCAATGACCTCGCTGTGACCTCAGCTACACATTACGCACCTTAGTTCACTTTGTCATGGCCGCAATCGCCGATGACCCTCGGTTCCAGAGCCCCACCGCCATCGAAATCGACATGGCTAACGTGTCAGCCGCCACCTTAGCTCCATGTCAGCCCATTTTCCTTCTGTGTCGCCTAGTCAGCAGCCACGTGTGCGCCTGCGTGTCACCCAAACAATAAAAACTGGATCCAATCTCAGTAGATCTAGTCCACTATGAGCCAAGTCTCTATCGTTTGGGTCCCACTTGTCGATTTCACTGTGCTATAGACCCATGAGCCATAGACCCAAATACCAGATCCATGAACCCAGTCCATAGACCCCTGGCCCCACGTGTCAGCCACTATTCCTATTTACTGGATTTTCTTTTAATCCAAAAAATCATTGATGACGTCATGCTAACACTGTAATTCAGGATTTCCAGTAGAAAGATAATTCGAAAAATTTGAATTAGAAATTCCTTTTTCTTTATCTTAGGTTTAGATCTTCGAAAAGTCTGTTCTTCCTTATACGAACTCTGATTGAGCCCATTCAAATTCCTAAATTTGTCTAAATTCAAGCTCTATCTTCCTAACATTTTTATTTAATTTTTGAAGTTTTTTATCTCTCTATTTTGTATTTATTTTATATATTTTCTTTCATTTGGGAGTAGACATTACTTCAGAAGCTTTCGAAGAAGAAGAAGTTGATCAAGCTCAAGACCAGTACCAAGACTTGTTCCAAGGCAAGTTGTACAAATAGTCTACTTAGCCATGCAACAAGTCATTTATATCATTTGAGTTGCAAAGATGAATTTGACTAAGTGATTATGGAATATGTGTAAAATTGTCGAGACCGCCCGAAGCAAGCCCCGACAGACATGGAGATTCCTTACCATGTTGCACGTCCCAAGAAGAAACACCTATCAACTACAGCCTACGGGCGTATCCTTCCCATTTAGGATATGTGGTTGTACGGTATTGCTCAGTTTGGATTGTCACAAGCGTCGGTCCATAATATGACTTTGGCGGAACATAACACAATACAAGTTCTCGTGCTTTAGTTGTTGATCCAAACGCGTAGTTGACGTCAGACTCTACACGCACGAATCGGACCAAATAAATAACAGAAATTAAATATAAACTAAAAATTACAAAATAAATAATGGAAATTAGAGAAAGAATTTAGATGGATTTAGGAGAAAGAATCGATAGATTTTGAGTTCGTACGAGATAGAACGAATTTCTGGAAAAACAATTATCATAAAAAATGCATACATACAAAGCACAATGACTAGAAACTAAACTAGCTAGCTGACCACGGTTTCAGGAATATGCTAATTCGGTTCTTACAAAGAAGAGGAAAGCATTTGTGTGCTTGACTAGGAGGGTCCACAAGCTAGTGATTAACAGAGAATCCAAAGAGACAAGAGATGAGTCTATGGGTAGTGGAACCAAGATGGTCAAGTAACAGAGAAACAAATAGATAGAAAATGCTGAAATTTAGTGTTATGGAGCTCCACTTTTCTGTTAATCTAGTTTTCGGTTTGCTAATTTTTAGAGCTGAAACAAAGAGCATTGACTGACAACAAGGGACCAAATGCTACTGAATCAATAGAGAATGAAATAGAGAAAAGAATGAAGTCATTGACTTGTGGGCCCAAGAACTCATAGACTCAAGGTTCAACCAACAGAAGTTTCTTCACTAAACTGTAAAAATAATAGTCCATAGGAGCTCCGGCCATGGCACCGACTCCGGCAAGGCTAGCGGCGAGGTGGTCAGCGAATAGCCAAAATGGAAACCCGTCGGCACCCTCTACACACTGGTGGTGGCGGTTTGGCCGGAGACGGAGCCAGGTGGCGACAGTGACGACCGGGGCACATGGTGGCGGTGGCTTGCATAGGGCAGCGATGCTCGGGCGATGGCACCGATGAGAGGAGGTGAGCTGTAACACCGTGGCAATTCGGAAGCCAAGATGCTACCTAAAGATTCATCATACAATTCATTTGCGGAACTAATAATCAATTTGCACCAAAATTAAATAGTCAAGACAAAGTAACGAAGAGAAATTAATCGTTCAACCACAGAATGTAACCAAGGAATTAAACATGGAAGATCTGTTGTAAACTTGAGGTGATACTTATTACAGTTCATCTCTTAACCAAATAACTTAGCAAAACATCTTAATGAATAGGTGAATTAATGAGATGTGTGAATCGTGCTTGGACTACGCCCTCCCGCTAGCAACAATATCATCATGGATCACCTAAAAATAAACACAGGAAAACAAGGGTGAGTCGAAACTCAGCAAGCACAACATCAAACTCACAGGGTACAAAGGAACAGAGCAATAGTCAAGACAGTAGAACATATCGCCCACGAATTTGTGAAAAGGCATAGTATGAATGCATACATGGAATGAAAAATGGACCTCTCAATGCACAGATATGGGTATAACGAGTGATACACCCGTCGGTGTTCACTTAAGCCCGTACTTAACAAAGTACGGGGACCCAATCACCGTAAGAAGAACGTTTCATACAGGTGTCCGAAGTTGCCACATTGGAATGGTGGTCAACGTTGCCCACATTGGAATGGCGGGTCTCATATGCCCATATTGGAACTGATGGGACTTTTAAGTTTCCACTCCCGTGGACGACAGGAATCAAATGCATGGACAAAATGAAAGCCATGCAACGAAATCTTATCACATCATAATGAAGAACAATACAAGCATACAAACATGAACAACCAATCTAGCAACTCATCCACATATTTTCATCAACCTTCATTATGATAAGATAAAGTACTTGCCTTCCGTGTTGCGACGTACTAGGAAGCAATGAAGGTGTCCTTCCACCTACCGCCTCACCGCCTACACAAGCATTTACACAGAATAAGGATAACAAGGTATGACGTATCTACATGTGCTCTACCATACCCTCTAACCATCCCACACAACCGTAGGTTCAATTTGACAACTTCGCCCAAAAGGCCGGATTACTACTCTGCTGGTAGTTGTACGAGAAAATTCATAATTAAATATCTGTAACTCCTAAATACCTGAAACCAGAGCTCAGCTAATCCAAACGAACCAGGCTACGAAACTTTAGTTGGTGGGATCCTCTGATTCGGCCAAAACAGAGGACCAAACTGCCCAAGAAGACACCGACAGAAACCTGTCCAGATTTCAGAACAGTTGTAAAGAAAAGCATGTAACTTTCAGTCTACTAATCCAATGGAGATGATCTTTATCAATCTGGAATCATGGCGAAATTATCTTCAAAAACCTATTTGGGTGGCCTCCCTGAATCTGGCTCTAACTAGAACAAAACTGAAGAGAAACCGACAGTCTCCAAAATCTCTGACAGACAGAGTAGATTCGGCCTCTAAAGGCCTTCAATCTTCCGCACAACCCACTGCACTATTCTGGACAGATCTGAAATCGCAGACTGAACTGACCCAAATGAACAATTATGCAACTAAACTAATACAAACAGCGAATCGGGACTTTCGTTACCCTTGAAGACCCGTAGAACGACGAAGATCAGGCGCCAGATCTGGATGGAAGGCGCCGGGAGAGGAGGTGGAAAGTGGGAGGGGGCGGCGGCTCAAGGTAATGGGTGGGGGGGCCGGCGGCTAGGGTTGTGGGGAGGGGCCTCCCCCCTTTTGAGTGGCCGGCTCCTCCCTCTTGGGCCGGCCTGGGTCGCAGCCCGCGGCCCAGGTTGGCGAAGATTTGCGGATCTCCCCTCCGAAGACTAATATTTCTGATTTAAACCCCGTCCGTTACTCCTTCAGCCTTCTATCAATTACTGATTGCGATTCGGGGTGTTACATTCTACCCCTCTTAACAAGATTCGTCCTCGAATCTACACACCGACCTACTAGGAAGAACGAGAGACTGACATAACAAACTTAAACACTTACCAGAAATGAAGAGGTCTGTATACTGCGTTCGCACGTGGGACTCTTAACTCCCAAGTGGCTTCTCTCTCAGACTGATGAGACCAAAGAATTTTGATAAATTTTTGAGTCTTGTTCCTTAGAACCCGTTCCGCTTCCTCTAATATTTTCACCGGCCGGGATTCAATGGTAAGGTCCTGTGCAATGATCAAAGGCTCCAAGGGGATAACATGGTCTGGATCTCTCAGGAATTTTCTCAACATCGATACATGAAACACATTGTGAACCCCACTCATGGAATCGGGAAGGTCCAAACGGTAAGCTAGTTTTCCAATTCGTGCCACGATTGGGAATGGTCCAACATACCTTGGACTAAGCTTCCCTTTAGAGCCGAAACGCACTACGCCTTTAGATGGCGATACTCTCAACAGAACTTCATTCCCCACCTCGAATTCCAAATCTCGTCTTCTAACATCAGCGTAGCTCTTCTGTCGGCTCTGAGCAGCCAACAAATTCTGCCTAACTTCTGCCACTCTAGCCACTGTTTGCTGAACCCAGTCGGGACCCAAGACTGCCCGCTCTCCAACCTCATTCCAGCACAACGGGGACCTGCACTTACGCCCATAAAGAACCTCGTATGGTGCAGCTCGAATACTGGCATGATAACTGTTGTTATAAGCAAACTCTGCCAAAGCTAAATGTTCTTCCCAATTCCCTTTCCAGGATAAAACACAACACCTGAGCATATCTTCTAATGTCTGAATGGTGCGTTTGGGTGACCATCATCGTCTGGGGTGGAACGCGGTGCTAAGACGAAGCTGCGTACCCAACGCACTCTGCAAACTCTCCCAGAATTTGGAAACGAACTTGGCATCTCGATCAGAAACAATGGTCTTTGGCACTCCGTGCAACCGCACAATCTCTCGTACATAAAGAGGAGCCAAATCGCTTGCTGAATTGGTTGTACGAATAGGAATAAAATGTGCAGACTTACTGAACCGGTCCACAATTACCCAAATAGCGTCCTTTCCTCGCTGAGTGCGAGGTAAACCAACCACAAAATCCATAGATATATCATCTTATGGCCAAACAGGTACCTCCAAGGGCTGCAACAGTCCTGCTGATCGCTTGTGCTCAGCCTTGACCCGCTGGCACACCCCACATGATGCCACATATTGTGCGATATCAATTTTCATCCGTTTCCACCAGAAATTTTTCTTTAAATCTTTGTACATCTTGGTCTCACCAGGGTGTACGGTATAAGGAGTACGATGGGCCTCCTTCAAAATCTCATGTTTAATATGAGCCTCCTATGGAACAGAGAGGCGTCCTTTAAAGCGTAAAGTATCAGACTCGTCCACACTAAAGTGGCCTTGCTTGCCCTCAGCACAACGCTTCCTCACTCATTGGAGCATCTGATCTTGCTGCTGTGCTGCCCGCACCTAATCTAGAAGAGCTGACTCTAGAAGCAAGCGAGTCTCGATGCGGGCGGTACATAAAATGTAAGGAAATATCCATACGCTCAAAATCAGCAATAAGACAACTGAGGGTAGAAGGTGTTGCCTTGCGACTCAAAGCATCAGCTACCACATTAGCCTTGCCAGGATGGTACTAAATAGTAAGATCATAGTCCTTGATCAACTCTAGCCATCTCCTCTGTCTTAAGTTCAAGTCCTTCTGGGTATATATGTATTTCAGGCTGTTGTGATCAGTGAATACATCACAAGATTCGCCGTACAAATAATGACGCCAGATCTTCAAGGCGTGAATCACTGCAGCAAGCTCTAGATCATGGGTGGGATAATTCTGTTCATGCTTCTTCAACTGTCTCGATGCATAGGCGATCACTTTACCGTCTTGCATAAGCACACAACCCAGTCCCACTCGAGACGCATCAGAATAGACGGTGAATCGCTTTCCCGGCTCAGGAAGAGTGAGAATAGGAGAGGTCACCAGTTTTTCCTTTAATATGCAAAAACTACGCTCACAATCATCAGTCCACTGAAACTTTACCCCTTTCTGCGTAAGCTGGGACATCGGCTTGGCAATAATGGAGAAGTCCTATACAAAACGCCGGTAATACCCCGCCAAGCCCAGAAAACTCCTCACCTCCTTCACATTGGTCGGTCTCTTCCAGTCCACCACTGTCGAGACCTTGCTAGGATCAACGGCAACTCCCTATGGATTAATTATATGACCCAGAAAGCTCACCTCTGAAATCCAAAATTCGCATTTCTTCAGTTTGGCGTAGAACTTGTGTTCTCTCAAGGTTTCTAGGACCAACCTCAACTGATGGTTATGATCCTCAATAGTCTTGGAATAGATAAGGATATCGTCGATGAACACCACTACGAAATCATCCAAGTACTCGTGTAGCATGCTGTTCATGGTATCCATAAAGACAGCTGGTGCATTAGTCAATCCAAACGACATGACTGTAAATTCATAATGCCCATACCTGGTGGAGAATGCAGTCTTTTCTATATCCTGTTCACGCACCCGGATCTGATTATATCCAGACTGGAGATCAATCTTGGAAAACACCTGAGCTCCCTTCAACCGATCAAACAAATCCTCAATGCGAGGTAGAGGATATTTGTTTTTGATCGTAACCGCATTAAGTGCACGATAATCAATACACATGCGCCAACTCCCATCCTTCTTTTCCGTAAACAGAACAGGAGCTCCCCATGGCGATACACTCCGCCTGATCAAACCATTAGCCAAAAATTCGTCCAACTGTTTCTTCAACTCGTCCTGAAATGGACGTGCCAGACGATATGGAGACATCGAAATGGGCCGAGTACCCGGAACAAGGTCGATGCGAAACTCCACGCCCCGCGCGGGTGGCAAGCCTGGAAGTTCATCTGGGAACACATCCGGGTAGTCCCTTACCACCGGAATCTCCTCAATCCGCGAAGCTAAACTCGGTTTCTCGGCAAGAGATAAAAGAAATCCAGTCTTCACTGCATGCTGACGCGGAAACAATCCGGCCAACATCGAAAGAGAGCACCGAGGCACGCTCCCCTGAAAGGTCAAAGTCTCCCCAGACGAGGTCTGCACTGAGACTGTCCAACTGAAACAGGATATCACCACTCCACAAGCGTGCAACCAATCCATACCCAATATAACATCGAACGGCTCCATCTGGATTACTATCAAGTTCACCGTGAACTTCTCCCATCAATAACAATAGAACACCCAGGACAAACAGTTGAACTCGCAATCAAACCCCCAGGAGAACTAACCAACACTGACTGAGAAATCCACTGCATACTCAAATTCGCCCTTCTAGCAAACGCCGTAGAGACAAACGAGTAGGTAGCCCCGGAATAAAAAAGGATAAATGCCTCAAGGGAATCGATTAGTAGGGCACCTGTCACCACGTCGGGTCGGCCTGCAGTAGCAGGGGTGGGCATGGCGTAGACTCCCGGATGCGCCAGAGCAGATGACGCTCCGACACTCTGCGAAGGATACCCGGAAACTCCTGCAGGAGGAACGGACGACGTAGGTGCAGTCGGTACGGGGTTCCAGTAGAACCCCGCAGGAGGTGCCTGAGGAAACATCAAGGCGGGCCCACCAGAGGGAACGTGGTGCGGCCGCCGCCAGAGTCCGAATCGATCCACCATGAACACCGGGAGATGAAACCGTGGGGTGGCTCCCATCTGATGATACTCGCCGGGTTCAGCTTGCAAACTGACGACTTGTGGCCATCCCGACCACACTGACGGCATGTCCCCTCGAAGGAACACTCTGAAGCTCGATGCCCATCACCACACCGAAAACACTTCATACCCTGACCTGGAACAGGACACATCGGTGGGGTGGAAGACGAGGAACGGGGTGCCGAAGAGGAAGACTGCCATTGCCGAGTAGAACGAGCGTTGTGACCTCCCTGAAACCTCTTGGGAGCGGGTCGCTGAAAAGACCCACCCCCTCCACCAAAGCTCCGCTTCTACCCACCGGAACTACCAAGTGGTAGCGAGAACCAATAGCAACTGATCTTGCGAAGAAGTACCCTTCTCCAACTCCATCCCTCTAGCCTGCTCGACTACCGAGCTGAAATCACGCAGTCCTGTCGCCCCCAAAATCTGATGATATTCCTAGTTGAGGCCCCGCCGGAACCTCTTTGCCTTCTCTCTATCGTCACTTGTCACAGCTGGTACAAAACGCACCAGGTTATTGAACCCAGCCTCATACTCAGATACTGTCATCTTCCCTTGCACAAAAGTCAGAAGCGATTGCTCCATCTGCTCAATGAAGGAGTCTGGATAAAACTATCCTGAATTTCTCCACAAATATCTCCCAAGTGACAGGACCCTGAACTGAAGTCCTGGAAGACAGGACTCCTTCCCACCAGATGTCAGCTTGACCCTTCAGCTGAAAGGCCACAAATCGTGCCTTTTGCGCAGACGTCAGCTCTAATGCTCCAAACTGTCGCTCTATATATCTCCACCAGTCCGCAGCCTGGACCGGTGTGCCAGCTCCATCAAAAGTGTCCAAACGAAGCGACATCCACTCACGGAGGCTCATCCTAGCCTCAGGTGGAATAGTCGCAGCAACAGGTACGCCATAGGCGCAGCAGCCGCAGGAATTGCCGCCTGCAATTGCTGGCGGAGTTGCTGATTCTCTCTCATAAGGTTCTGAATGAGTTCTGCTGACGCGACCGGAGGTTCTGCGACTGGAGGTGCGGTAGAGGAAATCTCCTCCGTGGTAGCCTCGCAAATTTCGGGCGTAGCGGAAGACACAATGGATCTGCGTCCCAGGCCCGACCATGGACCGGTGGACGACCACGGCCACGGCCTCTTGCCATCTAAAACACCACCACAAATGGAATCAAGTATTAGACTTAACTTATAGATAAGTAAGAAACAATTCATCATCAGAAGCGTAAGGAAAATGACTTGATTAGAAATGCGGAAGTAAAATACTACCCAACCCTTTCCTACTATGCACAGTGTGTCAAGTTTAACATATTTCAATAGAACCACGGACCTACAGCCTGCTCTGATACCAACTGTAACACCCTGGCTATTCGAAAGCCAAGATGCTACCTAAAGATTCATCATACAATTCATTTGCGGAACTAATAATCAATTTGCACCAAAATTAAATAGTCAAGACAAAGTAACGAAGAGTAATTAATCGTTCATCCACAGAATGTAACCAAGGAATTAAACATGGAAGATCTGTTGTAAACTTGAGGTGATACTTATTACAGTTCATCTCTTAACCAAATAACTTAGCAAAACATCTTAATGAATAGGTGAATTAATGAGATGTGTGAATCGTGCTTGGACTACGCCCTCCCGCTAGCAACAATATCATCATGGATCACCTAAAAATAAACACAGGAAAACAAGGGTGAGTCGAAACTCAGCAAGCACAACATCAAACTCACAGGGTACAAAGGAACAGAGCAATAATCAAGACAGTAGAACATATCTCCTACGAATTTGTGAAAAGGCATAGTATGAATGCATACATGGAATGAAAAATGGACCTCTCAATCTGCGTATATCTGCAGATAACGAGTGATACACCCGTCGGTGTTCACTTAAGCCCGTACTTAACAAAGTACGGGGACCCAATCACCGTAAGAAGAACGTTTCATACAGGTGTCCGAAGTTGCCACATTGGAATGGTGGTCAACGTTTCCCACATTGGAATGGCGGGTCTCATATGCCCATATTGGAACTGATGGGACTTTTAAGTTTCCACTCCCGTGGACGACAAGAATCAAATGCATGGACAAAATGAAAGCCATGCAACGAAATCTTATCACGTCATAATGAAGAATAATACAAGCATACAAACATGAATAACCAATCTAGCAACTCATCCACACATTTTCATCAACCTTTATTATGATAAGATAAAGTACTTGCCTTCCGTGCTGCGACGTACTAGGAAGCAATGAAGGTGTCCTTCCACCCACCGTCTCACCGCCTACACAAGCATTTACACGGAATAAGGATAACAAGGTATGACATATCTACATGTGCTCTACCATACCCTCTAACCATCCCACACAACCGTAGGTTCAATTTGACAACTTCGCCCAAAAGGCCAGATTACTACTCTACTGGCAGTTGTACGAGAAAATTCACAATTAAATATATGTAACGCCTAAAGACCTGAAACTAGTTCTCAGCTAATCCTAATGAACCAGGCTACGAAACTTTAGCTGGTGGGATCCTCTGATTCGGTCAAAACAAAGGACCAAATCGCCCAAAAGACACCGCGAAACCTCGTCGCATTTCGAAACAGTTGTAAAGAAAAACTCAGAACTTTCAAAGATAATGATCCTATGGAGATGATCCTATGAGGATAGAATAATATTAATTTCCTTTTTATAAAGTAAATTTTGAAAATTTCCTACTAGTGGCCATTCTAACTAGGTCACGTCCTGTAGTCAATTCAGCTTTGATACCAACTCTGTCGGGACTGGATTTCTGAATCCGAATACTCTGTGTATTTCTACACTAGTCCCATGATCAGTAGTTAGTGCACACAGTAGAAACATAATTGATAACAAGTTCGAATCACAAAATAACATTGATAAACAACTGAGTACCGGCCTTATGCCCACTTATTACAAAAGAGATCAAAAGACCTTGAGTCTTATAGCAGCGGAAACAACAAATGATAATCTCTGAGTGGTGGCCCATCAAATTGCCCACCGGCATTTGACTGGGGAGTGCAACCTAATACTCCGGGTGTCCCTCATCAAAGCCATAGGCGAAGTAGTCATAGTCTTCCTCGGCATCATTGAAGCCTTCTGAGGTTTATTTTGAGTGTAGCATGTGAGTACATAAAGTACTCCGCAAGTTTTGGAAAATATGCATATGCATAGCTTTAACAAATGAGGCTTAATGGTTCTTTTGCACAAAGCAATATTTTAAGTTTCAACAGTTTTTCATAAAGCACATTTGAAAAAAAAATAGTTTTTATAAATAAATTAATTGTATCACTAGTGAAGGTTTTAGCTACCAACCACTAGTATCAAGGCACTTAGCCGCAAAGGTTCAAAGGTTAGAATATCTACCCAAGAGTCCCACTTCTCCTGAGTTTCCAAAATTCACTCTTTTGAAATCAAAAACCAAAATCTACCATGTGAAAACGCACCTTGCCTGCCCTTGACCGTGGGCACGGCTTTCGAATAGTTTTACACTCTACAGAGGTTGTACAGCTTGACCCACATGAGATAATCAGCTTATAATGTATGTTTAACACACTTCCGGGGTGTGCGACTAAGTGATTATCACAAGGCTTTTACAATACCATGTTCTAACACCAATCCGCCCAATGAGCTTAACCCCAAGTCTGGACGTCATTTACTAGCAACCTAGAGCTCACCGTTGTGGGGGATAACCTGCCCGGACATGAATGTTTGTTACCATTGCCCAAAGCAAAACCCGACAGACATGTTGGTTCCTTACCATGCTGCACGTCCCAAGAAGAAACACCTATTAACTACAGCCTGTGGGCGTAATGCTAAAATATGGTAAATTAGTTGGCCAGGTCCTTCCCATTTAGGACATGTAGTTGTACGGTATTGCTTAGTTTGGATTGTCACAAGCGTCGGTCCTTAATATAACTTGGGCGGAACATAACACAATACAAGTTCTCGTGCTTTAGCTGCACCCGCCTGAACTTACCACCCGCCCAAGTCTAAACAGATTTTTGCCATTTTATTTTATTTTGAAAACCAACGGCAATACTTATTGGCATACATTTCTCAAACTGATTTGCATAAATGGTAATAATAATTCCCACCCACAGGACAAACAGGACCGAAAAGCGCATCTAAGCAATTCTACCATATCAAACTATTCTGCAAAATTGTATTCAATAATGCAGAATTTCTACTCTAGGGTTACAAAGGTACATGATAACAAATATCAAGGATGACAATAACAAGCTTTAGGTTTTTAACTAACAACCTACAGTTTAAACTTAGCATTTAAATAAAATAGCAATACGTAACTTTAAAACTAAAAACATAATTTACAAATCATAGGTTCAAAATCGTCAAAGGATACTTGCCTTCGGTGACGTTACAGGTAAGCGCTTCCTGTTGATCCAAACTTGCGTCAGCGACGTCGGACTCTACACGCGCGAATCAGACCAAATAAATTAAATAAATACTAAAACTTATAAATTATAAATAAATACTAGAAATTAGAGAATGAATTTAGATGAATTTTGTTGAAAGAATCGATTGATTTAGAGTTCGTATGAGAGAGAACGAATTTCTGAAAAAAAAACAATTATCACAAAAATGGATACATACAAAGCTCACTAACTAGAAACTGAACTAGCTAGCTGACTACTGTTTCAGGAATATGCTAATTCGGTTCTTACAGAGAAGAGCAAAGCATTTATGTGCTTGACAAGGAGGGCCCACAATCTAGTGAGTTAACAGAGAAGCCAAATAGACAAGAGATGAGTCTATGGATAGAGGGACCAAGATGGTGAAGTAACAGAGAAAGAAATAGATAGAAAATGCTGAAATTTAGTGTTCTAGAGCTCCACCTTTCTGGTAATACTGTTTTCGGTTTGCTGATTTTCAGAGCTGAAGCAAAGAGCATTGACTAACAACAAGGGACCAAATGCTAGTGAATCAATAGAGAATGAAATAGAGAAAAGAATGAAGTCATTGACCTGTGGACCCAAGAAGTCATAGGCTCAAGGTTCAACCAACAGAAGTTTCTTCACTGAACCGTAAACAGAGCAGTCCATGGGAGCTCCGGCCATGGCAGTGACTCTGGCGAGGCTAGAGGCGTGGTGGTCGGTGAATAGCCAAAATGGAAACCCATCGGCATCCTCTACACACTGATGATGGCAGTTTGGCCGGAGATGGAGCGAGGTGGCGACAGTGCCGACTGGGGTGCACGGTGGTGGCGGCTTGCACGGGGCGGTGGTGCTCGGGCGATGGCACCGACGAGAGGAGGTGAGCACGGGATGTTCCTCGGCGAGGGGAACGCGATGGTGAATACGGTTCGGCCAGGGAAGGTCCGTGGTGCTGTGCCCACAGTGACCATTATCGGTGTTGAGGAGCTTGCGATGGCGGGGCTTCTCGGTGACAAAGAAGATGAAACGAGGTGAGGGATTAGAAGAGTGATACCAGGAACATGTTATGACGTGGTCACCTCGGTCGTAGAGTCACCAAAGAATGAGATAAACACGACGATGTTGTTGCTGGACTTCGGGAAGAAGGTGGGTTGACGTTGGCATTCTGGACAAACGAAGGGGAGTTATGGGGTGGGATTTCAGGCGAATCGAAGACGGGAGACGGGAACACGTGATGCTCTCTTTATAATGCGAAGGAGGCGCTTAAGTTGATGGGAAACGCCCGGGGAATAAAGCTTTAGCTTTTGGTTTGCAAATGAAGAACAGGAAGAAACGGCCAAATTGAATGCAATTGATGGGGAAACGTAAAATTGATGGAGGTATGATGTGGGTGATGAAGACACAGTTGTTTCGCTTCAAACGGAATTGATTTTGGATGTTTGAGTGGGGACAAAAGGTTAAAAGAATTGAAGTGGTTATTGTCTGTTTATTTTGGATAAACAGTAAACAGCCGATGGGAGGTAGAAGATGAAGTGCAGAGAGAGAAAGAAAGAGAAAAGAAAAGAAAATCCAGAAAATCTAAAAATAAAATAAATTCATAAAACTCTAAGAAAATTCCACAAAAACTTTGGAACCTGAAGAGTGCGAATAAAATAATTTTGAATTTAATTGATGTTTATTTTAATCATTTAAATTGTTTTTCATTTTCTAAAATTTGAAATTAAGCTTTAAATTAATTCAATAAATTGCAAATGATTTATTTTATTTTTAAAGCTTCCAAAAGGCTCTTTGAATTGGTAGGAACTCTAATTTTAAATCCTACTCTTTGAATTAATTATTTTGAAATAAATTTTTGAAAAGACCAAAAATTTTGGATGTTACAAAAACTGTGTGCAGTATGTTGTTACTTGTTGATGGCATATGTTGCACTTAACCAACAGGGTGGGAAAAGATTTAGACTGAGGCGAGTGGATTGTACCGTGTGATTTGGTGACTGTGTGATTGGGAAATATGAATCTTGTTGCAATCATTCAGCTAAAGTGGACGAATCATCGCCTGCCTTTTAGAAGGAGCTTTACGTAGATGGTGATCATTAAGTCTTGATCCCAGTCAGTTGCATGTGGTGAGTCAATGGGTATCCCCTAGAGTTGTTTTCGTTCTGCTACTGTTTCTTTATTTAGTGTCAGCCATGCGTGGCTTAATAATTGTGAACTTGACCATAAGGTCAAAATCATTATTTATTTAATCAAATTAGTTGTTTATTCTTATATTCATCTTGTGTGGAATGATATTCATCTATGTTAATATTGTGTGCACTAGTGTGATCCTGTACTAGTGCATCATACACAGAGGGTCCAGAATTGCATTTTTGGGTCTCGACATGTACACATTAGCTTCAAGATGTTATGGCGATGCTATTGGTAGTGGCTGGAGACCAAAGGACACCGGAGCGGCGGTGCCATAGTTTCCCACAGTGGCACCATGATCGGCTACATTGAAATCCATGCTAAGCTAGCCAAGCCTTCGATCTACCGTGCGCAAAAGCTTCAGGGAACTACTAGAAGCTCACCAGAGGCTTTGAAGGTGCTAAAGGATGACTGGAGCAGCTTGACGACGCTGAGCAGTGGCGGGGCGAAGGAGGCTCCTGTCGACAGCGTGCTTCGGCAAAGGAGATGCTATAAAAAGGTGCTCATTAGCTTTCTAGCACTCTGAGGATGATAAGATAGAAGGAATCGATAAGGCACTCACTGAGTCGACGGCTAACTAGAAAATGGTTGCGGCGGCCGAAAATGAGGAAGAAGATCAATCCAAAGGATTCTCCGATTGAAGATTTATTAACAGAGCGAAAAGCAACAGTGAGGTGTAAGACACGATATGACACGAGAGCAAAGGAGATCACCAGAAGAAATGGCGTTGCAAAGCTTGCTTTCCGACGCCTAGAACAACGCTATCGTTCTTTATGATTCAAGAAGCTTGGAGCTCAGTAAAGGCATGAGACTGAATGAGGGGCGAGCTTGAGCGATGGTGTCGTGCTCATAAGCTTAAATAGGGGTGAGAATTTCACAAGATGGGCGGTGAGAACAAATGGCCGCAGTGAGAACCCACGCTCAACCCTTCGGTGTTTCCGCCAGAGTGGGCGTTGAGTGTCATTAAGAAGGTGGGCAGCATTGGCAGAGCCTGGCGGAGATGACAGGGTGGTTGGGTGGCGAAAACAGTGGGTGGCGAGGCGAAACAGGTGGAGTTTCCTATTGGGCACCCTTTAAGCCCACACACAAACGGGTTTAACTCACACAGGCATTTTAAAGTACCGTCTTCATCTTCTCTTGACCTAAACCGCTTCTCCTTGCGTCGTCTTGCGTCACGGTTTAGCCAAAAGCAATCAAGGTGGTATTTTAGTGATATTACCAAAATACCCTTTCTCGATCATTCTCCAAAGACCGAGTCCAATCTTCATGAAGCAGTTCCATGTTTCGCCACATGTAGGTTAATCAACGGCTCTCGTCATGTCGGCAAGTCTCTCCCATCCGGCTTCCACCGAAACCATGGCACTTGCACCAACCCCCGCGTAGCTTGATGCAACCTGTCGCACCGAACTTCCCGTTCGGTCATCCTTGTCCATTTTGCGCTATGGTTGAATCCATAGACTTCACTCGGCATCCCCGATCGTTCTGAACCTCAGCTCTCAAGTCTAGTCCCGATCATCCTCGCCATTGATCGTCGTTGATCTCTAAGCAACCTACACAATAATAGACCAAGAAATCGATTCCGGGAACAAGTTCTTCGCAACTTGACTCGCGTTAGTCAAAACATGCATCACACAACATATATGTAGTGAAACCCATGAACTTAACTCAACAAAAAAAAACATCGCCGCTACGAGAGCCGACGAATCAGTGAAAACCGGTCATACCGCCACCTATGGGCCGGTCTGACCGCCCCTTGGCCAATCAGACAGCCCAACTAGGGACTTAGCCAATTTTCAACCCTTGAAAACTGAAAGCTCTCTGGAAATTATAAACGAATAGATCTTTTGACTGGAAAATCCAAAAATTATGAGACCAAGTGTATGAGAATCTCCTCTCTTGCCTACACCCTCTATTTTTGGCCCAGCTCCAAACTCCAATATTTACAATGGCCGGTCCGACCGCCGCCCATGGCCAGTTGGACCACCGCCCTGGCCGGTCAGACCGCCTAAGACCTGATAGTACTGAGATTTTGCCAAAAACACATAATTCGATAAACCTTTAAAGCCATTGCCAGTTGTAACATTATCCTAAGATCATGAGTATATCTCCATGATATCCACAGGGACGAACCACAAGAGGATCACCCACGAGTACACACTACGCCACGCTAGTTGTGTGTGCACTTGCAACAAGCTGCTTCTTCTACATAGGCCCTACTCACATGTCATGGCGCATGTTCGATAGTGGTGCAGTAACCCGGCCAGTACCTCTCTGATTATTTCAACAAGAAGGAAATTCAAACCTGAAGTGTAGAGCTGTATGGTTACAACGTAGTTGGCCATTTCACTGGCCATCCGACATGGGAGCAACTTATTTGGACCGCAGACATTGATAAGTTGAAGAGAAAGATTGACCGACGATAGGTACGGCATATCCTGAACGACATAGACGAAGCAGAAACCGTGTGTCATACGAAGAAGTGCTCCATTTGCAGAGAGTCTGGGCACACTTTAAAGAAATATCCTACGAGAAATCCATAAGGTGAAGGAGATATCGGCAGTCCAGATGGCGCCGCAGGGATCTCATCTGACCGCCCCACTCGAGGCGGTCGACAGGGAAAACGGTGAGGTCGCAACCACAGGAAAGATTCGTCTTGTTGAAATATGTAGTACTCAATGCTTTGTAATCTCATTTTTGATTTGTCGACAAAATATATGAGGACGCTACGCTAAATGTTCTGTAATATCATTGTGATTTATCGATAAAAAAATGTGATGACATTGTGCTGAATGTTTTGTTATATCATTGTGATTTATCCACAAAATATGTAGTCGAAAATAGACAGCAAAAAACAGTTAGATGTCCCTAGCGCAAGTTGGAGTGGCGATAAAACCTGATCGTCATTTCAATTTCTGACGCAGAACACATGCTGCCTTTTCTTATCTTTATCGTCATTCTCTAGGCTACTGTCATCATTTAAAATGACGATAAAAGAATTTTGTCACTTCAAATGGCGACAGTAGTATAGTTTTGTGAAAAAAATATCTAATTATTTTTATAAATTTATTTTAAAATAATATTATTTCAAAAAAAAATAAATGAAAAACCTTATGTCTGCAAACCCAGTTCCAGCAATAAGGTAAAACAAGCACAGATAAGTAAACACAGCTCAACACCAGGGGTGAATCCACCGGGTAGGCTTCATCAGGCTGAAGCCTACCCTCCACCGGGCTTAAAGCCCCCCAACCCAAGTCCAAACTCAAGAATCAAGGCCGCCATTCTTTGCGCCTCGACCTCTCGTGACTTGTGTCAAACAAGAAGAGGCAGGAGGCCAGGAGCAACCGAGAGCGTGTGAGCCTTGCGGCTTGCGCCCTTGTCGAAGCTGCCCACTGGCCACCGGTCCCACACGACAGTCCCACCTCATGTTCCCCAGCTTCCGTGTTCGGTGTTTCCAAAATTCCCCAGCTCCCCAATCGATTCCCCAATCAACTGAGCGAGCCAGCGAGGAGAGATCACTTGGGCAGCCAGAGGGAGCTGGGGTGGGGAGCCAGCGCTGTCCGCGACGCCGCCGGTATCCGATGCCCGAAGGAGACCATCGGCGAGGAGGGAGGCTGAGGCAGGGAGCTGGGTGGTGGAGGGGGAGTCGGAGGCGGCAACAAGAGGAGCGACTGAGCTTGTAGATCTGGGCGTGGGAGGGTGGGAGCTGGTCCAGGCGTCCAGCCGAACTACCAGAGCCCGGAGGGAGGAGGGCTAGAGCCTGGAGGGTAGGACCGCATGCGTGACAGCGTGAGGTTTGTGGGAGCCGCTAATGGCCGGGGAGGCGACTAGGTGAGTTTGGCGTGGTGGTGGGTGCGCCTCTGGCCGTGGCCGAATGGGCAGCCTGGCTTTTGGCTGGCTGCTGAGACGCTGAGGAAGTGAGGACTGAGTGAGGTGAGGGCACAGCTGCACATGCCACTAGAATACTAGATATTGATAATTTGATATGGTCATCTGCTGACTGCTATTGAAGCTAAAGTGCTGAACTGCTGAAGCATGAAGATTGTACTGAAGTGTGATTTGCAAAGCCTCTGTCCTGAGGTCCTCTGAATGCACTGGTATACCGTATACTCAGAATCCATTCCTCAATTATTCGATTAGCAATTTGTTAGAATATAATATGGTATATACTCAATGAGCAATTAATTCATATGTTTGCAATAATGGAGAATACAAAACTATGCTTATTATAAATTAGTTTAGTCATTCGAGACTTTAAGCCCACCATCCTTTTTTTTCCTTGGATTCGCCGCTGCTCAACACCAATCGAAATGTGTTAAATGAGATGTTAGAATTCCACGACAGTATGACATCAAGAAAGGCACTTGATCTCGTCCATTAGGCATTGGATATTAACACAGGTCAGTCTAGAATCTAGATTGACTAAAATAGATCAAGGATAGGAGAACCTCGTTCTTTGAGCATGTACTACAGCACTAAGAGGATCAGAACAATGACACGCCCTGCAAGAGTCTAGAAGAATTTCCCCTGCTTTTTCCAGAAGCTAACATGCACCAGCATCTTGCCGATGACGTATCTCAACATGACTTGGGTTTGAATTCAGGTGGTTTTTGGAAGAACAGTTGTCCATCAAGTGCAGACGGAGAGGCTTTGCCTCCAGGGCTCTGCAGGCTCATAGAGCTGACGGAGAGCTGGTGGAAGACGGAGGGGCTCAAAGTATCTGCAGGGTCACAAATGATCCCAGCAGAGGCTAGATCTGGCAGACATTGGTCAGAGATGCTGAAGCCACTCAGTTGCTCAGATACTATCTTGCATGCCTTCTCTAGTAATGTGTCAATGTACTTCTGATAAGCTTCCACTCGGATCTGCACGTGTTTCTGAACCTGATAAACAAAAAAGTACAACAATCAAATATTGGGAACTATATTGCCTAATGAACTTAAAGAAGGGAAGGCATTTCTAAACTAATTCAAGTAACATCTATTGAGTTGCATGCACCAACCAATTCACCCAAAAGCTTAAGCTGATGGGGAAAGACGGGCAATTCACTTATACTTCAACACTCCCCCTCACGTGTAGGCTCCTTCAGACCTAAGACGTGGAATATAAGTGGGTTGCAATTATTATTTTTAATTGCACCAACCGGGTCTTGAACTCAAGACCTCTTAGCTCTGATACCATATTGAGTTGCATGCACCAACCAGTTCACCCAAAAGCTTAAGCTGATGGGGAAAGACGGGCAATTCACTTATACTTCAACAACATCATTCAACTGTTAACTAGAGGGCCAGAAATATGAACACCTAAAGAGAAGAACAGCAATTAGTATTGAAACATCATATTGGCGCCTAATTTTAACGAAACGTAATGGGTGGAGATCTTGGATAAAGTTATTCAAGTTTCCACTTACATGGCCTGAAATATTAGAGATGGCAAAAAAAAAACTATAAAGGAAGCAGCTGCAGACAGAATAGTCACTAGGACAAATCATTCCAAATCCATGGATTGTTATAGTATTGAATCTATTTCATAAAGACGTTGGATAATCTGCATCGGAACACTAGTGAACACTTCCAGACATCTGGCCTCTAAACCAACCTAGTCATATGAACTATTGGAGTGGATACTCAATTCTACTAGAAAAAGTTATTAGTTTTATTTTGATTGGGGGTACTTCAAGTCTACAATCTACCCTTTTTGGTCAACTGAAGGCCAGAACACGTCTGTTCATTTGAAGGTCAATGGACAGGCAAAGGACAATTTTCCCTCGTAACTAGGAAGTACCCAAGCATATTGAAACCCACTGTAAGTTCCATATGAATTGGAACTACCCACCAAAAAATGTGTCAAAACTCAAAAGCATTGCAGCCAAATTAGTATTTGGTAAATATTATGTCTCTTTTTGTCAACATGCTGATGCCGTAATACAGCAAAATGGCAGAGTAGACTACGCAGTCACAGTTACCTCCACTTGTTCATGCAAACTCCGTTGCATTTCCATTTGTGCTCTGAGTGCTTCTTTGACTTCTTGGCTTCTACAAAAATGTAATTGCACCATGTAATTTCTCTAAAATATAACAAGTAACATAAAAATTCTAAATCTCACGTTGGGCTAAAAGGTGCAAACTAATATGCTGGACAAGAAGCTGATGAAGCTTACTCTTTCACATCTGGAGTAGGAACTCTAGGAGACAAATTTGTTCCACTTTGGGCTTCCATAAGGTAAGAAGCTGCAATTGTGAGAAAAGGCCATAGAGGTCATTTGTCAGTATGAATTGCAACAGAACTTCTCTCAGTATTCTTCTGTGACTGATAAAAAATTAACACACAGACTGATGAACTCATATGCAAAAAATGCTCAAACATATTTTGGTACTTATGGTACCACCATCTCATAAAGACATGGACGATTTTACCGAGAATAATATCACTGACTAGGACAAAACAGTAAAAAAAAAGCATGATCAGTGTGAGTAATGCCAGCTTTCTTTGAGTTCACCACAAGTGAGTTATCTCACTCAAATGTGTCACTGAAGTGATGTTATTCTCAATAAAATCATACATATCTTCTTTCCTTGAAATCCTTTTTTGTCCCTTTTCTCCTTGTTACAGGACATGTGTCAACACATCCCTAATAGCTCAAGCTTTTAGGTCAGAGGGTCCTAAGCTTTAAGACATAAGACAGTCTAGATTATTTAACAATACGATAGATAAACAGAATTATTTTGTATTGTCTTGATTAGCTGAATTTCCTGTGCTGTAGCCTCAACATATTTGCCACATGTTGTTGAGCCTTTATGACCAGTGTCATATTAAGCCCTCCTTTGCCTTCCTAGTTACTACTTTAGGTCGACATTTTAATTATGATCAAATATAGATGTGGGGATGATATATGTTTAAAAACGATGTCACTGCCTAACAGCTTATTTTTGGTAAGATGTTCATGCACGAAACTTCACACCTAACAGTAAAGATTTGATCATTTCCCTCAGCTTTCAGCATCTTCTGGAAAATATTTGTCTTTGATTGAAGCTGGTAGCTACAGGTACCATTTTCAAACCATAGAACTCCCAGCTAAGCCCAAATTTATCTCTTTTCAGGCCGGCACCTGATTTCCTGCAACTGACATCTACTCTAGTTTTGGATTACAGAACTGACCTCCGACCAATTTTAATCACACCAAAACATGTGTTGATGAACTATCAATTCATTGAAACTGACAAAGCAGCCAAATTAGCAAGAGATCTTGCAAGCCGCACTTCATCCAACTAGTATGCTTCATCCAACCAGTATGCAAGTCAATAGGGGGCAAGTAGTCGCAGTCTGTCTACTGAATGGAGCACTTGCGTAATGAAATGGAAACTGTTGCAAGGAATGGTATGCCAATTCACACTAAGATCATAAATAGCTTTGTATAACTTACCATCTTTTGATTGCTCAATCATCTCTTTCCCAGACTGCTTTCCTAATCTGTATTTCTGGTAAGTACAAATAAGTAGCAAACTTAAGAGCATAGTTGCATTTTCGGTGACTGCAGGAAACAGAAGCATGAACAAGTGCAAGTACCTGAAGATGACTTTTTAAGTGAAAAAGAGTAAGCCCCTTCACACCCATTGTCCTCATGATAGTTTTCGGTGTTGCTTCTACATGATTAACATTACAATCAATCTAATAACTGCATGTCATTATCCAGAATATCAAACTAAGTGTTGTGGACTCTTATTGGGGGAAACATTATCAAAGGAGGAGACGTGTGCAAGAACAACAGCAGCATGAGGAATCGGCAGAACAACTGCAAGCTGCCGATGATGCCCTGGTTACTATCGGTCAAGAAGTCCCAGGCGTACAACAGGAGTAACGAGTTCCAGTCCGAGTCTGAGTAGGAGTCCTTGTATAGATAGCAAGATAAGCTAGTCTATATATTTGAGTCCAATGTATTCGATCAGGCAGAGAGAAATAAACTTCATCTTTCTATTATGCTATCTCTGTCCCTCTCGATTCTCTAATCCTACTACTACCTTTCTTCCTCCAAAACGGCACCAACTCGCCAGAGACGTCCGCGGCCGGCCATAAACCACCCATACTTCCTACACGGTAACTCTAGTCACAACAGTTTGGTATCAGAGCAGAAGATCGCAGCCATGGCTTTCGAAGCAGACAAGACGACAATGGAAGACTTGAAGGCGATGATTGCCGTATGAACTAACAGATGAAGGTGAACTTTGCTGCAGTCCACAAGGAGTTTGAGGCTGTTCGTCACAACATGTCAAGAGTTGATAAGCGCGTCAGGAGCTTGGAAATAGGGGATCGCCTTCTTCGCAAGCCGGCCAATTTGCCCTTGCTGGCGTACAGCTCGCAGTCGAGCACATCGCCGTTGGTGACAGTCACAACTACAGCACCGATGCAACTGAAGGAACTAGGATACATAATGTGTTCCATGTGGGGTAGTTAAAAAAATTTATGGAGAACCTTCCGCAACTACACCACCACTTCCAGATCTTGTTCATGGGAGAGTGGTACCTGTACCAGAAAAGGTTGAGCAAGCTCGGCTTCATCGTGGAGTATGGAAAATTCTTTCACAATGGCAGGGACTACAACCAGCAGATGCTACATGGGAAAATGTAGAGAATTTCAAGTAACAATATCCTCAATTCCAGCTCGAGGATAAGCTGTTTTCTCAGGAGGAAAGAAATGTTGTGGACTCTTATTGGGGGAAACATTATCAAAGGAGGAGACGTGTGCAAGAACAATAGCAACATGAGGAATCGGCAAAACAACTACAAGCTGCCGATGATGTCCTTGTTACTATCGGTCAAGAAGTCCCGGGCGTACAGCAGGAGCAACGAGTTCCAGTCCGAGTCTGAGTAGGAGTCCTTGTATTAGATAGCAAGATAAGCTAGTCTATATATTTGAGTCCAATGTATTCGATCAGGCAGCAAGAAATAAACTTCCTCTTTTATTATGATGTCTCTGTCTCTCTCGATTCTCTAATCCTGCTCTTGCTACCTTTCTTCCTCCACCACAGCACCAACTCGCCGGAGACATCCACGGCTGGCCGTAAACCACCCATACTTCCTACGCAGTAACTCTAGTCACAACACTAAGATTAACCATAAATGCAGCATATGGCATAGTAGTGATATTGAAAGTTTAATAAATAATAATAGTAGTAAGCATTGAAAAAATCACGCTGGTAAGTAATAAGGACTGCGGATAAGCCTGCAGTTTAGTGTGATAATGTGGTTTGCTCATATGTGGCATTCATAAAATTTTAGCACATAAGTCAAAACTAGACAATATAATGGAATAAAGCCAGCACATATCAGCTGCCTCTGCATTTTCCTCACCAACTATTGAAAATTCAAATTGTTTAATGAAATTGACATTTACAGAGCTGCATCGATCACTTTGGGGAAGCTGAAAGACACACAAAGAAACAAAAATTGACCAAGGAAAACCACCATGTTTTGACAGTTACACTTTAGTCAATAAATAGCAAGAGGTAACAAATACCTAAACCACACATTCAAAACTCTTACCCAAGCTGCTAAAAACAAGAGGGCAAAGGGGAAACAAGCATACTACTCCCTCCAAAAAGAAGTCGCCTTAGAATACGTGCAGTCAAATCGTATCAATTTTGACTAAAGATATTATCTAAATATATAGTTTGTATATACAAAAATGATATGAGTAAATTTGTCAAAAAAAAAACATTCATGACATTACTGCAAAATTATGCTAAAAACAATAGCGCAAGGAAAAAAGGAAACTACAAAGAAGCAAACAAAAACAAAACTGCAAAAATGATCAAGGAAATGATAGTTTCATGTGCGGGCTAAAAAGGTTGCTGATCATCTAATAGAAAATAATCAGTTTGCATGTTTCTGGTAACAAAATATCACATCAAAATATTATATATTCTAATAAATTATACTTGTCTGGACAGGAATTAGGCCCAGAAATGAGCACAAACCAAAGCAAAACAAAAAATATTAATGATCAAGAAAAGATTAATAATAACAAGTTTGGAGACCACACAGTTTAGTGAAATAAAAGCTAAGTTCAGATCAATAAAGGAGAGAAGTGAATCCTAAAGAAGCAAATCATTTTTGCTGAAATGTGACCACAAACTTCACAAAAATTTAAATGTATCAAGGGAAATTATTAAAGTGCTACGATAAGTTTTTTCTACGCTCAACAAATGACAACTGTGAGGCATAAACCACAATTCAACACATCTTGCTCAACTAAATGGAAATCATCACCAGTACACCACTGGATTAAAGCACAAGCTTCAATTTGGTGCCAGAACAATCAGAATACACTTTCAAGAAAAACAAGCCTGACTAACATAAAAGGGAAGGTAACAAGAAAAGACACCCACTCTTTTTTATCCACTAAAAGCAGTATCCAGAACAGCAAACTCGAATCTTGAACATAAACATAAGGCAACAGTAAAAACTAAAAAGAAACAATTTTTTTGTTTGTTTTTTTCTAAAGTACAACGACACAGATAGCAATCCATCACAGAATAATCTCAAGTCCCCTCCTATAGTACGAATAAAAAAGAATAATCTCAAGTCCCCTCCTAAAGTACGAATAAAAAAGCACCACATGTCGAGAACCTTTCCCAGGAAAAGCGCAAAATTGCACATTCTTTCAATGAAGAGCCGGTTACCTTCACATTAACACGTTTTGATAACTGAAGAAACCACACGCGCTAACTTCCCAATTCGTCAATAAAAGCCTCCAAAATTCTTCTATTCACCCCCAAATTCTTGGCACAAAAGTGCACATTTCACTCAAACGGGACGAAATGCTAGCACCTGAAACGTGAAATTTGTCGCCATAGAGACCCCCTTCCCAAGTGAGCCGCACATTTAATTCAATTCAAACCTCGAGTCAACGTAACAAGGTCTTAGAAGCTCCAAGAAAAGGCGCATTATCCAGACTATTTTCCTACCAAACAAGCGCATTATTCTTGTCAATGCGCTCAAATCCCACATAAAACCACCTGCAAAGGGACGCAACAAAATCAAGAAGCAAGAAGCAAGGAACGCACACGGACTTTCCCCAACCCAGTGACGAATCCATCCTCTAAAACGCCAAGAATCGCAGCGACCACTCCCAACACAGCCAACAAACTCGCAAGAACCAGACGCGCGCGGCCCCGCCTAGAAATCAAGAAGCGGGCGCGGCCACGGACCAAGAACGAGGCAGGCAAGGGAAAGGGGAGCAGGGGGGCGCGGAGCTCACTCTCTGGCCCGCCGAGCTGGGTGACGGCGTCGACGAAGCGCTCGTGGAGGTCGGCCGTCCAGCGGAGCCGGGGCTTGGGGTCGGCCGTCAGCACCAGGCTCGGTCCGCCGCCGCCATGACCGTGCAGCCCGCCGCCGCGCGGCGCCTCGTCGGCGGCGTCCGGGCGGTCGTTGTGGTGGTGGTGGTGGTGGCGGTGGTGGATCAGGCTCGGGAACATGTCCTCACCTGGGCTTTTTTGAGGAAGCGTCTGCCCCTCACCTCCAAAAGCGAGAGAGAGCTTGGAAGCTTTTCTTTCTGTTGGTTGGCTTTCTTTCTCGGCTTCGCTTTCTGTTTGAGCCTTCTCCTCCCCCTTTCGCTGCTGCTGCCGCTTTCGAGTGATTGCTTTCTTCTTTCGTTTTCCAAGACGGGTATTCGATCGCTCGCGCTCACGGACTGGCGCGCTTCGCTGTCGCGACTTGCGAAGTGCAGGAAGCAATCATCATCAACCGCATTGTTCAAGAACAGCAGCTGAAAACTTTCGGGAAAAATGATACGCGTATGCCCAAGTAACATCGGCCCGGCCCGGCCCGGCCCGAACCCAGATTTATGCTGCATTTACGGTCGTGCCAGTTGTGCTGCGATGAGTTCTTGCTTGGCAAATCGCATCAAAGTTTATCAAAAATGCATTATCCAATGTTCATGGATCAATGGATTCTTTTTTTTTCCTAATTATTTCCGGGTTATCTGAAATGCAAAAGTTTGAACATCAAGTTTATGAATTTGACATACTAAAAGTGGATATAAAGGAGGAGTAAAATGACGAGGATTTTTGACCAGGTAATTTTTTCGGTCAAGTCAGAGTTGCTGTCAAAGATGACCCACTTAATGAAAGCTCACTTTATTACGGTTACGAACCTACAATCAATTTATAAATGAATTCTAATTCCTTTTATTACCGTCAGACTTACGTTTAGGTCACGAATGACCAGCTATGGACATTGTTTGACCAGTTATATAGGTTTGGACAATCGTCAACCAGTAAACTGGTCAAGAGACACCAACAGTTATCCAGATGACTGGCGGGAAGGTGGCTTTTGACGCATTTGGCAATTTACAACAATTAACTAACTGACACAACGGCTCAAGACTCTCATGGCGAACGTGCGTGAAGATTAGAGACGCCTTTAGTGATATTAACTATCACTCCTTCAAATATTATAAAGGAGTAACCCACGTTCTTTGTAACATATAGCATTATGAGATAGAAGAAGTGATATAGACGTATTACTTCAGTCTTTACATTTTCAATTACGATCATTCTGTAACATCATCTGTATTCTCATACAAATACTCCGCATGTTCATAACAATGCATGGCCTTTATTTTGATAGTATTCTCATATTATTTCTCGAGTAAGTTCGATAGGGAACCATGTGTTATGATCATCGACAGAAAAGGATATTGACATTTTATTTTGGGCAATATTGGCTACAAGACATCATGCATGTTTTGAGTTTTTTTTTCCTTATTTAGTCCTTTTTTAAGTGAAATAACAAAAATAGCTCATTCTCCAACGAAATAGCAAAAATGACACTTTTACCGCACTCAAAATATAGGGCAAGGGGCCTATCACACCCCCACCATGCGGCAACCACCTGTCGCGCAGTGATAGCGTAGTAGGCCAACTGCCGCCGAATGGGAGGTCGTCACATGGCCTATTGCGTGGTGGGGGCGCAATTGGTCACTTGTCGTGCATTTTGAGCGTGGTATAAATGTTATTTTTGCCAATTCGTTCGAATGAGGATGTATTTTTGCTATTTCGTTTCAAAATTATGCTAAATAAGCCAAAAACTCTATATTTGTGAGACACTTAACCTAGTGACGCTCTAAAATCATGAATTAGCTCAAAGACACTGCCAAATCATGATCATTTGTCGTTGTACATTACACCATTTACCTATGGGCAATACTAATACTTTCACTTGTATTAGTTCATACACGACGAAAAATTGTGTAGTTCTAGAGTGCCACTTTGTTTTCCGTGTGTTTCGCGATGAACACCAGGGAACGTCACGTGCATTACAGAGGACACTCAGGATGGACATAAGACGCTCGTCAAAGAAGAGATCGAAAGAGTTATAGGACACACTCGACACAGCAAGTAATAGAGTATAGACGCAGTCGATTTTTTCCTAAATAAATCCAACAATCGTAGAAAATTTTCTTAACAACTAAGAAATATATAGCAACTCTATTGTTATAAGGAGACTGTTTTACTATCCTTCTTTTATCCATCAATCCTTTCCAATACGAAACCACTTAAAAAAAAACAAAAAGAAAGCCGAAAAACCGCCTCCCACCCTAGCAGCGCATCTTATTTAATGCCGGTGGGGAGCCGAAACAATTACATAAGGGGCCATACAATATAAATTATCTATTAGCGTGGTATAAATGTTATTTTTGCCAATTCGTTCAAATGAGGATGTATTTTTGCTATTTCGTTTTAAAATTATGCTAAATAAGCCAAAAACTCTATATTTGTGAGACACTTAACCTAGTGACGCTCTAAAATCATGAATTAGCTCAAAAACACTGCCAAATCATGATCAAAAACTCACCAAGGAAAAGACTACAACGTTTAATCTTCGGGATCCAATCTTCAAGATTTTTGATAAATCTTCAGGATTTGATAGGGTTATGATCTAGAGATTTACTCTCCCTAAACTCTGCAACTCTTTAAACCATCTCATTCCAATGCCATTAATGCATCTACGAAAACTGGAGGCAGGCAGAGACTTGATGAATAAATCAGTTGTATTTTCACAAGACATTGTTTGGAGGATCTTTACTTCACTATTCCTCTAGAGTTCATGAGGATAGCAAAATTTAGGAGCAATATGCTTCGTGGTGTTGCTCTTGACATAACTCATTTGCATTTGTGTAATACAAGCAGCATTATCTTTATAGATAATTCATAAGGTATTGACGGTATTAATGCCACAATACTTCTGGATGTGCTTAATTACACGTCTGAGCCAAACACATTCAAGTGAGGCTTCATATAATGTTATAATATCTGAGTGGTTGGTAGAAGTAACTACTCAGGTCTGCTTAGATAACCGCCAAGAGATGGCTGTAACACCATAAAATACAATAAATCTATTCTAGGATTTTGCACTATACGGATTTGACATATATCTTCAAGATTTAGTAATGATCATCAGGATATATATATATGATCTTCATATTCTTTGCATTGTTGACCAAATGGATCTAAATTGTTAAGTGGTAAAACCTTCAATGTGAATTTAAGCAGAAATCATCGTATCAACACCTTCTAGGTTTGACTAAGATTTTTAAAATCTCAAGTGTGATGATCAGTGTTTAGCATATGCTCCCCCTTGAAGATAACTTCCGTTGAAGTTTTCTAATGTCTTTCATACATTTTTTTAAAATGAATATAGGCATGTATATTGTAATCAAATCAACTAGATTACCACAATGCAG
Source organism: Hsuehochloa calcarea (assembly GCA_036346395.1). Classification (NCBI taxonomy): domain Eukaryota; kingdom Viridiplantae; phylum Streptophyta; class Magnoliopsida; order Poales; family Poaceae; genus Hsuehochloa; species Hsuehochloa calcarea. The sequence goes on along the minus strand of CM070608.1, from coordinate 25,141,608 downwards.
AGAACATACAAATATCATATTACTCATCTGGTGATTTTAGGATAAACAATATTCGAGAGTAACATGCTTACCTTATCAAATACCACTATTTGATTGTGCAACACAAGTATATTATCCTTGCAGAGGATATGGGGGTAACACTAGTTGCAAAGTCATATATCTTTCAGATACAATTTGTCAAAACCTTTTAAGGTTTTAATATTTTATAACTATGTATCGGTGATTAAGGTTAGAGCAAATAGTTTGTTCTACACAACTGTAAAGTATGATTGTACCATTCTAGAGTAAAATATAATCAGTCTTAGTTTTAGCGTTTAGGGAATTAATTGCCAATATGAAATATCCCAAAGTTCTGTTACTATTTTAAAATTAATAAATTTATTATTTTATTACTTTTTCTGAGTTGTAAAAGAGTTTCCCTGACTTTCTAAAAAATTTAAAAGAGTTTTTTTATCCCACCGCTGTCAATTCCGCACCTGCCCTTCTCTCTCCGCGAATCCCGCCGGTCGCACCATGCCCTGCTGTAGTATCCCAGAATCTAATCGGGAGATTTTAAAAGAAGCCGGGGACGAAAAGACAATTAAAGAAATGTAATTTCTTGTTGAGAGAGGGGGATCCCGGCCTAAGGGGGGCCGGCCAAGGGGGAGAGGCGCCCAACCCTAGCCGCCTCCCCCACTCCCTCCTCTCTCCCCTTGGAAGCCGCCACCTCCACCTTCCCCTCTCCCAAGCCGCGCCTCCTCCTCTCCCTGGCGTCTCCTCCCCTGGGTGCTGTCCCCGGTGATCCCCGACGTCGACTCCCAAGGCTCCAAGCTCCTTCTCCCTGTTCTTCTCCCTGCCGACTCCTCTCCTTGGTTCCAAGGTGGCCGGCCATAAAGGGAGGAAGGGAGATGGAAGAGGCGGGGATTCTTTAGGAGATTGATCACCATCTTCCAGCGAGTCTTCGAGGGTAACATTTGATCTAACTCGTTGTTTGATTTGTCTTGGATGCGGGTTTGATCAATAGGGTCGAATCAGATTGCTGTCCAGTATTTCCAGATTAGATCAGTTTGCTGCGTGGCCAGTTGCGGGTCTTTAGAGGCCGAATCTCGGGTTTTTGTCTCCTAGAGTTTTTGTAGCTGAAATTCTTAGCTTTCCATAGCCACCGAGATCACCCAATTCCGATCTTTGGTTCAAAATTTATGATAATTTCTTTTGTACTGTTCTGAAAAATCCTGACGATAATTATCAGTAGACTTGTTAACAAAATTTGACCTCGTTAGCTTCAGAATCAGGTCGGTCACCCCAAACAGTTTCTGTAGGTAATTTTTTTCATGATTCCAGATTAGTAAAGATCACTCAATTCGGACTTATAGATTAAAAGTTATGTTAAGTTCTTTACTCTTTGGTGCATGTCGGACAGAGATCGTCGAGCACTTTCAACTGCAGATTAGACTTATGTGTGTGCATAATTAGGAAATCTTGTCTCCTAGTGTTTTGAAGCTTTATCTGTTAAGTTTCTTTTGGCACAGGTCTCAGGTCATTCCGACTTCCAGATCTTAAGTTACGAATTTTTCCGTGCCGCTGCCCAGAATTTTAGTAAACAGAGGAAATACGTGTTCCAATGTTAGGTCCATGAGTTGTGTCGGGTAGTTCGGTAGTCATTGTAGTTCACCGGTAGTGTCGTCGCATCACGTTATTCTTATTTTAATTGTTTCTGGTGTAGGCGGTGAGGCAGCGAGTGTAGGCGCGCCATCTTTGCCACCTAGTACGACTAATTGCGGAAGGCAAGTACCATATGTTAAAATGTGTTGATTTCAATTGTATGCATGATGATGTGTTACCTTTGTGTATGTATTTGATATTCGTTCATGATGTTTATTTCGTTTCAAATTGATAAATCTTGTGAGTGAAGATACCGTCATTCATATCAATTGTTCCATTCCATTCATATACTATTCAATTTCCGTCCATGGGAGTGGAATTTGCTAAGACCCATCAATTCCAGTATGGGCACATAAGACCCACCATTCCAATATGGGCGGTTTCGGACAACCGTATGAAAAGTTCTTCATACGGTATTTGGGTCCCCAAACTTTGATAAGTGCGGGCTTAAGTGAACACCGACGTGTGTATCACTCGCTATACCGGTATAAGCAGTTGAACAGTCCATTTCCTTTCAGTGCATACATTCATTTCATTCAAATTCATAAAATTCTGATGATTGGTGCATGGACCGTGTAATTTTTATATAGTCCAAATATGCCATGATTAAATGATTATTGTAATTGCTGAGTTTCGACTCACCCTTATTTTCAATGTTATTTAGGTGATCCACGCTGATGTTGATGCTTCTGGGAGGGAGTAGTCCAGCACGTCTCACACAGATCATTTCTTTATATATTTAATAATGAATTCAACATTATTATTCTTTGATGAGAGATGAACTGTAATAAGTAACGTTTAGACTTCTTGTCATGTCGTTATTTGACTAGCTCCTTGATTATTCAACATTGATGAATTCTTTTATTTTATACATCGTTACGTTGTTATTGTTAATTGGTGAGATACCTATTGAATCTTAGTAAGCATTTGGTTTGTATGTTGTATCTTTAGGTAGCATCTTGGCTTCCGAATAGCCAGGGTGTTACACCTGCGCCGTCCAGAGCTCGCTTGTGCACCCCTGCTGTCGAACTCCTCCCTCTCTCCTTCACGGCCTCTATAAATAGGAGCACTAGGAACCCTCCGTATTTCTCTCTTTTCCCCCATTTCTCCCTCTCTCTGATGCCTTTGTTCACAGGATTTTCGAGCTCCAAGTGCTTCGGCCGAAGTGCTAACCACCAGTAATTGCGCCGCCTACCGTGAAGCCCCGCCAACATCGACCTCATCCGTGGCTTCGTCTCGCGACTCTGCGTTCTATGTGAGGCTTCTTCTTCACCTCACCCGCGCCGCGCCATCAGGTGCACCGCCACCGGGCGTGTAGTCGAACCTCCTTCCGACCAGGTAGTCGAAACTTCCTTTCGACCACCTATAGTCGAACCTCCTTCCGACCACATGTAGTCGAAACCTCCTTCCGACCGGGTAGTCGAAACTTCCTTCCGACCACTGGTAGTCAAACCTCCTTCCGACCACTGGTAGTCAAACCTCCTTCCGACCACGTGTAGTCAAACCTCCTTCCGACCAGGTAGTCAAAACTTTCTTCTGACCACCTGTAGTCGAACCTCCTTTCGACCACGTGTAGTCGAAACCTCCTTCCGATCGGGTAGTCGAAACTTTCTTTCGACCACCTAGAGTCGAACCCCCTTCTGACCACCTGTAGTCGAAACCTCCTTCCGACCGGGTAGTCGAAACTTCCTTTCGGCCACCTGTAGTCGAAACTTCTTACGACCATGTGTAGTCGAAATCTCCTTCCGACCAGGTTGTCAAAACCTCCTTCCGACCACCAGTAGTCAAACCTCCTTCCGACCATGTGTAGTCGAAACCTTCTGCTGACCGGGTAGTCGAAACTTCCTTTCGACCACCTATAGTTGAACTTTCTTTCGACCACATGTAGTTGAAACTTCAATTCGACCACTTGTAGTTGAACCTCCTTCTGACCACGTGCAGTCGAATCTCCTTCCGACCACGTGTAGTCGAATCCTCCTTCCGACCAGGTAGTCGAAACCTCCTTCCGACCACCTGTAGTCCAAACCTCCTTCCGACCAGGTACTCCTAGTTGAACCTCCTTTCGACCACCTGTAGTTGAACCTCCTTCCGACCAGTCGAACCTCTTCTGACCATGTGATTTCAAAACTTTCGAGAGCTCGTTCTTCTTCGTTTGAGCTCCGATTCAAGTGTTTTCAAATTTCTAAATTCGTCTTAAATCAGGATCTAGATTTCTATCCTAAATTTATTTGATTTGGAGTTTGTTTGGAATTTATTTGAGTTTTATTTGAATTTGCTCTGTTTTCATGTGTAAATTTCGACAACTCCGAGGAACCCGAGTATCTCGAAGAAGTATATTCTCAAGTTTTTGAGTAAGGAAAATTACATCTTTGATCATGTTTGAATCTCAGTATTTCAAATTATTTAAGTTATATTTTAAATTATTATTGCATACATATTTATATCCAAGTAGTTTAAATCCCTGTTTTAAAATTCTAGTTATTCCCAATTCCTTTGTATAGCCAAATGTTGCTATGAAGTAGCCATACCTTGATGCTATAGTTAAAATCTAGTTGGTACATTAGTATGAACTAGACCTGTTGTAAAAGTTTATCCTTAGACAAGCTTAGACCAAAATTGTTTAAATTGGGGAATTTTAGCTAAATGTTCAACTATGATTTAACCTCATGCTATGGTATTACTTTTACCATGGAAGTTTTTGCAAAATGATTTCACTTGGAAAAATAAAATAAAAATTAGTTTGGACTTGGGAGAAATGAATGTTTGGATGGGTGCATGTTCATGCACAGGATCGATTCATTTCTATGATTGAGGCACATGTGATGAGTACACGGCGGCCCGATCTTCCGATAGGTTCGATTTGTTTCGTCGTGAGGACGTTGACGCTTTGAGGCTTCCGACCCGCAGATCTTCACCTCGTAATTCGCTACACCCGCACGACTGTCGTTATCAACCACGCTCGCACACGATCGACCTCACCACGAGGGTTATGGTTCCTGCAAGCAATCGAAGCAACTCACTAGAACAAGATAGATGCAATCTGAAATATATTACGAATTTGGATGAAGTTCACAAAGTGGGGTTTCTCAAACCGTAAACGGCGAAACTGCAAAGGCAGAATAATCTAAGGAAAAAAAAACCAAAACCTAAACTATGGTGGCTGCATGCAATATATAGGTGGGGAGAACATGAGGAGGTCGACCAAGGGTTGTGCTGCCATGTGGAGAGGCGTACACATCCTGGGCTTTGACCTCGCTACGCTTACAAGGTCTTATTAGGCCCAAAACGGTGACACGGCACCTTATTTCAATGTCTCTGACTAACTCCCAACGTGGTCGTCACTGGTCGTGGGCCTGGTCGTAGAACTTGAGACCTGGTCGCAGATCTGGTAGCCTAGTCGTAGGACTGGTCATAGAGCTTGAGACCTGGTCGTGGATTTGACAGATCTGGTCGTAGAGCTTGCAGATCACAGAGAGCTGGTCGTAGACGGTTTGGATCCTCTCCATCATTCCTAAATAACAAAAGATCACAATTTTTAGGTAGCATACCATTCTGCATAGATAAATTATTAGCACCTAGAAACGAGCTCACCTCATAATTTAAGTGACGTGCACGAGCTCTTGTCATAGGACCTTGTAGTTTAGCAGGATCTGGAGGATTTTGTGTAGTGCGTGTATCCGAAGGAGTGATGTCCTCATCATCCCCCCCTCTTGAATTGGAGTCATCCTCGACTCAAGGTCATCTTCTTCCCCCACGTATGGCTTCAAATATGAAATGTTAAATGTGGGGTTAACCCCAAAATCTGCAGGTAGTTCCAATTGATAAGCATTGTCATTGATCTTCTTAATTATTTTAAATGGTCCATCAGCTCTAGGCATCAACTTTGATTTTCTTAATTCTGGAAATCTATCCTTTCTCAAATGCACCCAAACTAAATCACCTAGTTCAAATTTTATTTCTTTTCTACCTTTACTTCCAAAGAACCCTATACTTTTCACATATACTCTATATTCTCTTTAGTTGTTTCATGCAATTTAAGAACAAATTCAGCACGCTTCTTAGCATCTAAATTAGTTTTTTCAGAGGTAGGCAAAGGTAGTAAATCAATAGGAGCATAGGGGTTAAAACCATACACTACCTGAAACGGACTTACCTTGGTTGTAGAGTGTACCGACCTGTTGTAAGCAAACTCAATATGTGGTAAACACTCTACCCACGTCTTCAAATTCTTCTTTAAAACAGCTCGCAACATGGTGGATAACGTGCAGTTGATAACCTCCGTTTGTCCATCAATTTGGGGATGGCACGTAGTAGAAAATAGCAGCTTTGTCCCCAATTTGTTCCAAAGTGATCTCCAAAAGTGGTTCAAAAACTTCGCATCGCGATCCGAGACAATAGTATTAAGCACTCCATGTAAGCGAATGATTTTCCTGAAAAACAAATCAGCTATATTGTAGCATCATCGCTCTTGTGACAAGGTATAAATGTGCTATTTTAAAAAATCGATCCACTAATACAAATATATTGTCCCTCCCCCTCTTTGTCCTAGGAAATCCTAAAATAAAATCCATAGAAATATCCTCCCAGGGGGTGCTAGGAATAGGAAGAGGCATATAAAATCCATGTGGATTGAGGCGGGACTTAGCTTTGTTGCATGTGGTGCAGCGAGCCACGTAGCGCTCGACATCGCGCCTCATCTTTGGCCAAAAGAAGTGGGCGGACAACACATCTTCAGTCTTCTTTGTTCCAAAATGTGCCATCAAACCTCCTCCATGCGCCTCCTGCAACAACAAAAGACGAACGGAGCTAGCTGGAACGCATAGCTTGTTAGCACGATAGACCAAACCATCAATCAGCACATATTTATTCCATATTTTCCCTCCTTTATAATGTTCAAGCACTTCTTTAAAGTCCAAATTAGTAGCATATAAATCTTTAATGGTCTCCAAACCAAAAATCTTATGATCAAGTTGAGATAGCATGGTATAACGTCTAGAAAGCGCATCGGCAATCACATTGTCCTTACCTTTCTTATGCTTTATGACATATGGAAATGACTCAATAAATTCTACCAAATTAGCATGTCGTTTATTCAGTTTAGCTTGATTTCTAATATGTTTTAGCGATTCATGATCGGAATGTATAACAAATTCTTTGGGCCATAGATAATGTTGCCAAGTTTGAAGCACACGAACTAAAGCATACAATTCTTTATCATAGGTAGAATAATTCAGACTATGCCCATTTAATTTCTCACTGAAGTATGCAACCGGCTTACCTTCTTGGATCAACACACCACCTATCCCAATCCCACTAGCATCACAATCAATCTCAAAAGTCTTACCAAAATCAGGGAGTTGGAGTAGTGGTGCTTGGGTGAGCTTTTCTTTCAATAAGTTGAATGCCTTCTCTTGCGCAGGTCTCCATTGGAAGGACACTCCTTTCTTGGTCAATTCATTCATTGGTGTGGCAATGGCGCTGAAATCCCGCACAAAATGTCGATAGAATCCAGCAAAGTCGTGGAAGCTCCGCACCTGTGTCACAGTGATAGGCATAGGCCAGCTTTGGATGGCCACAATCTTTGCCTCATCCATCTAAATTCCCTGTGGTGTCACAACATAACCAAGAAACGCAACTCGATCGGTGCAAAAGGTGCACTTCTCGAGGTTACCAAACAAACATGCATCTCTCAAAGCATTAAAAACAGCACGTATATGATTCAAGTGTAGCTCATGAGACTTGCTATAAATCAAGATATCATCAAAATAAACTACCACAAAATTTCCAATGAAAGAACGTAAAACCTCGTTCATCAATCGCATAAAAGTATTAGGTGCATTAGTTAGACCAAAAGGCACCACTAACCACTCATATAGTCCGAACTTAGTTTTAAAAGCAGTCTTCCATTCATCTCCCAATTTTATTCTAATCTGGTGGTAACCACTCCGCAAGTCAACCTTTGTGAAAATAATAGAACCACTCAACTCATCAAGCATGTCGTCTAGCCTAGGAATAGGATGACGATACCTTATGGTAATATTATTAATGGCTCTACAATCAATACACATACGCCAACTACCGTCTTTCTTAGGAACCAAAAGAACAGGAACAGCACAAGGACTAAGGCTTTCTCGTGCGTACCCACGGTCCAAAAGATCTTGGACTTGTCGCTGAATTTCCTTAGTCTCCTCTGGATTGGTCCTATATGCAGCACGGTTTGGCAGAGTCGCTCCTGGGATCAAATCAATCTGATGCTCTATCCTTCGAATAGGTGGTAATCCCGGGGGTATCTTAGCTGGAAATACATCCACATACTCCTGCAAAAGGTTAGCAACGGCAGGAGGTAAAGAGCTAGACATATCATTAAATGAAAATAAAGCATATTTGCATATCAAAGCATAGCATGGCAGCTCATTATCACAAATTTTAGCAAGTTCAGATTTAGTGGCAAGCATAACACATCCCTTCAATTTAATTCCCCCGGACTTAGAACTAGGCACCACTTTCTCCCGTTTAGGTGGGAAAACACGTTTTGCTACTTGCTGATTTTCATAATCATGTTCATTGGTATTTCTTTCATTCTTAGCACGCTCTACTCTATCTTTCATAATTTCAGCGGGTGTCAAAGGCAACAACTTAATCTTCTTACCCCTATGTGAGAATGAGTAGGTATTAGCTCTACCATGGTGGAAAACATCATTATCATACATCCAAGGCCTATCGAGCAATAAAGAACATGCTCGCATAGGCACTACATCAAAGTCGGTACTATCGTTGTAATTACCAGCTGAAAATTGTACTCTCACAACTTTGTTTACCTTTAACTTACCACACGAGTTGAACCATTGGATGTAGTAGGGACATGGGTGTGGCTGTGTGGCCAAGCCAAGCTTCTCGACCATCTTGGAACTTGTAAGGTTATTACAGCTCCCTCAATCAATGATTACTCTGCAGGCTCTCTCCTTCACGAGAAATCTGGTTTGAAACAAGTTGTGCTGTTGATTTTGCTCCGCCCTCTCCACTTGTGCGCTCAGCACTCGTTGCGCAACAAGGCTCATATGATTCTCGGTGTCAACAACAGCTACTTGTTCCTCTACACCATCAGCATCACTGTCTATCTCGTCTCCTCCACCTGCAATGTTAGCTGCAAGTACATATTCATCCTCAATATCACTAGCACTTACATAACCACCATCTTCGGTGGCAAGATATGCTCGCTGACTTGGGCAGTCCCTCATGACGTGGCCCATTCCCTTGCAACGGTGGCAAACAATCCCAGTCGTACGGCCCGTGGAAGCAACCGAAGAAGAACTCTTGGCTAGGGCCTGCATACTAGTAGATTTGCTTACCTCGGGTGCATGTAATGGTGTCGGAGGTGCTGCTGAACGCGCCCTACTCATGGAGGGGGCAGCAGACCGTGTAGTTGAAGGTGGGAATGTTTTAACTTGCCCCGGCGTTGATCTTGGTGTAGACGTGCTTCCAAAGTTGTTCCTTGGCCTCTGCTGTCGTCCCTACAATTCCTTTTCTGCCAAACATGCAAGGTGGAACAATTCTAGGAACACTATCATATTCTTTGTAATCAACTATGTCCTGAATTTCACGTCTTAATCCTCCATAAAAACGTGCCATTGCAGCCTCTTCGTCCTCAACAATATCACAACGCAACATAGTAATTTGTAGCTCCTGATAATATTCTTCTACGGATCTATTGTCTTGGTTTAAGCGTTGCAGTTTCTTACGCAAGTCACGTTTAAAGGAAGGTGGAACAAATCTGTTACGCATAGCAACCTTTAAAGCACCCCAAGTAGTAGGCGTTAATCCATCATTGCATACCATATTCTAAGAAATGATGGCAAAGTTTATAAATTCACTTGTGTCTTGCCTAACTCTATGCACTTCAGGAACTAAGTGAGCATTAAATTTCTATTCTACCGTCATCTCCCAATCTAGGTATATTTCGGCATCATAAGCACCTGCAAAAGATGGTACGGTGAACTTGACTTTAGCATATGGATCATCATTAACACGTGCATTATGTTGCTGAAAGTTATTACCTCTCATACCTTGACGGTTGAAGTTCAACCGGTTCCGTTGTTGTGCATCAAAGGCGTCGTGGTTTCGCATCTCATTATCATTGTCAATCTCATGGTTGTGGACTGCACCTTGAGAATCCACACGCCCATTGTTCTGTGGTGGATTGGCTAAACCATCAATGCGTGTATTGAGCATTGCAATGCTTTCATTGAGTTGTTGTAGTGTAGCATTTGTTTTTGCAAACTTCCTATCAATGTCGTCATTAATAGCATGGCGGTGCTCATCCAACACCCTCGTGAGCTCTTCCCTCAAAACACACTCTTGCGCCTCCAATTCCTCACCTGCCATAGTTAGAAGGAGACAAAAGACAACACAAAGATATTATCCCTATCAACTACCAGGTGGTGGAAGGTGGAATCACACACTCTCCAGTGTCTTACCAAGCTCTTATGTGTTTCTTACCAAATCGCAGCAGGTGGTCTGATCGGAGAAGGTGGGATTTATGACCACGGCGGAGGCGAATGCGAGGATCCAAATCTGAGGGCCGAAAGTAGGTGAAGCTCGGATAGGCAATGTTTAGTAGCAAGGAATAGCAATAATAAAATCAGATTAGCAAAGTTGAATCAAAAGTCCACAGTAGTCATCACAGTTGCTGGCCCAAACGCGTTCCTAGAACTAGCTCAAGCAAGCTGAATAATAGGGTAGATACAAGCACAATGGAGCAAAATTCACAAAGCAACTGATTTCTCCTGTGGGTTGTCGTGGGCTACTTGAGCGTGGTCGTAAACCAACTGAGGGTGGTCGTGAGCCAACTATTAGTGGTCTCTCTCTGTTTTTTTGCTTCTCTCTTCTTCTTCTTTTTTTTTGACTGTAGCAACCCAACCTAGGGTTCCTCTTCTTCTTTTTTTTGCGAGACCTTGACTCACAACTCTTCGAAACCCTCTTCTGGGTTTGGGGATATATATAGGTCACAAACTTTGGCTAGGTGGTCGAAAGGATAGGTAGTCGAATATGAGGAGGTGGTCGAGCCGACTAGGCAGTCGAACCCGAGGAGGTGGTCGAACTCGAGTAGGTGGTCGAACTCGAAGAGGTGGTCGAATCCGAGGAGGTGGTCGAACCCGAGGAGGTGGTTGAACCCGAGTAGGTGGTCGAATCCGAGTGGGTGGTCGAATTCGACTGGGTGGTTGAACCCAAGGAGGTGGTCGTATCCGACCAGGTGGTCGAACATGAGGAGGTGATCGTATGGGGAGGGGGTCTCACGATCTCGGCTATACCAGACAAATCAAAGGATGTAACTAAGGGCAGACCGAGATACACAAAGACCAAAACAGCAAAGGCTCGACGTTAGAAACTAGATTACGATGACTAAACCAACAACAAAGACACCGACAATGGACTCGAATTCAACAACGCAAAAACTAAAAACACAATTACGAAAGGCACAAAGAGGTTTTGGACAGCGGAAAAACTAAGATCTAAGACTTTTTGTGGGGCAATTATCTGGACTCTTGGTGATGGAACACAACTATCAAAAAGGGATAAACAAGATTACCTAACGGGCAACCTGATGCTCTGATACCAAATGATGAGTACACGGTGGCCCAATCTTCCGATAGGTTCGATTTGTTTTGTCGTGAGGACGTTGACGCTTTGAGGCTTCCGACCTGTAGATCTTCACCTCGCAATTCGCTACACCCGCACGACTATCGTTATCAACCACGCTCGCAGGCGATCGACCTCACCACGAGGGTTATGGTTCCTGCAAGCAATCGAAGCAACTCACAAGAACAGGATAGATGCAATCTGAAATATATTGCGAATTTGGATGAAGTTCACAAAGTGGGGTTTCTCAAACCGTAAATGGCGAAACTACAAAGGCAGAATAATCTAAGAAAAAAAATTCAAACCTAAACTGTGGCGGCTGCATGCAATATATAGGGGGGAGAACATGAGGAGGTCGACCAAGGGTTGTGCTGCCATGTGGAGAGGCATACACATCCTAGGCTTTGACCTCACCACGCTTACAAGGTCTTATTAGGCCCAAAACGATGACGCGGCACCTTATTTCAATGTCTCTGACTAACTCCCAACGTGGTCGTCACTGGTCGTGTGCCTGGTCGTAGAACTTGAGACCTGGTCGTAGATCTGGTAGCCTGGTCGTAGGACTGGTCATAGAGCTTGAGACCTGGTCGTGGATCTGGCAGATCTGGTCGTAGAGCTTGCAGATCACAGAGAACTGGTCGTAGACGGTTTGGATCCTCTCCATCATTTCTAAGTAAGAGAAGATCACAATTTTTAGGTAGCATACCATTCTGCATAGATAATTATTAGCACCTAGAAACGAGATCACCTCATAATTTAAGTGACGTGCACGAGCTCTTGTCATAGGACCTTGTAGTTTAGCAGGATCTGGAGGATTTTGTGTAGTGCGTGTATCCGAAGGAGTGATGTCCTCATCAACATGGTTCTATTGAAAGTTGCCCATGTCTGTTAAGGACTGGTCTTCAAGCCGCCACTTACTAAGCCACATCGTACTACCACATGTCGTAAATGGGTAGGGCCTGGCTAACTATTTGGCAACATTTCACCGTGGTTGTGTCATCCGGTTGCGTGGGTGTATTTTACAACCTACTTTTATGTATTCCCACCTGGTGCAAGAGGGGGCCTGAATCCAGCGGGTTTCTATCTAAAGGAGGTGAAACCTTAGCGAGGCGAGACTATGGTGGGATGGCACTTTTTAAATATCTTTGACACGTGCTCTAGACTACTTACCTAAGGTAGTGAGCAGTGGTATCGACGGATGCCAGATAAACTAGAGAGCTCGTGTCATGTGGGTAAAGTTGTACAACCTCTGCAGAGTGTAAACTATCCGGAATAGCCGTGTCCACGGTTATGGACATGCTTAGCAAAACCAATGCAAAGTAAGATTTTGGTTTTATTTTTAAAAAACTTTTTGAAATGTTTTTGGATATTTTATCTAATTGGGAAATTAGGCGGTATGCGATGTGATAGGAGGGTATCCTTCACCACTTGCTGATGAATGTTATTTGAATATAAAACTTGAGTTTTAGAAAATAAATTTTAGCTATGGAATAGACTGCTTTGGAACTTACTACAAGTATTTGGAAAGAAACATTGTTTTATGCAAAATTAACTCTATAAGCCTTTCGTTGATATACCCATGCATGCATTATCATTCTGATAATTGGGTTTAACATGCGAGCACAGTTGTTTTTGCTCACCCTTGCTTAATGCAAATAAATTTCAGAGAAGAAGGACTTTGCGTTGTCGAAGATCTCGACGACAAGGTCGCTACCCTAGTCGATTACCTATGGCAGATTAGCTAGGCTCTACTACTGTTTATTTGTCTTCTGTTGTGTTCTTATTTGCTGGCTTGTAATCCTTTCTGGTAATCAACTCTAATATTTATTAATAAAGCTTTGCGATTATGGCTGTTACCATATTTGTTTAACTGTGTGAGCTAGCCACTGACCATGGAACTAGTTCAGAAACACAAAGAGGATTTGGGGTGTTAATCCCGGGTCTTGACACAATATTACCAACGTATGTCGTACCTTCATGGTACTAGAGGAAACCACCGTTCTACTAACTTCTTGTGGAAGATGCACTTTATAAGTGCTTGTGTGACACATTTCTGATCTTTAGGTTCCTCATTACATTCTTTCGGGTCTTGATGGGTCCTTGTCCACTTCTTGGGATCATATGACCATTGGTGTGATCAAGAGATCGATTTGTAAGATATTTTTCTTAAGAAGATGTTCTCTCTTTCGAGAGATGTTCTTACTACAAGTAAGAGATTATTGGGTATGAGTTTTATATATTGCGATTTTGTTTCCTTTCTTATTAGAAATTTTGAGTCCTTCGAGGATCACATCAAGGATTTTCAGAACCCATTGACTGCATATTTTATTTATTTGTTCATGTCATTTGCCAGAATTATTATGCAACAAAATATTATATCATTCATAATAGGAGAGTAACGGTCTCTACGAGGACCTTTCAACCAAAGCTTTCACCACTTCATTATATTCATAATTACCTATCAAGTCTGAACTACTTGGTACCAAGATTTTTATTTAATAATTATGGTCCAACCTAATATGCTTTCATTATATGATCCGATATAAACGCTTCAAGCGCCCAGGCATGGACTTTGATTCCGGATCTATGTTCTCGTAAGAGAAACTTTAGCAATTGTAGAGGAAAAGTGATTGTTGATAATTTTTCTCCTATATACTCCAAATTGAAAGTACCTCTATAACATCCCAAAATTCAAGTTTCAGTTGAAAATAAAAATTTAAATTATTTTGTGGAATTTTTTCTAGAATTTCAAAAGCTTTTCCCTAATTATTTTAAAGCCAAAATAATTTGTTTGCAAAATCTATTATAAAGAATAAGTTGAGAATATTTTATTTAAATCCAAAAATGCCTTAGAGAATTTCTGCAAATTTTCTCATAATTTTTTAAATTTAATTTCTATTTTCTAAAGCCTTTTTTATTTTCTGGAATTATTTAAATTGGAAAATGAATTAAATCGCCATACAAGACACGGGCCGAATTCTCCCACCATCATCGTTCCTCGCGGCTTCGGCCGTTCTCTGCAAGCATGATCGGTGCGGGCCATCCGATCTAAATCGGACGGTCGACGCTTCTCCCGCCTGCTTCCCCTATGCGCAATCGTCATGGGGCGTCTGATCAGTCGATTATTATGGCGTGTCCGATCAGCCGATCAGTATGACGTGTCCGATCAGTCGATCAGTATGGTGCATCCGATCAGTCAATCAGTATGGGCCGTCCGATTTAAATTGAACGGCCAAGCACCATCCGCTCCGTTCTTTTCTTGCTGTCGCTGACAGGTGGGGCCCGCACTACAGTGTTGTTGTCTCCATCTCTTTCTTCCTCCACGCGACCGCAAGCTTCGCCGCCATTAACGCCCGAGCCGAAGCTTTCAATTCCGCGTTTCACTACTGGTTTCTTCGTGATTTAGTGCACATTCAAATCATCTGTTGCCACCGCAATCATTCCTGGCCGTTTCATCTCTTAAATGTGTGCATTTACGCTGGGCGTTCGCCGTCACCGCCGTGACCTCCGCGCACGATCTCCGCCTCCCGGTCTCCCCTCGCCCTATAAAGGGTAACCCCGGGTGCGCATTCGTCTCCTCCACCTAGCTCCCCAGCTCTCCTCGCTCCAGTCTCTCTCTAGCGCTCACAATTCAAGTTTCTTCGGCGATCCCCGAAGTTCGGTTCTTCGCTGATTCCGTCGCCAACGACCCTGCTCCGACCGCCCCAACTACGTCCTCAGCATCGCAGCTTCACTGCGATCCTTGTGCGCACCTTCACTTCGCCAGGAGACCACCGGAACGCCTTCATGGTCGACAACCGAATCGCTCCGCCGCTCCCTCCTCACCGCCGGTCGCCTCCGTCCTCCTCCGACCACTCGGGTGAGCGCATTAGACTCTCCGTCCCTCTCTCTCTCCAGCGCGCACCTCACCGCCGTTCATCGAGTCGCTGTTCTCCGGTACCATTGGAACCCGAGCGCCACCATCGTCTAGTGCTGACGTGGGCGCCACCGTGAAGACGCGTACACACCACCTCAACGTCTGTGCCGACATGGCTGCCCGCGTGGACGCCAGCGTGGCAGCTTGCGCCAGCACCCGCACTCCTTCGTACTGTTCCGTGAGCCGAGTCCACTATGGAATTTGACCATTTCGTAGACCCAGTCTTTGATTATGGGGCACACATGTCAGTGACTCATTCGAATTTCCAATAGAAAATAATTAGTCCAAATTCGGAATTTCCGTACGCTGATGTCAACTTGCGCAATAATTCAATTTTTTTCTTTAGAAAAATAATTCAGAAAATTAATAAAATCTAATTTTTGTATTTTCTTTACTTTTAAACTTCCAGGAGCTCGTATTTCTTCATACGAACTCCGATTTGGGTGAATCAAAATTTTAAATTTGTATAAATTCAAGATCTAGCGAATTAAACCAAAATTATTTAATTTGGAGTTAATTTGAATGTTCATTTGAATTTATTTGTTTATTATTTGAATTTGGCTTATTTTCGCGTATAGATTTTGACGACACTTGATAGCTCGATCCATCTGAAGAGTTAGAATACCAATACTTTGAGCAAGGAAAGTCATACCATTGATCATATTGATCCTAGTATTTTAAAGTTATTTAATTCTGTTTTTAAATTACTATTGCATGCATAATTTTATTCAATTATTTTCAATCCCGGTTTTAAATTCTCAGTTAATCTAGTTCCTTTGTATAATCAATATTGTATGTTGAATCATCTTTTCCTTGTCACCTTAGTGAAATAAAAATTTGAAAATAAAGGTATGCTTAGACATTTCTTAGATCACAAATATTTAATTTTGGGAAATTTGGCCAAATCGCAATTTTTGATTAAAAGCCTATGACGTTGTTTTGTCTTGGTTGATTTTTGCAAATGTCTTTTTAAAAAATAGATTTGGACTTGGGCGAAATGGACAACTGATGGGTGTAGGTTTATGCACGGGCTCAATCCGGGTAGGGTTGAGGCCTATGGGTTATTTGGGAAGTCGTCCAAGTCAATTAAGGACCGGTCTTCGAGCCGCATCTTGTAAAGCTCCACAGTACTACCACAAGCCTGGAATGGGACAGGCTAGGCTAAATAATTCACAATGTTTCCATTGTTAGTTGTGCCATTTTGGTGTGTGGGTGTCGATTAGACAGTATTCCCACTTGGCGCAAGAGTGGGTTTCCGGCGGGTGGTTAATCCAATGGAAGTGAAACCTTAGTGGTGCAAGAAGGAGCTTCTAGCGGATGGTTAACCCAAAAGAAGTGAAACCTTAGCGGGCATGACTACTTTGGGATGACGCATTGTAAAGGGCTCATGATAATCACTTAGTCGCACACCTACGGAATTGTGTCAAATGGACATTAAAAGTTGATTATGTCCTGTGAGTAAAGCTGTACAGCCTCTGCAGAGTGTTAAGAACTATTCGAATAGCACTGTCCACGGTCATGGATATGCTGAGCAAAGCCACTCTAAGTTAGACTTTGTTTTTGGTTTTAAAATTATTTTACTAAATAAGTTTAGGATGGTAAATCCTTGTGGTAAAATTAGGCGGTTAGCCATGTGATAGGAGGATATCCATCACCATGTTTCATATGGAGGTTATCCACTATAAAACTATCAATTTAAAACATGATACTAACTATGATTTAAAATGTACCTTGAAACTT
Source organism: Hsuehochloa calcarea (assembly GCA_036346395.1). Taxonomy (NCBI): domain Eukaryota; kingdom Viridiplantae; phylum Streptophyta; class Magnoliopsida; order Poales; family Poaceae; genus Hsuehochloa; species Hsuehochloa calcarea. The sequence continues at coordinate 25,124,675 of CM070608.1, read as the reverse complement.
AGTATGGTTATTTAAAACTGAAAATGCTCTTTATCGCAAATAAACCCTATCAACCTCATTTGTTTACTTATGCATACATCATATTTCTCTATTGGGTGTGACTTGCGAGCACGGAAGTTGTGCTCACTCTTGCTGAATAATATTTATTCAGGAGAAGACTTCTATCCAGACGGTGAGGATCCAGACGTTTATGACTACGCCTCTAGACGATTGCCTGTGCCACATCGTGTGGTCTACTACTTTTATTTTCCGCTGTGTTATTTTATTTGGCCTCAGGCCTCCCCTTTTTGTAATAAACTCTAATTCATATTAAATAAATGTGTGATATGATTGTGATAACATTTTTGATGGACTGTGTACACTAGACTTCCTGGACTAGTGTGGGAAACACAGAGAATTCGGGATCCATCGTTTCCGGGTTAGACAATCTCAGTGTTAACCAGATCTTTGTTATTCCCCAAACAAAAGATTATTGGTTGTAATATATGTACATTAAGTTGTTGGAGTTTTCATCTTCATGATGAACCTCTTCAGGGGGCATTTCACCTTCAAGGTGAGTTCTCTTTAGGAGAGTTAAAGGAGTGATTAATAATTATTTTGACCAGTATCATTAGATCTTAGACCCGTAGACGTCTCCACAGATTTTAGATCAAGAACCAATAAGTCAATTTCATAGAGGTGGATATATTATTCAACCAGGGGTGTTCCACTCTTAGCGATGTATTTACTACAAGTAAACACTGTGGTAACTCCTCCATAATTATAAAGTATCTAGCAAGCTCCCCGCTTCTGGTGTATAGGAGTATAAATTAAAGGGTAAAGCCCTTTTTAAACCTTGAACTTTTCAAAAAGTCTGGAAAACAACTTTGAAGTCTCTTCTACTCTGGTTTTGTGATCACGTGGCGGTCCATCCGCACCTCAGATAACACGTGTGCGCCCACCTTCTTCACAGAAGCCCCTCACTCGCGCTCGCTCTCGCTGTCGTCTGAATCGAGTCTGGTGGCGGCGCGGCTCGGGAGGAGCCGACTGGAGTTGCGCTAAGGGCGACGACGGTCGATTGGAGGGAGTTTCTTTGATGATTCAATAGCGCAAGGCTATTGCAGATCTGCGGCAAAATCGTGAAGGTGAGTGTTGATGCATTTCGGGATTTAGGGATTTTAGGGTTGTGGGGATTTGGGGATTTTAGGGTGTTGGACCGAAAAGACGACTAGAGGGGGTGAATAGGAGCACGCTCACTTTTTTAACCAAGATTACATTCAACACAAATTTCACTCTAATAGCTTATGGAAGCTATGAAGATCAATATACCCGTACAGCGGAAGACTAGTATTGAATCCAATCTAAACCCCGAAGTAAAACAACCAAAATCTACATGGGCTAAAATTCTAAGTGTTGGGCGGTCTGACCTCTGTGTTAATGGCGGTCGGACCGGTCACCTTGGGCGGTCGGACCTCCAGTCTGATGAACAGTAAAAACAGCTAGAAAAATAAAGTTGCAAATAGATGTAACTTTTGATCTACAACTCCAAACTTGATGAAACTTGGAACACACCTTCTCTAGAACGTCATGAACCTATTCCAATCGAAGATCGTGAAGATCCTTGGAAAAGTTACGACCTTTTTTCGTTTGAGAGGAGGATGGTTCAAAACCGAGTCAAAACGAAAACTAGTTACAAAAACTTGCTCGTGGGAGATTGATGATCAAGATGATCCTAGATGTGTTCCCATATGTCACAGCAAGTTAGATCATGTGAATAAATCAATCAAAGACTCACGAATCAAAAAAAGACTCAAAATCACCAAATAGAGAGAAGGAAGGCAAATAGATATTTGAGCAAACTTTTCTTGGATTGATTTGAAAGGGTTTGGGTTTACAGCCACTCCATCAATGGAGGACAAAGCTCAATCCAAGAGCACGAAATCAAATCAAAACTCTCTAAAACCCTAACCTCCACTAATCCTCTCCCTAAGCAAAACTAGGGTTTCAACAATAATGAATGGGTTGAGGGGGTGCAGCCACCTCCCTCCTCTATTTATAGTGGAGGCTTAGACCTTCTAGAATATTAACTTAAATGGGCTCCCGTTAAGGCCCAACACAAACGGGTCACAGACGCACGCATTTTAAAGCGCCGTCTTCAACACCTCTTAACCTAAACCGCTCATCTTTGCGTCGTCTTGCGCCGCGGGTTGGCAAAAGGTCACCAAGGTGGTATTTGGTAAGATTACCAAAATACCCATTCTCGGTCCTTCTCCGAAGACCGAGTCCATCTGCGCGAAGCACTTCGCCTGCTCCGCCACGTGTAGGTTGATCAACGGGTCTCTCCATGTCGGCATGTCTCTCCCATCTGACTCCCACCGAAACCACCATGGCACTTGCACCGTCTCCCGCGCCGCTTGATAAAATCAGTCGCACCGAACTGTCCGTTCGGACCTCTTTGTCTATTCTGCACCATACTTGAGTTCATTGACCCCACCCGGCATTGTCGATCGTTCTGGACCTCAGCTCTCCAAGCCTAGTCCCGATCATCCTCGTCGTTGACCGTCGTTGACCACCAAGCAACCTGCACAACAACAGACAAGCAAATCGAATACGGGAACAAGTTCTTCACAACTTGACCCATGTTAGTCAAAACATGCATCCTGCAACACATATGCACTGAAACTCATGACTTTGACCTAACAACCGAACTTCGCCGCCACGACGGGCGACGAACAAGTGACAACCGGTCAGACCGCCCCTCAGGGCTGGTCTGATCGCCCAACCCGACCGGTCTGACCGTCACCAGTTGGCCGGTCAGACCGCCGGATGGGACTTAGCCAAAATTTGGCCCTCAAATCCTGCACTTACCGAATTTTATATCACGAATAACTTTTGACTGGAGACTCCAAAAATCATGAGACCAAGTGCAATAGACTCTCTCTCTTGTCTGCACCCTCTATTTCTGGCCCAGCTCAAAATATCACCTCTGATAACTTGCCATCCGATCGCCCCTATGGGCGGTCGGGCCACCACCCAGTGCCGGCCGACCGGCTCGCCTAACAGAATCGCTTTCTTTGCCGAAAACTCGTGAAACAACAAACCGTTAACGCCATTGCCAATTGTCACATCATCCTAAGATCTAGAGTATATCCCCATGATATCCACAATCTCCCCCTTAATGAACACATTGGCAATATTCCAGAAAATGTAATTTGAAGGTTTGAAAAGTAAAATACTTCCGTTTTCGCACAAAGGCACAACTTGGTCCATAAGCAAGAGAAAGCAATGGAAATGACCAAGCTGGCATCAGAATAGCATAGGCATGTGAGATAAGGCAAAAGAAAGCATAAAAACTTTGATTTCCAGAAAAAGGGCAAAAATCTCACTCAAGGTCCATATGAAAGAAAAATTGTTCAATTGACCTTGGATCATCGTGAGGATTAATAAATACAATTCAAGTTTAGAAGAGTCAATAAGACAATAAGAATGCAATTCAAAAACCCCCCTCACTAAGATCCACAGATTTCAGAAAATGTTAAATTTTCAATTTCTCCCCCTTTGTTCAGTATTAACATTTTTTAACACATCTTCTCCCCCTTTGACAATGGAGTCATCAAGGAATCACGCCTTCCTCTCATCCAGAGATAACAAATGCAGAATGAAGAAAGAAGCATAAGAATCATAAGAAGGAGTATGCATGAAGTGCAATAGTGGCTTCATTTTTGTATTTCAATTTTTGATTACAAGAAGTTTGGAGATTACCCAAAAGAGCAAGCCAGCATTTCTAATATTGCACAAACAATATATCAAGCCTGACAGCGCTAGCAAGATCATGATAATACATATATATCAAAGCTAAGCACGAAGGCTCAAAAGTAAAGCAATAAATATGATCAATTTAAGCAAAGCTTCAAATTCAGCAAGTTCATCAACAGGGATCCTAAAGTGAAACTGGCCATGTCAAAATATCAAAGTGAGATAAAAAATCTAACAAAGACCACATTAAGAGTCAATCAGGTCCTGTATTGAATCATTTTGCTCAGATTTCTCAAAAGCCCATTTGTCAACAGTTTTCTCATATGCATTGAATATTGAAGTTGACTAATGATCTAACTTAGTGACAAGATCCTGGACTAGGAGCCATCCACAAACTCATCCTAAGCTTCAACCAGAAGTTGATTAAATGTATATCTTAGTAAAGAAGATCCTGGACTAGGAACCATCCACAAACTCTTTCTAAGCTTCTACCAGGGTGACAAATCTTGAGGTTCATGTCATTTCTGACAAGCAGTCCCCATGAGATCGTCTGGATCATCAAACTATCTCCAAGTTTATATCTTTGACAAGCAGTCTCGTAAGAGTAGTTTGGCACATTTTAAGCATAAGGCAATCTTGATTTTTCATTTTTCACAAGAGCAGTTTTAGAATCTCAAGAACACAAAAAGCTCAAGTAATGGTCAATTTTAGATTCAAGAGCTAACAAAGCAATTCTGACAGGGCCAATGTCACAAAAGGAGCACTAATTGCGCAACTAGTTAAAACATCCACAAATTGTAATTTTTAGTTCGAGTTGTTTTAGAGTTCTAGCTCATACAGCAAAGACTTATCTGTATATGTGAAAACATGATAATTCTAATAAGTCAAAGAACTAGACAAGGCATTGAGCAAGAATTGAAATACTAAAGCTCCAAAGGGTAATAGGCAAAGCTTCATCAATTTTAAAAGATAAGCATAAAATCTTATATTACAATACATGTTTTTGGATTTTTCATACCACTTGTTGTATTTTTCATATGAATGCAATATGATACAATGAGATGCAATAAAAAGCCTAAAAACCTAAAAAGTTCAAAAAGATCAATAAGTTTAGAAAAAAACAATAAAAGATCAAAAGAACAAGGTAAGATCAGAAAAGATCGAACTCCCCCTCAAATCAACCCATCGGGATAAATTACCCCTAACTCGCTTCTCAAGGTGGCAAACCTAGTTGGGTCTAAAGGCTTGGTGAGGATATCAGCCAGTTGAGCCTCGGACTCCACAAAGTGCAGCACAATATCACCCTTCTCGACATGGTCTCTAAGGAAGTGATAGCGAATGTCTATGTGTTTGGTCCTAGAGTGTTACACAGGGTTCTTAGCAATGTTAATAGCAGAAGTGTTATCACAGAAAAGAGGAACACAAGCAAAATTTAACCCATAGTCCTTAAGAGTGGATACCATCCATAAAATCTGACTACAACAACTAGCAGCAGCTACATATTCAGCTTCAGTAGTAGATTGTGCAACAGAGGACTGCTTCCTAGAAGACCAAGAAACAAGAGAAGTGCCTAGGAAGTGACAAGTGCCCGAGGTACTCTTCCTATCAAGCCGACAGCCTGCAAAATCAGAATCAGAAAACCCCTAAATGGACAAAGACGAAGAATAGGAGTACCAAATGCCATACTGAAGGGTAGAGTGTAAATACCTGAATATGCGCTTAACAGCTTGGCGATGGGGAGCTCTCGGAGACGTCTGAAACCTCGCGTAGAGGCAGACTGTGAAGTGGATGTCCGGTGTTGAGGCCGTCAGGTACAGGAGAGAGCCGATCATGCTGCGGTACTCGCGTTGATCCACGGCTTCTCCTTCCTCATCTGGATCCAAAGCAGTCGAAGTCGCCATGGGAGTAGCGATCGGCTTGCAGTCACCCATGTCGAAGCGTTTGAATAGGTCCTTAGTATACTTCGTCTGATGGATGAAGATCGCTTCCTTACATTGCTTGATTTGAAGCCCCAGAAAGTAATTGAGCCCTCCCATCATGCTCATTTCAAATTCCCTGGACATAGTCTCAGAAAAGCTGGAAACAAGAGCATGAGAGGAACCACCAAAGATAATATCATCAACGTAAATCTGAGCAAGCAGGAAGTCATTGCCACGCCTAAGAATGAACAAGGTCTTGTCTATCTTACCCATCTCAAAATTATTCTTAAGCAAGAAGGTCTTAAGCCTATCATACCAGGCTCTAGGGGCTTGTTTAAGACCATACAAGGCTTTGGACAGCTTGAAGACATGATGTGGGTTCTTGGGATTCTCAAAGCCTGGGGGTTGCCTAACATACACTTCCTCCTCTATGTAACTATTCAAAAAGGTACTCTTAACATCCATCTGATATAATTTAAAGCCCTTAGATGCAGCAAATGCAAGCAGAATGTGAATGGCTTCTACTCTAGCAACAGGAGCAAAGGTATAATCAAAATCTAACCCTTCAACTTGGCTAAACCTCTGAGCTACCAATCTAGACTTGCTTCTAATCACAGAACCATCCACATTTTGTTTGTTTTTGAAAACCCAGCGGGTTCCTATAACATTATGACCACTAGGAGGTTCTACTAGGTTCTAGACCATATTTCTCTCAAAATTCTCTAACTCCTCATGCATGGTATTGACCCAACTAGAATCAGATAAAGCATGTGATATATCACGGGGTTCAAAAGAAGCTACAAAAGCAGAATGAGAATAGAGGTTTGGATCATGATACTTGGAGCGAGTGACTCGCTCATGGAGATTACCTATCATCTGATCCGGAGGGTGCTGCCTTTGAATGTGAAGTGGCGCACCCAGAGAGGAAAATACCTCTTTGACCTCCGCATGTACTGCTGATGATGAAGATGCAGCAGGTGCCTCAACTGAAGGCGAAGTAGTCACAGCAGGTTCTTGTGTTGGAATAGGAGCATCAACAGCAGCAGGTGGAAGAGCATCATCGAGTCCATCATCATCTTCCTCTACATATATACTCTATGTCACCTGTGTATCACCTGAAATATCTGATCTAGCTCCAGGGCTAGTCTCATCAAAAGTGACATTGCATGTCTCATGAACCAAGTTAGTTTCAACATTAAAAACTCGAAAACCCCTTGAATGCGCAGGATAAGCCAGAAATAAACCATCAAAAGTTCTTGACTCAAATTTATCTAGGTTTTCTGTCTTGAGAATAAAACACTTGGATCCAAAGACTCGAAAGTGCGAGACAGAGGGTTTTCTACAAAACCGAAGCTCATAAGGAGTCTTACCCAAAGACGGTCTCAAAAAGACACGATTTGCAATATGGCAAGCAATAGAAATAGCTTCGGCCCAAAACCTCCTCGTAGTGCTATACTCATCTAGCATCGTCCTAGCCATCTCGACTAGAGTTCTGTTCTTCCTTTCCACAATGTTATTTTGTTGAGGGACGTGTGGAGAGGAGAATTGATGCTCAATTCCACGCTCAGCACAAAAGGAAGCAAAAGAGGCATTCTTGAACTCCATGTCATTGTTACTGCGGATCGCTCTCAAGGCACTCGGAAGTTCAGAAGCCAAACAAAGAACAAGATCATAATAATGATCAAAAGCTTCATCCTTCGAAGCAAGAAAGAACACCCAAGTGTATTTAGAAAAATCATCGACTATGACAAGAATGTACCATTTTCCACCAACTGACCGAACCCTAGCGGGACCAACAGTATCCATATGAAGCAACTGTCCCGGTCCGTCAGTCATGACCATAGTCACTGAAGGGTGTGAGGCGGAAACTTGCTTGCCATGCCTACAGGGCGCACATACAGCATCTTTGACGGCTTTGAGTTTGAGCAAACCTCTCATGAGCTCAAGGTTACTAACTCGCGTCAGATGATCAAAACCAATGTGCCCCAAATGACGGTGCCAAAGCCAGAACTCAGAAGAAGAAGAGTAAATCAAGCACTTGAGAGAACCAGCAAGAGATTCAGAAAAATCAGCTTCAAAGATCCTAGCAACTCTAGTAATCCCAAAAATAAGCTCACCAGTTGAATCAAGCACCCGACAAGCATTTTTCTTAAATCTAGTCTCATAGCCACCATCAAGAAGTTGAGAAACAGAAAGCAAATTAAACCTTAGCTTATCCACAAGGGCGACGTCCTTGAGGATGAACTTGTCGTTCACCCTGATCGATCTCGTTCCTTCAATCCGCCCTTGCCTACTATCTCCAAAGGTGATGAAGTCATCACCCGTCGACCGCGTGAAGGAGGTGAACCATCTTGAGTCTCCGGTCATCTGGCGTGAATAAATGGTCGATTTAACCACGTGTCCTTCCTCTTTCCGTGGTAATCCTGAAAATCAAGGCACAGAAGAACGATGTGTCTCAATACTGGGGTTAATTAAACAAGACTTGGGAACCCAGTACTGAGACACACATCTGCGAGTAGTGTGCAAAGCATAAGTGCTATCCTTGATTATGTTTGAAATTCTGTTATGAGCAATGGTTACACTAATATGAGAGATATCCTGTCTAGGAGCATGATGATGAGCATGTGATACAAATCCTAAAATAGTTTTCTTCTTTTCTACGTTACCATGTCTCATAAAAGCTCTAGGTTGATTGGATGAAATTCTAGCAAAAAATTTATTATCATTTTTCAACCTACGCCAACAGAACTCAACCAAATGCCCATCCTTCTTGCAATAGGTGCAATGGTACTTGATACCACTGGGAGAAGCACCCTTTGACTTAACAGATGGTTGGGCAAAACCCACATATTTAAAATAAGTTTTTGCAGGTTGGGTTTTGAATTCAACTAACCCATTTTCCAATACTTGAGTAACTTTTGGCTTAGAATTATCTTGGATAGAGTTGTATCATAATCCTTGCTTCTTATAAGGAGTTTTAGACTTGTCCGAATCATGTTTAATTGTTTATTACCTTTAGAGAAATTTTCTAAGGTATCCTTAAGATAAGCATTTTCTTCTTCAAGATTAACACATGATTCACAAGTTTTACCCTTAATGGCTCTAGCATATCTCTCCTTATATAAGGTAGCTTCAAGTTTAAGAATTTCGCAAGAGATACAAGTAGCAGAATCAATTATATCCTTAAGCTTAGCAAATTTAGCTCTAATTGCATCTACTACGTCTGTACTTCATGTTCTCGTTCAATGCAAAAAGAGCAAAGGCTGGAATCAACCACACTAGAAGCTACCAACTTGCTAGAATCTAAGCATTTTTCACATGGAGCAGATTTAACCTCAACTTACTCAGTCCTAGCATTTTCAACTTATTGCAAAGTAATATCATGAGCAGATTGTAGTTTAGCAAATTCTGTGTGTAGAGCATGGCAGGAAGAACATTCATCAGATTCAAGAGCCTTAGCATTTGCATGTTCTAAAGTCAAATTATCTACTTGAGACTCTAAGTCCTTGTTCCTGGCTATGATATACTCTAAAGCCTTATCCTGACTCATGAGTTGCTCAAAGATAGTTTCGCATCTATCAGAAAGGACATCATAGGAGAGAGGTACCTCATCGTTGTCGACATCATCGGAGTCGGCCATGAAGCAAACGTCGGTGAAGTCCTTAGCCTTCCCCTTCTTCTTATCTTGAGGGATCTCCTCCTCCTTGTCATCCTCGCTCTCGGAGTCCACATCGCTTAAGGATTGTTCCCCAAAAGCGGAAAGAACCCGGTGAGCTGCCTTTGTCAGCTTAGCAGCATCAAATCTTGATTTGTTCTCTTGAGGCTTCTTCCAAGCTGGCTTTCCCTCCTTATGGTTGCTCTTTCCTTTCAACTTGGGGCAATTTGCCCGGATATGATTAAGCTCACCACACTCATAGCAAGTCACGGGACCTCCTCTCTTTTTGTTTCTCATATTGTTATAGGCCCGTGTGGCTTTTCTGACTATGAGGGCTAACTCGGCCTCAGGGAGACTCTGAAATTCCTCTTCATGGATTGCAGATAAACCAGCAAGTGAAAATCCAAAAGAAGATTCAGAAGACCCATCAGAAGCTCTCTTGAGCGGGTCTGCTACCAAGGTCATATTTTCCTTCTTGGGATGATCAATCCTCTTGATCTTATGAGTCTTGAGTTTGCTATAGAGCAGCTCCAAAGTCAGATCAAAGAGGTTGACGTTCTCCTCAATGGCGGTATCCTTTATCTCCCACTCCTTGGTGTTGATTGCAGCCAAGAGGTGGGTGGTATTTTCAGACTGAGAATATTCAATACCAACAGCTTTCATCTGATTAATCACTTTGTTAAAGCGACTGAAAATGTCATCGATGCTCTCTACAGTATGCATCTCGAATTTGTTATATTCACGCATATAGACTGTTTGGCGTACTTTCTCGATTTGGGACGAACCTCATGGCGAGTTTCGAGGTGTTCCAAATCTCGCGCGCGATCTCAAGATTGCAAATCGATCATACTCCTGTCTACCAAGCCCACCATATAAGAGGTTCTTTGCCTTATTGTTGTTAGCCAAGAGGGTTGTTGAAGCCGGCGTAACAACTTCGGGAAGAACGAGCGGGGCTCGAACAACCTCCCATATAGCTTGTCTTTCGCTCTCAAGGAAGACTCGCATGCGATTCTTCCAATAGGCATAGTCATGCCCATCGAAGATATGCGGCTTGGTGGAGTACTTATCCATCGCTAAGTTCAGTGACCGGTTAAGATCAATATTGAACTAACCGGGCTCTAATACCACTTGTTGGACCGAAAAGACGACTAGAGGGGGTGAATAGGAGCACGCTCACTTTTTTAACCAAGATTACATTCAACACAAATTTCACTCTAATAGCTTATGGAAGCTATGAAGATCAATATACCCGTACAGCGGAAGACTAGTATTGAATCCAATCTAAACCCCGAAGTAAAACAACCAAAATCTACATAGGCTAAAATTCTAAGTGTTGGGCGCTCTGGCCTCTATGTTAATGGCGGTCGGACCGGTCACCTTGGGCGGTCTGACCTCCAGTCTGATGAACAGTAAAAACAGCCAGAAAAATGAAGTTGCAAATAGATGTAACTTTTGATCTACAACTCCAAACTTGATGAAACTTGGAACACACCTTCTCTAGAACGTCATGAACCTATTCCAATCGAAGATCGTGAAGATCCTTGGAAAAGTTACGACCTTTTTCCGTTTGAGAGGAGGATGGTTCAAAACCGAGTCAAAACGAAAACTAGATCCAAAAACTTGCTCGTGGGTGATTGATGATCAAGATGATCCTAGATGTCTTCCCATATGTCACAGCAAGTTAGATCATGTGAATAAATCAATCAAAGACTCACGAATCAAGGAAAGACTCAAAATCACCAAATAGAGAGAAGGAAGGCAAATAGACACATCTTTGAGCAAACTTTCCTTGGATTGATTTGATAGGGTTTGGGTTTATAGCCACTCCATCAATGGAGGACAAAGCTCAATCCAAGAGCACGAAATCAAATCAAAACTCTCTAAAACCCTAACCTCCACTAATCCTCTCCCTAAGCAAAACTAGGGTTTTAACAATAATGAAAGGGTTGAGGGGGTGCAGCCACCTCCCTCCTCTATTTATAGTGGAGGCTTAGACCTTCTAGAAGATTAACTTAAATGGGCTCCCGTTAAGGCCCAACACAAACGGGTCACAGACGCACCCATTTTAAAGCGCTGTCTTCAACACCTCTTTACCTAAACCGCTCATCTTTGCATCGTCTTGCGCCGCAGGTTGGCAAAAGGTCACCAAGGTGGTATTTGGTAAGATTACCAAAATACCCCTTCTCGGTCCTTCTCCGAAGACCGAGTCCATCTGCGCGAAGCACTTCGCCTGCTCTGCCACGTGTAGGTTGATCAACGGCTCTCTCCATGTCGGCAAGTCTCTCCCATCCGGTTCCCACTGAAACCACCATGGCACTTGCACCGACTCCCGCGCCATTTGATCAAACCAGTCACACCGAACTGTCCGTTCGGTCCTCTTTGTCCATTCTGCACCATACTTGGGTTCATTGACCTCACCTGACATGTGTTGATCGTTCTGAACCTCAGCTCTCCAAGCCTAGTCCCGATCATCCTCGCCGTTGACCGTCGTTGACCACCAAGCAACCTGCACAACAATAGACAAGCAAATCGAATCCGGGAATAAGTTCTTCACAACTTGACCCACGTTAGTCAAAACATGCATCATGCAACACATATGCACTGAAACTCATGACTTTGACCTAAAAACCGAACTTTGCCGCCACGACGGCCGAAGAACAAGTGACAACCGGTCAGACCGCCCCTCAGGGCCAATCTGACCGCCCACCCTAGCCGGTTTGACCGCCACCAGTTGGCCGGTCAGACCGCCGGATGGGACTTAGCCAAAATTTAGCCCCTAAAATTCCATACCCTATTCGAATTTTATATCACGAATAACTTTTGACCGAGACTCCAAAATTATGAGAGCAAGTGCAATAGACTCCCCTCTCTTGCCTGCACCCTCTATATCTGGCCTAGCTCAAAATATCACCTCTGATAACTTGCCGGTCCGACTGCCCCCTATGGGCCGGTCAGACCGGCCAGGGTGCAATAGACTCCCCTCTCTTGCCTGCACCCTCTATTTCTGGCCTAGCTCAAAATATCACCTCTGATAACTTGCCGGTCCATTCTGCTATGGTAGGTCGATCCACCACCGCCGGCCGGTCGGGCCGGTCGCCTTTGACAATTGTTTCTTTCTTTGAAAACTTCGTGAAAAGACAAACCGTTAATGTCATTGCCAATTGTCACATCATCCTAAGATCTGGAGTATATCCCCATGATATCCACATAGGGTTCGTGGGTATTTGGCGATTTAGGGATTTTAGGGTTTATGGGTATTTCGGTATTTAGGGATTTTATGGTTCGTGGGGATTGAGGGATTCTAGGGTTCATGGCGATTTGGGTATTTACAACATTATGTAGTCGGCCGTTACTATACTAGATTAGAGATTTCGAATGGATCTTACTAATTTGGTACTTGCATACATGTAAGGATGGATGTTGTGGACACTCTCCCGTGTCGATTTCACTTCAATGGCGAGTTTATACATGATGGTAAGGACTTGCATTACTGCGGTGGATCAGAGGGAATGTCTTACATAGAACGTGATAAGATGTCATTACCAGAGATCAATGGACACCTGAAGGACCACTGCGATGTTGTTGAAGGGATGTTACTGCATTGGTTGTTCCCAGGGAAAGATTTGGGCAATGGGTTGAGGGTTTTGGTGGACGACAAGGCATGTCAGACAATGTCTGATTGTATTATGGAAGGAGGTGTTGCCGAAATATATGTGGAAGCACCAACAACTGCAGAGGATTCTGAAGATGAAGCTAAGACTGAGAAGGAAGATAGTGACTACGAGGATGAGACTGAGGCAATGACTCCAGGAACAGAGGATGACTGCACCATTGCTGGCTCTAAGGAAGTGAGCATTGTGACTTCAACACCAGAGCAGAGAAGGAAGGAATTAGAAGCAGTGGTGAGGTTTTATAGCCTTCTCAGGAGTCAGAGCAATACCAAGCAAGATGGTCAAGGTTGTGGGAATGATAAAGTAGTGGAGAGGATGCAGAGGCAAGAGGATGGTGAGAGCTCTGACAGTGACTACATTCCTGGTGACTATTGTACATCAGAGGAAGATGAGGAAGCATTACTTATCATGAAGCAATTCAAAGAGTTTAAGAAGAAGATGAAGGCTAGTGAAATACCTAATCTTGATGATATGTCATTCGATGGTCCCCTATCTGACCAAGATGTGCACATGGGGGACAAGTAGAAGAGGAGGGTAATGGAATTCCTTATCTTGTGTGATCAAGATGATGACTCAATTCTTTGAGGTAGACGGTGGAGGAGAGTTCGTGAGGAAGGACTCTAAGTACCCTAGGTTTGACCCAAAGAGGGTTGTGCCAACATTCTCCTTAGGAATGAAATTTGGAGACAAGCGGTTGTTCAAGGAAGCCATCATCAAATATGGCTTGGGCCACGAGAATTTAATTAAGTTTGTGAAGGATGAGGGTGACAGAGTAAGGGCAAAGTGTGACTGGAACAATGTCCTGGTTTTGTCTCATTGGCCACTAACACGAAGTACTAGCTAGCAAATCACGGCTTCAATGATGTGCACAAATGTCCTCCAAGAAGAGACAACAAGCTTGTAATGCAGGAATGATTGTCGACAAATATGAGAATTTCATTAGAGCAAACCCTACATGGAGACTGCAGAGCATGAAAGCCACAAGATACAGAGGAAATGTTTGCATATGTCAAGATCCCAAAATGCAAGAGAGCCAAGAAGATAGTCATGCAAAGGATCCCGGATGCAACCAAAGATGAATACTCTAGAGTGTTTGACTACCAAATAGAACTATTGAGGAACAACCCAGCAAAGATAAGAGTGGTGAAGCTTGTCAATGAGGGTCTTGAGAACCCCACATTCCAAAGAATGTACATCTGTCTTGAAGCATGTAAGAAGGGCTTTATAGTGGGTGTAGGAAGGTTATTGGGCTAGATGGTTGCTTCTTCAAAGGAGCTACCAATGGTGAACTCCTTTGTGCTATTAGAAGGATGCAAACAACCAAGTGTATCCCATAGCCCTAAGTTGTGGAGAAGGAGACAAATGATAGTTGGGATTTGGTTTTGTTATCTCCTTTTCAAAGATGTAAGGGTTACGGATGGTGAGGATGGGTCATCATGTCCGATCGAGAAAAGGTTAGTAAAATTGCATGCTCGAGACTTATGTACTACATAATGTGTTGCTAACTAACTAATTGCATGTTCATTACGTATGCAGGGACTTTTGAATGTTGTTCAAACCTGAGCTCCTAATGCCGAGAACAGGAACTGTGCTAGACATGTCTATGCCAACTGGAGGAAGAAATTCAAGGACAGGGAGTGGCAAAAAAAGTTCTGGAGATGTGCCAAATCAGCTTGCATAAGCCTTTTCAACCTGGTCAGGGCAAAATTGACCCAAAGCATGCGTGAAGGGGCTCAGGCGTTGATGAACACTGACCCACACCATTGGAGCAGGGCTTGGTTCAGGTTAGGTTCTAACTGTGATTCTGTTGATAACAACATGTGCGAATCTTTCAACAATGGATAGTTGAGGCAAGATATCTGCCAATTATTAGTATGCTAGAGGCCATTAGGTGTAAGGTCATGGTTAGAATCCAATTGAATAGAGAAAAGGCAGAGAGGTGGCAAGGCATCATATGCCCCAACATTATTAAGAAACTCAATGCATATATAACTGAAGCTGGGTATTGCCATGCAATATTCAATGGAAAGGATTCATTTGAAGTCAAGCATCGTGATCAAAGATTTACAGTAAACCTTCAAAACAAAACATGCTCTTGTAGATATTGGCATTTGTCAGGATTGCCATGTTGTCATGCCATATCATGCATATACTACAACACCAATAGGCTATGTAACATCCCAAATATGGGTTTGTGTTTCAAATGTAAGAAAATCAGAAGAAATTAAAACTTTTCTTGCATCTTGAAGACTTGGCTATTTTTGGTAATTCTTTTCAAAAGAATTATGGAAAATCCAATTTAAATTATCTGTTGACTCTAATCAAAATCCTCCTTGGCAAAGGTCTTTTGCCAAACCTTTGGAAATCTTTTACACGAGTTCTAGGGAGGCTTGGCAACACCTCTGAATTATCTCATGATTTTTAGAAATTATTTGATAATTTTGGAGGCAAGTCAAACTGGTCAAACCCTATTTTCCCTCTTCGGAATTTCTAGAGAATAATTCAGTTCATGAAAACCTCTGGAAATTTTATGGAGGTTCCTCCTGTGTCGGCAAGCTCCAGTTAAAATGTCATAAATTTTGGAGTTTGTTTGCTACCCCAATTAATTCCTCAAAATCGCTTATTCAAATTCAAACCCTAACAGGTTTTCACTGCTCCTCGGGTTGGATCGACTGGGCTCAATCCACTTGATTTGGTTCATGAAACTAAACGCACCGGCTCGATCGTTCGCGCGAGTGTGGTGAATCGTTGGATCGGCATCGAGCGCCCACGTTCGCAGAGGCGTTCGGACCATCCGGCGTGCGATCCATTTGAACCGCTTGGATTCTAAATCGAGGGTCCACAATCGCGTGAGCGTTCGGACTATCCAACGCCGCGCAATGCGTGAACCGTGAGGATCCAAATCAACGGCCCGAGATCAAGCGCGCGATCGAATCGTTATAATCAACCCGTTCTAATTCAGCCGTCCGATTAAATCCAACGGCTGTCCTCTTTCGTCCTCCTCCGCTCACGCGCGCTCGGCCAAAGTCAACAGTGGTGGCGTGCAAAGTACACTTCGGCAGAGCAGGGTCACCTCAAGCTTTCGGCCAACGGCTCTTCCGCATTTATTGCTCCCGTCCGGCCGCCTCCATAGTCGCTGCGTCTCACTTTGCCTTTACACGCTTGCGCTGGCTCCGTGAGCCTCAAAGACATACTTCCCATTTTTAATGCCGTTACTCCCCTCTTGCTCCTTCGGCTATAAGACTCCTCCAGTGGCTTCCTTAGTTTCTTTCGAACACCCTTGAGCTGCTGTAACATCCCAATTTTCAGAGCTTTAAAAATCTTTTAAATAATGGTAGTAAGAAAATTTACCATTTGGATTTATTTGAATATTAATTTAAAAAGCTTAATATGGACTTTAAGGACAAACCAATTTGATATGCTTAAATCCAACATTAACAATTGCCAAAATTATTTTATTTAAATTTTATATGCTTGGTTATATTTTATAGAATTTTCTAGAATTTTTCCAAGATCATTTGCTATTTTCCATTGCTTATTTGAATTTCTGCTATTTTCTAAAAAGGAAAAAACTAAATTAAATCCCCAAGCAGATCGTTGGGCGAATCTCTCGGCCCAACATCGCTCATCAGCCCATCTCTCGTGTAGCCGCTCGATCAGATCGGGCGGCGATCTCGCCCGCCTGCGCGCCCTCGCCTCCCGTCTCATTGCCAGGTGGACCCCACCGCGTCGCTCGCCGCGTTCTTCTCACGCCAGCGACGCTGCTACAAGAATCCGCCATGGGCGGTCAGCGTGGAGCCGCGCGCGGGCGCCTCAACCTCCCGTTCCCTCTGCGTGTGCGCGCCACGACTCGCGCCCACCGCCGCCACGAACCCGCCCCTTCTTTCCTTCTTCTCCGCGGTATGCGCACGGCCGCAACCGCCGCCACGACCTCCACGCCGCCGGACCTCCCAGAGCCCTATAAAGGATGTACCCCGGCGCGCCTCGCGTCACCCATCCCAAAGCCGCCACCACTCCCTCTCTCTCGCCACTGTGCTCGCGGAATCGGAGATCCAACGCCGCCGACACCGAGGGCTTGGAGCTTCGATTGCGCGCCTCCGTCGCTCTGCGTCGTCATAGCCGCCACCGTTGGATTCGCCAGTGCGCCGCTGGCTGGTGCTCACCTCGCCTTGGGAGGAGCCCTCTAACGCCGTCGCCGTCGAGCCCGTACCACCTCCTCCGCCAAAGCCTCGCCACGCCGCCGCTCGTCTGGAGCACCGGTGAGCACACCCTCGAGACCCCGTGTTCCCTCTACCTCCTGTACCACTCATCGCCGTTAACTTTCGCGCTGTTCACGGGACCCTCGGGTCCAGTCTTGCCGCCCGCCGCCGCCGTCCATGTCACTGCCACCTCGGCGCCGTCGCAGACGTGTCATCCACGGTGGCGCTGCGTCGCTTATGCCATCTTGTGTGAGTCGCCACCTCACCCCATCCTCGTCCAAGGCTCGGTGGACTTGGTCCATCAGGAGTAGGTCAGCGACTTGTGGGTCCCACATGTCGATTAATTCTTTAATTCTTTTAATTCCGGAAAATCCTTCACGACGTCATGCTTGCGCAATAATCCGATTTTTCTATTGAGAAATAATTCGAATTCCAAAAATCCTATTTTTAGGTTTTTCTTTTGATTCAAACTTTGAAACCTCATAACTTTTGCATCCTAACTCCAAATCCATCCATTCAAATTTCTAAATTTGTATAAAATCAAGATCTATTTATTGGAGATTTTTAATTATTTTTATCAGAGTTATTGCTTCTGTTATTTATTTATTCTTGTTGTTGCTTCGTTATTTAGTAGACTTGACGATATACAGGAGGTTTGAGGAAGAAGGTGCTTTCCAAGACCAAGACCAGCACTTTAACCTATTCCAAGGCAAGCTATACTCTTGACCATTTTGCTTCCCAGTTTTATAAAAGTATTTTAATTCAAATTACTGCATCTTAATTTTAAGTATTTATTTAAAAGCTTTTGGTGCGATGAGTTAATCCCAAATTGTTATGCCATCCTTGTTAATTGCTATGTCCTGATTCTTTGTCACCCTAGTTGATATTTAGTTGGTAAATATTGTAGCACCAACGTGGGTTGGTTAGTTGCGTATTAGATTGCTTAGCTATGCCACGAATCACTTGTCATGTATACTGCTGTTATAAATTGACTAAGTGAATATGAAACTGTGTGAACAAACCGTGTGTACTTGTGTGTCTTTGTGGCATATGTTGCACTTAAATCAACCAGGTGGTAAAAGGATTTGGGTGAGGCAAGGGTGGATCTTGTGTGAAAGGGTGGACTGTGTGGACTGTGTGAATAATATTAATCTGTGTGTCTATGTGGTTTGGTTAGCTGGAAGTCTTGCCTTGGTCAATTAAGGACCTCACCATGTGCGTCATTGAACTGAGCTTCCTGTACGACCACATGCCTGTTTAAGATGGGCCTAGCATAGTAAGATAAGGTATCTGAATTGCTTTGTTATGCTTAGTGTTAGCTACACTAAGTGTATCTTGTGGGTAAAGTGTACAAACCTCTGCAGTGTAACGTAATCTATTCGAATAGCGCGTCGCGGTCATGGACAATGCTCGGGATTTCACACTAGGGGTAGATGTTTCCATAAAGCTCAGTGGGAAGGGAGCTATGTGATTAAATCATCTAGCTATGTGAATAACTTTGTCAGTCATTGTGTGAGTCCTTGTGAAATAACTTGTTAAGATTATTATTGTCTATTTGTTTTACCTGTTTTCAATCTATTAATTGTATTAAATTGCAAAGATTGTATTTATGCAAAAGAGCCACAAAATGCCTTCCCTTGTAAAAAGCCAAGATATATACATTTTGCATCTCTGTGGTGTGGCTTGCGATGCGGTGTGTACTCACGCTTGTTTTGACGAATCAAGCGGAGGAGGAGTCTTCACCAAAGATTCGAGGACGAGTACATCAAGGTGTTTAATCGTGAGGTCTTGATCCCGATCGGTTGCTGTGGTGAATCGATGGGGTGCCACTACCTTTTCGTTTCGGCCGTTTATTTTCTCTCAAGTAGCCTGCGTGGCTCAAGATGGTGTAACTCGACCCTAAGGTCAAAACCATTATTTATTAATCAAAGTTATTCGTTTATGTTCCTATTCGCATGTATGGATCGATTTCCATCTTTGTTAACACTGTGTGCACTAGCGTGATCCTGGGCTAGTGCATTAAACACAGAGGGTCCTGAATCGTAATTTTGGGTCCCGACAGCTGCAGAGCCACTGTTAGTGCATTGCTCGAGCTCCATTTCAAAATTTTGTTCTCGGTCGCCATTGCTGCCATTGCCGAGCTTCAGAGTTTGCAGCGAAAGTGGTGCTCCGGTCTTTCTCACTCAAATTCTGGGTCGCTTTAGCTTCCTCTCCTCTCTCGTGAGCAATAGCCCTCACTCAATTTTTCGTTTGCTTGCAGAGAGCAGATCAATTTCGGATTTCCCTCTTTCCGGCCGAAATCTTCATTTTCTTCACCCGAGCCGATTCGACCTTCCTCTGTGCATTCTTTGGGCTCAGGTAACTTCTTATTAGTCCCTAGTTGCTTGGCACCCGCTTGCTTGGACCGCAGCAGAGCTCATTTGCCATTTCGTTTTGACCGGTTTGGTCATCTCATCATCTCGGCTTGCGGCGTTCTAAACGCCGCATAGTGAAACTTTTGGTTCCTTTGGGTGCGCAAGATTGTTAGCAACCCATTTTGGGCATTGCTCACATCGTCGCGCGAGTCGCGGCGATGATCCTCCCTTCACCGTCGTTTTGTCGGATGAAAATAGGCGAGCGCTTGATCGGCGTTACGTGGACCGTTGGATCCAAGATCAACGGTCGGATCTGAATGAACGTTCGGACCGTCCGAGCGGTTCGATCCGCGTGGACCGTTGGATCCAAAATCAGCGGTTCATGTGCGTGTAAACGTTCGGACATTGGACATCCTTTGGCATCCGGTTCGTTAATTTTTCATCCAACGGTTGATGCTTAAGGTTGGCGCGTTAAGCTCTGTTGCTGCGGTAGCGTGTGGGCTGTTGGATCGATGATCTTGACCCATGTTCTTCCAATGTCGTTTATCCGGGTTATATTTCTCGGGTAGAGTTATTTATCAACCTGAAAAATAGTTTTATCTTCTAAAATGCATAAGTAATTTTGGTAACTTCAAAAATGATAAAACCAATTGCCATTATTTTTCATTCTTAGTAAACTTATTTCCAGTATAGGTTGCTCATTTATCTCGATGGCGAAAAAGTTTTATTTTGAAAGTAAACATTAAACTGATTATCTTTGCAACAGAAAAATAGTGAATCTTAGAAAACTCATAAATAATTATTGCAAGCTCCAAATGAGATGAATCCAGTGGGGCTGTTCATCTTATAAGATGCTTGATTTATCATAAAAATTTCAGTAGCTGTATCATTGTAGAAAATTGCGTTTAAATCCTTGCTTAGTAAATAGTGTTGTTTCCCTTTTATCTGGCCGACTGAAAATGTTTTGGCTATAACTTTTGCATTGAGAATCCAAATCAATTGGTTCTTGTTGCTTTAGTTCATAAAAATTATGTTCTTTCTACTGTAAAAATTGGAGGTCTTTTTGCTGAGTTTTGCTGTTGCATCTTTTGAGGTTTCTCGCCTTATTGGTTCTTGTTGGTTCTTTCGATAGGTTGCGACAATATTGATAATATCGAGAGTGATCCTCTGCAGACAAAGCAAATGAGCTTCAAAGAAGGCATGATATTTGATCATAAATGTCCCATTACTTTCAAAGTCTACTATCTTGTTTATAAATTATATGTATGCATTGCTTTTGTGTCCAATTACTTTTGTCCTGTTTAGAGGTAGTTATTCCTAATGCATTGTTGCCATTAAAGTGTTATCCCCTGCCACAACCATAAGTTATTAATATCGCTGGTGAATTAGAGCCCGGTGATTTAATTATGCTCTTTTATTGTCTTTTCGGTGTCATGCTTAGAAATACTTAGATGTCAGTAGTAATGGGCGATCATCGATTTTAGTCGATGATCTTGATCACACATCTATTTATTATTCCATTATGTCCAGCATTTGTGCTTTGTTACTTTGTAAAGTCAAAAAAAAACTAAAAATAAAATTGTTTTAGACTTGGGCACAATGGTATGTTGGTGTGATCTGTTGGTGTGATTGGAATGGTGCCTAGGTCATCAAGGACCGAGTTACTTGTGTCACTAAGCCAAGCGCTTATGCGTGCTAACCACGCGAGAGGGATATGGGACCTCTCTTGACTTAGTACTTTGGCGTGAGTTATCTCCGAGTCGCAGGAGGGGGTTGTGTGTGTTGTGTGAAACATGATATGTGTTCTTGGGTTCTTGTGTTGGGTGTGCGGTGGTGGAGATTCCGGGTAGGCTCTCCACCTCGAGGAGCGTCGTAGTTGTCCAAGGCTTTACCCGGGAAGGGTAGTTGACCGAGGCTTTACGATGACTCCGACACAACGTATGGGTTTCTATCAATACGGGCGGCTCGGGGGGTAATACACAATATTGGAAATGTCTCGTAGGACATAGCTGTGCCGTCATAGCAAAGGAAGTATGCAAATCTAGTGGCAAAAAGGCGGTCTGGCGTGTGGGTACATTGGTACACCCCTGCAGGGATAAAACTATTCGAATAGCCTCGTCCTAGGTTATGGACATGCTTGGTAAGGTCGTGCAAGAACTAGACTACAACCTTTTAAAAATTAAAATTTGACATGGTTGGTATGAATGGGTAATTCATGCTATTGTTGTGGTGACTAATGGTTTAGTCACTTCCAGGATTGTTGGACCGTAAAGGCGACTAGAGGGGGGGTGAATAGGAGCACACTCACTTTTTCACAAATTATGAACTCAATACAATTTCACTCCAGTAGCTATTAGAAAGCTATGAAGATCAATATACGAAGACAAATGGAAGACTAGTATTCAATCCAATTAAAACCCCTAAGCAATGCGACAATAATCCGCAAGAATCAAAGCAACACAAATCTTGGCGGTCGACCTCAGATTGGACCGTCGGACCGATTGCGGGCGATCGACCGGCGTTAGTCTTTGCGGTCGGACCGCTCCAAATCGGTCGGACCGGTGGTGACGAAGCGGACGGACGGCGATCTACGTAACCGATCTGAAACAGTAAAATCAGCCCGATGACGAAGATGCAATTAGGTCTAACTTTTGATTCTCAACTCCAAACTTCACGAAACTTTGCACACACCTTCTCTATGCTATTGAGGACCTATTCCAATCGAATATTATGATAATTCTTGGAACGATCTTGAGAAATTGTCAATTGATTAACAGAAGGTCTAAAACCGGGCAAGAACGAAAACTTGATCCTAAAGCTTGTTCGTGAGAGATTGATGATCAAGATGATGCTAGATAGATTCACACATATCACAGCAAGCTAATTCACGTGAAAGACTCAATCACAAACTCGCGGATCAAAGAAAGCCCTAAAAACACGAAATTGAAAGCAAGAACGAAAAGAGACTTATCTCAAGCAAACCTTGCATAGATTGATTTCGTGATTGATCTTTGGATTACATCCACACCATCATGGATCGATGAGACAATCAAAGATCACGAAATTCACCACAAACCATCAAGAGCCCTAGCCTCCACCTCAACTCCCCTAAAGACAATTAGGGTTTTGAAACATAAAAAGGCGAGAGGGAGAGAGAGGTGCAGCCACCACCTCCTCCTATTTATAGTGGAGGCCTAGAACTCCTAGGGTTTGACTTAATTGGGCTCCCGTTAAGGCCCACTAACAAACGGGTCACACACGCACGCTTCAAAAAGCGCCGTCTTTAACCTTTTACCTAAACCGCTTCACCATGCGTCATGGATGTGCCAATAGGTCACCCTTGTCCATCTTGTGTCACGCTTGAGTCGTTGACCTCACACGGCATCGTCAATCGTTCTGGACCTCAACTCTCCAAGTCTAGTCCCGATCCTCCTCGCCGTTGACCGTCGTTGACCACCAAGCTACCTGCACAACCATAGACAAGCAAACACGAATTCGGGAACAAGTTCTTCACAACTTGACCCATGTTAGTCAAAACATGCATCATGCAAAACATATGCCATGAAACCAATGACTTTGACCTAACAAATCAACATCGCCACGGTTGGCCAACGTTCAAGTTATTACGGCCCGACCGCTCCAGTGGCCGGTCGGACCACCCCATGGCGGTCGGACCGCCCTTGGGACTTAGCCGAATTTCAAACTCCCAAATTCAAACCTTCGAAACTTTAAACCAATAGAACTTCTTACTGGAGACTCCAAAAATTATGAGACCAAGTGCATTGGGATCCCCTCACTTGCCTACAACACCTATTTTTGGCCCACTGTTTTGACCACTTTGGTCACCACCGTCCGACCGCCCCACATGGCCGGTCCGACCGATTTGGGACCGGCCGGATCACAGCAAGGACCGGTCGGACCGCCTATCGATAAGCTCAGTAACTTTGTCGAAAACACGTGAAACGACAAACCGTAAACGCCATTGCCAATTGTCACATCATCCTAAGATCTGGAACATATCCCCATGAAATCCACAATCTCCCCCTTGATGAACACATTGGCAATTATCCAGAAAATGTAAGTAAGAGGTTTGAAAACGAGTTTACTCGCAGTTTTCGCACAAAGGCACAACTTGGTCTATAAGCAAGAAAGAGCAATGAAAATAACCAAGCTGGCATCAGAATAGTATAGGCATGTGAGACAAGGCAAAAGAAAGCATAAAAACTTTGATTTCCATAATAGGGTCAAAATTCTCACATGAGGTCCTTATGAAAGAACTATTGTTCAATTGACCTATGATCATTGTGAGTATAAAAGAATGCAATTCAAGTTCAGAATATTCAATAAGACAATAAGAATGCAACCCAAGAACTCCCCCTCACTATGATCCTCAATTTTCAAATTTTCAGTTTCTCCCCTTTGTACAAACTTCTCCCCCAATAAAGAAATATCTTCTCTTCTCATTTAACACATCTTCTCCCCCTTTGACAATGGATTCATCAAGGAATCACGCCTTCCTCTCATCCAGAGATAATAATTATAGAATAAAGGAAGAAGCAGAAACAAAAGAAGCATAAAGAGGAATATGCATGAAATGCAATGAAGTGGCTTCAATTTTTGTATTTTTCAATTTTTGATTACAAGAAGCTTTGGAGATTACCCAAAAGAACAAGCTAGTTCTCTAATATTGCACAAACAACATATCAAGCCTGACAGCGCTAGCAAGATCATGGTAAGACATATATATCAAAGCTAAGCACAAAGGCTCAAAAGTAAAGCAGTAGATTTGATCAATTTAAGCAACGCTTCAAATTCAAAGAAGTTCATCAACAGTATCCTAAAATGAAATTGGCCATGTCAAAATGTCAAAGTGAGATCAAAAATCTAACAAAGACCACATTAAGAGTCAATCAAGTCCCGTATTGAATCATTTTGCTCAATATTTTGTAAATACCCATTTGTCAACATTTTTCTCATTTGCATTGAATATTGAAGTTGACTAATGATCTAACTTAGTGACAAGATCCTGGACTAGGAGCCATCCACAAACTCATCCTAAGCTTGACCAAAAGTTGATTAAAGGTATATCTTAGTAAAGAAGATCACGGATTAGGAGCCATCCACAAACTCTTTCTAAGCTTCTACCGGTGGCGACAAATCTTGAGGTTCATGTCATTTCTGACAAGCAGTCCCCATGAGATCGTCTGGATCATCAAACTATCTCCAAGTTCATGTCATTTGACAAGCGTCTCGTAAGAATAGTTTGGCACAATTTAAGCATAAGACAATCTTGATTTTCATTTTTCACATGAGCGCTTTAGAATCTCAAGAACACAAAAGCTCAAGTAATGGTCAATTTTAGATCAAAGAGCTAACAAAGCAATTCTGACAGGGCCAATGTCACAAGAGGAGCACTAATTGCGCAACTCGCTAAAACATCCACAAATTGCAATTTCTTAGTTTGAGTTGTTTAAAAGGTTCTAGCTCATATAGCAAAGACTTAGCTACACATGTAAAAGCATGATAATTCTAGCAAGTCAAAGAACTAGACATGACATTGAGCAAGAATTGGAATACAAAAGCTCTAAAGGGTAATAGGCAAAGCTTCATCAATTTTTTAAAAAAAATAAGCAGAAAAACTTATATTACAATGCATCTTTTTGGATTTTTCATACCATTTGTTGTAACCACTTGTTGGAGTTTTCATATGAATGCAATATGACACAATGAGATGCAATTAAAAAGCCTAAAAACCTAAAAAGTTCGAAAAGATCACTAAGTTCGTAAAAGAACAATAAAAGATCAAAAGAACAAGGAAAGATAAGAAAAGATCAAACTCCCCTCAAA
Organism: Hsuehochloa calcarea; assembly: GCA_036346395.1. Taxonomy (NCBI): domain Eukaryota; kingdom Viridiplantae; phylum Streptophyta; class Magnoliopsida; order Poales; family Poaceae; genus Hsuehochloa; species Hsuehochloa calcarea. Next base: position 25,099,295 of record CM070608.1, on the reverse strand, counting down.
CCAACCCATAAGGATAAATTACCCTAACTCGCTTCTTAAGGAGGAAAATCGGTTTGATCTAAAGGCTTGGTAAGAATATCGCCAATTGAGCTTGGACTCACGAAGTGCATCACAATATCACCTTTTTCAACATGATCTTTAAGGAAGTGAAAGCGAATGTCTATGTGCTTAGTCCTAGAATGTTGCAATTTGGGTTTTTAGCAATATTAATAGCGAAGTGTTATCACGTAAAAGAGGAACACTAGCAAAGTTTAACCCATAATCTTTCAAAGTGGGCGTCATCCACAAAATCAGCTCAAACAACTAGCAAAGACTACATACTCCGCTCAAAGAAGGGATTGTGCAATGTAAGACCGCTTCCTAGAAGACCAAGATACAAGAGAAGTGCCTAGGAAGTGACAGTGCACGAGGTACTCTTCCTATCTAACCGACACCCATAAAATCGAATCAAAAACCTCTAATGGACAAAGTGAAGAGCAGAATACCAAATGCCATATAAGAGGGTAGAGTGTAAATACCGAATATGCGCTTAACGGCTTGGCGATGGGAAGTTCTCGAGATGCTCAAATCTTGCACAAAGGCATACCGTGAAGTGAATGTCCGTCTCGAGGCCGTCAAATCTGAAGGAGCCGATCATCTTTGCGGTACTCGCGTTGATCCACGACTTCTCCTTCCTCATCTGGATCCAAAATCGAGGTTGCCATGGGAGTGGAAATTAGCTTGCAATCACCCATGTTGAAGCGTTTTAGTAGATCTTTAGTGTACTTCGTCGATGGATGAAAGTTCCTTCCTTGCATTGCTTGATTTGAAGTCCCAAAAGTAATTAAGCTCTCCCATCATACTCATCTCAAATTCCTGGACATAGTGTCGGAAAAGTTTGGAAACAAGAGCATTAGAGGAACCACCAAAGATAATATCATCCACATAAATTTGAGCAAGCAGGAAGTTATTGTCACGTCTAAGAATGAATAGAGTTTTATCCACTTTACCCATTTCAAAATTATTTTTAAGCAAGAAGGTCTTAAGTCTATCATACCAGGCTCTAGGGGCTTGTTTAAGACCATACAATGCTTTAGATAGCTTGAAAACACGATTTGGATATTTAGGATCCTCAAAACCAGGGGGTTGCTTAACATACACTTCCTCATCTATGAAACCATTTAAAAAGGCACTTTTAACATCCATCTGATATAATTTAAAACCTTTTGATGCAAAAATGCAAGCGAGAATGCGAATGGCTTCTAGTCTAGCAACAGAGCAAATGTCTCATCAAAATCTAACCCCTCAACTTGGCTGAAACCCTGAGCTACCAATCTGGCCTTGTTTCTAACCACAGAACCATCCTCACCTTGTTTATTCTTAAACACCCAACGGGTTCCTATAACATTATGACCACTAGGGGGTTCTACTAGGTTCCAAACTTTGTTTCTTTCAAAATTTTCTAACTCCTCATGCATGGCATTTACCCAGCTAGAATCAGATAAAGCATGTGATATATCGCGGGGTTCAAAAGAAGCAACAAAAGCCGAATGAGAGTAGAGATTTGGATCATTATACACGAGCGAGTGACTCGCTCATGTAGATTACCTATTATACATTCTCCGGAGGATCTTTGTCTCTGAATGCGAAGTGGAGCGCCGGGTGAGATACTGCTTTCTTCGACCTCCGCAGTACTCATGATGATGAAGATGCAAAGCAGAGCCTCAACTGATGGTGAAGTAGACGTGGCGGTGTTCTTGTATCAAGATGGGCGCTTGAGCTTGTGCAGATGAAGGAATGATATTAGCCGTCCTCATCTTCCTCCACAAAATGCTCTCTGTCACTGTAAATCATCTCAGAGTAATAGATCTAGCTCGTGGCTAGTCTCATCAAAAGTGACATTACAAGTCTCTGAATAATGTTAGTCTCAAGATTAAAAACCCAAAACCCTCGAATGAGCGGGATAACCCAAAATAACCCATCAAAAGTTCTTGATTCAAATTTATCTAAGTTGCTGTCTTAAGAATAAAATATTTTGATCCAAAAACTCAAAATCACGAAATGATGGTTTTCTACCAAAACGAAGCTCATAAGGAGTCTTGCCTAAAGAAGGTCTCAAAAGACACGATTTGCAATATGGCAAGCGATAGCAATAGCTTCGGCCCAAAATCTCCTCGGTGTGTTATACTCGTCTAGCATCGTCCTAGCCATTTCGACCAAGGTCCTATTCTTCCTTTCCACCACGCCATTTTGTTGAGGAACGTGTGGAGAGGAGAACTGATGCTCAATACCACGCCAAGACAAAAAGAAGCAAAGAAGCATTTTTGAACTCCGTACCATTATCATCGCGAATCGCTCTCAAAGCACCAGAAGCTCGAAGCCAAACGAAGAACAAGGTCATGAAAATAACCAAAAGCTTCATCCTTTGAAGTAAGAAAGAACACCCAAGTATATCTAGAAAGATCATCGACTATGACAAGAATATACCATTTTCCACCGACTGACCGGACTCTAGCGGACCAACAAGATCCATATGAAGCAACCTGTCTGGTCCGTCGGTCATAACCATAGTCACTGAGAAGGGTGTGAGGCGGCAACTTGTTTGCCATGCCTACAGGCGCACATACTGACATCCTTGATGACTTTGAGTTTGGGCAAACCTCTCATGAGATCAAGGTTGCTAACTCGTGTCGATGATCAAAACCAATGTGCCCCAAACGTCGGTGCCAAAGCCGTAAATCAAGAAGATGTAAGCAAACATTTAAGATATCCAAAGAAGAGATTACGAAAAATCACTCAAAAATTCTACCAACTCTAGAGATTCCAAACACAAGCTCACCAGTAGAATCAAGCACACGACAAGCATTTTTCTTAAAAATAGTCTCATAACCATCATCAAGAAGCTGAAAAACAGAAAGGAGATTATACCTAAGCTTGTCCACAAGAGCGACATCCTTTAGAATGAATTTGTTGTTCACCCTAATTGATCCTGTTCCTTCAATTCGCCCTTGTGTATCATCTCCAAAGGTGATGAAGTCATCACCTGTTGCCGCGTGAAAGAGGTGAACCATTTTGAGTTTCCGGTCATGTGGCGTGAACACCCGGAGTCGACGAACCACGTGTTCTTCCCCTTTCCACGGTAGTCCTGAAAATCAAGGAACAAAAGAACGATGTGTCTCAATCTCAAGTTAGATAAACAAGATTTAGGAATCGATCTTCGAGACACACGTCTCGCAAGGAGTATACAAACCGTAAGTACTATCCTTGATTTCATCTAACATTCGGTTATGAGCAATGTTTAAATTAACATGAGACTTAAATCGTCCATGGGCGGTCGGCGATTGTCTTTGTGGTCGGGGCCGTGACCAAAACGGTCGACCGGTGACCACCAAATCGGACCGCCATCGATAAACATTAGAATTAGGATATCTAGAAACATAATGATTTGCATGAGAGAAAATCCTAATCCGTGTTTATTCTTTTCGGTGTTACCATGTCTCATAGAAGCTCTAGGTTGCATGAATGAAATTCTATCAAAATTTTCCTATCATTTTCAACCTCGCCAATGAAATTCAATCAAATATCCACCTTTTTTGCAATAAGTGCAATGGTACTTGGTACCACTAGAAGAAGCACCATTGGAATTCATACAAGGTTGGGCAAAACCTGCAGATTTAAAAGATGTTTTTGCAGGTTGGGTATTGAATTCAATTAAACCTTTTTCCAAGACTTGAATGACTTTTGGCTTTGAATTGTCTTGAAAAGAATTGAATCCTAAACCTTGCTTCTTATAAAGAGTTTTAGACTTGTCAAGAATCATGTTTAATTGTTTCTTACCTTTAGAAAATTTCTCTAATGTATCATGAAGGTAAGCATTTTCTTTTCTCAAGTTAACACAAGCATCACAAGTTTTATCCATAGATTTCTCCTTATACAAAGCAATTTCAAGCTTAAAAGCGGAACATGAAGCACAAGTAGTATTTTCAATATTGTCCTTAAGCTTAGCATATTTGACTCTAGCAGCTTCTAAGATATCTTTGATTTCACGTTCTTTTTCTAAACATGAAGTGCAAGGGCTAGAATCAAATACATCAAAAGCAATCAATTTACTAGATTCTAAACATTTTTCACAAGGAGCACTTTTAATTTCATTTAGTTCAGATCTAGCATTCTCAAGTTGTTGTACGAAAATATTATGAGCAGATTGTAACTTGGTAATTTCAATGCATAGCATGACAAGATAAACATTCATCGAGTTCAAGAGTCTTAGCATTTTTAAGCTCTACTTTTAGTTTGTTAATCTTTGACTCTAATTTCTTATTCTTTGTCATGACAAATTCTAGCGCTTCATCTTGACTAAGCAATTGCTCAACTATAGAATCATATTTAGTAGAAAGCTCATCATAAGAAAAAGATACCTCATTATCATCAATGTCGTCCGTGTCAGCCATGAAGCACATGCCGTGAAGTCTTTGGCCTTCCCTTTCTTTTGCCTTGAGGATCTCCTCCTCCTTGTCCTCCTCACTCCCGGTATCCACATCGCTCAAGGATTGATCCTCAAAAGCGGTAAGGACCCGGTGAGCAGCCTTCACAAGCTTATTAGCCTCATACCTTGATTTGTTGAAAGGAGGCTTCTTCCAAGCTGGCTTTTCTTCCTTATGATTGCTCTTACCTTTCAGCTTGGGGCAATTTGCCCGGATATGATTGAGCTCACCACATTCATAGCATGTCACCGGACCACCTCTCTTTTTGTTTCTCACATTATTGTAGGCCCGTGTGAATTTTTTAGCTAGAAGAGCTAACTCTGTTTCAGGAATACTTTCAAGCTCCTCTTCATGAATAGCAGATAAACAAGCAAATGAAAATCCAGAAGAAGATTCAAAAGAGTCATCAAAAGAATCTCGAATTTATTGTATTCACGCTTGTAAACTGTTTGGCGCACCTTTTTGATTTGGGACGAACCCTCATGATATGTTTCGAGAGTGTTCCAAATTTCATGCGCAGTTGAGAGATTGCAAATTCTATCATATTCTTGTCTACCAAGTGCACCATATAAAAGATTCTTAGCCTTATTGTTGTTAGCCAAAAGAATTGCAGAAGCAGGTGTAGCAATTTCAGGAATAACCAGCGGGGCTCTAACAACATCCCAAATAGCTTGTCCCTCGCTCTCAAGAAAGACGCGCATACGATTCTTCCAATAGGCATAGTCGTGCCCATCAAAGATATGGGGTTTAGTAGAAAACTTATCCATCGCCAAAGTTCAGTGACCGGTTAAGATCAAGATTGAACTAACCTTGCTCTATACCACTTGTTGGACCGTAAAGGCGACTAGAGGGGGGGTGAATAGGAGCACACTCACTTTTTCACAAATTATGAACTCAATACAATTTCACTCCAGTAGCTATTAGAAAGCTATGAAGATCAATATACCATCTGATGGAAGACTAGTATTGAATCCAATTAAAACCCTAAGCAATGCGATAATAATCAAGAAGAATCAAAGCAACACAAGCATCGCGCGGTCGACCTCAGATCTTGAACCGGTCGGACCGATTGCCGGGCGGTCTGACCGGCGTTGTGCTGGCGGTCGGACCGCTCCGAAATCGGTCGGACCGGTGGTGACGGGCGGTCGGACCGGCAGTCTACAGAACCGATCTGAAACAGTAAAATCAGCCCGATGACGAAGATGCAATTAGGTCTAACTTTTGATTCTCAACTCCAAACTTCACGAAACTTTGCACACACCTTCTCTATGCTATTGAGGACCTATTCCAATCGAATATTATGATAATTCTTGGAACGATCTTGAGCAATTGTCAATTGATTAACAGAAGGTCTAAAACCGGGCAAGAACGAAAACTTGATCCTAAAGCTTGTTCGTGAGAGATTGATGATCAAGATGATGCTAGATAGATTCACACATATCACAGCAAGCTAATTCACGTGAAAGACTCAATCACAAACTCGCGGATCAAAGAAAGCCCTAAAACACGAAATTGAAAGCAAGAACGAAAGAGACTTATCTCAAGCAAACCTTGCATAGATTGATTTCGTGATTGATCTTTGGATTACATCCACACCATCATGGATCGAGAGACAATCAAAGATCACGAAATTCACCACAAACCATCAAGAGCCCTAGCCTCCACCTCAACTCCCTAAAGACAATTAGGTTTTGAAACATAAAAGGCGAGAGGGAGAGAGGTGCACCACCACCTCCTCCTATTTATAGTGAAGGCCTAGAACTCCTAGGGTTTGACTTAATTGGGCTCCGTTAAGGCCCACTAACAAGCGGGTCACACACGCACGCCATGCGCCGTCTTTAACCTTTGACCTAAACCGCTTCACCATGCGTCATGGATGTGCCAATAGGTCACCCTTGTCCATCTTGTGTCACGCTTGAGTCGTTGACCTCACACGGCATCGTCAATCGTTCTGGACCTCAACTCTCCAAGTCTAGTCCCGATCCTCCTCGCCGTTGACCGTCGTTGACCACCAAGCTACCTGCACAACCATAGACAAGCAAACACGAATTCGGGAACAAGTTCTTCACAACTTGACCCATGTTAGTCAAAACATGCATCATGCAAAACATATGCCATGAAACCAATGACTTTGACCTAACAAATCAACATCGCCACGAAGTTGGCCAACGTTCAAGTTATTACACGTCCCGACCGCTCCGGTGGCCGGTCGGACCGCCCATGGCGGTCGGACCGCTCCCCGTGAGCGGTCGGACCGCCTGGGACTTAGCCAATTTCAAACTCCCAAATTCAAAACCTTCTGGAAACTTTAAACCAATAGAACTTCTTACTGGAGACTCCAAAAATTATGAGACCAAGTGCATTGGGATCCCCTCACTTGCCTACAACACCTATTTTTGGCCCAGCCTGTTTTGACCACTTTGGTCACCGCCGGTCCGACCGCCCCACATGGCCGGTCCGACCGATTTGGGACCGGTCGGACCGCCGATGCAAGGACCGGTCGGACCGCCCCGCCGATAAGCTCAGTAACTTTGTCGAAAACACGTGAAACGACAAACCGTAAACGCCATTGCCAATTGTCACATTATCCTAAGATCTGGAACATATCCCCATGAAATCCACAAGGATTGTTGTTGTCATATATCTACTGTTATATTGTTGTCATTTACGTTTATTTGAACATTAAAAACAGATTTGTTAACTTGCTTTTCAATGTACTACATTATTGCAAATAAAACACCTTTATGCTTAAAAATTTAAGTCCTAGCCTGCTCCACTTAAATAAGCTTGCATATAGTTATTGTTCAGGTCTGTTATATATCTTGCGAGTACATTCAAAGTACTCACCCAGCTTTTGCTGGGCTGCTTTTGTTTGTAGAGGAAGAAGGTGAGCCCCAAGGGCCTCACTTTTGTGAGTTGTACTGTGAATTCGACGACTAGCTTGGCGGTCCGGTCGGTTGCCTTGTGGGTTAAAGGCACACTGATTGGCTCTTTTGGTTTTATGGCCATCTTATGGTACTTTTACTTCCGCTGTTAAATTTCTTTATGTATTTGTCATTTGGCCGGTCGGCCTCTCTTTTGTAATGACTATCCTTTATTTATGTTATCTTCTGGTTGTTGTTTTGCTTCGGTTCTATGTGAATGAATGGAATTGATGCATGAACTTTGTAAAGAGGTGTGTATCTTGCATTTACAGGAAGTATACATGTCTCGAGTCTCGGATTATCTGATTTGTGATGCTAGGACCAAGTGGATGGTTAAGCATTACAAGCCGGATAAACCGGGGTCTCACAGGCTAGATGATTACATAGCCTCCTGTTACTCAGTTGATGAGTTCAACAACACATATGAGCACTTCTCTGACACTGTGGAGGGTATGCATAGTTGGCCCACATCGAGAAGCCACAACCACAAGCACCAAAATATGTTAGGATGCTGAGCGGGCCAAAGAAGGAAAGGAAAAGAGAGCCTCATGAGAAGCCCAAGGCCACAAGAGTCTCAAAAGTGGGAACTATCATTAGGTGCACATTTTGCAAAAGGACAGGCCACAACAAAGCTTCTTGCTCAAAGAGGAAAGAAACATTGGATGCACTCAAGATATCCTCTCAGTAGCACCATCTGCGATGGTAATGTGTCACTCTTGCTTCACTAATGCACCAGAACAGATTTTGTTCTCACATTGTCAATTGTCCTCAGGTAATGATGCAAGGATCACAACAAAGCTCTACAAGTGTTGGTAAAAAAGGGCAAGCCTACACCTTAACTCAAAGGGCAAGAAGAAGTGCCACAGGGTTGTGTACTCACAAAATTCGCAACTACAATCCAAAGATGTAAGCATATTCCGTTTACTACATATATTTGACCTCGCGGTTGTAAGACTTAGCATTGTTCATTTGTTGTTGCAGTCTGGTGTGTCAAACGAAATGATCGTCAACTCATCTGCTAAGGCTAGTGTGACAACATCAAAAGGTGGTTCTGCATCTATAAGGCTAGAGGCTACTGTCCCTACTTCTCAGGCCAGTTCATGTGCTACAATTCAACTCTCCTCTGGTCATGCTTTAGCTAATGTCAGTGCTAGAGAGCCACCAAGGAAGAAACCTCCAAAAAAGAGGACAACAACTCATCGAAGCTCCTCATGGCCATCAGTGATGTCAATAACAAGCAGCAGTGAAAGTGCATGTTTGGCAATATGTGTTTGTTTTGTGTGAACTTTTATGCATTTGCAACTTATGCATGAATCGGTAATGGCAGTGAACTTGACTGTATTGTAAGTTTGAATCCTTGTAAGTTTCAGTCTACCAGACGCATTGCGATGGCACTGAACTTGACTGTACCAAACTTCCAACTTTCTATTGCAAATTTCAGTCTACAAAATCTTGCAGTGCTATTTCAGTTCAACTCAGTTATCATGAGCCTGGAGTTTCTATTCTTGCACAGCATGTTTGGAAAATTCTTTGAGTCACTAGTATATCCTAGGGAAACAAAATGAGCACGAACTTCGCCTCCCAAAATCTTTGAGTCAGCGATGAGGTTACTAGACAATTCAGCATCATAGCTTCAGGTATTACACATATCACAACATTTCATTCCGAAAATTCACCAAAACGACGACTGAATTCACCAAAAAGAAATTTCCATTCAAGTGAGCATTCGGTTTCACAACTTACATCAACAAACTAAGAACATTTCTATTAGAACATGAACCCAACTACAACAAAGAGAGTACATGCAAACACTGAGATGATCAGCATTCTATTATTTTCTACCATTTTGACCCTATCACTAAGATGAACAATTGCAGCCTCATTTTGGACTACAATTCTCCTCAACTCAGCACACTCATCTGATTTTGCAACCAACAATCTCCTCAGTTCAGCACACACCCCTTCCTTGGCTTGTTCATCGCTAGCCGAGGCCTTCAATTCCTTATTTTCCTTCCTCAAAGCCCTTACACAGTCGCGCAAATCCAGCAAGGTCTGGTTAACAAAATCACTGGCTTCTGGATCATACCATCTCCAAAAATTGCAACCACCCACCTACAAAAATTGAGAACAAATCAAACAAATGGCAGGACGACCGCAATGGCCCCAAATTGAGAACAAATCGAATAGCCCGTAGAAGAACACAAACCCACAAGAACACCGACCACAAGAACACACTGCGCCGACCACAAGAACATTCACCCAAGCCTTCGCGCAAATAAAGTACATCCTCCCAGGGTTCGCGTCACTCCAAGAGACCCATCTAGGCGACTTACGCCATGATTGCAGCGGATGGCGGCTCATAATCAGCGGACCCTCCACATGCCTTCACGGGAGGAAAACTTCCCATCGCCGACGTCGACCGCTGAGGAATCAATCGACCACCGCGACGTGCTTGAGCTCCCGGAGGTTGCCATGCACAGCGCTGATGCAATTCCATCACCTAGGGTTTCTCGGGAGGAGAAGGGGATTTCCGTTTCCACAAAGGCTTGCGCGAATGGGAAAGGTGACCGTCCCCGTGTTAATAAACGTCAGCATAAGGTGCGGTGGACCGCCACGTGAGCACAAAACCGAGGTGGAAGAGGCGCGGGCCCATTTTGTCCGGTTTGCAAGCGTGGAGGTCCTACGATGTCCGGTTTCGACTTCAAGGTTGTTTTCGGACTTTTGAAAAGTTCAAGGTTGAAAAATGGACTTTACTCTTAAAGAAATCTTAAGTTTAGCTTGACTAGTGCATGCTTTTCCTTCTGGAAAATACGATGACATTCGAACTTTTGGGCATTTCTCTCCCCTAATACCGTGATTCAATCTTTATTAATAGTATACCGCAAAATTCCCATATCATGGGCACATGATTGATTGAATTCCAGATCTAATATGATCTCCAACAACTGGTGGTAGCCCAAAGGTGTATGTTACAATGATGATAACATATGGAAAATATTTAATTCCTCCAACACATACTTATTTCAACTAGGGGTTGATAATTATATGCAGTGAGCTAGACTTTTATTAGTGTATTGGTAAGAAAACTACATGATCCTAACATTCTGTATGATATTTCAGCTTCTAGTTGGTTATTAATTTGCAACAAATGTTCCATATGGGGGTCCAAGAGTTGACATACTTATTCTATAGACTAGCTTCTTTATTATTCGCCCAAGTTTTGATCCAATTACTCGTATCATATTTTAAATAATTTGGATCATTAAACTTCAAGTTTGTAATTATGCAACATATTTTCTTATAGTCATAAGCAACATGTTATAACAGCATTAAACTGCAGGATGCTCTTTAGGAACATAAATATAATGTTCGGACATAAAATATTTGAACATAGTTAATGTGCACGAAAAATATTGGATTTTTATCTGGACTTTAAATCTAGTTTAATCACCCAAATAGTATATTTATTGTTCAACAGGAATACTATATTTAATTAAGGGTGATAAATTGTATGCCTGATTTTTAATTTGCAATGCTAGAATCAATATGGCCAAATTTTGATCATTCATGACCAACAAAATACAATATGTCATTATATTTTATTTCGGGAGTTATAATTGCTTCAAGAAAGTTATATAGCTTCTGGTGGTGATGTAGCTGCAGACCACATTTACCAGTCTACATGTAACATTTCCGATGAGTATGGAATGTTTCGATGCGTAGCCAACATGGTATATGTGCGACTGCGTCAAATAACTGCCAATTTGTTGTATGCATTCCCACATGCTGGCGGTTAACATATTTCTGAAAGCACAAATCAATTGCCCTTCATGGGCTACAATGATTATGATTGCCACCAGCATGAGTATCAACAATGGCGTAAATTTCATTATCCATATCAACTGGATAAGTATTATAATCATGCAATGTACTTTTATTATCTCCCAAAATAAACTAGATTAATTTTTTGCTTCTGGCTTTGACCTAGGATATGCCACTGCGGCTAATATGACTCTTGTTTTGAACACTTTTCTATGCCTCTTAGGTTCCAATATCCCACACAAGCCCAATATCCTCCCTTTCATTCAAATATAAAAATCCCGAGGGATAACGTGTGCATCAGGCATTTGCTTGAAATCAACTCGGAGTTTTAGCAAAGATTTGCAATTATACTTCAACAGTAGTATAATTTTGTTGGCATGAAACCAATATATACTTTGTAATATTATGCTTACAAAGTTCTTCAATTAAGAAATCAGTGTGGTGGAGGATAGTGTTGTATAGACTTCAAGTCTTAGGGCTTAAGTTATTATGTACTTGTTTGAGAAATATGGTATTTTTTAGCTAACGTGATCCATCAAAGATCAACATATGATTAGGCTTATTATGGTGCCACTGAAAAAAATAGTTTTCCTTTTTGCCATCTGAGCATGAGTGCACTACAAGCTAGTGAATTGAGGCTTATTAGATATCAAGAGCACATATACAATATTTTTTTAGCAAGACATGACAACGTATTTTTGATTTTCAGACATACTGTTTACAAAATTTATTCCATGCAAGATTAATTTACTACAAGTAAGGTATGCTACTGGCAATATGTTCTATTAAGCAGATTTAATCAACTATTCAGCAAAAGATAAAGCATTAATAGAACAAGTTAGACCATTATTGTATTTATGGTATCTAGAAAATAACAATATAATACATAAGGTTTCAGCCTAAAATAAAAGATAAGAGATACTCATCATGAGCAGGATCAAGCACAGTATCTAAATCTATACTACTAATGTGAATCATGCGGAAAAGCGACATCTTTACAAAGTCAATGGATAACTAGGAGATTACTACATGTCTCTGTAGAACATATCATAGGCTTATCGTTGCCTTTGATTGCACATATTTATTGATCAAACCAGCATTTAATAACTTCTGATTACATAATCTTAGTCGATAGATAAGCGGAGCAGAGCAGAATTACACTCATTTACAGACTTCTGGTTCTAGGTACGTGTGTCTGCAGGAGCACAAATGGACCTTACAGGCGTTCTTGTAGAGAAAACCATAGAGCCAACAGATCACACTTAGTCACCATGTCGTCATACTTAATGGCACAGTAGAGGCGGTACCTCATAAATCAGTAAAGCCATTGCCTTTTCAAATGCAACATGTTCAGTGTGCGGCGCCAAGCTCGGCAATTGTTTGACATGGAGATAAACCAGGGCGATAGAGTTGTTGCCATCCAGGGCAAGCAAATTTCCATTCAGTGATGTCTAACATGTCCCACATAATTCATGCAATTTTCTATATGTTTACACTTGGTAAAACATTTTAAATACAGGACATGAGCGCAAAATAGTAAAGCTTAATTTTATCTATTCAGTAGATAATTTTTTACATTTTCTAGAATTTTTTTGGTATTTTTGGATTTTCTGATAATTTTTAAGGTCTGGCATAATTTTTAGAACTACTCAACTAATTAATTAATTTTTCAAAACACATAATACCAGGGAAAAAATTAACCATACAAAATATGATGGCGGGCGAAGCATGCGTGGCAGTGCGCAAGACACGACAGGGTCGTGGTTGTGTGGCGGCGCCTGCTCCCAGCGTCGCTACAGCGGGCGCGCATAGCGGTGCGGCCCGGCTCGGTCTCGGCAGCGCAACGCTGCAGCAGGCCGGCCGACGCGCATCTTCGACCACTAGTGTGGTGTGGCTGCGGTGCAATGCACGGCACCATCCAAGGCGAGCACGACGACGGCAGCGGCGGGCCGACGGTGCAGCGCGCGGGCTTGGCGTCGCGTGTCGCGACGACGCGTGTTTGGCGTCGGGCCAGCTAAGACAGAGTCCGTTGATTTTTTATTTTATTTTGTTGTATGAACAGTAATCAGTGATCAGTAAAACTGAAGGTGATTAGCCATTAATCCGATCTAACATAGGATTCCAAAATTTAATCTACCAGATTAAATTATAGATAACAGGGATTGGAAAATAGGGATCCTAAATGACATATTGATGTGTCAGAAGAACAATGATCAATTAACACCAAAGAGAGACACAATGTATAGAGGAGATCCAATATTTTTATTGATCTATATATCTAATGGAGATCCAATATTTTTATTGATCTATATATCTAATGTACATGGGGGTCCTCATATTTACATCCCATTAGGGTGAAAGCCCTCGAGGGGTGGTTTAATCTTTTGCCCACAAAACACTATGTTTCGTAACAAGGAGAACAACTCTCTTAACAAGGACAAAGGCACTAAAGATACAACACAACAATGCATTGGGTGATAGAGTTGTATCTAAATATTGCCTTTTGTGGGACTCGTCTCTCTAGACATTAAAAAACCACCTTGGACTCCGCGTAGCCTCGTCGGGTCGCTCGCCACGTCAGCTTGCCGCTCACCTGCCTTTCGCGCGCGCTTTAGGTTAGATCTGGGTGGGAGAGAGAGATGAGGGGAGAGAAAAGGGATGGGGTCTGGGTGAGGGGAGAGAGAGGAATGGGAGGTAGCTTGATATTTATTGAGTGGGTCATTTGCTAGACAAGTTTGTACTGGGGAGGGTGTATCTAAGGTATATTTTCATGATATAGAATGGTATAGATACAAGTTTTTGGCTAAAATGGCACTATTGACGCCCTAAATAGCAACAGCAGCTTCCACTCCATGTCAAATGCAAAAAAATGATGCCTTGTCTGTGCTTTGAGGACCAGAGCCGCCGTGCAGGCGACATGTTGGTGAGTTCAACCCCCAAGGGCACAGACCAGGCCAAATCCGGCCTCTAGGGGCATGACCCTCACTTGGCCGACCGAATTCGAAATTTTGCGAACAATGTTTTGGTCATATTCAAATATTATTTAACACAATTTGAAATAATATTTCAAATTGTGTTTAGTACTACTTAAAATACTTTGTAACGCTGTTTAACACTTAAAAACACTCTTTTCTTTGAATTTTTTATTCTAGTTTTTTAACCTCACACTCGCAATTTCATATTATCACATGTACCACAAAACAAATTACCACAATTTTTTCACATGAAATCACATCGCAACACAGCACACACAACTTCAAACTTGGGTGTCAACTGTCGTCGTCGCCACCCTTCGCTAGTCTCGGTGGCTTGATAAGTGGATGGACTGTGTGGTCTGGTGCCCTTTCTGCTAGGGGTATATTGTCGCCTACTTTCTCACGTTGCCGTCGAAGTCACGCCCTCGCACATTTGCACACGAGTCGAAGGGTATGGGTACAGTATTATATGATCTGCATGATAAACATTTTTCTCAGTTGGTTCATAGGCAAGCTTATCCATCCTGTGGTATAGTACAACATTAAAAAATTTATCCATATTAAACCGATAGATTAACAAAGAATATACCAAATCCAACACCAAGCATGTCTGATTTTCTATGCCATATGCCTGATTTTCAAATTAACAAAGAATATACCAAATCCAACAAGTGCTTTCCTTTTATGCCTAATTTTCTATGTATATATGTACCAAATCCAACACCAAGCATGGAAGGGTGCGTGCTCCGCTCCAAGCTTGGTGCACATGCACCCTCGCCCCGCGATCGGTGATGATTATATCTCTTGCCGTCGTCGCGACGGTGATGGTGTACTCGCGCCGCGGCCGTCTTGTCAAATAGGCTTTCACATGCATCGTTCATCGACTCACCGAGCCAACGAGGCGTGAAGGGTGGCGACGACTACTGTTAACACCCAAGTTTAAAGTTGTGTGTGTTGTGTTGTCTTTGTCGTGATTTCATGTGAAAATTTTGTGGAATTTTATGGTACATGTGGTAATACATTTGAAGTCGCAAATGTAAGGTAAAAAAACTAGAAGAAAAAATTCAAAGAAAATAATATTTTTAAAGTGTTACATAGTGTTCAAATAATATTAAATTGTATTTTAAATAGTATCAAAACACTTTTCATGAAATTTTGAGGCCATACCCCTAGGGCTGGATTTGGCCTGATCTATGCCCCCGGCGGACTACTTTGTTCGTGCCCCTAGGGGTCGGACTTGGTCTGTCGGGCCGAACTCGCATGTTCCGTGTTCCTAGGGCGGGCTTGACTGTATGTGCCCCTAGGGGCCGTACTCATCAACATGTTGCTCGCATGCGCTCAGTCCCTAAGGCCTGCAGACAAGACTTTATTTTTGCATTTGATTTGGAGAGAAGGCTACTTTTGCTATTCAATGTGTCAAAGTGTCATTTTAGGCAAAAAATCTATAGATATATAGCTCTTTTATGGTACACTAAAATCAATATGAGTTGTCCATTCTTTTTAATCCAATAAATCAGATTAGTTATGATTTAGTTATACTTCTCGTTAGAATAAAAAAAATATAAATTTTTTGGCAGTCCTACTGGGCTTTATGTTAGATGGCCCAACCCAAATCGTAACTTCCTTCCCTTCTAAGTCCTATAGATGGTGGCCCCTTCGGTGTCGCTGACTCGCGGTGCTATGCGGCGGAGGTGCGGCGGTCGGGCTTCGGGTGAGCGCGGCGGCGAGGAGACGGCTCGGATCCCTCCTACTCCATGTGGCCACTCCCACGTCTGCTCCTCCTCCATCTCGCCGGCTCCTCTCCTTCCCCTGCAGTCGCCTTCAGTTGACGTCGCGCCCTCCACCCCACGCCGCGACCTTCCTATGGAAGACGCCGTGGGATCCACCTCAGGCACAGGTCAGATCTGCCCTCCTACTCTTGCTGTGGTGTTTCTCTGCAACTTGCTCCACAGAGGATTGATTTTTATCTAGACATTTTATTTTACATCTGTGATTTGTGAAAGACTCTTGTTCAAATTCGATCATGGACTCGGATTAACAGACGAATAGTAGCCTGTCTGATGCATGTTTTGTGGTCTTCATCTTATTTGTTTAGACGAAATTTGGCCTGTTCATGTAGTGATTTTTCGTACAGGATTTTACGGGCAAACAGGCTAGAGACCTACATGGCAGTAAAAAGAAAGAAAAAAGCTTATAATATTTATTGATATAATATGTATTCTATGAACTGACGAAATACGAGTAGCTTGCCGTACTGTGTTTTACAACTTTTGCATACCTTCGTTTTCTTTAGCACTATTGGCGTAACAAATGGGTCTATTGGTACTCGCATGTCGGGACAATCAGATCCAGACGAGTGATTGTCCTCTTTTTCTTCACGACGCTCATGCATGTGATCAACAATCTATTATGGGAGCAATTAATTAAGATTTGTAAGCACCGAGAAAGATAATGCACTGTCTTACTTCTTCTTCTTCTTTTTTTGTCTCATTTTCTTTTTTTTCTATCCACTGATAGTGTGCCTGCTTTTTAGTTTAACTTGGGTTACACTTTCAGTTGTTTCATGCACTGTTCCGTTCTCGGTAGACAGATACATGGAGATTTTATTCTCATAAGTGGTGATACGATCAACAACATGATCTTAAAATATGCTCTCCAGGAGCATAAAGACCTAAGGAATGCATCTGACTATTGATAAGGATACATGCCTTGTTTATTTAGGTTTAGGTTTTTTTGGCTTATACCTTAAAGCTAGTTTTTTTTAGCTTAATTAGCTTATAAACCACTTAGCTTTTAAGCCAAAGTTTAGTATTTTTTAATCTAACTCTGTATAGGATGTTAGTTTATTGAATTATGTGTGAAGGATAAAAAGTCTGAATTGCTTTTTAGGGTTTAAAGGATATTTTTAAGCATGTATTTAAACTTATTTTTGCATGTGATTTGTAAATATGACGATACGTGCAAGTGTACATATGAAACAAAATAGATTTCGCTTGTACGAGTATGCGTGTGTGTACCATGGCCTATCCAAATAAATTGCAAATCTCGACATCAATCATAGATGTATATGTACAAAGACCGAAGTATAACTTTTCTTGCCAATTGCAATCACCTGATACTATTCACAGAGAAGCAAGTATTTGAATGCAATTGTCGGGGACAGAGAAGCAAATACTTCAATGCAATCACCTGGCACCATTCACAGAGATCATATCAGGATTTCATTTCACAAGTCATACTCTGGTAAGGTTGTCACGGCGACCTTGCCGACCTCAGCGCCTAAGGGGCGCTAGGACGCCTAGTCATCCAGGCGGGCAACTAGTCGTCCTCTAGGCGAGGTAAGGCGAGCTAAGGCGGTTCTATTGATGAGTAAATGACTACTTGACTAAAACAGCAGATTAGAGAGAGGCCAATGACAACTGCATACCTTGATGAGCCTGCCATTCTTTTGCTCTTTTTGTAGGTAGCCAAGCACTCCTATCCAAGATGAAGTTGTAGAGAGAAACAATAGAGAGCTGCTTCAGAAGAATACAAGATCAAAGCCATTGAAGCCATATGTTCCTGCCATTGAGAAAGATGGCTAACATTAGCATGTAAAGTTGTAAAATGGTTACAAAATGAGCAATTGAGTATTGACTATTGTAATTTCATATTTGTAAACTTGAAATGATGAAATAAAATAAGCTTTTGAGTTGACATGATGAAACTGAGAGCAAAAACTAGCATTACATTGCTAGGATAGACCATCACGTAGTACTACTACTGCATAGTGCATCACAGAGTTAAAGATAAAGAGTCAAAGACAATCAAAGTTACAAAACAACTACAACTCTCTGTCAAGGCATCAACAATCATAATCTGAAATTGCATCATCTTCCCCATGGCCCGCAACACCACTATGTGCATTGTCATGAGTAGGAGTAGGAGGAGATTCACCGTAGTCATCCTCAATCTCTTCATCATCCATCTCCAAATCTTCATCAAGGTCATCCCCTGTCCTGCCTCCTTCCTCTTTAACCGGCGTTGAGCTTGAACCTGCAGCACCCCCACGGCGTCGACGATAATAACCAATTGGAGCATCTGTGCCATAGGCTTGCCTAAGTAGATTGCGACCACGGAGCGTACTTGATGCACCCACAACCTCATCAACAAGTGCCCAATCTAGATTTTCCAGCTCTGTCTCATAGACATCTTCAGCACCCGCATCAATCCGTCAGTGTTCCATTCATACTCATCAAAGATCAATGGGTTAAAGTTGTTCCCCTCTACACGCATCTTTTGAAATCTTTCAGCAATCTTTTGGTTGTATTTGATATAACCAAATCACTCAACCTTTGGTGCTCCGGCCGATTCCTTCTCTTTGTATGTATCTAAAAGGAATAATAACAGAAAAACTCAAGTGTGAAGATTTAAGAGAACATTAAGAAAATTCAATTACACAATTATTATTATACATTACTTAGTACTAGACTACTAGTTAGTAACAACTTACAAATTCAAAGGTGCTCCAATTACGCTCACACCCGGACGACGAAGCACAAAGACTAAGAAGACGCTTTGCAAATTGTTGAAGGTCTGATGCATCGCCGCCATATGCATCCTATCAATCAACTACAATAATGCAAAAAGGCATGATTCATGAAGCAATAAAATTGAATATGCCAAATTGAAATAAAATTGAGTACTTACGTGGGCTCATTTTTCCTTGACTTGATATTGCTAGTGCCTTTCCAAAGCAAGCTCGCTTTTTCTCATAATGTTTAGCTTGGGTAGATACCTTTGTGGCAAGTTCCTCGTCGTCTTGACCAACATCTTGGAAAGAATATCGTTGAAATTGTCTCTTAGCTTTCGGGCACGTGTACTATCTTTCTCTTTGAATGCATAAAATTTATTTGGATTCAAGTATAGTGCAGCCCCATATAGCTTCACTTCCATTTGGTATATCCACCGCCTCTCAATAATGCCAATCACACGTTCAAGGAGAACCTTGCCCTGCAAGACTTCCTTTATTTTCTCCTTGGCAACATCCATAGCTACCAAAACCTCTAGCATCGCTGGGCTCTCATCACCATCAACGATCCTCAACACAGTAACTAGTGGTTGTGTTGCTCTTTTGGAGTATTGCACAACATTCCAAAAATTAGTAGAGAACACAATTCCAGCTACATTCTTCCTCACTTGTGACTTGGCCAATTTGCATCTATTCCAATCCTCATCCACAAAGAGATTTCTCAATGCGGCCCTATGCTTGAACAAACTCTACAAGGTTAGGAACGATGTGGCGAATCAAGTGGCTGCTGGCCTCACAAGATCATAGCCTCCTGTCTTATCCATCATTGCATCAAGAAGCTTCCCATGCCTATAGATAAAAGTGGTGACACGCTTGGCTTTAGTAATGCAACTATTGAACTCGGGTATCTTACCAATTTCCTCCAACATGAGGTCTATGCAATGGGTAGCACATGGGGTCCAAAATATAGTAGGAATTGTGGCCATTAGAAGTTTGCTTGCTGCCTTGAAGTTAGCACCATTGTCACTGATCACTTGAACAACATTTTGAATGCCAACATCCTCAATTCTCTTTTGTAGTAAGTCAGCTAGCATGTTTGCATCGGCCACCTGACTTGATGCATCAATAGACTCTAGGAAGAAAATACCCTCTAGGCTGTTGGCAAGGAAATTAATCAAATATCGTCTTCTTTTATCAGTTCACCCACCTGACATGATAGTGCAGCCATACTCCTTCCAAGCTAACTCACGTGTCTTCCTCAGAACCTCTATGTTCTTCTTTGCTTTTTGCAACCCTGGTTTCCTCAACTCAGGATAACTTGGACCAATATGGCTGGGTCCAATTTGCCCAATGGCCTCAACCATTACCTCAAAGGACCTTGACTTGGCGACATTGAAGGTTGTACCAGTCGAGTAGAAAAAATCTGCTATGTATTCATTGCATCTCTCTCTATCTTCCTTGGTGACCGTAGAGTTGAACTGCTCCATGCATGTTTGCTTCTTCCCCCTTGCATGTCTTTCCTCAACCACCTCATGGGGAAGCTTCCAAAGCATACTAATAATAGATTTAGTTCCCTTCAGAGGCGTCGGAGAATGCTTCTTGGTATTCTTGGATTGAAGAGCTGCAGCTGCTAGCTTCCTTTTCATAGCTGTTCCAGAACTTGGAGTTGGCCTTGGTACTGTGGTGGATGCCTGAAGAGAGGGCCAAGAGCCTTTTGATGAATGTGTTGCTTCTCTTTGTAGTTGGTCGACATACTCGATCTCTTGTGCTTCATCATGTGCCTCTTCTACATCATCATAATTGATTGGTTTGTTCCTCACCTCCTTTCTAAGGTAGTCTTGCATCTCTCTCATGATGGTTGTGGTTGTTTTGGAGCATTTCTCTACATCTCCAAAGCCCCCGCCAAGATGTTGCTTAAGCCTCTTAATTCCCAAAGAAACAACCACTCCACAAAGCTTGCATTGGACCTCATCTTTGTTGCCTAAATCTGGCCAAAAACCATACTGCCACCTAGGATCTTTGGACTTTGCCCTTCGTTTAGAATCTTTACTTGGATCATATCGCTCAGTCTGCTGCTCAGCTACCTCAGCATTGTCACCACCTTGCTCTATCTGATTTTCCATCAAATTGCTCAGTCTGCGGAAGCATCAGTAGCAGGTAGAAAGTTAGCAACACTAGCAGTCTAGCACACAAATACACTATCACACATCAGTACTCAATAGCACACAATCACAACACATCAGTACTTCATAGTTCATACTAAGTAGCAACTACAAGTCTACACTACAGTACTACACAACTAGCAAGTAGAAACACAATCACTTAATCATGCATTAAACACATGACACAATGACACATCAGTAGCAAGTTAGCAACTACAAATAGCAAGCTTTGGCAGTAGAGGGGAGAAGCGGAGGGCGGAACCTAAGGCAAGAGGGCGGCGTGGCAGGAGGGAGGCAGAAGTAGTGGGCAGAGCTAGAGGGTGGCGTGGTGGGAGGGAGGTAGAAGTAGAGGGTGGCGCGACGGGAGGGAGGCGGCGCGGAGGGCTGGAGGCAGTGTAGGAGGGAGAGAGGTGGCGTGGCGGGAGGGAGGGAGGTGGCGGGAACGTCGGGAGGGGAGAAGAGGGTCTACCTGGCAGCTGGCGCGGTGAGGCCGAGGGGCGGCGACGGCTAGCCGGTTCCCAACGGCTAGGGTTTGGGGCCTTCGGGCATTCAGCGCTTCGCTTCGGGTCTTCGGCCTCACTTCTTGTTTTGTGCCTGGTACGCCTTCGGCTTCGGGCCTTAACCTCTTCGAGCTCGACAAGGCGCCCGCCCAGACCAACGCCTTGGATGCCTCTTCGACGCCGTGAACGCCTCAGCGACTTGGGCGCCCGCCTAAATGGCCAAGGCGCGACGCTCCTCTGAGGCATCCCCTCTGTGGCGCCTGGATGCCAATGCGACGCAGTAACAACCTTACACTCTGAATACATCCAATCTAAGACAAGTTAAATTCAATTTGACACAACACAAGTTGTTCTCATCCATTACAAAGTTGTACAACCTTACAGCCTTACAGGTTACACACTCAACAATGAAATGAACTTTCTGTTACATGCTTGCAACTGAGAATCATCCATTCATCTCATCATAATTCAAATACATGCATACATCTCTCACTATCTACCATCTTTATCACTCAATTGTACCATATTGCGCCCATTCATCTCTCGCTATCTACCATCTTTATCACTCAATTGTACAATATTGCGCCTAGTTCTTGCTTGGCCACAAGTTCTGGCGGCTGAGTTGATGGCGGTGGCACTGGGCGGTGCTGCTAGGGTTGGGATAGAGGGAGGCGGCAGCGCAGATGCTCCAGTGAGCATTGCTACTGATGTAATGCATAGTCAAATTTCAATGTCTAAAAAAGGAAGTTGAACTTCGATATATATAGATGGCATAGTCAAATTCTAGTGAGCATTGATACTGATGTAATGCATAGTCAAATTTCAATGCCTAAAAAAGGAAGTTAAACTTCGATATATATAGATGACATAGTCAAATTCCAGTGAGTATTGCTACTGATGTAATGCTCCAGTCATGCTTGCATCTTGCTCAAGATCAAAGTATAGCATTCTGGCAAAATTAATGCTAGTATATATGATGTATTGCTCCAGTGAGCATTGCTACTGCCTACTGATGCTATGCTCTAGCGAGCATTGCTCCAGTAATGCTTGCATCTTGCTCAAGATCAAAGTAGAACATTTTACCATCAGATGGACAAGTTGGCAAAATTACTGCACTATATATTGTGTACATACACAAGAATTAATGCTAGTATGGAATAACTGGCCATGCAAATGTAGTCCACATAGTTGATCCGAACTTTACAATTTCCCACTTTCAACTTGCAAATGCAGAAAAATGGTGCTAGGGGACGATACAGAGACGCACTGAGGGAGGCGGTGTCAAACGAGGAAGGACTGGTGTCAGGGTCGTCGGGAGGAGGCGGCGTTGGACGAGGAAGGGTGGACGTTGGGGGAAGGGAGGGAGCGTGCCGTGGGAGGAGGCGGCGTTGGGGAGGAGGAGAGGCGGTGTAGAGGAGGAGGGGCCGTGGGGAGGCGACGGTGTTGGGGGAGGGGAGGCGATGGTGTAGGGGAGGGGAGGGGAGGTGATTTGAGGCGGCGGCGTGGGGGAAACCAAAGAGGGAAGAGGAGGATGGAAGGAAAAAATTTGCATTTATATGTAATGATATTTTGTGTGTAATTTCAGCAAACTTTAGTAGCAAACGGTTATTTCATTCCGCAAAAAACAAAAAAACATCTCTACTATAGCTTGTGGCTTTTAGGCTTAAAATAACTTAAATTTTTTATAAACCGGGTAAAAAAGCCACCCTTTTATTTAGGATTAGGCCTTTTTGTTTTTAAGTCAGACAAAAAGCCTGAACAGATAGGAGCACCGTGGCAAATAATTGTGCCAACCACTTGATGAAGGTTAGAATTTTGTAACATTCTGAACTGTCCTCTCAATTTTCATTCGTTTCTCAGGTCAGTTCCCTTCCAAGTAATCTAGTTAATTGAGAAAGACTGGTAGAACCTTAGGCTAATTTCCGTAACTTAGTTCTCGTTGGCAGATGCTGCACGCAAAAATTAGTTCGATCTGTGTTATTATTTTACACATTTGAATCGAACATTGTGGAGTTTTCCAGCCATGTTTGTCAAATTTTCCCCTCCTCTTTTTCTGCAATGAACAGACTCTTGTTGCCGGCAGTCATGGTGGTATCTCCATGCTGGCGAAACCAACCGCCTACATTGCAAATCATTCAAGGTTGATGTTTTTGAAGGCAAGGTTGATGGCTGCAACATCAGGGAGGCCATACTTAGATACACTGGCGTGTGTATAAACAGTAGCTCACGGACAGAATACTACTGTCGGTTCAGCTTTGCTGTGGAGAGCAGCGAATTCGAGCGGGCAATGGACTGCATTTCTTGGTTCAAGGAGTTGGTTCTGGGAGGCAAGGCTCTGATGAATGGTAAGAGGTAACTAGGGGTTGACTGGTTGAGTGCTTCCATCATCGTGGAAACTTGACCTGAAGAGATGCAGCCAGCCACTTTACTCATTGTTTGCATGTTTGAAATGTCGGATGTAAATGTATTGGCAACAAGAGTCTGTTCATTGAACTACAAAGATGAATGGTAACCGCTACTGGTTGAGTGCTTCCATTATTTTGTTTTATAAAGGAGTAATAGCACGAAATGTCGGATGTAAATGTATTGGCAATTGGTTTCTGTTCTGATGTAAATCAAAGCAAACTACTCTGGATACTGTATGTACTAGTGCTTGATTACGTTTATGGAATGATGCTCTCTCATGCAATGAAATGATTAATGTAATTTGTGAACTTTCTATGCAAATTTGTGATGCTAATTTGACACCATGGAATATGTGTGTATGCTTGTGCCAATTTGTCACCATGGAACGATGAGAACCTTGTTCTTTCAACAAGTCACACTTGCATCCTTTCTAGTAGTTCATTTCAGTGATAAACAAGAGCACTGTAGTGATTAACCGATCCAACAAATGTAGGGATCAGGGAATAAAATCCCGGCCGGTAGCGGTCGGTTACCGATTACCGGCCGGTTTTATCGGGTTTTGCAAATTCAAAATTTAAATTTTGAAATTCGACTAGTTTTTAATCAAATTCAAACGATATTTATCCCTTTTTTCCCGGTTTGAACGGTAACCGGCCCGGCCGGCTAGCGGGAAATGGGCCGGTACCGGTTTTGGGTTCCCTGGTAGGGATCATTTAGTGTGCCAAGTGCACACATAAAAGGATGTGCTCATGATTATAACTTAGCAGACCTCTCAAATTCACAAAATATGTTATTATTCCCTCTCATAATTTCGACAGCTTTTCTGCTATAATTCAATGCATAGATGGCAGTCATACAAAATAACATGGTCACACCATATAGAAAATGACAAGCATCATTGTCAAACCAGATGCAAATTAATAAGTACCAGTTGGCAGGTCTTCCAAATAAACAGTCATACAAGTCTTCGAAAAAGGCAAATAATAGATATATCTCGAAATGGCAAGATACATGTGAACATTTCCTATTTCTAGCATCACTTGGATCATGCTGTTCTAGCAGTGTAAATACTAGAAGTGCTGCTTTAGATCAAAGTTTCCGTCCACCATTTTAAATGGAATGTTTGTAAAGCAAGAGGAACGAGAAGATTAAATCAGCAAATATTGAAAGCTAAAGATAACTAGTGATGAATTTTGCAGTTAATAAACATCCTGCATTGACAAAAAAAAAATCAGTAAAAGATGGTGGCAGAAATAGGCTGCATCTAGCACTGGAACTCTATCGCGCAGTTACAATAATATGTTTCAGCACTTGAGATCCAACATTGAGGACCATGAATACGCAGGAGTCTTGACCAAAAAACGAATCAAGATTACCACCAAGTGGCTAGACAAATATCATATACGTTTAGAAAACTTGAATGTACCTAGCTAACATGATATTATTTTAGCTAATAAGGGAAGTTACACATTAAGTGACCTCACATTGCACGTCAATGATGCTTTTTGAATGCATTTAGCTAACTTGATATTATTTTAGCTGTTCTACTCATGAGACACCATAAAGCAACCCAATTCCGCAAGTAAAAGCTTTACCTTCCTCCAGGTCATTTTGTTCACCTTCACCTCCTCTTCATCCTTCACCTCCACTTCATTTCCCCCCTCTTCCACCTCCTTTTCACCCACTCAAAACACCCAGAAAGCCGCTGCACCGTTGAGCTCCTCCACGCCGCTCCCTTCCATCCGGTTAGCCCCTTCAAGAACCGTTCGTGTCACTTTGTGTTCCGCCCATCCATCCATCCAAGTCCAGCCACACATCACCACCCTTTGACCAGCACATGCATGCAAGTATGTCAGTTAATTTAAAGACATCATGTACAAAATATATGTTCACTACTGTAGGGAACATATCAAACTCCAACTCACATGCTACAGTGTTTTCCACAGGTTGAAAATAACTAATAGTTATTGCCCTATTTGCTAGGATTAAAACATCCCTACATAGGTTTCCTTTGCATTTCTATAGAATTGCATCAGAAGAACAGGAAATATTTACATTTGTCTGCATTGGTTCAGCTTCCATAAACACTACAAAGTAAGTGATAATAATGGTACCTAAATTAGTAGGTCAGAGATAATCTTTTATTAAGAAATTATCAATGTTAAAAATAAGTATTGAACCATACATGAAAATTAATCAACAATATAAAACGTGGAAAGCAGAAAAAACGAACACTCATATTGATGCTCATAGTTAAGGGGAAAATTAGTATACAACATGTGTGTTTTTACACAAACGCTACTAATCCATCCCTCTTACATACATGTACTAGATTAAAACCAAAACTAATAGAGGGCATTCACCTAGATAACCATTTTCATTTCGGGGAGCCTAATTATCCATCTGATTTAGAGAATGAGATTGCCATGAATTCTGTCCGAACCGGATTTTGCAATCCAAATCCTCTATAAAAATACTGTCTTATTCCCTGGATTAGTAGATAGCACTCACAGATACATCACTAAATCATTTCATACACGATGTAAACTAAACAAAACAATATATTACAGACATCAGAGTGACATAGACCGCATCGGGTCGAATTTTACAATAAGAGCCTAATGTGCCAAATGGTTACATTACAAAGTTACGATAGCGGTAGCGAAGCAAAAGGGTAGAGCGATCTCTCCACAGGCAAACGACTGGGGAAACCCGTGTGCGCCCGATATTACCCAAAGACTTGGACAATATTATATGCACGTAAGCACCAACAGAGTCAGCTAGACTAAGGCGAGACCTGGACTAAACGAACTACACTACTCTTCGTCATCTCCAGGGCCTCCAACTTCGGAATCCTCATAGTATGCGTAGTCTCCATGAGTTCCTGCTTCTGAGGGTTTGGAGAAAGAGCGAGGATAAGCACAACATCCGTGCTCGCGAGCCAATACACAAAATGCAATAATAATACATGCAAGGCTTAACAAGGATGGCTCGGGTTCTTTTATTTGCTCAAAGCAACATTTTCAACTACTGTATTTAGAAATTCCTATGACTTAGCAGTTTGACCAAAGCTCATTTTATTAAAGAGATATTGTGTAATATTTATAACAGCGAAGGTTACCTCCACCTATGCTTACATTTTGAGTGGAGTCACCTCCACATATTAACATCACTGGGTGCGACGACCCAAGAAAAATTCAAACCTCAGGCTAGGTGAACCGACACTATAATCATCCCACCCACAAGGTTTTATAAATAGAACTAATTCAAGTTAAGTTCCCATGTCCGCCTTTGACCATAGGCAGAGTGATGTTTAAACAATTTCAACTCTGCAGAGGTTGTACATTGTACCCACAAGAGACAATCATACTCGTTACCACACTTGATTCCTTAGTCACGTAGTTGAGTGATCATTACAGTAACCTTTCAAATTATCTCGCCCCTTCTGTCATCTCACCCACATGGGTCATGCCCATAAGTTATGCGAGATGTTCACCTCAGCAACTAGCGTAGCTGGATTACCCACAACGTCTAGCGCGACTAGCAACTTCACCTTGCATTGGTGTCTCATTCAAACCGGGCCGTGTCCAGTGCTTACACGATCCCGCTACCCCTCCAGCGAAATAACATTCAGAGTTTAATAAATTTACTACACCAAGTTGTACATTATAGACTTGTGGTTGTAATTGTTTTTACATGGGAGGTCATGACAAGATTAAGTCCTTAATCCATCTAGGCGGTTTATACTATATACCAACCATTCTCGTGCTCCGACGGCACCCATCACCATACCATCCGCCCATAAGAGATAACAGCAAATTAATAGGGTTTTTGGGGAACAAAATACATTACCACAACATTCTAATTATTTACCCGCAATGACTGCCCAAAACCACTTTTATGATTAAAAGATGATGATTGAGGCATTTAATGCCCCGGTACTTAAGCAAGACTAGCATGTTGTCTAAGTACAACCTATAACTAGTAATTACCACATATTTACTAGGGCGACATGGAATAACAGATTCAATTGCCAAAGGGTGGCATAATAATTAATTACTCATCAAATGGGTATTTAACTACCTTAGGGTTTAACATGCATTTCCTTAAAGAATTAAAGCATACAATTTTGGTAATTTAAAGGAACATAATTTGCGTAACATGTAGGCTCAAATTTTATCAAAGTATTGACTCGCCTGGAGTGAAGGGGAGAGAGTCCTGAAAGTCTTGTGCTAGATCAAACTAGAGATCTCTCGCATCTTCGAACTCTACTCGGACAAACGCACCAGAAAAGATTAAACAGATAAAGAGAACAAATAAATACTAAAGAAATAACAAATAAACTCCAAATTAAACAAGACCAGTGCCATTAGCAAGGTCTTCAATTTAGACAAATTTAGAAACAAAAACCACTAGAATCGGAGTTATAGCGGAGGAAAACGAAGCTTCTGAAGTTTTGGCATCGAGTAATCGCTTACCCGAGTATTTCGCTCGCTTTAGTAGTATTTGTTTCGAGTACTCATCGTTTCGAGTACCACTGACTTTCGGTACTATTTGTGTCGAGTACTGTGGCTTCGAGTAATCGCTCGCTTTGAGTACCATCGCTTCGGTCTCGACGCGGTCGGAGGGAGGTTCGACTACAGGACGTAGTCGGAAGGGGATCGACTACAGGACGTAGTCGGAAGGAGTTTCGACTACAAGTGGTCAAAAGGGTATCAACCGCATGTGGTCGTAAAGGATATCGACTATACGTGGTTGTAAAGGATAGCAACTGCATGTGGTCGTAAATGGTATCGACTGCATGTGGTCGTAAAGGGTATCGACTGCATGTGGTCGTAAAGGGTATTGACTACACGTGGTCATAAAGGGTATCGACTACACGTGGTCGTAAAGGGTATCGACTACACAGCGTGGTTGGAGGGAGCTCAACGGCGCAGTGTGGTTTGAAGGAGATTTGACAATGTGGCGAGGTCGGAAGGAGTTCGACAACGCAGTGTGGTCTGAAGGAGGTTTCGACGACGTGACTACCTGGTCGTGGTCGTAGCGTAGTCGTATACATGGTCGTAGACGTGGTCGAAAATGAGTTTCGACTGCTCGATGAGGTTGGAAAGACAAGAGGGGGAACCGGGCACAGAGAAAGGGGGCTTACCAAGACCGAGAGGGAGGTCGGAGGAGGTCGATCGGCGATGGGGGATCTTGCGGCCGGTGTCGAAGGAGACTGTGGTGAAGTGGTCGGCCAGAGCTGAATGAGAAAAGGAGAGGCGGCGGTTCCTTGTAGGACCTGAAAGGCGACTAGGGGGGGTGAATAGGCGCTTTCACAACTTTCTCGCCTAAGTCAAATTCAACATGAACTTTACTCCTTTAGCTATGAAAGCTAAGAAGATCAGTAAGCACAAATGGAAGCCTTGTGCCGAACTCGACAAACCCCGACAACCACACGACACAAATGTGGAGACTTAAACTCAAAGGGTTGATTCGACATCGGCGGTCGACCGCTACCACAAAGGGCGGTCGGACCGACGCTCAACCAATGGCCCGACCGGCAACTAATCGGGCGGTCGGACCGGTGGATGTCGATTCGACCAGTAAGACAGCCGATCTGAATATACGAGCGGTCGGACCATTGTTGAAACCCCGTCGCACCGGTCCACCAAAGATCAAAAATCCACCCTAAATCCAAAACGAAATTTGATCCAACTTTTGATTCAACCAATGAAACTTGACCAAATTTCAAGCACACCTCCCTAATGATATTGGAGACCTATTTCTAGCGACGATCCTTCAGATCCACTTCGCAGAAACAATCTCTCAAGGATTAAACAAAGAAGTGCACAAACCCTAGAAATATGAAAATCTTTGATTCAAGACTTGCTTGTGGGGATTGATGGTCTAGATGATTCTAGGAGTATTCCACACATCAAAGCAAGACAAAATGGGTCAAGAGACCAAGCATAAACCCTTGAATCAAGGAAGCACCAAATTCATCCAAATGAGAGAAGAACACAAAGGGGAGACAAATGATCTCTCAAGCAAGCATCACAAGATTGATTGATCTCACAAGATGCTTACAAAGCCACTCCAACTAGGAGGACAAGAGCTCACCCAAGGAGCATACAATCTCTCCCTCTCTTCCTCTCCAAACCCTAACCCTAGAAAAGCAAGGAAGAAACCAAATGAATGCCTCAAAGGTTTTCCTTCTCCCCTTCCTATTTATACTAGAGAGGACTAGAGTTTCACATTTGGGGCCCACTCACACATGGGACCCACACACTAACTGCTGAAGCAATCGCCGCTTCACCACGTAGGTTGATCACGGTTCTCATCGACGCCAAGCCTCTCTTGTCCGAATCCCATCGAACCTCCCGAGACTCGCACCGATATCCGCACCGCCGATCCAACCAAATTGCACGAACCACCCGCTCGATCCATCTTGCCCATCTCGCACCATGCTTGAGTCACACGACCACCCCAGATCCCCGATCGCTCGACCTCGCCTCCAAGCGTAGTCCCGATCCACTCACCGCTGACGCCGCTGACTCGCAAGCCACCGCATGTAAATAGACAAACAAACCGCTTCCGGAACAAGTTCTTCACAACTTGACCCACGTTAGTTCCACAATGCAATATGCAACAATAAAGCATTGATAACTAAACATAAAACACAATCAACACGCATCAATGCGAACTTGGCAAACCTCCAGTCATCGCGGCCCGATCGCCTTTAGGCCGGTCCGACCGATATCAGCCGGCCGGACCGCTCCCCACAACGGAGGTCGACCGGCCAAAAGGACTTAGCCAAAATTCTAGCTTGAAAATCCAAACCTTCTCGAATTTTCAACTCAATAGAACTTTTGACCGGAGCTCCAAAATGATGAAACCACATCCGTGAGACTCCTCACCGCTTACACAACCTATTTTTGGATTAGCTCCAAAACCAATTTTAGGTCGACCGTCCGACCGCCACCACCGCCGGCCCGATCGTCCCACCAGCGGTCCGACCACCGACACCACCGGGCCGATCACCGTGGTCCGACAAAGAAGAAGCAAACCCCAAAACGCGAGATTTTGCAAACCAACAAAGCCATTGCCAATTGACTCATCATCCCGAGATCGCACATATCCTCACGATATCCACAATCTCCCTTGATGAACACATTGGCAATTTCCAAGAAAATGTGGTTTTTCAAATGAAAAGTAAAATCGCTGCTTTAGATAAAGGCACAACTTGGTCCATAAGCAAGAAAAAGCTTAGGAACCACCAAGCCGGGCTTCGTAATAGTGAAGGCAAGTGAGATAAGGCATTGAACGCACAAAAGATTCAAAATCCGTAAGATGGCCAAAAATCTCACTAAGGTCCATATGAAAGACACATTGTTCTATTTGACCTTTGATCATTGTGAGTCTTCTTGAATTGCAAATCAAATAAGAAAAGGCAATAAAACCCAGAGACTCAACTCACTATGATCACAAATTTTCAAAAGGTTCAAAATTTTTATTTTGTGTGTTCTTTATATGAAACCTTGAGTATGAAACCAAAAGCTCCAACATCATTAACATCATTTTCTTCAATCTTTCTCCCTTTGACAATGAATTCATCAAGATGCATGAAAAGAAAGAGCATGAAGAAATGACTTTATTTGAAATTTAGTAAAAAGGAGCCATGACCATTATCTATGTAGACAAGACAAGAATTATACCAAGCCATATAAAGAGTAGAAGCTATATTCAATCATGGCAAAACATGTACTACAAAGCTAACACCAAGATAGCGTAAACTGAGATTAACAGATTAAAACCATGAAAGGTTGCTCAATGTCATAGATTCACTAAAGGCAACCAAAAATGAGTCAAGCCATGTCTATAAGCAAAAAGAGACTCAAAACAGGAATTGAGGCATTTTGAGCATTAAGAGAATTCTTTTGAAGCAAAGCTCAAGCACTTAGCCCTTTTGGGCAATTTTTTCTTTTCTTTCTTTTTTTACTGCTAGATCTCAAGCCTTGCCGCACCATCTCAAGCGATAAGCTTAAAAGAGTGGTCTAGGTCATCCAAAACTCCCCGAGTTCATGCCTAGTGCAATGGCAAGCCGCCTCATGAGAAAGGATTGGTGAGATCTGCTTTTTCACACAAAAATCTTTTTTTCATTTGCTTGACTTAAGAAGATAAAAGCTCATTTTTCATCTCAAAATAAGTTCAAGACTCAATTCAACTTGTAAGACATGGCAAGAATCATAAGAGGATCACTAGAGCAAAACTAGTCACAAGATCCAACAAGACATGATTCGATTCAATTTGCTCACAGATATAAAGCTAGCAAGGGAAAAGCTAAGCCAAAACACGAAGAGCCATAAAAGAAGTCCAAAGACTATCACTTGATATGACAAGGTATAGAGTATGAAATCAAGCCATACAAGGATAATACTCAAAGCTCCACAATTTTATTATGCAATGCACGACATTTGAAATAAAAATGCATTATGATACAATGAAAACAAAAGAGCAAATTCCTCAAAACATCCATGCCTCAAGATCGATTTGAGATAAAGGATCCGGTGTCCAAAGATCGAGATGGATGAGGCCCGGAATAGCAAAAGAAGCAAAGCAGAAAATGATTAGGCACAAAATCATAAGAATGCCCATGAGCACCACCGACCTCTCCAAAACGATCTACCAAAAGACCGATACTCCCGCCTAGGTGCTACCCGTGGTCTATCCTCACGATATCCTAAACCACACTGCTTCCTAGACCCACCAAAAGAGTCAACAGAATTCTCTACAAACCTAGGCCTATAAATGGTACGTCAATAGGTCAGCCTGCCTAGAGACTATCAAAGAAGAGACTCTCTAATGGATCTCAAAGCGCTCATCCTCTCTTTCCTCTCAATCTTTGCTCTCCTAAGCAAAACTCAACCTGTGGCCCTCTTTCTTGCAGAAGATGCAATGGTACTTGACCTTTGAGGGGTCCGATCGGTGAGATGTAAGCACCTTTCTTGCTAGAAAGAGATTGAGCAGAACCCACACTTTAGGAACAACCTTTGAAGTCAAAGAAGGTTCTTGCTCAACCAAACCACTTTTCACAACTCTAGCAATCTTTGGTGGAAGATTCTTGGAAAGCTCTAGGGACTTAAAGCCTAGGCCATCGCTTTTCACACTCACCTTGGATTGGTCTAGAATCAAGTTGAGTTTCTTTTTCCCACTAGAAAACCTCTCAAGAGTCATTTTGAGGTAATCGTTCTCTTTGCCAAAACTCCACAATTGGAGCACTTTTTAGAATCGATTGCCTCAACATGTTTGCTCTTAAGAAGATCCACTTCCACTTTAAGAGCCTCACAAGACACACAATAGGACTCTCCAATCCTATTCAATCGCTTCCTTAAATTTGACTCTAAAAGCCTCTTGTATCTTACCAATAGCATTTTCAATTTCAAAGATGCAACATACAAGAGGAAGAATCAATAACTTTCTTGGAAGCAAGAAGAGACATAGATCTTTCAATTTTAGCTTTCTTCAAGAGTCTTGTTTAAAGCTTCAATCTCAATTGTAAGCTTAGGCAATTTTCACAAGAGGCAATTCTAGAATAAGCAACCATTTCACCATCTCTTGCATTTTAATTCGATTATTCTTACAATGAGAACAAGTGTGACTAGCATCAAATTTTTGCAATTCTTTTAAAGAGCTATCCAGCTTCAATTCTAGCAAAGCACGCTTAGAGCAATTTAATGGAATAGCTTCTAAAGCAAATACATCAAGCTGAATGGCATTCATGCAAATGTAACTAGACTTGAGAGATTCTAGTTCGAAAGAGCATTTTCCAATTGATCTTCAACAGAGGAATGAGCATTATTCAAGCTTGACAATTCATTAAGCAAGCTAGAGCATGAATCACGAAATCATCAGATTAATGGATTTGAGCCTAACCACTTCTAGGTTCAAATTATCAATCATAGTATCCTGCTTCTTAATCACTTTAGCTTGCTTATGCAATTTTTGTTCAAGAAGCACTAAAGCCCTTTTCATGTCGAAGTGAAGGGCATACCTCATCGGGATCACTAAAAGGATCCTCGCCGTTGAGGAGCAATTGTCGTGGTCGTTTAGCCATAAAGCACATGCCCGTGAAATCACGTGCCTTCTTCTTGCCACGGAGTCACTCTTGTCGCCCTCCGACTCCGAGTCCACATCTTCCATGCTCACATCCTCTAGAGCTTCAAGGACTCCTACCGACAAACTTGCGATAGTTTGTCTTCTTGGACTTAGCATCCTCGCTTGAGGATGCCTTTGTGACTCTTTCTCCTCCTTGCCCTTCACTTGGGGCATCTAGAGCGAATGTGGTTGAGCTCACCACACTCGAAGCATGTGATAGGTCCACCTCTCCTCCTACTCCTCACATTATTGTAGGCTCGTGAATTTTGTGGATAGGAGGGCTAAGTCATCCTCTGTAGTCTCTCAAGTTGCTCATCGCTCAAAGAATGCAAAGGCATAAAGAAAATCCAGATGAGCTAACATTAAAAGAATCAAGATATCTACCCTTAGATTGATCGACCACTAAAGCCATCGAATCATCAAGAGAGACGCGAGATAAAATCAATCTCATGCGTCTTCAACCTCGAGTAAAGCTTATCCATGGTAAGCTCGCTCATGACAAGTGTTGTCATTGATGGCGTGATCTTCATCCCCTGCACCTTCACATCCAAAGCACCCAAAAGTTGGCGCATTTTTCGACTCAAAAACAAGATCAACAAATACGAGATCATGAAGAATTTTAGAAAATCTCCCCACAAATCATCTAAAGATTCACCGTGTCTTTGCTCGATTTTGGAGTATGCTTTCTGTCGGTTCTGTCTCACTTCCTTGATCGCAGTGGACCCTCGTGATAATCACAAAGAGTCCGCCGATCTCATGAGCAGACAAAGAATGAGCAACACGCCAAACTCCGATCGACTAAGGCCTTGAATCAAGAAATTCCGAGCCCCGCCGTTGTTCTCCACATCCGAGTGATCAAATTGTCATCTACCGCACGACATAAGGATTTTTCACCTTAAGCCAAATCGCGCGCCTTGAGCCTCGATGTAGGCCTCCATTCGGCCTTCCAATAAGCAAAATCAACTCCATCAAAAACATGTGGCCTCGATTGAATATCGCCACCGCCATGGCTCCAAAGACCGGTTAAGATCTATAGAAAAGAGCTAACCGCCTCGATACCACTTGTAGGACCGAAAGGCGACTAGGGGGTGAATAGGCGCTTTCAATTTTTCTCACCTAAGTCGAATTCAACACGAACTTTACTCCTTTAGCTATGAGAGCTAAGAAGATTAGTAAGCACACAGCGGAAGCCTTGTGCTGAACTCGACAAACCCCGACAACCACACGACACAAAAGTGGAGACTTAAACTCAAAGGGTTGATCTCGACATCAAGGTCGATCGGCTACCACAGGCGGTCGGACCGACGCTCAACCAATGGGTCCGACCGACTGCAACTAGTCAAGGCCGGACCGTGGACACGGTTCGACCCTGCAGCATAATCAAATGTCTCGAATATACGAAGCGGTCGGATCGCTTACAAGACCGTCGACCGGTTCACCCAAGATCAAAAATCCACCCAAATCCAAAACGAAATTTGATCCAACTTTTGATTCAACCAATGAAAATTGACCAAATTTCAAGCACACCTCCCTAATGATATTGGAGACCTATTTCTAGCGACGATCCTTCAGATCCACTTCGCAGAAACAATCTCTCAAGGATTAAACAAAGAAGTGCACAAACCCTAGAAATATGAAAATCTTTGATTCAAGACTTGCTTGTGGGGATTGATGGTCTAGATGATTCTAGGAGTATTCCCACACACCAAAGCAAGACAAAATGGGTCAAGAGACCAAGTATAAACCCTTGAATCAAGGAAGCACCAAATTCATCCAAATGAGAGAAGAACACAAAGGGGAGACAAATGATCTCTCAAGCAAGCATCACAAGATTGATTGATCTCACAAGATGCTTACAAAGCCACTCCAACTAGGAGGACAAGAGCTCACCCAAGGAGCATACAATCTCTCCCTCTCTTCCTCTCCAAACCCTAACCCTAGAAAAGCAAGGGAAGAAACCAAATGAATGCCTCAAAGGTTTTCCTTCTCCCCCTTTCCTATTTATACTAGAGAGGACTAGAGTTTCACATTTGGGGCCCACTCACACATGGGACCCACACACTAACTGCTGAAGCAATCGCTTTCACCACGTGTAGGTTGATCGGCGGTTCTCATCGACGCCAAGCCTCTCTTGTCCGAATCCCATCGGAACCTCCCGCAGACTCGCACCGATATCCGCACCGCCGATCCAACCAAATATGCATCAACCACCGCTCGATCCATCTTGCCCATCTCGCACCATGCTTGAGTCACACGACCTCACCCGGTATCCCCGATCGCTCGGACCTCGGCTCTCCAAGCGTAGTCCCGATCCACTCACCGCTGACGCGTCGTTGACCCGCAAGCCACCGCACGAAATAGACAAACAAACCGCTTCCGGAACAAGTTCTTCACAACTTGACCCACGTTAGTTCCACAATGCAATATGCAACAATAAAGCATTGATAACTAAGCATAAAACACAATCAACACGCATCAATGCGAACTTGGCAAACCTCAAGTCATCACGGCCCGATCGCCCCACAGGGCCGGTCCGACCGATATCAGTCGGCCGGACCGCTCCACAACGGAGGTCGACCGGTCAAAGGACTTAGCTAAAATTCTAGCTTGAAAATCCAAACCTTCCGAATTTTCAACTCAATAGAACTTTGACCGAGCTCCAAAATGATGAAACCACATCCGTGAGACTCTCACACGCCTACACAACCTATTTTTGGATTAGCTCCAAAACCAATTTTAGGTCGACCGGTCCGACCGCCACCACTGCCGGTCCGATCAGTCCCACGGCGGTCTCGACCGCCCCGACACCACCGGCCGCATCACCGTGGTCCGACAAAGATGAAGCAAACCCCGAAAACGCGAGATTTTGCAAACCAACAAAGCCATTGCCAATTGACTCATCATCCTGAGATCGTGCACATATCCTCACGATATCCACAATATACCAGTACAGCGGAAGACTAGTATTGAATCCAATTAAATCCCCTAAGCAAAAGAACAAAATCAACTAAGATTGCAAAATCACAAACCACGGGCGGTCTGACCTCTGGACCCAGTCGGTTGGACCGATTGTCGAAGCGATCGACCGGCGTTGTCTTTGGTCGGACCGCTCAAATCGGTCCGACCGGTGATGACGCTATCGGTCCGACCGCCGACTCCGTAACCGATCCGCAATGAAAAATCACCGATGACGGTTGCAATTAGGTCAAACTTTTGATTCTCAACTTCAATCTTTATGAAACTTTGGACACACCTTCTCTATGCTATTGAGATCCTATTCCAATCGAATATTATGATAATTCTTGGAACGATCTTGAGCAATTGCCAATTGAATAACAGAAGGTATAAAACCGGGCAAGAACGAAAACTTGATCCTAATGCTTGTTCGTGAGAGATTGATGATCAAGATGATGCTAGATAGATTCACACATATCACAGCAAGCTAATTCACGTGAAAGAATCAATCACAAACTCGCGGATCAAAGGAAGCCCTAAAATCACCAAATTGAAAGCAAGAACGAAAAGAGACTTATCTCAAGCAAACCTTGCATAGATTAATAACGTGATCATCGCTGGATTACACCCACGCCATCATGGATCAGTGGTCAATCCAAGATCACGAAATTCTTCTCAAACCAAGAAAAGCCCTAGCCTCCACCTCAACTCTCCCTAAACCAATTAGGGTTTTGCAAGCAACAAAAGAGGTGAAAAACAGCGAGAGAGAGGGGTGCAGCCACCACCTCCTCCTATTTATAGTGGAGGCCTAGAACTCCTAGGGTTTGACTCAATTGGGCTCCCGTTAAGGCCCACTAACAAACGGGTCACATACGCACGCTTCGCAAAGCGCCGTCTTTAACCTTTTGACCTAAACCGCTTCACCATGCACCATGGATTTGCCAATAGGTCACCCTTGTCCATCTTGTGTCACGCTTGAGTCGTTGACCTCACCCGCATCGTCGATCGCTACGGACCTCAACTCTCAAGTCTAGTCCCGATCCTCCTCGCCGCTGACCGTCGTTGACCACCAAGCAACCTGCACAACCACGCATACAAGCAAACACGAATTCGGGAACAAGTTCTTCACAACTTGACCCATGTTAGTCAAAACATGCATCATGCAAACCATATGCCACGATACCAATGACTTTGACCTAACAAATCAACATCGCCACGGTTGGCCGACGCTCAAGTCAATACCGGCTCGACCGCTCGGGTGAGCGGTCGGACCGCCTCTTGGCGGTCGGACCGCTCCTCGTGGAGCGGTCGGACCGCCTGGGACTTAGCCGAAATTCATACCCTCAAATTCCGAAACCTTCTGGAAATTAAAAACGAATAGAACTTCTTACTGGAGACTCCAAAAATTATGAGACCAAGTGCATTGGGATCCCCTCACTTGCCTACAACACCTATTTTTGGCCCAGCTCGGTTTGACCACTTTTAGGTCACCGCCGGTCCGACCGCCCCACATGGCCGGTCCGACTGATTTGGGACCGGTCGGACCGCCCCTGTCCAGAATGTTTGTAGCTTTGTCGATAACACGTGAAACTACAAACCGTAAACACCATTGCCAATTGTCACATCATCCTAAGATCTGGAACATATCCCCATGAAATCCATAGTAGCACCTCCTTCATCTACTACTGTTGAGGCTACTGCTTGCACCTCATGTGAGGTTAAGGACAACTCGTTTAGAGGTCTTTATACCATGTTGCTTGATCTGCCTGAGACTTGTGAAAATTGTAATAATCTCAAGATGAACCTAAAACGGGCAGATCACAAAATTGCTGAATTCCGAGCTGCGCTACTAGAGCCCATTGTTTCTTGTTTAAACTGTCCTAAGTTAACTGCTGAACTAGAATTTGTATCCAAGCAGTTTCAAGAAATGATTGATCATAATAACAAACTGGCTCAGTATGCTTCTAAGGACCTTGTTAGCTCACCATGCAATCAATGTAATAAACTAAAATCTGATTTGGTTGCTTTGGGTGAAAAATGTGTGAAGCTAACTAAGGACCTTCTAGAAACACAATCATCTGCTTGTATTGTGTGTGCTGGGAAGAGGTCTAAGGGTTTGGTAGAGACGCCTAGCAACGTGAACCAATCTGCTAGCAGTAGGATTGTCCCCCCAAAGTCGGCTGTGCATGCACAAGCCAATCTTTCCTATGTTGTTGGTTCTTCTTCTGCTCCCTTACCTTCTGCTGTTCCCTCTTCCCCCTGCTCTTCTTACACCTCTCTCTTTCGTGAGTGTCAGTATCTTATGAACACTCTCGAGAGGTTTGTAGGAGGCAAGAAGAAGCTCAATCTCATTCTAGACCAATCTAAGATTTGCAGATTTAATCAGGGTCTAGGATATGATTTTCATGATGATTTGAGGAAGCATCCACCTGTCGTGCTCAGAACCATAGCACCAGGTGTGATCAAAACTAAGCCCAGGACTGAGAAAGTAAATTTCAAATCAGCGGGTTTTGTTCAAAGGATCTCTCGATAAAGAAGGTGATTCCACTCGCAGCTCGCCCCTCGAGGAGGCGTATCATTGCACCTTCATCGGAAGGATGGACATTTGGTTGATCATTGCTTCAGGCGCGCCAAGATAGCGCGTAGAGACCGTGTTGAGTCTGTTAGGTACATTCAGGGTCAGCCCCAGACCATGAGTGCACCTAAGACCAACACGAGGTCTAGGTTTGATAGAACTAATGATTTAGGGCAGCATCGAGGACTTGGCTTTTCTGAGTTTTTTGATTTTCGTCCTCATGCTCCCTTTGGTCGTGACTTCCGTCGTTTTGAGGGTAGATCTCGGTTTTCCTTCGAGATGGCTACTCACGGCGAGATCGACATGTTGCGAAATTTCGACTCGCTCTTCCATAGCGATCGATTCAAGAAATGACTTGAGTCTGCACACAAACCGTCTGACTTGTTGAGTGACAGAGAGCGTAGGGTAGATAGAGGTCAGTCTTGTTGGACTACTTCATCTGTTCGACGTGTTACTCAGTATTGGGTGCCAAAATCACTGTTGATTCACCCGATCTTCGAGACTTTACTC
Source organism: Hsuehochloa calcarea (assembly GCA_036346395.1). Lineage (NCBI taxonomy): Eukaryota > Viridiplantae > Streptophyta > Magnoliopsida > Poales > Poaceae > Hsuehochloa > Hsuehochloa calcarea. Next base: position 25,059,356 of record CM070608.1, on the reverse strand, counting down.
TCTTGACTCGGAGTTCGCCGGGCCGGGAAGGGAAAGGTTTGGATTGTAGACTCGGATGTTCTCGCCATATGACCGGAGACTCGCTGGTTTTCTTCCTAGCCCGCTCGAGGTGATGAGACGATCACCTTCGAGATGCTTTTTTGGACGCGTCATCGCTAAAGGTACCGTGAGCATTAATGATTCTTTTATTTTGAAAGATGTTGCCTTAGTAAGTAAGCTGCAAGATAATCGCTTTGATCTCTCACCACCGATGACGGTTCTGAGGTGAGCTTTAAGAAAAATAATTGCAAAATTCTTGATTCTTCTGTAGTTTAGTTTGCGGGATTTCTCGATATGGGAGGATCTTTCGTGCTGATTTTTCGAGTCTTCGGTGATCCTCTCGGTGTTTAATTGCTTCAATCCGTGATTTGACCTTACGGCATAGGAGACTAGGTCATATAGGCTTTGATCATTTGACACAAGTCGTGACCACGATCTCATTCGTGGTTTGCCAAAACTCAAGATGGTCAAGGATCTAGTTTGCTCTCCATGCCGCACGGCAAGATGGTTGCTTTCTTCTCACTCTCCGATCCAGGACAATGATCGATGCACGGTGACAATCGCTCCATATGGATACTGCTTGGTCCAAATTTGAGTGCAATCAGCAGGAGGAAGTGGTATGTTCTTGTTGTGGTCGATGACTTCTCGAGGTACTCTTGGGTGTTTTTCTTAGCCTCAAGGATGAGACGTTTACTCTTTTTAGTGGTCTTTTAGTAGGCTTTGTTGAGCTCCCGTGTGCATTACGAGCAATTCGCAGTGATAATGGCACCGAGTTCAAGAATTCCTACTTTGAGAGTTTCTGTGGTGAGACAGTGTAGAGCACCGCTCTGCCTCCGTCGTCCCCCAATGAATGGCGTTGTGGAGAGGAAGAACCGCATACCTTGGTCGAGATGGCCGGACGATGCTTGATGAGTACTCTACACCTAGGAAGTTTTGGGTCGAGGTCATTGCTCTTGCTTGTCATGTTTCTATGAGTCTTTCTTAGGGCACTCTTGCATCGCACTTCTTATGAGTTGAGATATGGCGAAAACCCGGCGTCTCGCATTTTCGTGTGTTTGGTTGCAAGTGTTTTATTCTCAAGTCCGGGAACCTAGATAAGTTCGAGTCACGATCTTGTGATGGGATCTTTCGGGTTACTCGACTTCTTCTCGTGCCTATAGAGTCTGGAACTGCGAGTCTAGCAAAATGGTAGAAACCTGTGAGGTGACCTTCGATGAGGCCAGTCCGGGGACTAGGCCTGATATCTCAGGTTATTTAGAGCAGTCTGAGTCCATCTTTGTGGACGATGAGGAAGACGGTGATGAGGGTTGTCTACCCGATCCAGTTCTTCCTCCTCCTGTTGAGGTGCCTTCTTCCACGGCACCTTGAGGAGATCAGCCCTTACCTTCTGCTTCTTCTGAAGCTAGTGGCTCTGTTCCTATCTCATCTGCTAATAAGGTAGAGGCCACTTCTTCATCTCACCCTGGACCACCTAGGCACATTCAAAAGGACCATCCTTCAGAGCAGATCATTGGAGACCTTTTTGGCGTGTCACACGCTCTAAAGTCGGTTTGTCTCTCTTCTCTCCATTCTCGCCTTAATCGCCTCATTTGAGCCCAAAGATGTTTGTCATGCTCTATCAGACGAGTCTTGGATAAACGCCATGCATGAGGAGTTGGAAAACTTTGAAAGAAACAAGGTCTGGTCCCTTGTTGAGCCCCCTCAAGGTCACAATATCATTGGGACCAAATGGGTGTTCAAGAACAAGCAAAGTGAAGATGGGTTAGTCATTCAAACAAGGCTAGGCGGTAACTCGGGGTACTCTCAAGTTGAGGGTCTAGATTTCAAGAGACCTTTGCCCTCGTAGCTAGACTTGAAGCCATTAGAATCTCGCTTGCCTTTGCAGCCTTCTAAGGGTTTCAAGCTTTACAGATGGATGTCAAGAGTGCCTTCCTCAATGGCCTTATTGAGGAAGAAGTCTATGTTAGACTGACCTCCGGTTTCGAGAACCCCAAATACCCTAACCATGTCTGAGGCTTTCCAAAGCTTTGTATGGACTCAAGCAGGCTCCCGAGCTTGGTATGAAAGGCTTAAGTCCTATTTCTTTGAGTCATGGTTTTGAAATGGGTAAAATAGACAAGACCTTGTTCATCCGCCGTCTTGGCACTGATCTTACCTTGTCCAGATCTATGTGGACGACATCATCTTTGGCGGCTCCTCACATACTCGTTCCCAGTTCTCCGATGTTATGAGCTCGAATTTGAGATGAGTATGATGGGCGAGTTGAGCTTCTTCCTTGGCTTCCAAATCAAACAGACTCGGGAAGGTACTTTTCTTCATCAAGGCAAGTACACTCGAGACCTTCTGAAGCGCTTCGACATGATTGATGGGAAGCCAGTATCAACTCCGATGACATCTACAGCTGCTCTGGATCCAGATGAAGACGGCGAACCAGTTGACCAAAAGGAGTTCAGGAGCATGATTGGCTCTCTCTTGTACCTCACAGCCTCGAGACCGGACATACACTTCTACGTGTGTCGTGTGTGCTCGATTCGAGCTTCTCCTCGCGTATCTCACCGTCAGGCGGTGAAGCGCATCTTTCGGTACCTTCGAGCTACCATTGACTATGGTATCTGGTACTCTTCCTCTTCTTGTCTATCTCTTAGAGCCTTCTCCGATGCAGATTTCGCTGGCTATAGGATAGATAGGAAGAGCACTTCTGGCACTTGCCAATTCATTGGCACTTCTCTTGTCTCCTGGTCTTCAAGGAAGCGATCGGTGTTGCACATCCACCGCAGGCGAGCGTTCGCTGTCGCAGCCGATGGCAGTAGCCAAGTGCTTTGATGGTCTCGACCTGCGAGGACTTTGGGTTAATGTCGATGTGTTCCACTCTTATGTGATAACACGTCTGCGATTTGCATTGCCAAGAACCCGGTGCAACATTCTCGGACCAAGCATATTGATATAAGATATCACTTTCTTCGAGACCATGTAGAGAAGGGTGACATTGTGCTTCAGTTTGTAGAGAGTGAACACCAGTTGGCTGATATCTTCACAAAGCCTCTGGACAGCTCTCGGTTTTCAGCTCTGCGGGGAGAGCTTGGGGTGGTCTGTCCTTACAGACTGTTGTGAGGGGGAGCTATGTGCTACTACTGTATTATATTTTATTTATGCTCTTTCTCCTTTCTGGTTTCATTTCTCTTTAAATGTTTTTGGGTATAAGTCCTTCCAGCATAGGTTAGAGTGGTTCTCTTGCCAAGTTGTTTTGACTGCTAATTCTTATCTTGTGCTTCTAGGATGCTGCTTATTAGCTGTCTCTTCTCTCTCTAAGTAGAGCTTACTCACTTCTTATAGGTTCTAGCAGGGGTCGGGCCACCCTTGGGTAGACAGGGACAGTGTTTGCTCCTTAGTGTGTGAGTTGATCAGCTGATAGTCCTAGAATCATATGGGGTAGATAAGAACCTGTCTGAGCGATAATTTTCTCTATATCTTTTCTATGCTCTAAAGGACTGCCTTTTCTGTTTCTCTTATCAGATTCTCGTTTTTGTTCCTTTGGTTCAGGGGGAGTTCATCTTGGTTATTCCAGTTCTTAAATTTGTCATAACTCAACCTGAATTAAAAGATGCATTTCATTCTGAAGGGGATCTGGTTTTTCGTGCATTTTCTTCCTGCATTGCATTATAATCCAATGGAGCCTTGTTTATTATCCCTTATGATCTGTTTTCACTGTTTTACATCTTGCCATGATTTCTGCTAAACTGCTAAATCTATCATGACTTTTTATGTGTAGTTTAGTCTTTGCCATGCTAAGGTGATTAAAAAATGCTAAACTCAAATTAAAATCTTGTCATAATAGCTCTTGAGACTAGTCTGGTTGAAGTTATCCTTTTATGATTCTCGCCATGTCAAGTAGGCTGGGTTGAGTCTTGAATCTCTTTTGAACTTTTGAGTAAGCTATGTCAGTTTGTTAAGAAACATGTCTTATCTTTAATCGTTGGTCTAAAAACTTCAAAAGCACAAATGATCTCTTTTGTGCGAAAAAACTGATCTCACCAAATCTTTCTCATGAGACTGCTTGCCATTGCACTAGGCATGAACTCAGGGGGAGCCTTGGATGACCTAAGATCACCTCCTTAAGTCTGTTGCTTGGAGTGGTCGCATAAGGCTTGGGATCTAGCACATGGTTAAGATTTGAAAAATTGGTTGAAGCTTAGGAGGCAGTTGTGGATGGCACCTAGTCCAGAGCTTGCTTTACTAAGATAAAACCATAAAGAGCTTTCAGAAAAAGATAACTGTGCTAAAATTGCTTATCATTAAAAAGACTAAGTTCTGTATAAAATGAGTCTTTCCTCAACTGGTAGCACTCTAAACTATTCTATATGAGTCTTCTTGGTTCAACTTAGATTATCTGACATGGCTTGTATCATCCTTGGATACCTTTAGCTAGACTGCAATCTTGGTTTAGTTGACTTGCTAAAGAATTGGATCATTAATCAGATTTTGGACTTTCTGTCTTAGCTATTCTATACATCAATTGTCATGATCTTGATAGCATTCTTCTGTGTTATGTCTTGGTGTAATACTCTAATAGTCATCTTGGATAATCTACATGGCTCCTAATGCTTAAAATGAACATCATGTAGTCTTTTCCTCCCTTTTCTACATCTTGATGATTTTATTGCCAAAGGGGGAGAATTTTGGAGAGAAAAAGCCTTCTTCTGGAGAAAAGCCTTGAGCTTTGCGAAAATTGCTCTTTCGTCTCATCTCAAGTTTTTCTCTTATGTCAATATGGTCTTGAGCTTAACTACTACTTGTTTAGACCTTGGTTGACTTTAAACTCAAATTCATCTTATGCTTTTTCGGTGATTGCCAATATACTCATCAAGGGGGAGATTGAGAGACCATGTGAGAGGTCCTCCTTTGTGAGTGATGAGTATTTGACAGCTTGTTGAATGTTTGAGAGTTGAGTTTCTTGGTTTGGGTAGTTCGTCTTTGAAACAGGATAATCGGAACTACATGTGTATGGGCGGAAGTTAGATAATCGAACTCTGGCGTTGGAAATAGGAACTTCCTATTAGTCTGGGTTTTGAGTTCGGTTGAAGTAATCGGAACTTCCGCACCTGGGGTCGCGGTTTGTCCGATAATTCTGACGTGAGTTTTTCTCTGAGACGAAAATCGGAATTGAAAATCTGGGAGTCCGGACGTTCCGATAATCGGAAGTTCCGCAATGGTAAGCGCGAACTTCGATCATCTTGACAAGCGGGCGTTCGGAATTGGAACTTCCGCAAGGTAAAGTGCGGAACTTCCGATTGTGTCCAGAACTGTGCAGAAAAGGAAAGTTTGTGATTTTGGGTTTGTATGAGTTTGAGTCTCGTACAAATTTTGATGCTATGATATTGGGCAATGCTATGTGATGTGTTTTTGTCTGTGTTGACTGCAGGACATCGAGAAGAAGTCGTGGCGAGACACGAGGTGATCGGACTAGGCGCAGGCGGCGTTGAGGTCAGAACGGTCGAGATGTGTCGAAGACGGCGTGAATCTTGAGGTGGTTGCGAGTCAAGGACAGCAAGGCGTACGGGAGGCTTCCAGAAGGTGCGCAAGGGGCAAAACGGTCTTTTCGCAAAGCAGCACAAGTGGAGGCGGTTCCGTTCGGGCGTAGCGGGCTTAATGGGTTGGAGGCCCATTAGCAAAGGCTATAAATAGAGCTGAACCCCTGGTGTTAGGGTTAGATTTTGAGAGAGAAAATTAGGGTTAGCTTTAGCAAAAGGGTTTGTTTTGCTTTTTGAGAGTTTGTTGAGTTGGAGAGAATGAACTGAAAATCTTTGTAATCTTTCCTCTGTGTTTCCTCTGTAATCTCTTGATCTCTATCAATGAAACTCTGAGGTTTTGATTACTTGTTTATGCCTCTTTTTATTCCTTTCCTGCTCATGTTGAATATCTAGGGTTTTGGTGTATCTTTTGATTCGTCTTATGAAATAGCATGAAACTTGATATCTAGAGTCGTTTTGATATTGCTAATATATCCTCAAAGTTTCATGAGCTAAGAATCTGAGAATCTTGTCTATTGTGGTTTTTGGTCTTTCTTGCCCCTTCTTCAAGAAATCTGATTTTGCTTTGTTAAATGAATCTTTGCTTGCGATTCTTCTCCATGAGGTCAAGATGCTGTTTAGGATGATGTCCTGTGAAGCTTGACCTGAGAAGAGCATTCAAGATTTAGTATTTTGGATTTTTTGGGAAAAACCCGAGCGCTTTGTTCTTGATCGGGACAATGGAACTTCCGATTGTCAAAGTAAATCTCACAGCGGAACTTCCATTCGAGCCCGAACTACGGGAGCGGAACTATGGCGGTAGAATCGAGCTTCGATTTTTGTGAGCGATCAAGCTTGTCTTAGTTCTCTGACGAAGCGGTGAAGTTTGTTTTAAATGATAAAGGGAGTTCTTAATTTTAAGGCACCATTCACCCCCTCTTGCCATTTCGGTCCTTCAGAAATTGTTCCACAGCTTACACCACCGGGTACTCCATAGTGGAATGGAGTGTCCGAGCGGCGTAATCGAACCTTGTTAGACATGGTTCGGTCAATGATGAGCCAATCAGATCTGCCATTGTATTTTTGGGGTTACGCTCTAGAAACTGTCGCTTTCACTTTGAACAGGGTACCATCTAAATCAGAACATAAGACACTATATGAGATATGGACTGGGAAAAGTCCTAGTTTATCTTTTCTAAAGATTTGGGGTTGTGATGTTTATGTTAAACATTTGACGTCTGACAAACTCACACCCAAGTCGGATAAATGCTTCTTCATAGGATATCCTAGGGAAACCAAAGGATATTATTTCTACAATCAAGAGGAGGGCAAAGTGTTTGTTGCCCGTAATGGTGTCTTTTTGGAGAAAGAGTTTCTTTCAAAAGGAGTCAGTGGGAGAAAGATGCAACTCGAAGAAGTTCGGGAAACATCTTAAAGTGTTTCAACTCCTACTGAACCTCTACAGCACGAAATGTTGTTGAACCTGTAGAAGAGACATCAGCCCCACGTAGATCTAAAAGGCCGCGTCAATTGCCTATAAGGTATGGGCATGACGTATTATTGGTGAATAATGGTGAGCCTAACACTTATAAGGAAGCGATAATGGACCCAAACTCTGAGAAATAGCTTGGAGCCATGAAGTCCGAGATAGACTCCATGAGTGTCAATCAGGTTTGGAACCTGGTCGAGCCTCTTGATGGTGTTGGAACCATTGAGTGCAAATGGATCTATAAGAAAAATATTGATATGGATGGAAATGTTCACATTCATAAGGCTCGACTTGTCGCAAAGGGGTTTCGACAAGTTCAAGGAGTTGACTACGATGAGACCTTCTCACCAGAAGCGATGCTTAAATTCATTCGGATCATTCTAGCTATTGCTGCATATTTCGATTATGAGATATGGCAAATGGATGTCAAAACAGCTTTCCTTAATGGAAACCTAAGTGAGGATGTGTACATGACACAACCTGAAGGTTTTGTCGATCCAAAGAATGCTAGTAAAGTGTGCACACTTCATAAATCCATTTATGGGTTGAAGCAAGCATCTCAGAGTTGGAATCTGCGTTTTGATGAGGAAATCAAAAGGTTTGGTTTCGTCAAAAACAAAGAAGAACCTTGTGTTTACATGAAGGTTAGTAGGAGCGCACTTGTAATCCTAATCTTATATGTGGATAGCATATTATTGATTGGGAATGACATTCCCATGCTGGAATCAGTTAAGGTGTCATTGAAAAATAGTTTTTCTATGAAAGACCTAAGAGAAGCAGCATATATCTTGGGAATAAAGATCTATAGAGATAGATCAAGAAGGCTAATTGGATTAAGCCAAAGTACTAGCATTGACAAGGTGTTGAATAGGTTCAACATGCATGATGCCAAGAAAAGGTTCTTGCCTATATCACATGGCATAAATCTTAGCAAGAATCAGTGTCCTTCGACCACTGATGAGCGAGACCATATGAATAGTATTCCATATGCTTCGGCCATTGGATCTATTATGTATGCCATGGTTTGTACCCGACCAGATGTATCATATGCACTAAGTGTTACGGCGGATGCGGGTGATCGGTGAATGTCCTTTGGGCGGTGTGAAAAATATTCTTAAGTACTTAAGAAGGACTAAGGATGTGTTCCTAGTTTATGACGGTGTTGAAGAGCTCGTTGTAAAGGGTTACACCGATGCAAGCTTCCAAACTGACAAAGATGATTATCGTTCGCAATCTGGTTTTGTATTCATTTTGAATGGAGGAGCGGTGGTGGAAAAGTTCCAAGCAAGAAACGGTTCTTTGATTCTCTGACGAGGTGAGTACATTGCGACTTAGAAGGCGCAAAAGAAGGTGTTTGGATAAGGAATTTCCTTACTGAGTTGGGTGTAGTTCCGAGTGCCTTATGCCCATTGAATCTCTATTGTGACAATAATGGAGCCATTGCGCAGGCTAAGGAGCCGAGATCCCATCAGAAGTCCAAACACATACTCAGGTGTTATCATCTCCTTCGCGAACTGGTCGATAGAGGAGATGTTAAGATATGCAAAGTTCATACGTATTCAAATGTTGCTGATCCGTTGACTAAGCCTCTCCACAGCCTAAGCATGAGGCGCACACAAGAATTATCGGTATTAGATACTTAAATGATTGACTCTAGTGCAAGTGGGAGACTGTTGGAAATATGCCCTAGAGGCAATCATAGAGATGATGATATTTCATTATGTTCATGATTTTGATAATATCTTATCATGTTCCTTGAATGAATCATTTGTTATAGATCAATAAGTACGTGACTTGTTGGTGGAACTCTTTAACTTATATGATGTCATTCTAAATGTATCCCTGGTCGGAGGTCACTGGTCGGAACACCAGTGATTCTATGACTAGCACATGTATTGATTGATGACCTTGTTTCACCGGTCATGGATATGGAGATATCGAATCAATAATGTGAGCACATGTTAGAGAACATGGCGTTGGATAGACCCATCATTGAGACACTATTGAGATTGTTATGAATCATTGTGTCATTAGTTGGTCTCAAGTAATGATGATGTATAATCCTTAGACCTGAGATCAGCATGGTTTCCTACATGTGTAATAGCACTCTTAGGGGTTGTCAAACGCTACTCCGTAACTGGGTAGTTATAAAGGTAGCTTTCGGGTATGCTATAAAACATGCGGAGGGATGTGACTGGTCGAGATGTGATTTGCCCCTCCTAACATAACAGGAGAGATGTCTCTGGGCCCCTCGTGGTGATCGGATAAAGAAAGTGCATGGCCATGCCACTAGTGGTCGAAGTGTCGACCACATGATGTTATCCGACACTCGATCGAGAAAGTATTGAACAGTCCATGGATGACACATCATCTCACCTGGAGTTCAACCAGACATCGTGAGGCAAAGGGAGAATGCATGAGTAGGTCGCTCAGTTTGATCAGTTACGGACTTGTCGTATGGAGATACGTGCTAGTCGTAGACTGGTCAAACATAATCACAGAATGGTAAGAACCTGGTCGTAAGGAGTTATGAACTGATCGTGACCAATTACAACCTGGTCATATAGAGATACGAACTGGTCGTAAGTGATGAGGACCTGATCATAGATCATATTACATCAAGGTTCGTCCGATTTATTCTATATGTCTTTGGGAATCGTTAGCACCAGTTTTTATATCTCTCTTGGCTTTACCTTTTTTTAAAGAAATGTATGTGCGTAGTTCAAGTTTTCGACCGATTCACCAAGGAATATTTTGGTTGCTTTTGGCCGTAAACTCACAACCATTTATGCGCTGGAGGGACCGTTTTGTCTTTTGTGCCGAAGCAATTTATAAATCACAGGCCGAAACCGGTGAAATCAAGGGGCATTACTTGAATGCGACTGCAGGTACATGCGAAGAAATGATTAAGAGAATTTTGAACAAATCCCGAAACTCTAAACTACCTGTTATCCAAAAAAACCTAAAATTCCTAATAACAGACCAAAATCCCCTACACGATTAGTTACAAAAGCTTTTTTGTGCTGCTAGGTACCGCTAACGACTAGTGATCGGAAAAGAGTTTCCGAGTCATAACCGATTACACATGAACCTGTGGGGTCGCACACTTAAAGGGCAAGGATCTGTTTTGGATGGTGATCCAAACTCGTATAGGCCACGAGTTCCTAATGGGCCTCAGGTACGAGACCCATCATGGATGCCTATATAAAGAGGGGCGGTGGCATGGGGTAAAGTAGATGAGGATGATCTTTGGAAGAACTCCTGAAACCCTAATAGCCACGCCTTCTTTACTACGCTACCGGAGCTAGCACTCCAGTGTGTGGTGATCCTTCCCCGTACGTGTGGATACCTCAGAGGTGTTGTTGCGAAGCATCAGCACTAGGACGATCTGCGACTTGTGTTGATCACCGGAGTCGGGGCAGAAGTCGTGTGGTGGGTACGACCACTCGAAGAAGCAGACGCGCTCTGAGTACGACTACTCGAAGGAGGAGACGCGTCGTAAGTACGACTACGACTGCATCAACTCGCTACAACGACTCTACTTCTGCTACGAGTCGACGCGTCTAGCGGTAAACTCGTGATCTATTACTTGTGGTGGTTCCTTGGTTGCGCGGTAAATTTTTGTTTATGCTATCGTAGCATTGCCGCATATCCCAACACCTTGTGCCCATTGGATCTCTATTGTGACAATAATGGAGCCATTGCGCAGACTAAGGAGCCTAGATCCCATCAGAAGTCCAAACATATACTCAGGCGTTATCATCTCATTCGCGAACTGGTCGGTAGAGGAGATGTTAAGATATGCAAAATTCATACGGATTCAAATGTTGCTGATCCATCGACTAATCCTCTCCCACAGCCAAAGCATGAGGCGCACACAAGAGCTATCGGTATTAGATACTTAAATGATTGACTCTAGTGCGAGTGGGAGACTGCTGGAAATATGCCCTAGAGGCAATCATAGAGATGATGATATTTCATTATGTTCATGTTTTTGATAATATGTTATCGTGTTCCTTGAATGAATCATTTGTTATAGATCAATAAGTATGTGACTTGTTGGTGGAACTCTTTAACTTATATGATGTCATTCTAAATGTATCTCTGGTCGGAGGTCACTGGTCAGGACACCAGTGACTATATGACTAGCACATGTATTGATTGATGACCTGGTTTCACCGGTCATGGATATAGGGATATCAAATCAATAATGTTAGCACATGTTATAGAACATGGGGTTGGATAGACCCATCATTGAGACACTATTGAGATTGTTATGAATCTTTGTGTCATTAGTTGCTCTCAAGTAATGATGATGTATAATCCTTAGACCTGAGATCAGCATGGTTCCCTACATGTGTAATAGCACTCTTAGGGTTTGCCAAACGCTACTCGTAACTGGGTAGTCATAAAGGTAGCTTTCGGGTATGCTATAAAACAGGCAGAGGGATGTGACTGGTCGAGATGGAATTTGCCCTCCTAACATAACAGGGGAGATGTCTCTGGGCCCCTCGTGGTGATCGGATAAAGAAAGTGCATGGCCATGCCACTAGTGGTCGAAGTGTCGACCACGTGAAGTTATCCGACACTCGATCGAGAAAGTATTAAACAGTCCATGGATGACACCATATCTCACCTGGAGTTCAACCAGACATCGTGAGGCAAAGGGAGAATGCATGAGTGGGTCGCTTAGTTCGATCAGTTACGGACTAGTCATATGGAGATACGTCTTTGGTCGTAGGCGGTCTAGCGTAATCACAGAATGGTAAGAACCTGGTCGTAAGGAGTTACGAACTGGTCGGGACAAAATACGATATGGTCGTATGGAGATACGAACTAATCGTAAGTGATGATGACCTGATCATAGATCATATTACATCAAGGTTCTTCCGATATATTCTATGTATATTTGGGAATCGTTATGTGCTGCTAGGTACCGCTAACGACTGGTGGTCGGAAAAGAGTTTCCGAGTCATAACCAATTACACATGAACCTGTAGGGTCGCACACTTAAAGGGCTAGGATCTGTTTTGGATGCTGATCCAAATTCGTATAGGCCACGAGTTCCTAATGGGCCTCAAGTTCTAGACCCATCATGGATGCCTATATAAAGAGGGGCGGTGGCATAGGGTGAGGGCAGAGGATGATCTTTGGAAGAACTCCCAAAACCCTAATAGCGCCTTCTCAACCACGCTGCCAGTGCTAGCACTCCAGCGCGTGGTGATCCTGCCCTGTACGTGTGGATACCTCGGAGGTGTTGTTGTGAAGCATCAGCACTAGGACGATCCGCAACTCGTGACGTTCACCGGAGTCGGAGGAGAAGTCACGCGGCGAGTACGACCACTCGGAGGAGCAGACGAGCACGACCACTCGAAGGAGCAGACGCGTCGTGAGTATGACTACGACTGTATCAACTCGCTACAACGACTCTACTTCCGCAATGAGTCGGCGCATCTAGCGGTAATCTCATGATCTATTACTTGCGGTGGTTCCTTGGTTGCACGGTAAATTTTTGTTTGTGCTATCGTAGCATTATCGCATTCCCCAACAAGTACCCCTCTTGAATCGGAGAAGATACCAGTGGTATGTTAGTATCCAGACGTATTCCCCGAAGAACTCCCAAGCATGCCCCTCGATCGCGAAGTTGAGTTCGTCATCGAGCTTACACCCGGTACTACGCCAGTTTCTAAACGGCCGTATCGGATGCCTCCTAACGAGTTGGTTGAACTGAAAGAACAACTCACTGAACTTCGAGATAAGGGATTTATTAGGCCGAGCTCCTCACCTTGGGGATGTCCGACAAACTTCGTTAAGAAGAAAGACAAGAGCTTGTGGATGTGTGTTGACCACCGTCTATTAAACGAAGTAATTGTCAAGAACAAGTATCCGCTTCTGCGGATTGATGATCTGTTCGACCAATTGAGCGGAGATAAGTGTTCTCTAATATCGACTTGAGACTCGGCTACCATCAAATTAAAGTCAGAACCGAAGACATTCCAAAGACATCATTCTCTACTCGTTGCGGATTGTACGAGTACACTGTTATGTCCTTCGGATTGACTAATGCACCAGCATATTTCATGAACCTCAAGAACTCGGTGTTCATAGAGTACTTGGATCTGTTCATCATTCACTACTACAAAACAGGCTATAGAAGACGCCTCATCACAGACGGTTCCTTGGGAACATCTGTAATAAGGAGATATCACAGATGGTTCTTGACAAGAACCGTCTGTGATAATATCAGTATCACAGACGGTTCTTGTAAAGAATCGTCTGTGATAGATCCATATCACAGACGGTTCATAATAAGAACTGTCTGTGAAATGCAGGCCTTATAAATACATGCTCCCGACAGACCCCCTACCCATTCCCATTTGAGCCGCCACCCTGCTGCCTCCTCCCCCATTGCACCACCCCTGCTGTCTCCTCCCACATTGCTACCTATTCCTGTTTGAGACGCCACCCCTGCTGCCTCCTCCCCCATTGCGTCACCCCTGCTGCCTCCTCCCACATTGCGCCACCTTAGAGAGGAGAAGGAAGGAGGCAGGGAGGAAAAGGAAAGGAGAAAGCTAAAGAGAGGAGGAAGGGAGGAGAGGAGGAAAAAAGTGAGCTTCGAGGGTAACGATCTGTAATCCTTTATATTTTCTCTAGGTTAATCACTATTAAATTTAATACTAATTCATTACGTGCGTAGTGTAGATAGACCGAAACGGGATGTACGTTGAGAACCGTGTGAGTGGAGAGTAGATTAATGGCTTGTTTGCTTTTAGAAGAGCCGCCGAGCAGGATATGTTGAAGAAGGGGATAAAATTTATGTATTGTCCATGCATTGATTGCGATAATATAAAAATATTTAACAACCCGGCACAGATCGAAGCTCACTTGATTCGAAGGGGTTTCAAAAAAGGATATACATGTTGGACTAGTCACGGTGAAGAGTAGATTATATAAGAAGTTAATAATGACAACATCACTGAGGAAGTCAACGATATGTCGGATGTGGAATGTGCTTTTGATGAGGATAGGTCGCATGATGACAATCTGGATCAGATGCTACGCGATGCAGAAAGGAACTACGGTGAGCGAGAGTTTTGTAAATTCGAGGGCTTAATAGAGGACTCGGGGAAACCTTTGTTCCCTGACTGCAAACCGGAATACACAAGGTTGTCAACCGTGCTTGAACTGCTGAAATTTAAGACAAGCAATGGTTGATCCGACAAGAGTTTCACGACGTTGTTAGGTCTCTTAGCAGACATCCTTCCGGAGGGAAACGTGCTGCCCAGCACAACCTACCAAGCCAAGAAGGTCGCTTGTACAACTCCATAAATAAAATGAGAAAAAGGAAAAGGAAGAAGAAATTTCCATGGAAATCGTTGTAAACTTGTGAGGAATGTTATTACTAAAAAAAACTGGGCTGGAAATGGACTCGTGGCCCAAATCCAGAGTCATCTTGTCCCTTCACAGTGGACAGCCGACCGAATTTATGTGTTCAGATTTCAGTCTCTTCAGTAGTCAACTTAAAATATCAAGGAATTTAGACCTCTTCTTCTCATGTTCCAATTCAACCAGCTTAAAGCAAACCCTCTATACATATTGTGACTATAGTGGAGTAGTTACTGTGTGTACATATATACAAAGATGCCTACAAAGATTCCTATCATGATGGTCAAATTTAGAGAAACTGTTGGACCAAAGTAACATAAGTTACCTACAAAATCATGATAACCTCTTTGAAGAATCATGCGGGTGAACTTTCTTGACGAACTGAGGTACCGGAGTGGCTAATTTCATTTCTTGCTAAAGTCAGTCAATTGGTCAGATCAAAAGGTTGAACTGTACCATGTCATTGCCGACCAAGCGGCAGATATCTTGATCACCAGAAGGTTGAATTGTACCATGTCATTGCCGACAGAACCATATACAGCGTACATGTGTAACATTTCAAACAATATGTTCCCTCACCTTGCACTTGTGCCTAGGCTTTTTACTTTGGCTTAATTAAGCAGCTGACTATTGTTGTATCTAAGCCATTGCCAATTGATTGTTGCACACTCCACTGATGTCTCAACGTGGTTACAGAATCGATGCATTATGTAACCACTAAAAATGATGGGAAAAAAGAGAGAACAAATGCACTAACAAATTAACAATGACATGCAAAACCCCAGGAAGATCTTGCAATAATACATGGCGTTCTACAATCAGTAAAATTTGGATGGTTGGTCTTAACAAGAGTAGATAAAATACACTACAAAGAACATAGTAACATGCATTATCCCTTCGCAGAAGATGCCTAAAGACTAGTTATTCCAATAAAATCCGGTACATTGCCAACGCTTTGTGCAATAAATACTCTCTTTTGCATTCTAACCCGAAGAAGTGCACTTATTCCATGGTGACTGGAACAGCAAATATACCCTGCTGCTTCATAATGCCTAAACAATAAGCTGCTTCTGTTGATAAAAGACAATTCAGTCATCAGAATGGAAACTCGGAAATACATTTGGAGAGTGCTGATCTAGCATTAATCATCAGGGATCTACAGGTACATGTGAAAGAAAGATTCAGCATTTATTGTGCTGAGAGCCTTATGCAAATTTCATAAAAACAAACAAGGAAAATAAGCTGGGTGATTAAAACGCTGTGAGATGAGCAAAACATTAGGAAAGGTTCTAAAGATTTTCCATGGTATAAATTATAAAACAATATCACATCTGGTGTTTTTTGTCATACTATTTGTGTACTATGCTTCACTATTTGGTAGTAGTATTCATACAGACAAATATTTCTATATGTTTCAAGTTTATGTTTACACAAGGCTAAGACAGTTTAAAAAAATTGCAAATTCCTATATTCCAACCAAGTTTGCCAACTTGGACGCTTGTGTCAGCATAAGAATAAGATGTTACAGGTTTTGAGCATGTATAATACTACTATAGACAGCAGTTGTCTATAGCACCCTTCATCTATAGACAGCTGTTGTGGACTCTTTTATTGGACGAACATACCAGTGCTGCAATAAAGCTTCCAAGATGCTGCCAGCAGGTGTCGAGGCCGGGAAAGTAGCTTTGGCAACATTGCAAGATTTCGGAAGAGATGGAATTAGGAAAGAGTTTTAGGAAATCAATTTGGTTTGCATACTGATACATTGAGTTTTGGTAGTTTCAGTTAGGTAAGAACTTCAGAGTTCTAGCCGGTTTTCCAGTGTAAGCCTATAGTCTATAAAAGACTCGGCAGTTTAGAGATTTGTCAAGCAATAACAAAAGCTTCTAGCTTTAACTCCCGTAGTTCAGAGCCTCTTCGCTGGCTAGGGATGAGCCCTACCGAGCGAACGACGGTGCACGCGATGTACCTCGCTACCCTCTCTGTTCCAATAAAGCATCTCGCGAACAGCTTCTTCCCCCTCTCGACACCACCCGCAAGTCAGTCCATATCAACTTGGTATCAGCTTCAGGTTCTACACCCATTAACATGGGAGACGCAATGCTTCTGGAGGAGGTGCTCAAGAGGATGGAAGACAGGATCATGGTTGTCACGACGTCGCCTTGGCGTCCAGGCGGTGCATAGGGGGCGCCGCGGAGGAGCGCCTCGGCTTGCACATCTAGGCGGGTGCCCAGGTCGGTGTGGCATCCACGGCGTCGAAGAGGCGCCCAAGGCGAGCTTCTGGGCGGGTGCCTTGCCACATCTGCCCCGGATAAGGAAGGAAAGAGCCTCGGGGTCTCAGGCTGCCAAGCGCAAAAGCTTCGCTCATGGGAAGGAAGTGAAGCTGAAGTGAAGCGCCAAACCCTAGACGGCTAGCCGTCGCCGCCCCTCACCGTGCCGGCCACCAGCCGCCAGGTACGCCTTCTCCGACCTCCCTCCCTCCACCGCTCCATACTCCCTCCTCCGCTCCCTCCCTCCCTCCCTATCGTGGCCCAACCTCCACTCACGCCGCGCCGCCCCACTCCCTCCCGCGCTCTGGCCGCACCACCTCCCTCTCGTGCTCCCGCAGCGCCCACCACGCCGCCTCCCTCCCTCCCACGCTGCCTCCACTCCCTCCATCCCTCTCGCGCTCCTGCCGCTCCAACTCACTCCCGCCACGCCCCCTCTCTGCCTCTGCTTCCCCCTCTGCTTCGATGACTTTGCTGATGTGCGCTTCTCCCCTCTGGTTGCCCCTCTGCTTCAGTGACTTTGCTGATGTGCTAGTGTTGCTACTGAGTACTAATGTGCTAGTGTTGCTACTGAGGTCTATCAACCTTTGAATCTTTGATGGAAAATCAGAGAGAGCAAGGTGGTGACAATGCTAAGGCAGCCGAGCTGCAAACTGAGCAAGAGCAATATGATCCAAGTAAAGATCCTAAACGAAGGGCAAAGTCCAAAGATCCTAGGTGGCAATATGGTTTTTGGCCAGATTTGGGCAACAAAGATAAGGTCCAATGCAAGCTTTGTGGAGTGATTGTTTCTTCGGGAATCAAGAGGCTTAAGCAACATCTTGCTAGGGGCTTTCGAGATATAGAGAAGTGCTCCAAAACAACCACAACCATCATGAGAGAGATGCAAGACTACCTTACGAAGGGGGTGAGGAACAAGCCAATCAATTATGATGATGATGATGATGTAGAAGAGGCGCAAGAGGAAGCACAAGAGTTCAAGGAAGTGGACCAACCACAAGGAGAAGCAACACATTCATCAAAAGGCTCTTGGCCCTCTCTTCGGGCATCCACCACAGTACCAAGGCTAACTCCAAATTCTGGGACAGCTATGAAAAGGAAGCTAGCAGTTGTAGCTCTTCAATCCAAGAATGCCAAGAAGCCTTCTCCAACGCCTCCGAAGGGAACTAAATCTGTTATAAGTATGCTTCAGAAGCTTCCCCATGTGGTGGTCGAGGAAAGACATGCAAGGGGGAAGAAGCAAACATACATAGAGCAGTTCAACTCTATGGTCACCAAGGAAGATGGAGAGAGACGCAATGAATACGTAGCAGATTTTTTCTACTCGAATGGTATACCCTTCAATGTGGCCAAATCAAGGTCCTTTGAGGTAATGGTTGAGGCCATTGGGCAAATTGAACCGGGCAATATTGGTCCAAGTTATCATGAGCTGAGGAAACCAGTGTTGCAAAAGACAAAGAAGAAAATGGATGTTCTAAGGAAGACACATGAGTTAGCTTGGAAGGAGTATAGCTACACTATCATGATAGATGGGTGGAATGATAAAAGAGGACGGCATTAGATTAATTTCCTTACCAATAGCCCAGAAGGGACTTTCCTCCTAGAGTCTATTGATGCATCAAGTCAAGTGGCTGATGTAACAATGCTAGCTGACTTATTACATAAGAGAATTGAGGAAGTTGGCGAGAAAAATGTTGTTCAAGTGATCACTGATAATGGTGCTAACTTCAAGGCAGCAAGCAGACTTCTAATGGCCAGAATTCCTACTCTATTTTGGACCACATGTGCTGCCCATTGCATAGAATCGTGTTGGAGGAAATTGGTAAGATACCTGAGTTCAATAGTTGCATTAACAAAGCCAAGCGTGTCACCACATTTATCTATAGGCATGGGAAGCTTCTTGATGCAATGAAGGATAAGATAGGAGGCCATGATCTTGTGGGGTCAGCAGCCACTCGATTCGCCACATCGTTCCTAACCTTGCAGAGTTTGTTCAAGCATAGGGCTGCATTGAGAAATCTCTCTGTGGACGAGGATTGGAATAGGAGCAAATTGGTCAAGTCACAAGTGTGGAAGAATATAGCTGAAATTGTGCTCTCTACTATTTTTTGGAATGTTGTGCAATACTCCAAATGAGCAACACAACCACTAGTTATTGTGTTGAGGATCGTTGATGGTGATGAGAACCCGTGATGTCAGAGGTTTTGGTAGCTATGGATGTTGCCAAAGAGAGAATAAAGGAATCCTTGCAGAGCAAGGCTCGGCTCTCCTTGAACGTGTGATTGGCATTATTGAGAGGCGGTGGACAGACCAAATGGAAGTGAAATTATATGGGGCTGCATTGTACTGGAATCTAAGTAAATTTTATGCATTCAAAGAGAAAGTACACGTGCCCGAAAGCTAAGAGACAATTTCAACGATGTTCTTTCTAAGATGGTTGGTCAAGACAAGGCACTTGCCACAAAGATATCTACCCAAGCTAATCATTATGAGAAAAAGCGAGCTTGCTTTGGAAAGGCACTAGCAATATCAAGTCAAGGAAAAATGAGCCCACGCAAGTACTCATTTTCATTCCAATTTGGCATATTCAATTTCATTGCTTCATGAATCATGCATTTTGCATTATTGTAGTTGATTGGTGGGATGTATATGGTGGTGACGCATCAGAGCTTCAACATTTTGCAAAGCGTCTTCTTGGTCTTTGTGTTTCGTCTTCCGGGTGTGAGCGCAATTAGAGCACCTTTGAATTTGTAAGTAGTTACTAACTAGTAGTCTAGTACTAAGTAATGTATAATTGTCTAATTGATCATTGTCTAATTGAATTTGTTTAATGTTCTCTGAATCTTGAATCTTTTTTGTTATTATTCCTTTTTGATGCATACAAAGAGAAGGTATCGGCTGGAGCACCAAAGGTTGAATGATTTAGTTTATATCAAATATAACAAAAAGATTGCTACAAGATTTCAAAGGATGCATGTAGAGGGGAGCAACTTTAACCCATTGATCTTTGATGAGTATGAGTGGAACATTGACTGGATTGATGCGGGTGCTGAAGATGTCCATGAGACAGAGCTGGAAAATCTAGACTGGGCACTTATTAATAAGGTTGTGGGTGCATCAAGTGCGCTCCGTGGCCGCAATCTACCTAGGCAAGCCCATGCCACAGCTGCTAGGACTGGGAGTGTTGTATTGTCTTATCATCGGCGACGTCGTGGTGGTGCTGCAAGTTCAAGCTCAAGGCCGATTGAAGAGGAAGGAGGAAGGAGAGGTGACGAGCATGATGAAGATTTTGAGATAGATGATGAAGAGATTGAGGATGACTACGGCTAATCTCCTCCTACTCATGACAATGCACAAAGTGGTGTTGCAGGCCGTGGGGAAGATGATTCAACTTCATATTATGATTGTTGATGGCCTTTGCAATTTCATGCTTTTGCTATTGATTATCTTTTGTTATTCAGATGTAGTTGTTTCGTAACTTTGTTTGTCTTTGACTCATGTGGACAAGTACTAGTAGTTGACTAGTTGTCATGTACCGGAGTAATAGACCTATGTCCTATGGTATGCATTAAAATGCAGTGATGCACTATGCAGTAGTAGTACTATGTGATGGACTGATGGCTGCTCTTGAACTTTAAATCTTATTTCATTTGATCATTTCAAATTTACAAATATGAAATTACAATAATCAATGCTCAATTGCTCAGTATTCGGTAACTCATTTTACAAATTTACATGTTAATGTTTGCTATCTTTCTCAATGGCAGGAACATATGGCTTCAATGGCTATGATCTTGTATTCTTGTGAAGCTGCTATCGATTGTCTCTCTACGACTTCAACTTGGATGGGGGTGCTTGGCTACCTGGAAAAAGAGCAAAAGAATGGCAGGCTCATCAAAGTATACAATTGTCATTGACCTCTGTAATTTGTTCTTTTAGTCGAGTAGTCAAATACTCATCAAGTGAACTGCCTTAGCTAGCCTTGACTCGCCTTGAAGACGAGTAGAAGCCCGCCTAGACGCCATGGCACCTCTTAGGCGCCGTGGTCGCCAAGCCCGCCATGACAACCATGGATAGGATGTCTGGGAAGATCAATTCCATGCTGACTGAGCTTGGCGACTTGAAGATCCAGCAAACGGTGAACAACGTGGCTATCGCCCGGCTGGAAAAGACTGATCCTAGCATGCGGCTTGAGCCCAAAGATGTTCCACCAGGGCAGCGCGCAAGTTTGGACGATCCAGGAGATAAACGCTAAGCAGCACCACAGTATCACCATCTCACTTTTCCCACCTTTGATGGGGAAGAGGATCCCCTTACGTGGCTCAATAGATGTGAGCAGTTTTTCCGAGGCCATAGAACACTTGAAGAGAAAGTTTGGTTGGCGCCTTATCACATGACGAGAATTGTGCAACAGTGGTATTATCGGCTCGAACGTGATGAAGGACGACCATGGGGACGACCGTTTACTGTTCGAACGGATCACTACAGCTTAAAGTTCCTCCTTGATTAGTGGCTTTCAACGATTCCACAACATCTGTGGGTCAGCAAGTTGTTCGGGTATGATTTTTTGGTGGAATATTGACCAGGCAGACAAAATGCAGCGGTCGATGCACTATCCAGACATGATGAGGAGGTTGTGTTGCATGCTTTGTCCGGCCCTCGTTTTTCTTGGTTTGATCAATTGCACAAGGAGCTGGCCGAAATACCATCCATGGTCGAATTACGTTCTCGCATACGGGATGGCAAGGAGGACAAAGTTTGGTCAGAGGCTGACAATCTAACAGTTCCTACAACCCGCAAGTCAGTCCGTATCACAGCACTAAAGACAACTCCTGCAATGGGTTATCTTTTTATGTCTCTATAGACAGCTCCCTCGTATACAATGTGTTTTGTTTCCCGTATTACAGCCGACCACTGCATGAGAGATGTCCTAATTCTCTATGTCCCCCCTCTCATCCACATTATCTCGTGTTCTACGTAGCAAGGCTTACACACAGCTAAAGTCACACTATTGTACATGCTCTTACAGGTAACACGAGCTAAATCACATTTCCAAAGAGAACATTTATAGGGAATATAAAGAAGCAGCCTTTAACCCCCAAGTCTTGAGTTTTAACTTCCCAAAAGAGTGCAAACAAGAACCAGCTATAACCAACTTTCAGTTTGCCAAAAGGCGCCAAAATAGTAACACTTCATTGGAATACTTCAATCTATCAACAGCTCAAGAAGGGGCACATTTAACCCTTCAAATCAAAAGTATCACACTTCTACTAGCACATGAACTCCATAAGATAACGCAACATATGCTATGCAGTCACATTTTCATAGCATGAGATTTTCAGGAATAAATCAGAAATCACTAACCTTGTAATGGCAAATTATGCTTCAGTGCTTTCCTTATAGGGTTGGTAATTTAGCCAAAGGAACCTCTGCACTTGCGAGACCAACATAAGCAATTTTTAGACTTCCGACACCCAGAATTGATTCCCAGTCGAGCATTACCTTGACTCTGACCATAATCATATGTAAGCTCTGTCATTGGCGGAATATGCTTAATAGCAAAGAATGCAATATGTGGATATCCCTCGTCACCATGATCATACAAAACTGGCTGCCAAAAAACATTAGGTGAGCAGCTGTGGTTCATAAAGCGAGCTATGTTGCCAGTTCGTTTTGCACTAATGATTATTGGCAGTTGCCTAGATGTCTCATTTAAGTCAGAAAGACTAGGTTCACCCAGTAATTCTGGTGCATAGTTCCATCTTAAATTCTGTTCAGTGGGAGTTGTCTCAAAGATGTAATCATCTTCTCCATTCACACTATTTTTGTCAACAATTTCACCTGCATATTCACAGATTAACGTGCCTGCTCGAATTGGATCCCAACTACGAAGGCCCCAACCTCGGTCTCCCGTCTTAAACACTTCAAAGTGGATCTGGGTACCTTTCTGTACAACTCGGTTCCGGCAATTATGTGAACAAGTGCATGAATCATTACACTCATATAACATAGGCATCCGGCTAACAAGTATGCCTGAAGCACTGTAAGGAAGGTCACCAGCATTACGATGCGTACAAGAGCAGTTGTTATCACCAGGGAGGCATACGCTTGTGCATTTGCAGCCTTGCATCTTTCTCAATGAGCTCAGAGAATTCCCGTAGTTCAGTTTAGTTGTATAGGTGAAGTGGCTAGGGCCTTTCTCATCGTCAACCTCATTTACAAGGCAAACGGGCTTATTTTCCACACCATATGATATGTCGCGCAATATAACATGGTCTCTAGAGGACGGACTTTCCCTCCATTTTTCAGTCTTCTTCCACACCGCAATGCCATCAGGTTGGCCAGGTTCCCTGAGCAACTTGTGTTTGAACACGTTGAAACCAGATTTCCCTTTCTCCACCCAGGCCTCTCTGATCTTGTAAAGGCCATCATATATGTATATCTTACCAGTTGGACAAGTCAAATCTCTTACACTACGAATGACTCTAATTGGATTACCTCTATGCAAACTCCTCTCCAGTGCAAGATTACCTCTCTCAAGTTTTTGGTCATCCTTACCAGACATGCCCTGTCCAGTGTAAACCAGAACATCTGGATCATCTTCCATATTCTCATACACACCGGCTGACACAATACTAATAGCCACAGGGTCCTCCTCGCCACCAAATTTAGCAGACATGTAATCAATTCCCGCCATGCTCTGACTATTCAGACCTACCAGGCACATCTCGATTCTGAAGTAGAACATGTCACCAACCTCGACACCTGGAACCTCTCCAATCCTCTTGTTCTTGTTGACACGAAGTTCAGCACTCATCATGATACTCCCAGCCTTCAAGTTATGCTGCTGCTTTGCTGCTTGCTTCACCTCATCCAGCTGCATGAGCCTCCGCCGCAGTGCGTCAAACATCATAAGTACATTATCTACAGATTCCCTAGGATCATCTGAAGAGAAAGATGGCAGGTGCAGCAAGTTGGTGTCAATTTTCTTAGGTCGTCCTTGTTTTACTGTCATGTCACCGGTGTCATTATCTATTGAGAGACCTGAATGACTTGAAGGAGTCGCCAAACCATCGGGCTGCACGCCGCCGTCCCTCTTCCTCTTACCATCTTCTGGTAAGGTGGCTGCAAAAGGTGTCTGCAAAATAGGCTCACTATCTTTTGAATGAATTGGAGGACCTGAAGTGTCTGAACTATCCTGCACATGCCTGGGTCGTCCCCTTTTCCTCGTAACAGATTCATGTACAGTGGATGTGGGAGGTGTCTGAAAAACAGGTGTACTATCCGCTTGAGGAGCTGAAGGAGTTGGCAGGACAGAAATATCTTGCACACGCCTGGGTCGTCCCCTCTTCCTCTTACTAGATTCCAGTGTGGTAGCTGAAGGAGGTGTCTGGAGAGCAACATTGTTACCTTCTGGAGGAGCTGGAGGAACTGAAGGAACAGTAGTATCTTGCACACACTTGGGCCTTCCCCTCTTCTTACCAGATTCCTGTGTTGCGGCTGCTGGAGGAGTTTGCAAGACAGGGGTGACCATTGTGTTGTTTGCAGTACCATTAGCATGAGTGGCTCCATTCATATGGACCACATACGGCTGCCTCTGGTTGGGATCTGCAGGAGCAGCCGGTGCTGCAAACATCGGTGGAACACCGGCAGGCATCCCCAGTTCGGTGCCTCCAGCATATGGTCCAAACGGGGTGACACAAACCAACGAAGATGAGTTTTGAGGGGTGAAAGTATGCAGCCCGAGCGGCGCAGGGAACATGGGAGTCAATGTGCGCAAGGGCTTGGCATCGACAACTGCTGCATCATTCAACGGAACTGAAGCCGTTTGCTGATTTCCAACCATTGTAAACCACTGGCTGATTTTTCGCCAAATCAAGATTTATGGCAGTATTTCCTTTGTATCTTCTTCTAAAGTCTACAATTGTTCGCAGGTCACACTTTAAAGAAAGCTGGAAAGGAAAAAAGAAATCCATCAGTGTCTTCAGTCTACAAATGAGCAAGAACTGACAGATATGATTACTTAATCAGCATTTTTGGAATCTGCTGTGTTACTAACCAAGAAGCATTAACAGCAGATATGGAAAAAAAAATACTAAAGCTTGACTGTTCAACACAGATTTCTAGCTCACTTAGCACTACAACAGAGATGCAACATCAGTAGCATAATTTAGACAAAAAAAAGAGAGACAATTTTATATTCTTCGAAGGAAGATTAAGTACCAATTCAAAATCACAAGACTGAAAGTTGATAAAACATCTAGTAATGACATAAAAATGTGCAAGACGAGGTTGCCAAGGAAAGTTACAAGAAGAACCGAGAGTTGCACAGATCTTGGAACTTATATAAGCAAGTAGGGGCAGGCCCAAAGTAAAATGTTGTTGGGGACACCATGTAACTAAGTAACTACTCTCTCCAGTCTAAACTGAATGTTGCATTGGTAAATGTGCCACCGATAAACTTTTTGAACTTGTACCATTGATATATTTGTAAGTATCGAGATTGTGCATGAGAAAATGGCACAAGTATATTCATCATAAAAAATGCTGTCATAATATTGTAATTTTATATGTTTTTCCTAATTTATAACAGCAAAAACACCATCATTGTTGTGTATTGGAGAACATGTAGAGTCAAAAAAATAACATTCTTTTTGGACTCAGAGAGAGTAATAGGTGCTGTTTAAAGTTTTTACACTATATACTTCCAACAGTTTCTTAGGCTATACATGGCTGTCAGCTGAGACAACTCCATGTGAATATAACACGACGAATCAGTTTAACAAAAGAACTTATTTACAAGGACTTACATAAATGTTTGCTGTTTAAATTTTGTTGAAGCACACGACTAAGATCAGAAAATAACTTCCATTTTTATAGCAACAAGTTGGGAAAATAGCAAATTTAACACATAACATTGATAGCACCATGAAGGCTGAAGATCATTTTGCATGTAGACAATCAAAAGTAAAAAATTCTTAGTAGCAACTGCATGCTATAAAATGCTTGGCCTGTTGGGAATAATAGTTGGTAATAACTAACAAAAATAAGATCACGGCAACCATGGATTATTAGATAAAAATACGTTCGTCAAACAGGGAAAACATGAGGATGACCATGTGTAGGTGCAGGCTGGTGGGGAGTGTGGAATTGGCCAGGGGTGGGTGGCCGGCGCGTGGCCATTTGCAGTGTGCTCACGTGGGGGTGTAGGAGGGGCAGGTATGCATTTTCTAGTGAAAGACCAGTGTAGGTGTGTGTACCACACTTTTTTTGTTCGACTAAAAGGTGAACACGCCTTAACTACTTGTTTCTTGTACACGGTGGATCCAAGGCCAGCCTAACCCCGTGGGTCTCTATGATGAAACTCAGTCAAGCAAGTCACCTCGTTCACCGGAGTCAAATTGTCATACACTAGTGCATGCTCTGCATAGCTCTCATCTATAGCCTAGC
The DNA here is from genome assembly GCA_036346395.1 of Hsuehochloa calcarea. Classification (NCBI taxonomy): domain Eukaryota; kingdom Viridiplantae; phylum Streptophyta; class Magnoliopsida; order Poales; family Poaceae; genus Hsuehochloa; species Hsuehochloa calcarea. The sequence continues at coordinate 25,033,218 of CM070608.1, read as the reverse complement.
ATTTTGCTAAATTTAGCACAAGGCATGCTTTGCTAATTAACTCCATTGCCCTCTGTCTTTGTCACGCAAGGGATTCCAAGATGCTCTGCAGCATGCTATTCACACGTGGATGGGCCTAGCAAAAAGCATTGTCACTCTACTACAAAACATTCATCAGTGATCACAACTCGCTAAAATTGGTGCAAGAACAGGCACCTGTGATACCATACTCCTCTTCTAATATTAATAACACAGCCATGTAACTATACAAATGCATACAAGGCAGTGAGTCGTAGGATTGTGTTATGAGGTAATCGCAAAAGAAGCTCCATACAACTCTCGACAAGCTATTCTGTAGCATCTAACCCTGCTACATATTTCCTTCTTTTGAAACAGCCCCCATGGCATGTTCTTTCGGACCAAATATCACGGTAAATATTGAAAAAAGGGCTAAAACCAATGGTCACTGGCACATGCATTTGGCAGTTGGCACTATCATCTCCAGCACCCGTCAAGCCAAATCCCAAAAAAAATTGTAAAATAAACTGCTATTAGTAGTACTAGTTTAGGGAAATAGACACCCTAATACGATAGGCGCACTTGGACATGGGTGGATGCACCCGCACCTTGGCTAGTCCTGTCCTACACTCCTATCCTATGGGGGCCACAGCACGGGACCCCTCTGAGATCGATCTGATCTTGCGCGCAGCTACGAATCAAACCATGGATGGACAAGTAATGGATTGGATTACTAGTCCACAACGGCAGCGAACAAATCGGCAACTAAATCCCACGAAGAAAGGTCTGGATTTGGTTGCTCGCAGCAAAGAGAGAAGCTAGGGCTTACCAACAGCGAGCTCCGGAGGGATCGCGATTCCAGAATAAAGGAGGAGTGGAGGACGAAGCCAACGGCTACGAGAGGAGAGCTCCTCCGAGGTGGCGGGCAGGCGTACTCCGGTGGAAGGAGGGCGGCGCTGGCGGACAGAGAGAGAGAGGGTTGTGTCGTACTACTGTGCGAGACGAAGGTTAGCCTTGAAGGGGAGAGCCGAGTCGGCAGGAGGTAGAGGGTACAGATGGGCCGTGGACGAGGTTGGGCCTATCCGAAGTTCGACCCGTTGACCCAGACGACTTTTTTTTTTTGACGCAACATGTTGGTCACGACGTGAGTGCGTGGGAGCGTGGGTGCATGCATAACTGTGTGCATGCTGTCCGAGTCTTGGTTTCGTATATGTTTATAAAGCCAAGGGCGCGCGTGTGTTGCCCTAGCTCTTGCCAAAGCAGTGGATCGACGCGCTTATGTACCATATCGAAGCAGTGGATCGACCAATGCACGTTGTGTAGTACAGGAAGAAAGATCTACAAAGCTGAATCAGATGTGCATGAAAAGGACGCTTCGATTAGACAAATGTAATTTTACTGGGAGAACAAGTGCGATTTACAGGAATAACAAATGTAGTTTACCGGGACAAATGCAATTTTACTAGAAGACAAAAATTCAATTTACTAGAAAAGACCAAAACGCAAATTTACTGGAAGGCATACGCAGTACAATTTTACTGGAAGGCGTACGTAAATATACTGCAAAGACCGAATTATATCTTGCTGTAAGGCATAGGCAAAATTTACTCACCAATTTCGCGTGCATAATGTCCACCCCGCTGATTTGTTCCCTCATCATGCCAACGGCCTGAACGCAGTCGAACGGCTCGTTTTTTTCCATATTCCTCAATGTTTAGCAGTTTCTTCGTAACAGAACTATGTCAGCGTTTGTTATGGTACACAACGTGTCGATTTACTGGTATCACCTGTAACATTTACTGTAATGCATTCTCTTTGGGATGAGAGAGAAAGCATACCGTCAATTCAATCGGGAGATATGTCATGTACCAAGTACTCTCCAGTCTCATACCAGCATCGTCTTGGCGCAACCTCTGATGAACTAAGACATGAACATGTCTTCAGTCATCTATTTATCTTTGAATGACTCTGTCATGTCTTGCCGGCGGTCGTGATGATGCCGTCTCAAGACTAGAGCAAATACATGATGCAGTCCTAGTGGAAAACAAAAAAAAAAAAAAATGGGCTGATGGTGAGTCACAGCAAAAGTCACTGAGGATAGCAGAAAATCACGCTTGCACAGAAGTAAAAAAGGGACGAGGGTGAGTCACAGTAAAAGACGTTGATGCTAATAGTAAAGCACATATATATGGAAGATAAAAAGATATCCGGACTGTAGCAAATACTAGATGCGGTCCGGTGGATAAAAAGGGGGCGAGGGAATCACAGTAAAAACACGGGAGTCCCGCCAGTGATCGCTTCGACCTAGCGAGCTCGTTGGTTCCTACGACCAATGACACATCGGTGCATCCACGCCACCGCTGGGAGCTGAGTCTGGCAGCTTCATAGCGTGGGGCGTGATTGGGATGCTCCTACCCCCGCCGACATGGAGCACCATGTAACACCCCAATCCAACATTGAGTTTGGAATGCCACTAAGCTACTCTAACTGTGTATTTCATGGGGATATGTTCCAGATCTTAGGATGATGTGACAATTGGCAATGGCGTTTACGGTTTGTCGTTTCACGTGTTTTCGACAAAGTTACAGGCTTACTAGACAGGGGCGGTCCGACCGGTCCTTGCACGACAGTCCGATCGGTCCTAAATCGGTCGGACCAGGCCATGTGGGGCGGATCGGACCGTGATGACAAAAGTGGTCAAAACTATTGGGCCAAAAATAGGTGTTGTAGGCAAGTGAGGGATCCCAATGCACTTGGTCTCATGATTTTGGAGTCTCGATAAAAGTTCTATTGGTTTAAAGTTTCCGAAGGTTTGGATTTTGAGGGTTGAAATTGGCTAAGTCCCAAGGGGCGGTCCGACCGCTCACGAGGAGGCGGTCCGACGAGCCAAGGGCGATCCGGCCGGCTCACTGGAGCGGTCGACCGGTTTCTACTTGAACGTCGGCCAACCGTGGCGATGTTGTTTTGTTAGGTCAAAGTCATTGGTTTCATGGCATATGATTTGCATGATGCATGTTTTGACTAACATGGGTCAAGTTGTGAAGAACTTGTTCCCAAAATTCGTGTTTGCTTGTCTATGGTTGTGCAGGTTGCTTGGTGGTCAATGACGGTCAACGGTGAGGAGGATCGGGACTAGACTTGGAGAGTTGAGGTTGAGCGATCGGCGATGCGGGTGAGTCAATGACTCAAGCGTGACGCAAGATGGGCAAGGGTGACCTATTGGCAAATCCATGACGCATGGTGAAGCGGTTTAGGTCAAAAGGTTAAAGCGGCGCTGCGGCGTGCGTGTGTGACCCGTTTGTTAGTGGGCCTTAACGGGAGCCCAATGGAGTCAAACCCTAGGAGTCTAGGCCTCCACTATAAATAGGGGGAGGTGGTGGCTGCACCACCTAGCTCTTTTCTCTCTCGCCTTTTTATGTTTCAAAACCCTAATTGTCTTTAGGGAGTTGAGGTGGAGGCTAGGGCTCTTGATGGTTTGTGGTGAATTTCGTGATCTTTGATTATCCAGCGATCCATGATGGTGTGGATGTAATCCAGCATCAATCACGAAATCAATCTATGCAAGGTTTGCTTGAGATAAGTCTCTTTTCGTTCTTGCTTTCAATTTCGTGTTTTTAGGGCTTTCTTTGATCCGCGAGTTTGTGATTGATTCTTTCATGTGGATTAGCTTGCTGTGATATGTGTGAATCTATCTAGCATCATCTTGATCATCAATCTCTCACGAACAAGCATTAGGATCAAGTTTTCGTTCTTGCGGTTTTAGACCTTCATTAATCAATTGGCAATTGCTCAAGATCGTTCAAGAATTATCATAATATTCGATTGGAATAGGTCCTCAATAGCATATAGAAGGTGTGTGCAAAGTTTCATAAAGATTGGAGTTGAGAATCAAAAGTTTCACCTAATTGCAACCGTCATCGGTGATTTCTTTATTGCGGATCGGTTACGAGTCGTAGGTCGGACCTTTGTCATCACCGGTCGAGACCGATTTTGGGCGGTCCGACCGCCAACTATTGGTCGATCCGCCCGAATCGGTCCGACCGGTTGGGTCCAACAGTCGAACCGCTTTGTCTTTGTGAGTTTGCAATCTTAGTTGATTTTGTTATTTTGCTTAGGGATTTAATTGGATTCAATACTAGTCTTCCATTTGTCTTGGTATATTAATCTTCATAGCTTCATCATAGCTATTGGAGTGAAATTGTGTTGAATTCATTATTTGGGAAAAAGTGGCGTGCTCCTATTCACCCCCTCTAGTCGCCTTTACGGTCCAACAAGTGGTATCGAGCCTTGTTAGTTCAATCTTGATCTTAACCGGTCCTTTGAACTTTAGCGATGGATAAGTTTTCTACTAAACCGCATATCTTCGATGGGCACGACTATGCCTATTGGAAGAATCGTATCTGCGTCTTTCTTGAGAGCGAGGACAAGCTATTTGGGATGTTGTTAGAGCCCATTGGTTATTCTGAAATTGCTACACATACGCAATTCTTTTGGCTAACAACAATAAGGCTAAGAATCTTTTATATGGTGCACTTGGTAGACAAGAATATGATAGAATTTGCAATCTTTCAATCACGCATGAAATTTGGAACACTCTCGAAACATATCATGAGGTTCGTCCCAAATCAAAAGGTGCGCCAAGCAGTTTACAAGTGTGAATACAATAAATTCGAGATGCGTCTGGAGAGAGCATCGATGACATTTTCGATCGCTTTAATAAAGTAATTAATCAAATGAAAGTTGTTGATATTGAATATTCTCAATCTGAAAATGCCACCCATCTCTTGGTGCAATCAACACCAAGGAGTGGGAGATGAAGGCTCTTGCTATAGAGGAAAATGTTGATCTTTCAAGTCTTACTTTAGAATTGCTTTATAGTAAACTCAAGACTCATGAAATTAAAAGAGTTGATCATCCCAAGAAAGATAATTTAGCTTTGGTAGCAGATCCTCTCAAAAGGCTTTTGATGACTCTTTTGAATCTTCTTACGGATTTTCATTTGCTTGTTTATCGCTATTCATGAAGAAGAGCTTGAAAGTATTCTGAAGCAGAGTTAGCCCTTCTAGCTAAAAAATTCACACGGGCCTACAATAATGTGAGAAACAAAAGAGAGGTGGTCGGTGACATGCTATGAATGTGGTGAGCTCAATCATATCCGACAAATTGCCCCAAGTGAAAGGTAAGAGCAATCATAAGGAAGGAAAGCCCGACTTGGAAGAAGCCTCCTTTCAACAAATCAAGGTATGAGGCTAATAAGCTTGTGAAGGTTGCTCACCGGGTCCTTGCCGCTTTTGAGGATCAATCCTTGAGCGATGTGGATACTAGGGAGTGAGGAGGACAAGGAGGAGGAGATCCTCAAAGCAAAAAGAAAGGAAGGCCAAAGACTTCACGGCATGTACTTCATGGTGACACGGACGATATTGATGATAATGAGGTATCTTTTTCTTATGATGAGCTTTCTGCTAAATATGATTCTATAGTTGAGCAATTGCTTAGTCAAGATGAAGCACTAGAATTTGTCATGACAAAGAATAAGAAATTAGAGTCAAAGATTAACAAACTAAAAGTAGAGCTTAAAAATGCTAAGACTCTTGAACTGATGAATGTTTATCTTGTCATGCTATGCATTGAAATTACCAAGTTACAATCTGCTCATAATATTTACGTACAACAACTTGAGAATGCTAGATCTGAACTAAATGAAATTAAAAGTGCTCCTTGTGAAAATGTTTAGAATCTAGTAAATTGATTGCTTTTGATGTATTTGATTCTAGCCCTTGCACTTCATGTTTAGAAAAGAGCGTGAAATCAAAGATATCTTAGAAGCTGCTAGAGTCAAATATGCTAAGCTTAAGGACGATATTGAAAATACTACTTGTGCTTCATGTTCCACTCTTAAGCTTGAAATTGCTTTGTATAAGGAGAAATCTATGGATAAAACTTGTGATGCTTGTGTTAACTTGAGAAAGAAAATGCTTACCTTCATGATACATTAGAAATTTTCTAAAGGTAAGAAACAATTAAACATGATTCTTGACAAGTCTAAAACTCCTTATAAGAAGCAAGGTTTAGGATTCAATTCTTTTCAAGACAATTCAAACCCAAAAGTCATTCAAGTCTTGGAAAAGGTTTAATTGAATTCAAAACCCAACTGCAAAAACATCTTTTAAATCTGCGGTTTTGTCCAACCTTGTATTAATTCAAATGGTGCTTCTTCTAGTGGTACCAAGTACCATTGCACTTATTGCAAAAAGGTGGACATTTGATTGAATTCATTGGCGTAGGTTGAAAAATGATAGGAAAAATTTTGATAGAATTTCATTCATGCAACCTAGAGCTTCTATGAGACATGGTAACAACGAAAAGAATAAACACGGATTAGGATTTTCTCTCATGCAAATCATTATGTTTCTAGATATCCTAATTCTAATGTTTATCAATTTGGCGGTCGACCGCCGATGGTCACCGGTCGACCGTTTTGGTCGCCGATCGACCGCCAAACTAATCTTGATCGAGACCGCCCATGGACGATTTAAGTCTCATGTTAATTTAAACATTGCTCATAACAGAATGTTAGATGAAATCAAGGATAGTACTTCGGTTTGTATACTCCTTGCGGACGTGTGTCTCGATCTTGGATTCCTAAATCTTGTTTATCTAACTTGATGTTGAGACACATCGTTCTTTTGTTCCTTGATTTTCGGGACTACCGTGGAAAGGGAAGAACACGTGGTTTATCGACTCCGGGTGTTCACACCACATGACAGGAAACTCAAAATGGTTCACCTCTTTCACACGGGCAACGGTGATGACTTCATCACCTTTGGAGATGATACACAAGGCGAATTGAAGGAACAGGATCAATTAGGGTGAACAACAAATTCATTCTAAAGGCGTCGCTCTTGTGGACAAGCTTAGGTATAATCTCCTTTCTGCTTCTCGACTTCTTGATGATGGTTATGAGACTGCTTTTAAGAAAAATGCTTATCGTGTGCTTGATTCTCTTGGTGAGCTTGTGTTTGGAATCTCTAGAGTTGGTAGAATTTTTGGAGTGATTTTTGAGAATCTCTTCTTTGGATCTCTTAAATGTTTGCTTACATCTTCTTGATTTACGGCTTTGGCACCGACGTTTGGGGCACATTGGTTTTGATCATCGACACGAGTTAGTAACCTTGATCTCATGAGAGGTTTGCCCAAACTCAAAGTCGTCAAGGATCTTGTATATGCGCCTGTAGGCATGACAAACAAGTTGCCGCCTCACACCCTTACGTGACTATGGTTATGGTACGGACCGGGACGGTTGCTTCATATGGATCTTGTTGGTCTGCTAGAGTCCGATCGATCGGTGGAAAATGGTATATTCTTGTCATAGTCGATGATCTTTCTAGATATACTTGGGTGTTCTTTCTTACTTCAAAAGATGAAGCTTTTGGTTATTTTCATGACCTTGTTCTTCGTTTGGCTTGAGCTTCACGGTGCTTTGAGAGCGATTCGCGATGATAATGGTACGGAGTTCAAAATGCTTCTTTTGCTTCTTTTTGTCTTTGGCGTGGTATTGAGCATCGTTCTCCTCTCCACACGTCCCTCAACAAAATGGCGTGGTGGAAAGGAAGAATAGAACCTTAGTCGAAATGGCTAGGGCGATGCTAGATGAGTATAGCACAGAGGAGATTTTGGGCGAAGCTATTGCTCTTGCTTGCCATATTGCAAATCGTGTCTTTTGAGACCTTCTTTAGGCAAGACTCCTTATGAGCTTCGTTTTGGTAGAAAACCTCATTTCACATTTTGAGTTTTGGATCAAAATGTTTTATTCTTAAGACAGCAACTTAGATAAATTTGAATCAAGAACTTTTGATGGGTTATTTACGGGTTATCCCGCTCATTCGAGGGGTTTTGGTTTTTAATCTGAGACTAACATTATTCAGAGACTTGTAATGTCACTTTTGATGAGACTAGTCACAGGCTAGATCTATTACTCGATGATTTACAGGTGTGAGAGAGCATTTTTGTGGAGGAAGATGAGGACGAAGCTAATATCATTCCTTCATCTGCTTTCTTGAAGCGCCCATCTTGATACAAGAACACCGCTCGTCTACTTCACCTTGGTTGAGGCTCTGCGCATCTTCATCATCGCAGATACTGCGGAGGTCGAAAAAGCAGTATCTCACCCGGCGCTCCACCGCATTCGAGACAAAGCATCCTCCGGAGCAGATAATAGGTAATCTACATGAGCGAGTCACTCGCTCGGTATAATGATCCAAATCTCTACTCTCATTCGGCTTTTGTTGCTTTTTTGAACCCCGCGATATATCACATGCTTTATCGATTCTAGCTGGGTAAATGCCATGCATGAGGAGTTAGAAAATTTTGAAAGAAACAAAGTTTGGAACCTAGTAGAACCCCTAGTGGTCATAATGTTATAGGAACCCGTTGGGTGTTTAAGAATAAACAAGGTGAGGATGGTTACGTGGTTAGAAACAAGGCAGATTGGTAGCTCAGGGTTTCAGCCAAGTTGAGGGGTTAGATTTTGATGAGACATTTGCTCCTGTTGCTAGACTAGAAGCCATTCGCATTCTGCTTGCATTTGCTGCATCAAAAGGTTTTAAATTATATCAGATGGATGTTAAAAGTGCCTTTTTAAATGGTTTCATAGATGAGGAAGTGTATGTTAAGCAACCCCCTGGTTTTGAGGATCCTAAATATCCAAATCGTGTTTTCAAGCTATCTAAAGCATTATATGGTCTTAAACAAGCCCCTAGAGCCTGGTATGATAGACTTAAGACCTTCTTGCTTAAAAATAATTTTGAGATGGGTAAAGTGGATAAAACTCTATTTATTCTTATGCGTGGAAATGACTTCTTGCTTGCTCAAATTTACGTGGATGATATTATTTTTGGTGGTTCCTCTAATGCTCTTGTTTCGACTTTTCGACAATATGTCCGAGAATTTGAGATGAGTATGATGGGAGAGCTTAATTACTTTTAGGACTTCAAATCAAGCAATGCAAGGAAGGAACTTTCATCCATCGAACGAAGTACACTAAAGATCTACTCAAACGCTTCAACATGGGTGATTGCAAGCCAATTTCCACTCCCATGGCAACCATTCGCTTTGGATCCAGATGAGGAAGGAGAAGTCGTGGATCAACGCGAGTACTGCATGACATGATCGGCTCCTTCACGTATTTGACGACCTCGAGACCGGACATTCACTTCACGGTATGCCTTTGTGCAAGATTTGAGCGTCTCGAGAACTTCCCATCGCCAAGCCGTTAAGCGCATATTCGGTATTTACACTCTACCCTCTTATATGGCATTTGGTATTCTGCTCTTGACTTTGTCCATTAGAGGTTTTTCGATTCGATTTTGCGGTCGTTTCGGTTAGATAGGAAGAGTACCTCAGCACTGTCACTTCCTAGGCACTTCTCTTGTATCTTGGTCTTCTAGGAAGCGGTCTTACATTGCTCAATCCACTTCTTTGAGCGGAGTATGTAGTCTGCTTTGCTAGTTCTTTGTGCTTGATTTTGTGGATGACGTCCACTTTGAAAGATTATGGGTTAAACTTTGCTAGTGTTCCTCTTTTACGTGATAACATACGCTATTAATATTGCTAAAAACCCAAAGTGCAACATTCTAGGACTAAGCACATAGACATTCGCTTTCACTTCCTTAAAGATCATGTTGAAAAAGGTGATATTGTGATGCACTTCAGAGTCCAAGCTCAATTGGCGATATTCTTACCAAGCCTTTAGATCAAACCGATTTTCCTCCTTAAGAAGCGAGTTAGGGTAATTTATCCTTATGGGTTGGTTTGAGGGGAGTTTGATCTTTTCTTATCTTTCCTTGTTCTTTTGATCTTTTATTGTTCTTTTTACAACTTAGTGATCTTTTGAACTTTTTAGGTTTTAGGTTTTTAATTGCATCTCATTGTGTCATATTGCATTCATATGAAAACTCCAACAAGTGGTTACAACAAATGGTATGAAAAATCCAAAAGATGCATTGTAATATAAGATTTTCGATTATTTTTAAAATTGATGAAGCTTTGCCTATTACCCTTTAGAGCTTTTGTATTTCAATTCTTGCTCAATGTCATGTCTAGTTCTTTGACTTACTAGAATTATCATGCTTTTACATGTGTAGCTAAGTCTTTGCTATATGAGCTAGAACATTTTAAACAACTCAAACTAAGAAATTGCAATTTGTGGATGTTTTAGCGAGTTGCGCAATTAGTGCTCCTCTTGTGACATTGGCCCTGTCAGAATTGCTTTGTTAGCTCTTTGATCTAAAATTGACCATTACTTGAGCTTTTGTGTTCTTGAGATTCTAAAACTGCTGATGTGAAAAATGAAAATCAAGATTGTCTTATGCTTAAACTGTGCCAAACTATTCTTACGAGACTGCTTTGTCAAATGACATGAACTTGAAGATAGTTTGATGAACCAGACGATCTCATGGGGACTGCTTGTCAGAAATGACATGAACCTCAAGATTTGTCGCCCCGGTAGAAGCTTAGAAAGAGTTTGTGGATGGCTCCTAGTCCAGGATCTTCTTTACTAAGATATACCTTTAATCAACTTTTGGTCGAAGCTTAGGATGAGTTTGTGGATGGCTCCTAGTCCAGGATCTTGTCACTAAGTTAGATCATTAGTCAACTTCAATATTCAATGCAAATGAGAAAAATGTTGACAAATGGGCGTTTACAAAATATTGAGCAAAATGATTCAATACGGACTTGATTGACTCTTAATGTGGTCTTTGTTAGATTTTTATCTCACTTTGACATTTTGACATGGCCAATTTCACTTTAGGATCCTGTTGATGAACTTCTTTGAATTTGAGCGTTGCTTAAATTGATCAAATCTCTTGCTTTACTTTTGAGCCTTTGTGCTTAGCTTTGATATATATGTCTTACCATGATCTTGCTAGCCACATCGGAGCTTGATATGTTGTTTGTGCAATATTAGAGATACTAGCTTGTTCTTTTGGGTAATCTCCAAAGCTTCTTGTAATCAAAAATTGAAAAATACAAAAATTGAAGCCACTCCATTGCACTTCATGCATATTCCTCTTTATGCTTCTTTTGTTTCTGCTTCTTCCTTTATTCTATATTTATTATCTCTGGATGAGAGGAAGGCGTGATTCCTTGATGAATCCATTGTCAAAGGGGAGAAGATGTGTTAAATGAGAAGAGAAGATGTGTTAATAAGAAGATATTTCTTTATTGGGGAGAAGTTTATAGAAAGGGGAAAACGAAAATTTGAAAATTGAGGATCATAGTGAGGGGGAGTTCTTGAGTTGCATTCTTATTGTCTTATTGAATATTCTGAACTTGAATTGCATTCTTTTATACTCACAATGATCATAGGTCAATTGAACAATTGTTCTTTCATATGGACCTCATGTGAGAATTTTGACCCTTTTAAAAATCAAAGTTTTTATGCTTTCTTTTGCCTTGTCTCACATGCCTATACTATTACGATGCCGGCTTGGTCATTTTCATTGCTTTTTCTTGCTTATGGACCAAGTTGTGCCTTTGTCTGCAAACCGCGAGTAAACTCGTTTTCAAACCTCTTACTTACATTTTCCGGATAATTGCCAATGTGTTCATCAAGGGGAGATTGTGGATTTCATGGGGATATGTTCGGATCTTAGGATGATGTGACAATTGGCAATGTCGTTTACGGTTTGTCGTTTCACGTGTTTTCGACAAAGTTCTGAGCTTCTTGGACAGGCGGTCCGACCGGTCCTTACACGGCGATCCGACCGGTCCCAAATCGGTCGAGCAGGCCATGTGGGCGATCGGACGGCGGTGACAAAGTGGTCAAAACTAGTTGGGCCAAAAATAGGTGTTGTAGGCAAGTGAGGGATCCCAATGCACTTGGTCTCATGATTTTTGGAGTCTCGATAAAAGTTCTATTGGTTTAAAGTTTCGAAGGTTTGGATTTTGAGGGTTGAAATTGGCTAAGTCCTAAGGGCGGTCCGACCGCCAAAGAAGCGATCCGACCGGCTCACCCGGAGCGGTCGACCGGTTTCTACTTGAGCGTCGGCCAACCGTTCGCGATGTTGTTTTGTTAGGTCAAAGTCATTGGTTTCATGGCATATGATTTGCATGATGCATGTTTTGACTAACATGGGTCAAGTTGTGAAGAACTTGTTCCCAAAATTCGTGTTTGCTTGTCTATGGTTGTGCAGGTTGCTTGGTGGTCAACGACGGTCAACGGTGAGGAGGATCGGGACTAGACTTGGAGAGTTGAGGTTCAGAACGATCGACGATGCCGGGTGAGGTCAATGACTCAAGCGTGACGCAAGATGGGCAAGGGTGACCTATTGGCAAATCCATGACGCATGGTGAAGCGATTTAGGTCAAAAGGTTAAAGACGGCGCTTTGCGAAGCGTGCGTGTGTGACCCGTTTGTTAGTGGGCCTTAACGGGAGCCCAATGGAGTCAAACCCTAGGAGTCTAGGCCTCCACTATAAATAGGGGAGGTGGTGGTCGCACCACCTCTCTTTCTCTCTCGCCTTTTATGTTTCAAAACCCTAATTGTCTTTAGGGAGTTGAGGTGGAGGCTAGGGCTCTTGATGGTTTGTGGTAAATTTCGTGATCTTTGATTGTCCATCGATCCATGATGGTGTGGATGTAATCCAAAGCATCAATCACGAAATCAATCTATGCAAGGTTTGCTTGAGATAAGTCTCTTTTCGTTCTTGCTTTCAATTTCGTGTTTTTAGGGCTTTCTTTGATCCGCGAGTTTGTGATTGATTCTTTCCGTGGATTAGCTTTACGTGATATGTGTGAATCTATCTAGCATCATCTTGATCATCAATCTCTCACGAACAAGCATTAGGATCAAGTTTTCGTTCTTGCGGTTTTAGACCTTCATTAATCAATTGGCAATTGCTCAAGATCGTTCCAAGAATTATCATAATATTGGATTGGAATAGGTCCTCAATAGCATATAGAAGGTGTGTGCAAAGTTTCATAAAGATTGGAGTTGAGAATCAAAAGTTTCACCTAATTGCAACCGTCATCGGCCGATTTTATTTATTGCGGATCGGTTACGAGTCGGTAGTCGATCCGCCCGTCATCACCGGTCGGACCGATTTTGGAGCGGTCCGACCCAAAGACTAACGCCGGTCGACCGCAAGAATCGGTCCGACCGGTTGGGTCCAACAGTCGGACCGCTTTGTCTTTGTGAGTTTGCAATCTTAGTTGATTTTGTTATTTTGCTTAGGGGATTTAATTGGATTCAATACTAGTCTTCCGCTGTACTGGTATATTAATCTTCATAGCTTCATCATAGCTATTGGAGTGAAATTGTGTTGAATTCATTATTTGGGAAAAAAGTGAGCGTGCTCCTATTCACCCCCCCCCCTCTAGTCGCCTTTACGGTCCAACACTAACCATCTAATTTACAGCAACTTACTATAAAATTACAGCAAACATATCAATGATAGAACCCATCCACGGGTCACAACAACACAAGCATGATACTATAACAATCGTAGATAAATTAGTCTTAGGAACATAGTAAGAGACTAAACCAAGATTAACGTAAACCAAGCGTCTAAGGTTATTCAATACCATCATGTCCTGAATATAAGTTATCATGCAAAATAAAAGTTTCCATGTCTCATGTCCAATGAATCAAATAAATGAGTGTAGGTTGTGATTCCAAGTGAGCTACCCCGACCCAAATGAAACGTCATCAACAGTCACCTAAAAAACAACAATGGAGTAAGAATGAGTCCACGACTCAGCAAGTACAACAGAAATAGTATGAACAACAATGAATAAGAACATGACAGTCACAATATATAGAATAAAAATATGGAATAGCAGAAATCATATGAATGAATGAAAATGCATGATCTTCTCTTCTGCTTATACCGGTATAGCTAGTGAACACCCGTCGGTGTTCACTTATGCCCGCATTATCAAAAATATGGGGATCCGATGCTCGTTTGAAGAATATTTCAAAACGGGGATCCAAATTGCCAACATTGTAATGGTGGGTCTTACTTGCCCATGTTGGAATGATGGGACTTCACTACCCACTCCCGTGGGTGTAACAAAAACAATACTTGCATGCATGAATAAATCCGATGAACAAAGACATATCATTAACAGAACCATGTAACCAGTTATGAACACGAATAAGTACGCATAAAACATTGTTAACCATACATTCATCGTACAAGGAAAAGCTCATATCAACACAACCATACAAATGTACTTGGCTCTTTCGCTACAACGTGCGGGGAGGCAAGAACGACGCCCCTAACTCCGGAACCCCTTCTCCTACACAAGAGAATCACTAACATAAGAAGGCTGTGAAAAGTAGACTCTACTCACACCACCTAATCCGTCTTCCCAAAATGCAAGATTCGAATATTGGTTCTACTCAATTTACCCGACAGTCTAGCGGAAGGTCACACTGGACAGCAGTACTAAAATCTTCATATCTTTTACTACGAAGCTCAGAAAGGAGTGAACTTAGACTCTCTGGAAATATGAAAAAAAAACATCTACGATAACCTAGTTGGCAAGGTTTTCTGATTCGGTCATCTAATATATCTAAGAATCAGATGAAGTTTCTGCACCTACAATCTGTCAATCAGAACTACTGCGGTAGAAGAAAATTCATATCTTTTTATTGACACAACCAAAAATCAAGTTCTCTACCAATCTGGAAAGCTTAAAGGATTGCCTACAACTTTCATGTTGGGTGAACTCTCTGATTCAGTCTCTAACTAAATCAATTTGGCTACACAAAGTAAATGTTAATCCTCGTCAGCCCTTCTTGACAGTCGCAAAGAAACCATCATAACTTCTAGACCGTAACTCCAAATTGAGTGATATTTACGCCTATATAAAGCTAAGAACGAGA